>CM053787.1:553163837-554363837 GCA_028749045.1 Cupressus sempervirens | reverse complement strand
AAAAATACTACATTTTCAATAATAAGCATTTATAACTAATATAGTACAAGGCTAAAAAATCCATTTATTTAGATTTTTTTTTAATGTTGCTAACTCTTTAGAGCCCTTTATTCATCTAGCTCAATTGAAAATGTTTTGCTCTGGAACACAAACATTTACATGCTTTAATTCAATGGAGAGTGTTGTATGGGGGCATTTCTAAATTTATTTAGGTCAATTAAAAATCAATGGCTCTGTGTCAGTCTCCAACTACAACATCTACAAGAAATATGGCTTCGATTTCATTCATGTCATCTACTATCAGTTTTACTGAGAGAGAGAATATATTATCATCTAGGTTCTTCATCTTGGTGGTTCTAGGAATGGGCACAACATCATTTCCCTGGTCCCAAACCCATGCAAGAGCAACCTAGCTTGGGCTGCACCCTTTTCTTAAACTGATCTTACTTAGCTTTAGGAATAGATCTTGATTCCACTCAAGATTCTCACCTTAAAACCTCAAATTCCCCTATTTAATAGATCAATTATTATGATATGAAACAATCAACAATGACAAAATCAAATCAAATTAATTTTCACCTTTATTGTCAGTCTTGTCATGTAGATTTTTGTATAGATTTTACTTTATTGTTCAATCTCAATGTTTGAACTCAACATTAGATCATCTTTAAAATTGTATGATTATTAAATGGAAAAAATAAAATCCTATCCTTTACCTTACGAAGTCATTATCTGTCACACTTTGAAGAAGTTTTCCTCCTATGCTGAAGAAACCCATGCCTAAAGGACTGTATGGAACAATTCCAATCCCCAACTCCCTATGAATCGAATAAAATGAAATAAAATAAATATAAGTAAGCTTGTATTCCTTATCTAAGTTCAAATGGAACAAAGTTCAAAAAAAAATCTTATTAAAAACTTCAACTTTTGGTATATATTGTCAACCCAATTCACAAATATTTATTCTCAGTTCTCTGCAATCTATAAAGTAAACATTGAATCACTAACTTTTGAGGTATTATATCATCACAATGTTTACTTGGAGGTGGGACTAATTTGGGCCTCAGAATCCCTACTCCAAAGAGACCATTCAAGCTGCACAATAGTGATTGGATGCACTGCATGGGCCCTACAAATTGTTGAAGTAAAGGCTTCAGATAGACCCACATATTTTATAATTCCCTCTTCTACTAGCTTCTTTAGTTCACCCATCTATATAAAAGGAAAACTCATTTGCTTATTATCAGATTTCTTTTGTTTTGCTAGGCCTCGGTAAAGAGCCAAAGGGATAGAATCTTACCCTCCAAAGCCATACAACCTTGATTATTAGACACATATTTTCTAGTGAAATTAGAGGTTTGAAATTTTGATTTTGTTGTTTCTAAGACAAATTCATTGACTCATGTTACATTAGCTTCATAAGAACTCATCTCTCATGACAATAAGTTGGAGTAGTACTGCAATTAGTGACCTTATGGAAAGGCTTAATGCTTCACCTTATGAGCATCATCTAAATGTAATGAGTACTATGCATTCCATTCATTCTTATGAAAAATGAGTTCTTGTGAACCACTATTAAAATAACGTGTGTCAATGTGTTCCACTAGAAAACCACACAATTGAATCCTTGTAGTAAAATCACAATTTGACTTGTTGTAGAAAATATTTCATACTTATCAATCTCAAGAATTGATATGTAAAATATATTTCTCACATCAAATCAAATTCAAGATTCAACTATGTAGTTTTTGGAGAAAAAACATTGCCCAAAATTTTATAAATAAGATTAAAATAAAAAACCTGTCGCAGTAGTACATTTTTGAATCTTAAAACTTACAGCGCCATGACAAAATAGTATTTTGGTGCAAGGTTAAGGTTTGGAATCTGAAGACTTATAGTAGCTTCTATGGGTACAGTAATATCCACCCTATGCTAGTAATAAAGATCAATGTAGTCTATATCAAGCCTCTTGAGGCTTGCTTCATAGGCAAACCTAACATATGTAGGATCTCACTTCAGACCAAATTCTCCATTACTCCAAGTATATCCAAACTTAGTTGCAATATGCACCTTCTCTCTGATACCTTTCAGAGCCTATTTAGGAAGGAATAATAAAGAGATTATGCACAGTGTTAGAACAATCAAGCTCAAAGAATTAATAGATTAAGAAATGGAAACACTAAGAGCTGGAAACAAGATATGCATCTTTTGATCAATCAATGGTTTTAACAAATACATCTTTTGAGTAATATTGATCACTTTTTAGTGATGGGTTATATAGTTTTCAGCTATGTAAGGATTTGGTACAGTTGATGCTTTTGCAGCTCATAATTATGTTATAATGTTGAATTACTTTTCAGAAGAATCTTCTAGTGCAGGCTAGAAAAGAAATGTTAGAACTTAAGTATAAACACAAAAGAGAGCTTGTTAGGTTTGTTTACATGAATGATCCAATGTTTTCCAAGATGACACAAAATAAAACAGCATGTACGGTAGAACCATTTTTTAAATTGTAAAGTGAAGCTTATGGACACCTAACATATAGAAACTATTATCCAAATTTGCTCATCTACTTCACCACTTATCAATTACAGCAATAATATTAAACTATATCATAGCAGTTGATGACATGAAGAAATAGAAGTTTTATTAGCCCTTTTTATGAACATTTGTTTATAACATGCTAAACTTTATCATCCTTTAGTATAAATGTTTTGAACTCTTTGATGTATAAAGTATGGACATAGGGTATAAAATGATAGTCAGAATTATATTCAAAAAGGGATTCATTTCATGGTAAAAATATTTCTTCATGAATGTTTGATATGGGTAGATCTTCCAACAGCCGAAGAGATTGCAAAAACTATTAGTTGAATAATTAATGCCTTTTCTTTATAAACTAATAAATGAAAATAAATGTTTGCAAAAAGTCTTGCGTGTATTAAATGTTGATCGTAGGATACAAGATGAGCAGGAGTTAAACAAACTAGGAAGGAATAGTGCTAAAGCATTGATGACATTAAGGAGAAACATTATGACACTGTTGCAACTAGAAGACTTGGCGACAAAGTCAGAAGGGACTTGTTTTAATGAATAACCAAGCGAGACCTGATAAAGCAGCTGAGCAAGGATGCAAGCATAAAAGAAATCAATTAAACATGCAAAGAACGATACCTAAATTCTTGGAAAGCTATTTGAAGACAGATAAATTAGAAAATCTAGCATTTGTTGTGATCTCTATATTTGTGGGGAATTTAAGGGAGAATTGATGTTTTTCCAATTGCATGTTTGTAGTCTTAAAGTTGTAACTAGCTTTCCTTCATGGGGAAGTCATAGTTTTAGGAGTTTGTTGTTCTTCTCTATAAATAAGACCTCGTCTATACCTATGAGGTTAAGTAGTAGTTAATAAAAAAAGTTGATAGACATCTTACTATTTTTCCTGAGTTATTGTAATACTGCATATTTGATGAATACATGCCTTTGCTGAGTTTCTACACTTTTATCTGAGTTGTCTTTCCTTCATTCTTCCGTGGGGGCCCACACGGAAGGTGGAGTTTTACTTTAGTAAGTAGAAGATGGACTTAGTTTTCTAAGTTAAAGTTAGAACTGTTGTTCCTGCAGCCACTGGAAACAGATCCAGTCACTATTTCTGCAGTAGTAGGTGCATAAATGTATGGCTAAATAATTAGAATTTCCTTCCAAATATTTAAATAGTCATCTTTCCTTTGGATAAACTAGATTTCCTTAACAGTAATTGCATTTAAAGTAGTAGTGATTTTTAGTGAAAACTAGAGCATATACTTTGCAGACATCATCTCAAGTTCATGCTCCCAGATTGACATTTAATGAAAATCAGCATAGTACTTTGGTGGTAAGGGATGTCCAATCCTGCAACTAAAAGGGTGTTATATTGATTAGACATATTTTTAGCACCATTTTTGGGGATGGTGTTAGTCTAGTATTTACTATTAAGTCATTTAGTTTCATTTTTAGCATTTTTGCATGCATAGAAGAAGAGATCACCTTGGAAGATTTCTTCCCAACTTCAATCAGGAAGATCCTTCTTATCTAGACTCTGAAGAAAGAGAAGAAAGAGAAGAAAGAGAAGAAGAATTGTTTGAGAACATATTTGCAGAAGTACCAGAACAAGTACAATCACCAACCACATCTAAAAAATCTTTTCATTTGAATAATCTTTTTGCTGAGCTAGAATATCAAGATAATCCATTAGCTCTAGTCATTTATCAGCCACCACTAGGACATCTACAAATGGCAGAAACTCAACCTACCTTTCCCTTTGCAATTCCTCCTCAGTAGGGTAATCAAAATTTGAAAAATATACCCTCAGCTGCCCTACCTAAATTCTATGGCCTTAGTACTGAAGATCCAAAAACCTTTCTCTTTGAGTTCGACATCCTTTGTCAAAGTTATGACTACACAACTGATGCCCATAAGCTGAAACTGTTTCCATCAACTCTTAAAGAAGCCACCTTGAGATGGTTCATGAGTTTAGGTGCTAATGTTGTGATAGATTGGCCAACTATGAGTAATCTATTCTTTAGTAAATATAAGGAATATTGCAGAGGCCATGATTTGAAAGAAGATGACATTTTTAAAATGACACAAAAGGAGGATGAGACTTTGGAGGACTATGTTGCCCGGTTCATGTTTAACCTACAGCGCAACACACAACATCAGCTGAATGAGGAGTCTCAAAAGAACCTCTTTCTGAAAGGAGTACATGATAAGAGTATGGAAGCTTTAGACTTAATGGCTAGAGGTGACATTATATAGAAGACGTGGGCTGAAATCCAGAATACTTGTTTAAATTATTCCAGAGCAACAACAAAAAAAGGATGAGGTTTGAGGGATTTACTCCAATAGACCCCTCGAACAGCAGTATCTAAGACAAAATTATCAAACCTCTTGTCATATTTCAAACAAGACATCATTAATGATGTTGCTACATAGTTGGATACCATGCAAGCACGAAGGAAGAAGGAAGATGCTGATAGTATGTTGATAGAATATTGCCCCCATTTTAGAGAAAAGAAACACAATTGTCGATGTAAGCCTATTGCTAGTGTGGAATCACAGCATGTGCCTACTGAGTTCAAGGCAATTGATGAAGACAAAGAAGTCTTCTATGTTGCTCAATGAAGGCCATGGGCTCCAAGATCAGGTATTCCTCAAGACCCACTCCATAATTACGGTAGTAATAGTCAATGGCAACAAAAACATGGTAATTATAATCATTGGAAGCAACCTTACCAAGGTTGGCAATAGCCTTACCAAGGTTGGCAGCAGCCTAACCAAGAATGGCCGTAGACCAACCAAGGGTGGCAACAGCCTAAACAAGTCTAGCACCAACCTCAGTAGGGTTGGCAACAAACTCAGAATTGGCAGCAGCATCAGCAGTAGCTGGCTTTGACTCAACCTTCTCAACAGCAAGCCTTAATGCCTCCTGTAGCCAATACAACCCTTCCAAAATAGCCCTAGTTACCTGCACAACCAACACCTAATCCTAATAGTGCAAAACCTTTAGCCCAGCAACAAAGTTATTCCATCACCCTAAATGATATTCATCTAAGATCTAGAACAACGCTTCCTTCACCTCAATAGCCCATTATAACAAAAATAGATGATACAAGTGCTAAGTCAGTTCAAGAACCTACCACCACTGTTTCTCCTGCAGCCAAAGTACCACCATTTCCTAGTACGTTAACAAAAAAAATACTGCCAAGTGAAAATCAAGTTGCACTAGATTTTCTCGAGCAACTCAAGAAAATGATGGTAAAAATTCCCTTACTTGATGCAATTAAGGAAGTACCTATATATTCAAAAGCCATCAAAGAATCCTATGTTAAAAAGCCAAGAAGGAAAAAAGAAAGACCCAAAGACTATCCATGTACTTGGACAACTTTTTGATCTTATGCTTGATAACTGCAAAATGCCTAAATATGCAGACCCTGGTAGCCCAGTAGAAACCCTCACCATTCAAGGAGTACAAGTATAGAATGTTTTAATAGACCTAGGAGCATCCATCAATGTAATAACCAAGGAAGTGGTGTCCAAATTAATTATTATTGGTCTCAGGTAGATGCCAACAATCTTGCAATTAGCAGATAGTTCTACCATCATTCCTGATGGTATGCTAGAAGATGTCACTGTTATATTACATTCACGGGAGTATCTAGTTGATTTTTTTGTACTCTCTCCAAAAAAAAGTACTGGAGGCTACCCTATCATTTTAGGATGACCATGGTTAGCAACAACAAATGCTTATATTGCATGTCAATTAGGGAAAATGACTATTTCAGATGGAACAAACACTAAAAATTTGACCTTGTACTCTCTTGCTCAGCCTTTGCTACAGGATGATCAAGTTGTCTAGCCAAATATGGATGACTTTGATATGGACATAGATTCTATTCAAAAATTGATGATGATCTCATGGGACTCATTTGTAAACATTAAAAAAGAAGATGATGTCATTTCTTCCATTATATTGAATGAGTATGGAACACAACCTGAGACATCTTCTATACAAGAGTATGTCTTAGAAAGCATTCTGCCTTTATCTAATGAACTGCATTCACTCCTGCCACATGAGATAGATTCACAACCAATTGTGCAAATTTCAATGGCTGAAAAAGTAGTCAAAACAAAAATCATTCTAGGAAGAGAATTAAATATAAGCAAGTCCTTATCACAGGCACAACATCATGATACCTTGCAGCTGTTACAAAAGCATCAGGATGCTTTTTCTTGGGAGTATACAAATATGAAAGGTTTGGATCCTGCACTTTGTACCCATAGAATTTATATCAGTCTGGATTATAAACCTATGAGACAACCTCATCATAGGATAAACCCAGCATTAAGGGATATTGTCAAAAATGAATTGCAAAAGTTACTCAATGCTGGCTTCATATATCCTATTTCCAATAGCCAATGGGTATCACCATTAGTTATTGTTCCCAAAAAGGGGGGAAAATGGTGAGTCTGAATAGATTATAGAGAACGTAATTCGACTACCAAGAAGGATCATTTTTCATTACCTTTTGTTGATCAAGTGCTTGACAATCTTGCAGGAAAGAAATACTTTTCATTCTTAGACAGGTTCAGTGGTTACAATCAAATCTAGATAGCACCAGAAGACCAGGACAAGACAACATTCACATGTCCATGGGGAACATTTGCTTATTCTATTCTACCATTTGGTCTGTGCAATGCACCCGCAACCTTCCAAAGAGCTGTTATTAGCATTTTTTTTGACATATCTGCAAATTGTTTGGAAGTGTATATGGATGACTTCACCACATATGGGTAAACATTTGAAGAAGACAAGGAAAACTTGGACAAGGTTTTACAAAGATGCAAAGACTACAATTTGTCATTAAACAGTGAAAAGTTCTTTATGATGATGCAAGGAGTGGTCTTGGGACACTTTATTGCTCCTAAAGGAATTGAGGTAGATCTAGCAAAAATAGAAGTCATAAATACATTAGCTATACAATCCAAATTGAAAGAAGTCAGGAGTTTTCTAGGACATGCGGCATATTATCGACGTTTTATCAAAGATTTCAGCCAAATTGCAGCACCCTTATACAAATTGCTTCGAAAAGATGTATAGTTTGTATGGGATTCAGAATGTACAAAAGCTTTCCTACAGCTGAAAGAAGTCCTCTCAACAACACCAGTGCTTCAAGGACCAAATTGGGAATTACCTTTTCATATACACACAGACACTTTAGATCATACCATTGGAGCAGTACTTGGCCAAAAAATAGATTCAGTAGAACATGCAATTTACTATATTAGCAAAAATCTTCAAGGAGCTAAGTATAACTATACGGTGATAGAAAAAGAACTGCTTTCTATAATTTATGCTCTGAACAAATTCAGACATTACATTACAAGATACCAAATATTTGTACATATAGATCACTCTACTATCAAATATTTGATGAACAAGCCAGCAATCTCTGGACAATTGGCTCGATGGTTGCTACTAATGCAAAAATTTGACATCACCATTATTGATAAGCCAGGTAAAGAAAATTTCGTGGCTGATTTCTTGTCCCATCTTCAAACACTTGATGATCCTGCAGCCATAGAAGATAGCTTTCTTGATGAATATCTATTTCTTTTATCAACACAAAATCCTTGGTATGCTAACATTGCCAACTATCTAACTACAGGCAGAACTCCTTCACATTTTTTTGCAAAAGAAAAATGATTGCTAGCAGAAAAGAGCTTTAATTTCTCATGGATCTCAGGATTCATGTTTTATACTGGGCCAGATCAGGTAACATGACGATGTCTCAAAGTAGATGAAACATATGATGTTCTTCGTGCTTGTCATGATGAGCCCTGTGGAGGACACTTTTCTAACAAACAGACTACATTAAAGATTCTGAATATAGGTTATTATTGGCCTACACTTCACAAAGATGTAGCTTAGTATACAAAAAAATGTGATAAATCTCAACAAATGGGTAGACCGAAAAAAATAGGTGAAATGTCCTTGCAGCCACAGATAGTAGTAGAACCATTTGATAAATGGGGAATTGATTTTGTTGGCCCTATTGAACCACCATCAGAAGGGAAAAGTTACATATTGGTTTGTACTGATTATGTTACTAAGTGGGCTGAAGCAAAACCCATGAAGCATCCCCGTGACAATAATGTTGCCAAGTTTCTGTACGAATGTATCTTTACCAAATTTGGTGTTCCAAGAGAATTACAATCAGATCAAGGGTCTTAGTTCACATGTAACCTGATAGCAGCACTCATGGAGGAATATAAAATTTGGCATGGAAAATCATCTCCATATCATCCACAAGCCAATGGACAGGTAGAGGTAAAAAATAGAGAGCTGGAACATATTCTCACTAAAATAGTCTCTTTGCATCGTAGAGATTGGGCAACTAAACTTCCCGAAGCCTTATGGGCGTGCAGAACAACATGAAAATCCACCACTAAATTTATGCCTTTCCAACTCCTATATGGGAAGACAGTTGTCATACCTATTGAATTTGAACATAAAACTCTGTGGATAGCTTTGGAACTTGATATTACCCTTCCTGTAGCACAATAGGATCACATTCTGCATCTCAATGAGTTGGATGAATGGCAAAAATCAGCTCTTCATAATACAAAATTAATTCAAAGACAAAGGAAGCAATGGCATGACAAATTCATTAAAGACAGAGAATTCTCTATTGGTGATTGGGCACTCCTGTATGATTCATGATATCAGCATCACCAAGGCAAATTCCAAACTTGATGGCTTGGTCCCTATGAAATCATTACAATTTTTGACAATGGAGCAATTCAACTATCAATAATTGATCCAGTTAGATTCAAACTCCTGGTTAATGGGCATCATCTGAAGTTATATCGTAAACTAGCAACCAGGGAAGAATTTCTTCAATAGTTTACAACAACAAAAACATCTCTTCTTGCAACCATTTCATCTGAGGCTTCCACTCAGACACCTGTGGCCCCTTGAATTTTTTTTCAAGGCCTTCATAATAAAAAAAATTTCATGCTCATGTGAAAAAATATTCCTTTTTCACCTCATTCCATCCCATCTTCTTGTCTTTCCATCATCATTCCATCTCACTTTCTTTCTCTAAAAGGGCACTTTTTGGTTCATCCTTCCTATCGTACCTCAGGTCAGTCACACTCAACCCTTTTGCATTTATTTATTTAATTTATTATTTATTTAGGAAAGCATGTTATTTCAAATTTTGAAATTTGCAATCTTTACAGTCTGGTGGGACCCAGTCTCTGTTAGGTTGGGAGGAGGAAAAATTGATCATGAATGCAAAATTAAGGAAATCTTAAGTTAGCATATAGGATGTACGGGGAAGGCTCATTTTAGTAATGAGATGGCAACCCTTTGTATTTTTGAAATGTGTGAAATAATATTAAATCATGATTTTGCATACCTCCTCATTAAATGACATATGTTTTTGAGCACGATCTTTATTCCCATTATGGTTTGGTGATTAAAATGCTATCATGAAGTACTGAAGGATGTGATGTTTGGAAAGTATTGAAGGATTGCAATTTCCCTTTGCTAAAACCCTTGTAGCTATCACCGCCCATACTTTCAAAATCATTTGCAGTGAAATCGCTTGTACTAGCATTTTTTTCAAAAATATGGGTGGAGAACCTCAGCGGCATGAACCAGCAGATCACAGAGTCTTACTGGTAGATCCGACCACATGTAGTTTGTTTCAACAACAAGGTTGGCTAGCTTATTCTCTTAGTTTGAAGTAGTTTGATCAAGAAATTGTGCTCCAATTTCATAATACATTGAGGGATGGATATGCAACTGTTAAGAGTATTTGGGTAGAATTCACCAAAGAAGTGGTGGCAGAAGTTTCTGGGTTACCCACAATTAGAGAATGTTGGACAGAGGATATGGATGCATAACAAGCAAAGGAGAAATTCTCAGTACCAAGAGATCCTTGGCTAGAGGAAAACTAAAAGAAAGGTACATTACAGTTATCTCTCCCTCTGCAATTTATCCACCCTGTTGAACTTATCATAAGATATTTTACTTGTGAAGGAAGATATTCCGATTTGCATGTTGTTTATTTCAAAATTCTGAGTGGTTTGCGGCATGGGGATTGTCCTATAAATCTTCCAAGTTTCCTTTATAATATCATCAAAAGACAAGCTACCTATGTACAGCAAGGCAAAACCCAATCGGTATCCCACCATTGATTGATTAGGGCTATAATTGAAAAAGAGTTGACTAGGCAGCACTTGGGAACATGGGATGATTTTGTAAAGTTAAGGTCAGATAGACCCAGAATGGTGGACCTAAAGGGCAAGGAGTAGGGACAAGAGAGAAAACTGTTGTAGGAGTCAAAAAAGTAGTATATAGAACGGCTCAAGAAGCTTCGACTTCTACTTCCATGCCTAAAAAGAGGAAAATTTTGACCATAGTAGCCTCAACTCCTAGGAGGAGAAGATCACACACAGTGCCATAGGGGGAGGTTCAGAAAAAGAACCTTCAGTATCACAAGAACCTAACCTGAGTAAAGGGAAATCTATTGATAAGGGAAAGAAACCAATTTCTACCCCACGGCGAGTCACCAAAATGTCTGGGATGAATATAAGAACTAAACCTCCTACGCCACCTGCTAAACCTCCTACGCCACCTGTTGAGCCTCCTATACCATCTATTGATATTGAAACTCCAGTACCTACATCTGCACAGTCACCGAAGAATAAAGCACCTACTCTTGAACATAAAATTAATCCTAAGGAAATTTTCGCAAAACCAAATAGTCCTATTAATATTGATAGTGACACGAAGTCCTGAGAAAAGATAGACCCCGAGATTGGACACCCAGCAGAGGAAACTAATAATCTACCACCAGAGGAATATCCATTTGTTGCACAAGAAATGGTTCAGGAAATTGTTGAAACATTTCTAAATCAAACGACTATTGCACCCCATCCTGTAGTCATTGCCCCTATAGAAAAAGTTGATAACACTGTTCCTTATCAACATAATGATTTTGTTAAACAACAGCATTCTCAGGATGACAGCATTGTTGACCACCATCATCCTGAGCACTGCCTTGAAGATTACAGACCTATTGTCCATCATCATACACCATAGGACATTTCCACTCCGTTCACAGCTAGCTTCAATTTGTACCAACAATTTCAGTGGGAGAAAGAAAATTGGGATTTAGAGAAGAAACAAATGCTCAGAACTATCAGGGAACAAGCACAACAAATTGAAGAAAAGGATGATGAAATTAAGATCCTGTAGCTGTAATACCCCAAAATTGGCTCATTTCCATTATACCAATTCTGGTCTATTTCTGATCAATCCTAAGACCTATTCTAATAGGCAATTCTCATTTTGCTATTCACTATTTGACTTAATTGTCAGATGTAGAAAACCCAAATCTGCATTCATCATACTCTTTATTTAATTCTTATAGTATGTACTCATATTAGTCGCATTAAACCTATTTGATTTAATTATAATTTAATTATTAAGTATTTATACTTTAATTAAATTAAATTATATCCTAAGGCTAATGTACTATGGAATTAAATTTATTTAATTTAATAAATGTGCCTATTTTAATTAATTAAACAAAATTATTTAATTAAATGGAGAAAGCTATTTCTAATTAATTAAATGAAGTTATTTAATTAAATGGGAAGTCATTCCTAATTAATTAAATGAAGTTATTTAATTAAATGAAAAAAGCATCTTTAATTAATTAAATAATATTATTTAATTAAATGAAAAAGGTAATTATGAGAGCATATCTCATTTTATTAAATTAAATATCTCAACAAAATCTCTCTTCAGTTCAAAAAGGAAATTCCCAGTTCACTGTGAATAAAAAAAGGAATTAAATCAGTTAACTCCTTACTTTTCTCAAATTAAATCAATTAACTCCCTTTAATTTGGGAATCTTCCTTTATGACTGAACTTCATCTTCAATCCTGACTGTTGATTGAAATTGATCTCAACCATTGATGGATTCTAGAGAAGTCTATTTAAGAGACCCTCCTCTCTTCATTTCAAGGAGGATGAATTGATTTGCTATCGAATTGCTATTGAAATTCATGCTCACATTTACTTACAGTTCTTGAATACATTCTCATTTTTAGTTTAATCATGCATATGCTTAATCTAGTTTGCTTTATTTGTTATTAGATTACATTACATTTTTCATTTTTAGATTAATCTGCATACTCATTCTTAGCTTAATTCCATTGTTAAATCCTTCGTTCTTAGAGGGTCTGATTGTTTACACCTTGATTCTGAGGATATTAACAGGCAAAATCCCTTTAGATAGAAGGCAACAGGTCGCTTTGCAAGCTGATTTTCGGATGAACAACCCAATGTTCATTTCGGGATGAATCTGCATACAATGACCATGTTGAAGTGTGTGTGTTAGCATAGGCCGCATTTTCACATATACATTTCTAGCGCCCACCGTGGGGCCTAGAAATCAGTTTTTTGGCCTCATTCTTTTTGTTTTGCATTTTAGTTTTTTTATTAATATCTTGTTTTGCAATTTTGTCTTTTTGCAGGTTTGAAGACACTTCGAGAAGGCATCCAACAATGATGAAAAAAATGAGCATTTGAGGAACCTCTTCCTCTTCTCCTCTTAATCTTCTTCTTCTTCTTTTTCTTCCTTCTCATGTTCTAAAGTTTTTTTTTTTTTTTTAAAAGTCTTGGGGTTCTTGAAAGATTTGATCATATCCTTCAAACAGTTCATTATTTCAATCTGAAATTTTTATTTCATATTTGGCATGCCATCTACAGTTTACAGTAAAATTTTAGATTTATTTGATTGAAAATGAATTTTTATTAATTTTTTAATGTATTTTCATAAAAAATTTATTTCGCAACCCAAATCATTGAATTTAAATCTGAAAATTTTACTGTAGATTTTGGAAATGCTGCGCAGATTACAATAAAAATTTTGAATTTTGTGGAGAAAAAAATGATTTTTTATAATTTTTTTTATGTATTTTCATAAAAAAATTAATTATTGACATAAATCAAAGAATTTCAATCCAAAAATTTTATTGAATGTTTGGGAGGCTTTCTATAATCTACAATAAAAATTTCAGATTTTTTGGATCATAATTCTATTTTTAATAAAAAATTTATGTGTTTTAATAAAAAAAAATTATTAACTCATGATGCAAATCTTGAAATTTTAATCAATAATTTTTATTGCAGGTTTTTTTTTTTTGGAAAACAGCAAGGAAGAAAGAAAGGTCATCCAAATATGACAAAAGAAAGCAAAAATAAAAATAAAAATGCATCTCGCTTTTGCTAGCTTCGAAAACAGCACAAGAATTCTTAAAAATCAGGTAAAATCTACTAAGCACGTTGCAAGGATTACCAGGTATTTCTTTTTGACTGATAACACTTCATTTGGAGCTAAAACGAACATCTCTTGTGTCAAGCTTGTGTGTGTATTTTCTTTCATATTCTCATTTTACAACACACACATAATTTGATACTAGGTTATGATCTCTATTAGTTTCATTTAGCAGGCTTAGTCTTTAGTGATAGATCTAATTAGCTATCTTGGGTTATTGGACTTGCTAATCCACTGGCCCTTCGTTCTACCCTGTGGTTGCAAGCTCAACACCACATTAAATAGGGGAGGGGTCTACAGGACATAAGCGTTAAATGCTCCACAAGGCAACCCTTTTGTGCTTTCTAGAACTCACTAACTTCTGAGTTGTGGACTCATTTTGACTTGTGTGTTAGAGGTTAAATGTTCCACATCTTTGGACTCACCTCACATTAGTTAAAGCGTTAAGTGTACCACCTTGTGCTTTTTGATTGCTTTTGGATAGATTTGCTTTCAGGAATTAACATTTGTACACACATAGTAATTAGACCCCCATGAACACTATTCATGGATCTTGAGGGAGTGGGTTCCTAGTGAAACTCCTCTCTAAGACAGATTCCTTGTAGGTGGGGAGGATACTTTGAGCATCTCGTAGATAGATGAATCTTCGACTTGTTGATTAAGGCATCCTTTCTCCGGAGAGGTTGATAGATCACTGGGAGATGATATCATAGATCTTTAAGAGATAATCTTAGTTTAGCGTGTCAGATTAATCTGTCTGCTTTGATTGGGCTAAAGGTGAAAAGGTGTCAAAACCTTGAATCTGGAAGCTAAGTCCCCTTGTGGTATACTATTGTGAGTCGGTCACCTTTAGAGAGGGTTAACCGTAGCAGACAATCCCTCTACAAGGAAAACTGCGTTGACAGAACCTCAAGTGGTAATAGCCATTTTTGCCATGGTAGTGACAACCGCTATATAAATGTCCTTGTGGAAGAAATCTCCACAGGTGTGGTTCATTGTGGGTTGTCAGATCTCCCTAGCAGCTCTTGAAGATTAAGTTCTCAGACTGTGTCAAAACCTCGGTGCGCCGGGATTGGAGGTCACCCCTGTGAGTCATAAAAGTTGCAGAGTCAAACCATTACTAAAAACCTTAGAGAGGCCAAACTTTTTCATTTTCTAGGAATGTGTGCAATGATTGCAAAACTCTTTGAAAACATACACAATTAGCTCTCTTAGGAATCAGTGCATACTAAGTCACTTGATTGTTCATGCGCAAGGTTGCTTTTGCCCTTGCTCATTATTTTCAGACATGCTTGATATCACCTGCTTGTTGTTCTACGTGCCTGTTTACCTGCTTTCTTACTAAAACAATCAAATTTGTTGTCTATTAAATTGAACTTGTCTTGAAAATCTGCCCAATCTATCTAAAAAGTCCAGAAATCTTGCCAAAATCAGTCACTGTTTTGAAACTAATTTGCTTTCTCGCGCGAAAACTTTTTCAGTCTTGCACGAAATCATTTGGTCCTCATGTGAAATCACTTTTTTCTCGCGCAAAATTAAAAACTGTCACTAAACTTCGTGTGAGCCATAAAACCTCTTCGTGCGATCTGCAAAACTTCTTTGCGTGGCCTGTAAAGGTTTTTCACGCGAAATCTTGTGTCAACATTTCCACTTTTGGTCTGATCTAGCTATCTGCGATCTACACACTGCCCTTTTCTACGTCCTTTTATCGCTCTCTGTCTGCAAACAGTCCCAAACAGTGGCATCCTGCTTAGCTAATGACTTGTGATCCATACTTTAACTAGTCTTGTCTCTCAATTATCTTGCTCTTGTCCTTTAGTGCTTTTTGTACTCCGTGTCACGATAGTCATAATCTTTGGCTATCCTAGCCTTCAAATCAGACTATTCATACCTTAGTATATTGCACTCTTATCTTGCTTTTCTGAGACTATGTTCTAGTGTGGTCCTTGTCTAAGTTGCTGCTTTTTGTCATTGTCTATGACTGTGGCAACTTGACTTACGTTCTAAAACTTGGCTGTCACTACTTGAAACATAGTACATCAAAATGGCTAACAACAAATGTGCTAAATCCAATATTCCTAGTGAGGAAGAAGGGATTATAATTGCAAACATGAAGCAAAAAATCCAATCAATGAGCACTCAACTTCAAAAACTAAAGGAGAAAGATGAAACATCATCGAACAAATTCTCCTTGAGAGAAATTTTTCCTTTCTCCTATGACAACCAAAAATCACATTCTTGTGATCTTGATTCCAAGCCATCTCAAAACAATCTGCAAACACCCAAGAAATCTAGGAATATCTTTGAAGAAAAACCTTGGGAACCTAAACCAAAGCATGATTTCACCCCTTTGGGAAGATCTTATGAATCAACTTTGGAAGAACTTCTTGAAGAAAAACTCATTACTTTACCTAAGCTCAGTTTGGCGGGAGTTTCCTTTATGAGTAACTATTGTGCCTATCATAGACATAATTTACATAAAACTTTCCATTGTAAGGAGCTGAAAAATAAGATCCAAGATCTCTTTGACAATGGCATAATTCAAAAATCTAAGCTCTCAACTACTAAAGATTCTACTCGCAAGAAGGATCAACCTCATAAAACCATGTCTAGTAATGGTTCAAACACAACTTCTACTTCCTCCAACATACATCCACCTTCTAAATTGTCCAATCTTTCCAACACATATTCAACAAAAGAACTCACTACTCCCCCAGTTGACTATGTGTACCCTCAAGGACTACCTTTAAAGGAAACTCAAGCTAATCTTGACTTAGCTACAAACCTCTCCCATACTACACAAAGAAAAGATCCAAAACCTCCATGTGTTGCTCCTCCTATTATCCCCAATCCAACTATTCCTCCATTGTCCCATCAAGAGCCTATTATGGAGCCTCCAGAAATATATTTGAATACAGATTCAGATACTCCCTTATCCTTGGATTTGGTTTCATGTCAAGAGGACCACTTAAATGATGAAGAAACAAGTGTTATTCAAGACCAATATTCCTTCATCCCCTTTCAAATCTTCCAAGACCTCGTGCCTCCATCTCAAGAGCCACATAGTCCTCCATCTCCCATGTCATGCACCTCTACTAAGCAAGATCAAGATATTTCTTCTACCATCCTTAAGAAGATTACAAAAGACCAAGAGAAGGATATGTTTCCTATGTTACCTAAAATTCCTTTTGAAGAGAAAAGTGTTCCCTCGCTCTCTTATTCTACCTTGCTACATTCACTTCCAAACTATGCTCAAGCTTTAAATACTCCTGTCAAAGGTATTGCTCCTAAAATAGTTACTCATAAATCTATTGATGGCTTTGGTCATAGTGCTCACTCTAAAGATGCTGATATCCATACTCATGGTTCATTCACATCTTCTAAATCTATCCTTGGTCCCTGCCCATCTAAGCTAAAACCTTCAAGTCTTCCATCCATATTGGGACCTTATGTTCCTCTATCTCCTATTGCCACTACTAGCTCATTACACATTCCTCCTACCCTACCCCAAGATCAACAAAGATACACATACTTGAACTCTTCACATTCACCTTTCCATCTAAACCAGTCATATTGGCCTCACTCATCCTCAAGTCCCAAGTCCTTTGGAAGCAATTTGGATGATAAACTCAAACAAAAGTGCATGAATCCATCTTCAAAAGTTCACTATGTCTCCTCTAATCAACATGTGAATGTTAAGAAGGAAAATAAACAAAAGAGACCACAAAGGTCCACTATTCAAAGAGCTCAACCAAAGAAAGTATGGGTTCTTAAATTTGTTATTGAAGAAATGCGTTCCAAAGCATCTAATGAAAAATCAAAAGCTATATGGATTCCCAAGTCTCTTTTGAAGGACTTGAATATTGAAAACAAATCAAAGTTGACATTCAAGCTTCCAAAAGCTTCCACTCCATCTTCTTCCCAACATCTTCCTAAAAAGGTTTCAAAACCTTCTACTCCACCCCTCTCCAAAATGGCTTTGCTACCTCATATATCTAAGCCTCAATCTATTTCATCCATATTTCCTTCATCATTCCACTACCCTTCAAGGTGTGTGTCAATGTTGATCTTGCCTAATATCTCATCCACCCTCATGAGATCCTCTAAATCTTATGCCTGCTTGCCATCCTTGCTTGTTTCAGTCTTCCAAAACCAACAACCTTATCCTCCATCTACCTCTCATTTTCCTATCTCCCTTCCATTACCTTATCAACATCTTTGAGTGTACCTTACTATGGCCTTGGCTTATCATAACATATCTTTCTTATAGGAGCACTATTCAAATTGAAGAAGGCTTGAATTCTTTCCAAAAACTCTAAAAATCCACAAAAAAAAAAAAAAGAAAAAAAAAAAGAAAAAAAGAAAAAAAAAGAAAAAAAAGAAAAGAATGTGCCTCGGTGAAAACCTAGAAACAGGCACCTTGGTAGCAAAAGTAAAGATAAATAAATCCATCCTATGGTGAAAACCACTTTTTGTGGCACCTTGGATAAGTACCATGATGAAAACCTGGTAAACAAGCATCATGCATAATTCTTCCATCCATGACATCCTATCATGATCTTGCTTATCCTTCAAATGTCCTCGTCTCAAGTTACTCACTCATTACCTCCATAACAAACATTGCTATCCTATTCAGTTAACCCTATGGTCTTGATCAATGAAAGAAAGAAGAAAACTCGGTTCTTAGCAATCTCTTGACATGGTCATTTTCTTGGATTACTTACACGATACCCTTCATTACACCATGAGCTTATATTGTTATATCTTTTTTCCTAGCTTGGGTAATCTTATGAAGGCTTTCCTTGAGGGTAACATTCACCGCTTCATACTCCTTGCCTATCCATCTCTGCTTGTCCACTCCCTTGCTACTACATATTTTCCTACACCTTGCTAGACACTAGAACAAAATCAAGGTAATCCTTCTTGAGAGCTAGTAATCTCTGAAAAAGTTCTAAAATTTTGCAAAAAATCTAAAAATTAGAAAAAGTCTTGAAAAAAATTGTTACCCTGGTAAAAACCTAGCAATAGGCGCCTTCATAACACCAAAAAAAGTGAAAAATCTCAAAAATACAAAAAAAATAAAAAAATAAAAAATATACAAAAAAAATTGAAAAAAAGAGAAAAAAGAAGGTAAAAACCTAGTAAATAGGCGCCTCTTGTTCCCAATGCCTCACCTTGCAGTGCATCTTCTGGCTATTCTGCACAGTTGCTTTCATGCTTTCGCTTTCTTGCTTTTCCTGCTCATGTATCCATGGATTGAGTCTTGTCCCAGCTCAGGGGCATCCCCCCTTAGTGTCACTCTTTTCGAGGTTCTCCTCATAGAATCTCTTTCATGATAGTCACCAGTTGTTTCAAACTGCATCTGCCTACTGTCGCTAGTGTCACACTTTTCGAGATTCTCCTCACAAAATCTCTTTTGCAACAGTCACCAGTTGTTTCAGGTGTGTCTACTTACTATTGCTTAGGTCACGTCTCTAGCTTCATTTATGGAAGATCTCTATTGCGTCAGTCACTGGTCATTCGAGCTGTGTCTGTCTACTGTCGTCCAGTCCTCTTTAGGTTCTTTATCGTGAAGATTCCTCTTTGACATCAGTCACCAGTTGTTCTAACTGTGTCTGCCTACTGTTGTCACCCTACTAAAGAGATTTCTTTTGAATCTATTCTGGACATTAGCACTTGACATCAATCCCAAAACATTGAACTCAAAACTATTATACTTGTTTGGATATGCTCAACATTTTCTTTGTTTTTCTTTATCATATCTTCTCGAGCAACTCGATGATGTCATCTTCGACTAGAGAAGTAATAACTGGGGGCATGATCCTTTTCTTTGCTTTCTGTTTGCGGTTTAGTTCCAATAAGTTGATATATTCCTATAAGAGGGGTTTCCACTATAAGAGCCTCCATCTCGTATTGGATGGTCGTGTGTACCTCGACTTCTTTTATATGAATTAACCAATAACATTGGTTCTTCTCCTTGTTTATTGGAGTGAACTCTTCATGCTGTAGTACATACTGATACTCATCCTATTAAGTGAATGTATGGGTCACTATGAGTATATCTAGCACACTTCTGTCTCAGGTTACAAATGCAAGGGTTGTTGTGGACAGCATGAATACTGAATACTTAGCATAAGAGGGATCTCCCGTGTGTTTGGTGTGCCTGTCATGCAAGCAACATTCAGGTCATCCTAGCATTTATGCTCTGATGCTTATGTTAACTTGCTACATTAAAAGGGACAAATGTTCTGGTCATTCTGCCTTTTTGTGCCTCAAATGCTTACATTTAATCCCGAAAAACCAATAACGTATGTTATATTCATATTTCCATGATTGCAATGTCAGTGGGAATTGTATGACCTACGAGATTTGTTCTATATCCAATGATGATAAATCATCGAGGCTTGGTAACCAGACCTAGGGTTGCATTTAACATAGTCTTGCATTACATACTTCACTTGCATAAGCATGCAATTCCATTGCAAGTCTACTTTCAGCTTCTCTGATGAGGGATTGCTGATCTCTTCAAAGTATCATGAACTACATAAATGATTGATTAATCACCCTCTTGGCTACTTTGGTTGCTCTGAACCCATTTTTCAGGATCAAATTCAAAATTTGACACACTTAAGTGGCTCAAAATGCATTTTAAATTTTTTTGTGCAATCCAAATCTTTTTGATACTTTTCAATTCTTGGAATCTTTTCAACTCAAACTTGGTCTTTTGGATCTCAAAATCACTTTAGATCAACCTACAAATTTCTTTAGATCATTCTGATCTCTTCATATTTCTTCTGATCGTTCTAATCTCTTTATATTTCTTCTGATCATTCTAATCTCTTCATATTTCTTCAAGATCATTCTGATCTCTTTATATTTTTTCAAGATCATTCTGATCTCTTTATATTTCTTCTGATCGTTCTGATCTCTTTATATTTCTTCTGATCGTTCTAATCTCTTTATACTTCTTTTGATCATTCTAATATCCTCTATATTCTACTAAACCTTGGATTTCTTCTATATCTTTCATCACTCTCCTTACATCATACTTCTGGTGTGTCATCTTTCAATTTTGCTCCTGAGGGGGTAGGATGATTACATCATTGAACTAAATTTCAACTCATTTTGAGTCTAATTGCTTGGGGCATCTTGTTCTTATCTTTTCCATCTATCACTTGGGGCATCTCATTACTCGGGGCATCTTGTCCCCCTCTTTCTAGCATCTTTGCCATCTATCACTTGGGGCATCTCATCATTCGGGGCATTTTGTTCCCTTCTATCTGGAATCTTTTCCATCTATCTTATCTTTTCATCAATTGATCAAACTTATAATAGCTCTTCTCAGAGTTCGATGGATAGGTATTGGGATAGTCTAAACCCCAACTCTTGAGGATCAAGCCTCGTTCTGGGGATGATTCTACGACTCGTGATTGGACTTTGTTATCTTTTTTTCAATCTCTTGGGTATCTAGGTGTTCTATCTGGATCCTTGAAGGTTAAGCTCCATTCTAGAGATAATCTTCTAAATATTATCAATCTTAGGTATCTAGGTGTTCTATTTGGATCCCTTAGGATTAAGCTTTGTTCTAGAGATAATCCTTAAAAGCTTATCAATTGGTCTCTATGTCATCAATTTCAAAACCAATCTCATCTTCACATCATGCTTTCTAATTTTCTTTGAATTGAACATGTTGCTCACACATTCATTCAAAGAGGGGCAAAATGTAATACCCGAAAATTGGCTCATTTCCATTATACCAATTCTGGTCTATTTCTGATCAATCCTAAGACCTATTCTAATAGGAAATTCTCATTTTGCTATTCGCTATTTGACTTAATTGTCAGATGCAGAAAACCCAAATCTGCATTCATCATACTCTTTATTTAATTCTTATAGTATGTACTCATATTAGTTGCATTAAACCTATTTGATTTAATTATAATTTAATTATTAAGTATTTATACTTTAATTAAATTAAATTATATCCTAAGGCTAATGTACTATGGAATTAAATTTATTTAATTTAATAAATGTGCCTATTTTAATTAATTAAACAAAATTATTTAATTAAATGGAGAAAACTATTTATAATTAATTAAATGAAGTTATTTAATTAAATGGGAAGTCATTCCTAATTAATTAAATGAAGTTATTTAATTAAATGAGAAAAGCATCTTTAATTAATTAAATAATATTATTTAATTAAATGAAAAAGGTAATTATGAGAGCATATCTCATTTTATTAAATTAAATATCTCAACAAAATCTCTCTTCAGTTCAAAAAGGAAATTCCCAGTTCACTGTGAATAAAAAAAGGAATTAAATCAGTTAACTCCTTACTTTTCTCAAATTAAATCAATTAACTCCCTTTAATTTGGAAATCTTCCTTTATGACTGAACTTCATCTTCAATCCTGACTATTGATTGAAATTGATCTCAACCGTTGATGGATTCCAAAGAAGTCTATTTAAGAGACCCTCCTCTCTTCATTTCAAGGAGGATGAATTGATTTGCTATCGAATTGCTATTGAAATTCATGCTCACATTTACTTACATTTCTTGCATACATTCTCATTTTTAGTTTAATCATGCATATGCTTAATCTAGTTTGCTTTATTTGTTATTAGATTACATTGCATCTTTCATTTTTAGATTAATCTGCATACTCATTCTTAGCTTAATTCCATTGTCAAATCCTTCGTTCTTAGAGGGTCTGATTGTTTGCACCTTGATTCTGAGGATATTAACAGGCAAAATCCCTTTAGATAGAAGGCAACAGGTTACTTTGCAGGCTGATTTTCGGATGAACAATCCAATGTTCATTTCGGGATGTATCTGCATACAATGACCATGTTGAAGTGTGTGTGTTAGCATAGGCCGCATTTTCACATATACAGTAGCAACGTGTCACAAAGATCATAGAGCTCATTCCAAAGCTTGTCAATTGTAGGTCCCCATCTCCAGTTTATACACTGTTCCTAAAGGAGCAAATGATTAATTTTTAGTTGTCACGAGTTACTTGGGGATTGAACCATTCTTTACATACTCCTCAAGAATTTTATGCAACATTCAATTCAGTTCCAATGACTTTGAAGAATCTCCTCTATGAATTATATGTTCATAATCTTGCTGTACTAGATGATAAAGATTGGAATTCATTGTTGTATGTGGGAGATGTATAGTTTAGGGCCATTATGTCATGGATGTAGAATGAGATTAGTCGAGAGAACCAAGCTACTCCTTACAGGGAAAAGGAAATGTTTGAAACATTTTACATTCGGCTAGAAATATAGAACACTTACAGAGTATTCTTTGATTGGCTTTTCGTTAGCAATAATCGCAGTCCTACTGCCAAAATCCATCCTATCTGCAAACAGACATTTTTGGATTGGGAGCAACATTGTTCTAAAAATGCCCCTGATGCTTTACAAGCTTCTCTTCAAAGATGGATTCGATTGCCAAAAGACCTGAAAACCAGGGAGTTTCACTCTCCCCAAAATCTAGAATTAGCCATTAGCCGGATGCCCAGGTATCTGACGTTGGGAAGAAATCAAAAAAATTATTGGGTACCTCTTCATTTCCAACCACCAATACTCCTGCATCCTATGCTTGGAAAACATGATCTATTTGCTGAATATAAAATGACTACTAAAGAACAGAAATGGGAAAGATTGAAACAAAATCATGGGTATTTTAATTAAAGAGCTCATGAATTAGGAGAGAAAATCACCAATGACCTCAGATTGTGGATGAGGATTAGAAACCTATAGATGCTGAAGGGACTAGCCTCAGGATGGTTGGGGGGAAAATGATGACACGAAGAAATAGAAGTTTTATTAGCCCTTTTTATGAACATTTGTTTATAACATGCTAAACTTTATCATCCTTTAGTATAAATGTTTTGAACTCTTTGATGTATAAAGTATGGACATAGGTTATAAAATGATAGTTAGAATTATATTCAAAAAGGGATTCATTTCGTGGTAAAAATATTTATTCATGAATGTTTGATATGGGTAGATCTTCCTACAGCCAAAGAGATTGCAAAAACTATTAGTTGAATAATTAATGCCTTTTCTTTATAAACTAATAAATGAAAATAAATGTTTGCAAAAAGTCTTGTGTGTATTAAATGTTGATCATAGGATACAAGATGAGCAGGAGTTAAACAAACTAGGAAGGAATAGTGCTAAAGCATTGATGACATTAAGGAGAAACATTATGACACTGTTGCAACTAGAAGACTTGGCGACAAAGTCAGAAGGGACTTGTTTTAATGAATAACTAAGCGAGACCTGATAAAGCAGCTGAGCAAGGATGTAAGCATAAAAGAAATCAATTAAACATGCAAAGAATGATACCTAAATTCTTGGAAAGCTGTTTGAAGACAGATAAATGAGAAAATCTAGCATTTGTTGTGATCTCTATATTTGTGGGGAATTTAAGGGAGAATTGATGTCTTTCCAATTGCATGTTTGTAGTCTTAAAGTTGTAACTAGCTTTCCTTCATGGGGAAGTCATAGTTTTAGGAGTTTGTTGTTCTTCTCTATAAATAAGACCTCATCTATACCTATGAGGTTAAGTAGTAGTGAATAAATAGAATTGATAGACATCTTACTATTTTTTTTGAGTTATTGTAATATTGCATATTTGATGAATACATGCCTTTGCTGAGTTTTGACACTTTTATCTGAGTTGTCTTTCCTTCATTCTTCCTTGGGGGCCCACACAGAAGGTGGAATTTTACTTTAGTAAGTAGAAGTTAGACTTAGTTTTCTAAGTTAAAGTTAGATCTGCTATTCCTGCAGCCACTAGAAACAGATCCAGTCACTGTTCCTGTAGCAGTAGGTGCATAAATGTATGGCTAAATAATTAAAAATTCCTTCCGAATATTTAAATAGTCATCTTTCCTTTGGATAAACTAGATTTCCTTAACAGTAATAGCATTCAAAGTAGTAGTGACTTTTAGTGAAAACTAGAGCATATACTTTGTAGACATCATCTCAAGTTCACGCTCTCGGATTGACATTTAATGAAAATCAGAATAGTACTTTGGTGGTAAGTTGCAACTAAAAGGGTGTTCTATTGATTAGATAGCAGTAACTGGGAGCTAGGCATGCTCAGATCAACATGTATGGTAGTCACAATCAAACATGTATTTCAAGAGTTTTTAAGGAAATGAAAGCATTTCATTTTATTCATGATGCCTATCCAAGAACCTTGAATGGCACAAAGAAATCTTACTCCTTTTGTCATATATTCTATCTTGGCTATATTTATAAGACGTGTCTATATAATCTTTTGTCTAATATGAGAAGTCATACAAAATATTTGGAAATACCTTCATCTCTGAGTTACAAGGCATAGAATCATGCTAAATTGCTTTTATCGTTAGGTTCAAATTTCTTGATTATGCTTTGCAAATATTGATACAATGTTATCCTCTTTTGTAAATCCAACTTGACATTATTTGATTGGTAGTTGCTCTATATTATGCATTAATGGTAGTCCATGTTCGGAGTATGTAATTCCATCTTTGTTATATGAATAGAGTTCGCATAAGAGATGTTGGTATGGTTTTTATAGAGTAGGTTAACAACTCTGCCTTCTAAATTCTTTCTTATAAATGGACATTTGGATATGGTGATATTATTGAAGGGTCTATATTGGTCAATATGATTGTGTTTGAATAGACAAGCAAAGGAAGTAATCAAAGCAATTAAGAAATGCATTGCCAATAAGAATTTATTTATGAGTGCAAAAAATATACTATAGTAAGAATTTATTTATGATTGAATTTGATGGATAACTTTGATTTAATATTTTCCTAGTTATTTTTGTAGCTATTAGAGACACAAAAAATTGTGATGATACTATTCACTTGCAAGTTTCCAAGAGAGATGTGCTACATGAAATGGTCAAGATAGTAAAGAAAAAGGTTTAGAAAAAAAGCTTTTGTGTAACCTGCACATGTTTTTCTAGGTTGTAGCTTAAACAATTTTCGGTTTGTGCTCTTAGTGCATATTTTTGGTAGTCCTTTATCTGGGTTTTATTTGTAATTTTATTTTGTAGCCTGATTTAAATGTTACAGAAAAGATCTTGGTCCTGCTAGATACATGGCAGGAAGCTTTTGGGGGGCCAAATGGAAGATATCCACAATATTATTCTACATACCATGAGTTGTAGGTAAGGAAAAAATAAAAATGAATCTTAAGGATGTTTAACAAATCTCATGTTTTTCAAGGGCAGGTTGAATATATTTAATTGAATCTGCCAAATGGCAAGGTAAAACATTGACCTTGATATTGACCCTCATTTTTGTTACCTAGATTTTCTTTCTAGGTCACATACTTTAAATGCCATTTGGAAGTAGCATATATTGTTAAACTATTCCAGGATGAAGTGTAGCAGTGATGTTGGCATAATGACATTAGTTAGTAATTAATTTCATGATGCATGTTCTTAGTTTGAAGTTTTATTTGTCATTTTAGAGCCCAGTGGCTCTAGGGCCTTGAGTATGGTAACTTGAGAGAGTGCATGATTTTTTTTTTATTGCATGAATTGTTTGTTATTGCATATTAAAATGTGATTTCCCGCCTCAATTTGCTACATTTGTAGATGCTTTAACGCTTTCCAAAAAAATACAATAATTGTGTTATAGTTATCCTAGTATAGCCATGACAGTCAAATAGTGAAGGTTGAACTTCTTTTGAGATTCTCATGCATGGCTTTGAATACATTCTTGTCACATTAAATGAATAGACAACTATTGTTGCTAAGAACACATTTTTAGTCTACTAGTCTTTTGTTTGTTTATGATCCATAGTGTTAGTTTATAGTTAATAAATTATAATATTAGCTTATCCACCACCTATGAGCATCATCTAATTGCAATCAGTGCTAAGTGTTCCATTCATTCTCATGAGAGATGAGTCCTTGTGAACTATTACTCATGAAACATGGGTCAATGAGTTTGACTTAAAATCTACAAAGTTGAATCTGCATAGCAATATCATAATTTGACTTGTTGTGGAAAATATCTCCTACTTACTAATAATATATTTCTGTGTTGGGTAGTTAATGGTTGGTTCTTATGGGAAAAATGGTTTTAGAAGCTTAAAAAGTGAAGGCCTTTTGAAAAATAATTGACTATTGTAACTGATATAGAAAATATAAAAACAATATAATATTTGTGAAATTTTATTTTACTTAAAAATGCGATTCTATATTTTGTTTCCATTTTTTAATCTTGTAGTCTACGTGTTCATCAATGTATCATCAATGGCCGTTAACTATATAAGCTATAGCCTTATTCTAATATAAGTCCTTTCCCCTTGCAGTTGAGCTATTGGGTACAAGTTTGGACCGTATCTAAATGAAACTATTCCCCTGCTTATTAACTATTGTAAAAGTGCATCTAAAGCTGATGAGGAGCTAAGAGAATACAGCTTGCAGGTGTTAAAAGAGTTTGGTTGTAGAGAAATTATGTATTTTCATCTCACATTATTTGTTAACATTAGTGGTTCCATTTTAAAAGTTCATATCATCTATATTGAAAGTATATGTATGTTTTGTGAAATGCATCTTCAGATTTCATTCTTCAAATAGAAAACCTTGATTATTCAAAAATTTGTAAATAATCACCTTAAAGATGCAATTTGCAGGCATTGGAGAGTTTTGTCCTATGTTGTGCCAGAGATGTGGCTGTTTATTGTGATACAATTTTGGAACTTGCTATGGACTACATAAGCTATGATCCAAACTACACTGATAATATGGAAGAAGATACAGAAGAGAGTAATGGAGAGGAGGATGAGTATGTTAAAATTTCTTCAGAGAATTATTTGCTTGAGAAAATTTAATTTTTGCACAATGGTGTCTTTTATTTTCATGTAATTATGAATTTTATGATCAACATGTGAATACTATTCTATTGATGTAGAGAGAGTGCTAATGAATATAGTAATGATGAGGATATCAGTTGGAAGGTTTGGAGGGCAGCAGCTAAGTGTTTGTCTACTGTGATAACATCTCATCTATAAATTCTATTAAAGCTATATGAGGAGGCATGTTCTTTGAAGCTTTCTCAATTGTTGCTGGGAGATATTTATCATTTTCATAAAATTTGACTCTATTTGTCCTATACATTTGCCATGTTTTTTGACCTTTGTGTGCCCAATAATTTTGGCTTAGTGTCTCTTTAGAGTTTATGGTTTACCTCTAAAGAGTGACAAGAATGGCCCTTTGTCTTTGTTAGAGTCAAGAGGATACATAAATTACATTCTCTTGGCATAACACTAACCTGCTAATGTTATGCACAAATAGGAATAAATTGAGTTTGAAATGATATATATTAGTTGTTATATTATTTAAAAATGTGGTTAGCTTTAGGAATTCTTTTATAAGATGTTATAAGAAATGATTTCTAGCTAACACCTACCAAGGAAACATAACTTGCTTCTTCCCAGAGTGAATTCTTCTCAAGGTTTTGGGATTGTGAAGTGTAGCCTAGTTCTTTATGTGCCAATGGCAATATTAAGAATGATAAGAGATGGCATTGTTACTCTCATTGATGTTATTTCTTTGTTGATAAATATATCTATTGCATTTTCCTTGGTTTTTTAAATGGGAAGTAATATAAGGGGAGAACACTTTGTTATGTTTCCAAGTAAGTGTTTTTATAAATATAAAATGATAGCATTATATAGACATAATACATTCCAAAACATTGTCATAAGATGTGGTCACAAAGAGCATGTTGATGTTGGCAAAATATGTAATGTCATGCCAACCCAAGTGTTAACTCTTACCCTACTCTGATATTTCTACCATAGGATTAAAAGTTATATTAATTTCATTCTAATATGATGTAATTGTAGGATGGATATGTGCCTTCTAGATTGCAATCACTTGTTCACAATATTATGATAGTTCGATTGTGATTTCAATTATCAGATTTGATGCTTCACCTCAAGTGTGTATAATGTATATACAAGTTTATGGCTAATTAATGTATATGGAAAAGAATGACATGGGTTCACTAACCCTTCTTACTGTACCTAGTTTGTGTGGTCAAGTTACTGACCTTGTTACTCAGGGTATGTTTCATTACTTCACCCATCATGTTAGGATACAAATAAAAGGATGTTCTTGCCTAAATTGCCAATAATCTGAACTATTTTTTATTTTGAACCCATGTGTTGTGGATGAACTTGCAAAATGGTTGTTTCTATTGAATTTGTAGCATCATTCTTATCTGATTATTGCTCTCATACATAAATGCGCGCGCGCACGCGTGTAAATTAACTATACAAACTAGTTTGATCTGATTCAAATCTCTATTATAAAGTAGTGATCATACTATGAATATGATTCCATTATTTACTATTATTGTGAAATACTTCATTTTTCCATATCACTGACTGACAAAAGACATATGAATAGGTTTTTGAGGTATAGTTGTATAAATTGTAAAATTTGCACATTGTTCCTAAAGAAAATTTATAATATGTTAACATTGACTTAGTCTTATTGTCCTCCAAACTATAGCAAAACCATAATATGATTACTATAGAGATGAGGTCATATAATTTTTAGCATTTCAATAGTTTATTCATGTGTTTGATATGGAAGTTGGTGTTGCAGCTGCTCTATATGCAAATGTTGTATAGCCTTAGTCTAATATATTTATTGCTTTGGCTCACCCAAGATGTAGTTCAGCAACCCTCTTTAATCAAGACCTCTCAAAGTCGACATGCTTGATTTTTTTAAGTTGCCCACCTGTTAATGAATATTTGATTAGTAGTGCTTCAAGGTACTATTCTTCTTGTGTGTGTGTAATGGTTCACAATTTCATGATTCTATAATCTACCTATTTGGCCTAACTTTTTTGGATTCTACAGTAGTATTTTTGCTCTAATAGTACAAACAAATGAATTGTTTCATCAGTATTCTAAAGTTTGTGTGCAATTCTATAAAGAGATGGGTGTCAAGGTTATAGATTCATTACTATACTTGGGAATGGGCTCATCTTGAATCTTCAAAAGATTGAATATGAGCCCATTCCCGACTGTGGTAATGAATCTCAAAGCTCCTTCAACCTGAGCATATCATGTCCTTTGGACAATCTTTTTTAAGCTACTTCAACATTGTATCCTTTAGACTTTAGTTTATACCTACCAACAACAAAACTACTTTGTGTCATTAGAATCATGAATAAAGAATGTAGAGGTAATCTTTTCTGGGTTTTTGCTGAGAAAATGTTGATATTAAAGCAATGGGGCTACTTGCCATTTTATGAAAATTTGTTTGGTGTAATTTAATATTTGAAGAAAACTATTGAAAATTTTCCCGTCCTTCCTATTTTATGCAAATTAAATATGAGATTCATTGTTACTTGACTCCTCTACAATTTTCAATAACTGCAGGGATACTAAGAGCATATCATCTTGGAATGTTGGTATCATGGCTATTTAACAAGGTTACATTTAATGTTAAGTGCTTAGTAGAACATAATTCCGTATCTCTTATAATCTTGTTAGGTAGCTGAAGGCTTTTTTTTTATAGTGTAGGATTACACACAATACATTCCACTATCAGTTTATGAATTAGAATAATGGTTTGGGACACCCTTAATTTATGTGTTTGATCATTCTACTGCTGGTATGATTGTGAATGCATTTCTCGAGATAAGTTTTACTTAATAAATTATGAAGTGCATGGAATCTTCTATGATTAATCCAAACAAGAATTGGGTTCTGATATTTCTTCTGCAGTCATAATGAAGAATTGTATATTACTTGTAGCTTGTGGAGTAGATGAGATTCTTCCTCAGAGTCCTAAATTTCCAGCTGATATCTTCACTTCATGTTTCACAACACCTATTAAAATTGCATTGTGATGGTATTATCTTATTCTCATACCTCTAATCATCTCATTCCTTTTACACATGATTGGGAAACTAAAATTTGTGATGTGCTAATAGCTAGCTCCTTTGCTGGGTACAGCAACTGGACATATTAGGGAGTGAAGTAATAGCATGGTTTCTCGTACAAAATCAATTTAATATAGAGTTTTGGTAATGACTATTTATCTATCTTGTATCTTAAATTATTCTCATTTCCCTCAAATATGTGTCACAATGGATATAGTGTTTACATGTATCATAATATTGAAACAATTCTTTTAGGCAAGGCAAAGTTGTTTAATATGCACAAATAGCTCACTTCTAATGGAATGGAACTTAACAACATTGGGATACTAAAATTTGTGATCCTTTTATTCCAGTCACGTGAAATTTTTGGGTTTTGCAATGTATGTTACTAGTTTTGGATTTCTGTTTGCTAAACATGATTACATCTTTATCTAACAAGACATAAAGAATTACCAAAATGCTTGTCACCCATCCTTGTACAATGCTAATGATTCTTAGTTAGAGTAGTTCCAAGATAAGTCACCTCTTGGGAAGTCTTGATGATTCCCCCTTAGAGCATTTCCTGAATTGAAAAGTGACAAGTGGACCATTAATGCCCACGAGATGGTTTTCCATGATCCGCATTTGATGAACTATGGGTCAAAAAATTTGATTCAAAACACTATGCGGCTAAATCCTGCTATGGCATAATATAAAAATTACCTTATTTGTCAACCTGATTTGTGTGTATGATTGATAATACATTAATAAATAGAAAATTAAGAGCTAAAATTCAAGCCATAGTATGCCGATTTCGCACACAAAAACTTGGCCTTATCTATCCCAATCGAAACCTTTTAAAAAAAGCCCACATTGGCATGTTGTGATGGTGATGCTTTAGACTCAAATGCCTACAAATGCTTCATGTAGTGTCCAGTCTCAAGCCCTAATCACTAGGCAAGCTCCTAGCTCTTATTACAGTTTGCTTACTGCAATGCCATACCCAGTTTGCATGTGATTCTACTTACCTAAAGGATCCTTAACCACAAACAATAGTAGTCTCTTCTACCCAAGATAATACAACTTTGTTTAGATTTAAACAAGAAAATCATAGCAGCATTGTTAGTGAGGATTTGTGTTTGCTCAAAAACTTCTTATCTAAGAAAGCCTTCTTGAGGGTTGTGAGCTTGTCTGTTTCTCCTTTACGTCAAAGGTTCAATGTGAGCATGTTGCTAAGAGCCTACCCAAGGTTAAAAATGCAAAGTGAACTAGTTTTTGATTACCTCTTTTATTAGAGTATATTTACTTGTGGGGTGTAGAGAACATGGAGAGCTTGCCTTAGACAAAATTTCATGGAGGCAGTCAATAAAATAGTTCAAATGCCTTACCTATGATTTCACATTTTGCATGCATGTGTACCAGGGTAGTTGCAACTTAAACAAATATATTCTCTCAATATATCTATTTGGTTCATATCCAACAACCATGGCTTTTGATGACCAAATTACATTTAGGCATCCTGTCAAACAGTTCACATGACTTATCTATGCTTCCATATTGCAAGTATGTCTCCCAAGGAAAATGCTACTACTTCATCTACATCATCTGAGAAAATCCTTTATGCTTTGATGGATGCCTATAGCTTATCCAAAAGCTCTCATTCAATAGTTATGAGATGATCAATCAAAAGGAAACAATTGAGAGCTTAGAGTGACACAATTTTTAGATGATCATATGAAATGAAATGGACGTGCGAGTAGAAAGAAACTAGAAACACATTGTGTATAGATGAAGGCATGAAATGGATCATTTTGGAGCACTCAGCATTCAGTACATATCATCATTCGAGATCAAATGGGTGTGGGATTATATGAATAGTGAATAATAAAGGAGGGAATTGAACCCTCCCTGAGGCTCACACTTGTTGAGGTCCACTTCAGCAATGGACCTTCCTATGAAATTGTTGTGTAAAACCTTTCTAATGAGATAATGTGTTATGAGCTCTTCATCAGTGGGATGGAATGTGAATCCAGGAGGTAGTTGTGCATCACCCATATCATGACTATAACTAAAGTTAAGAGAATTCAATAATAGAGGCTCTTAACTTTAGTTACAATCATGATATGGGTGATGCACAACTGCCTCCTGGATTCATGTTCCATCCCACTGATGAAGAGCTCATAACACATTATCTCATTAGAAAGGTTTTATAAAACAATTTCACAAGAAGGGCCATTGCTGAAGTGGACCTCAACAAGTGTGAGCCTCAAAAAAAAATTTGACCAATGCCTAGCAATTTTCTACCAAGCATTGGTAAAAATTTTGACCAATGCATGGCTAGTTTTGACCAATCATTGGTCAAAATTTTGACCAATGCTTGGTAGTTTTTGACCAAGCATTGGTCAAAATTTTGACCAATTCTTGGCAGAACTTGTGCCAACATTTTTGAAAGGTTTTGACCAACATATTGGTTGAAATTTTGACCAAAATTTTTTTGACCAATGGGTTGGTCGAACTTGGTTGAGATTTGGTCAAAATTTGGGTCAAAATTTCAACCAATAATGGTCAAAAAATGACCTCAAATGTACTAGTCCTAGGAGACATAATATCCTCATTGGTCTTCTTCCCCAAACTTGTTACAGTTGCACACAAACTAGAAGTCATTTGTTCCATATTATTTCCACTTTCCTTGATCATATGTCAAAGACCTTGTTCATATTCCTTTAGTTTTTTAGGTATATTTCCCACCAAAGTTTCCAGTAGCACAAGTTTGGCCAAGTCATTCTATTGATCCTTCTACACTTTACCCAATTTTTTCTTAAGTTTCATAATCTCATTATAAGTCCAAGAATCTCCATAGAGAGAGAAGTCAGCTTTAATCTTTGTAGTATAGGAAGGAGAGAGAAATCCCCAAACTTGGATGATCCTCCTCCTTCTCCCTAGGGATCTTCATGCCCTTCTCATCCTCTTTACCTAAACCTTTCTCCCTTCCCATCTCCTCTTCCACATTATCCTCTCCAAATCTTTGGGTTTCTCCACCTTGGTTATCTTCATTACTAGTGTTATCTAACCCTTCATTTTTTTCTAGACTTTCTCCTCCACATCATTCTTCCCAGTCTCATTTTTATTGCTAGGATAACCCTCTAAATTAGAACTAATATCCCATATCTTTGTGTCTTCCTCTATCTCTACATTTTTATCTTCATCTTTACCAGAGGAATCAATAACATCCTCAACATTTTTTTGGGAGTATCCTCAATCACTAATTTCTTCTTCATGCTCTTTCCTTCATCCCCTTTACTCTTTCTAGAGTGGGATTCACTCACTGACCCCCTTTTCTTCTCTGAAATAGGGGAAACAATAATTTCCTTTATCTTGCAATAATTCTCAATTAAGAGAATGAAGCCTTCATGAAGGATAGGGTGAGAGTCTTTCTTCCTATGGGCCTGGAGGCTTTGTAATAATAAAAACCTTAGGTAGAAAGGAAAAGAAATTTTATTTTTATACCAGAAATGGTTTAGAAAAACAAAATGGAACTTGTGGACTCTTTTGGATCTTTCATTTAAAATGAAATATTCACGAAGACAAGATAACACATCCCTCCATATTACCTTTATCTAGTTAAGCTCATAAAAGTCCCCATTCTTCTCCAACTTTTTCTCTTCCTCCTTAATTTTTAGAAACTTCTTGAAGGTGGCATTAGAGATGGTCATTTCCTTATTGTATTTTAGCCCATCCTTCAGGAGACTAGCCACTTCAGCAATGAAGTCTTATGTGAGATGAACCATGACACCATGCAAAGTTACCCTATCCTTGAACCAGTTCTTAAAGAAAGCTTCTTAACATGCAGTTTAAAAACATGCAATCATTCCAAGTAAGGAGTCACATTTCTTTTCTCAAGAATTTTCCAAATAGTGGCTTTATCCTTCCAATTTTTGCAATTTTGGGGCTCTTATTTCTTCGGCTCTCCCCCCATTTTTAAAACAATGTGTGTCTTTGAAAATGAATAGTGTAGCTAAACCTAGAAAAAGAGACAAAATGAAGTGAGCCAAAATACTCATAAAAGTTAACAAGGATTTCATTAATCTTCCTTCATGCCATGCCTAGATAATAATAGCAATGAAGTACATCCTAGGGATTGTAACACACCCCTCTGTAGACCCTCTTTCAATTATCATTAAATTATTGATCTTGGAGGATCTTTCCCTCCATCATATATGTACCATCATACTTAATGATCAATTTTAAATGCATGTTATTCCTGAGGTCATTGTGCCACCTAAGCATTCTATCCCCTTGCACAACCCTATGGGCAAGCCAATTGGCAACAATGTTACCTTCCTGATAAGAATGGGAAAAGGTGACTTTTTAAAAATTAGTTGTTAGGGCTTTAATTTCCATTATACTATCCTCTATAGTCCATGTACTTGGGGTTTTGTCATTGAGTCTATTTATGATGTTTAGGGAATCACCTTCCATCCAAAGATACTTACTTCCAGTTTCCATAGCCAGTCTCATGGTATAATGGGCAGTAGTGGCTTCAACTCTATGGCTAGTTGATATGCCAATAGGAATTGCAATAGCATCAATAGTGTTACTTGTATGATCCCTTATAATTCCTCCATAGCCTACCTTTCTAGGGTGCCCTTAGAAACCCCATCAAAATTCCCCTTAATCCATCCCCTTGGAGGAGCCTTCCATTTAACACTTGATCTTTGATCCTCCACCTTCTTTTTGGGTCTTGTATTATACATAGGATTGTCAATAAAGAAACCATCAGGAACAGTTTTCTGAGATTTGAAATTTTCCTTTATTGCTATGATGATGTTATGACCTAGATCTCATTCAGGCATTTCTTTCTCTTTGAAAATTCTATTATTTCTTTCTTTCCAGATTCCCTACCATAAGTGAGGAAGACTGATTGTAGAGAATTATTTCTTTCTTTCTAGATTCCCCTCGTAGTTACTCCTCTTATATTTCCAACAATTGGTATCAAAGCTTTGGTGCTTGCAAAGAAGGTTTCAAGGATTTAAGCTAAAGATTAGGATGTCTTATAAAAGAGAAATTCCCAAGTTGAACTGAGACAAGTTTGCAGCATGGCAAGGACTTATGAGGTTGCACCTAGCTACTATCAGTGATTCAAGTTGCAAATATCTTGATGCTGAATACAAAACTCCCACTAGACATTATTGGTTGAAAATATTTCTAAAAAGAAGAATCATAATATCATGATGATTGATATTGCATCTTCTCTTAGTTATGCTAAATTTGATGAGGTAAAGGATTGCAAAACTACTCATGCAATGTGGACCAAACTAAAAGATATTTATGGAGGAGATGATAGTGTAATAAGAGCCAAAGTAGAAATCCTTAGAGGATAATTTGACTGAATGAGAATGAGAGAGGATGAAAATATTGCAAAATATGTGGAAAGGATCAAAGAAAGTGTAAGTGCAATCAAAGCATCTAGAGGAGGCATTGAAGAGAAAAAAATTGTAAGGTACTTAGAACTCTTCTTCCTATTTATACAATTAGAGTATCTGCTATTCAAGAAATGAGATGTGATCCAAATTATAAAATATCTTTGGATGCTCTTCTTGGAGTATTGATAGCTTTTGATTTAGATAGCTTTGATAACTATGTTCCTAGTTCAAAGGTTATTGAATTTTCTTTTAAAGATAAACTCTTAGTCAAAGAAAAGGGTAAGAAATAAAAGTGTAGTCAATCAAGAAGTGAAGAAGAAGGAACATCAGAAGAAAGTTCAGATAGTGATCTTGAAGTTGTTGAAGCCCTACTTGCAAGGAAGTATTCCAAAGGAAGAAGAAAGTACAAAGGTAAAGTTCCTTTGATATGATTTTCTTATGAAGTTGGTCACATTACTGCTAGGTGTACAAATTAGGAAATCAAAGATGAAAAGAAAAGCAATAAGCATAAAGACAAGAATGACTCCAAGAACTACAAGGACAAAGGTAAGAAATCTTGTTTTATAGATAAAGATTTTGATAACAATGAAGATGAAATGGTATATATTGCTATAAAAGATGAATTTGATGATGAAGGAGATAAGATGGCACTTATCTCTCATGTTACCAAAAATGATATATGGATTATCGGTAGTGGCTATTCACATCATATGACTGGCGACAAAACAAAATTTGAGCACATGGAATATTATGATGGAGGTAGTGTGAGATTTGAAAACAATGAACCTTGTAACATAAAAGGAAAAGGATGTATTTTATTAACAAAAGAACTTGTATGTGACAATTATTATTGGGTTGAAAGACTAACACATAATATACTAAGTGTGGCATAGTTGAATAACATTGGATTCAAGATAGAATTCATGAATGGATAGGCCAAACTACTAGATGGAAAAGGAAATCTAGTTGGATCTAGCAAGCAAACAAAAGGTTATCTATTTTATCTTGTTGTTCATGTTTTATTGCTCAAGTAGAAGAAAGCTAGTTATGGAAAAAAAAGGCTATGTCATGTAAACTTTGATAATTTGGTTAAGATAAGAAAACATAAAAGTGTAAGAGATCTTCCTAGTTTGAAGAATCTTAACATAGGTCTATGCAAGAATTTCCAAATTGGTAAGATGGGAATGACTAGCTTCAAAAGTGAAAACTATCAATCAAAAATGTTACAAGCTAGAGTTGCCATTGCACCAAAATATCAACTTGTTAATGCTTGATACAACCACTAGACTTATAGAATATAGTAGGTGATTAAGCCATGTCACAAATCCCAAAGGGGAAGGTTGGTGATTAGTCCAACAATTCCCCCCTCAGTGTTACTCGAGGGGATTCGAACCTGTGACTAAGCTCTGATACCACTTGTTACAAGCTAGAGTTGTCGTTGCACCAAAAGATCAACCTATTAATGTTTGATACAGCCACTAGACTTATAGAATATGGGAGGCAATTAAGCCATGTCATGAATCCCAAAGGGGAAGGCTAGCAGTTAGTCCAACAAGAAGAAGTCTTTTAAATTGTTCATACAAATTTATGTGGGCCTATTGGAATAGAAAGCTATAGTGGAGAAAAAAAATTATTCATTTTGTTGATGACTATTCTAGAATGATGACTAAAATGTATCTAAAAGAAAAAGTAGAAGGCTTTTAAAAATTCAAGTTGTATCTAGCAAGAGTAGAAAAGAAAACAGGAAAGAGGTTGAAATGCTTAAGATCAGACAGAGGTGGTAAATTCATTTCCAATGAATTTAATAACTTCTACATTGAAAGAGGAATCAAAAGATAAGTATCAGCTCTTGGTACCCCATAGCAAAATGGTATAGCTAGAAAAGAAATAGATCTATCATAGATTGTGCAAGAACCCTGATGATTGAAAAGAAGGTTTCTCTCAAATACTGGAAGGAAGCTATTAGCATTGCTATTCATCCCTTGAATAGAGTATAGTTGAAGAAAGATTCAAACAAAACACAATATCAACTATGGTATGGCTACAAACCTAATGTAAGTTACTTGAAAGTATTTGGCAACAAATGTTATATCTTGAAAGAATTTAGAAAAGGAAAATTTGATGTAAAATGTGATGAAGGCATATTTCAAGGATACTCCTATAGAATTAAATCATATGGATGTTTGAATTTTTCTACTCATAAAATTATAGAAAGTGCACATGTTATAATTGATGAGTTTGTAGAAAAGAGTGAAGAAGAAAGCAACAAGGAACCAAAAGATTATAGAAGATTTGTTTACAATGAAACTAATATCCTACCAAATCTATCTAAAAGAAAAGAAGCTACATCTCTCAAGTCCCTAGAATCCTCAATAGTTACCACATTGCAGATAGTGCAACCCAAGTTATAGTCTGGAGGACCCAAGTCACAATCAGAAGTTACCAAGCTAGTTAAAACTAAGCCTGACAGACCCAAGTCACAAATAGAAGGATCCAACCTAGAAATTAAAATTCAAGATGAAGGTGCTAGAAATAATTCAAAGAACAAAGAGCTCATGTTAGAAACATATGTTAGAAGGCATCATGCACTTAATCAGATCATTGAAGACAAATTAAATGGAACAATGACAAGAGGTAAATTAAAATGTACATGTTTACTTGCTGAATTTGAAGCTAGAAGTGTTAAGGATGCTTTAGAAAATGAAAGTTGGATTGAAGCAATGAATAAAGAGATAGAATAGATATAAAAGAATAAAAAATGGACTCTTGTTCCTATACCCAAGGATAAAAATGTAATTGGTACAAAGTGGGTATTCAAAAATAAGCTAAATGAAGATGGAAAAGTTTCAAGAAACAAAGAAGGATTGGTGTGTAAAAGCTATTCTCAAGAATAAGGTATTGACTATGGTGAGACTTTTTCTCTTGTAGCAAGACTAGAAGGTTTTAGAACCTTACTAGAATATGTAGCACATAGAAGATTTAAAGTATATCAAATGGATGTTAAATCTACATTCCTGAATAGAATTCTTGATGAGGAAGTCTACATTGAATAAAAAAAATGTTTTGTAGATCCTAACAAAAGGGATATGGTTTTCAAGTTACACAAAGCATTATATGGTCCTAAGCAAGCTTCTAGAGCTTGGTATAAGGACTTCATAATTACTTGGTACAGATTGGCTTTTAAAGGACAAATGATAAATTTAGTCTGTATATCAAGGACCAAAAAAGAAAATTGTGTTGGCAGAAATGTTTTTTGATGATACCCTATTTATAGGAAGTGATGATTTGTATAAAACATTTTTAGAAGAAATGAGTAAAGAATTTGAGATGTACATCACTCAATCTAAGTCTATCAAGGAGATACTGAAGAAATTTAGAATGGAAGATTCAAGACCAATTGGAACCCCTATGTCTACTGGACATTAGCCCTCAAAAAATGATGGTTCCAAAGAAGTATATCAAACCACATATAGATCAATGATTGGAAAATTGTAGTATGTAGTCCACACAAGACCTGATATTTCTCTAACAATTGGAATAGTGGCAAGATTCTCAACAAATCCTAAAGAAAATCACATGATGGAAATCAACAGAATCATGAGATATCTGAAAGGTACTAAAGACTATGGTTTATGGTATAAACTTGAAGAAAATTTGGACTTGAAAGTATATTTTACTAATGTTGATTGGGTAGGAAGTATTGATGATATAAAAAGCACTAGTGGTGGAGCATTGTTTCTTGGTAAAAGACTAGTGTCTTGGACAAGCAAGAAGCAAAAGTGTACTTCTCAATCCACATCAAAGGTAGAATATATAGCAGAAGTAGTTAATTGCTCTAACATTTTTTAGTTTAAACAATTGTTGGAAGGAATGAAGATAGAGATCAAGGATCCAGTAGTCATATATTGTGATAAAACTAGTGCAATCAATATATCAAAGAATCTAGTAATGCATTCTAAAACAAATCACATTGCAATAAAATATCACTTCTTAAGAGAATTGGTGCAATAAAAAGAAGTTAGATTGGAATATGTTAATACAAAGGACCAGATTACAGACATATTTACCTAGTGATTACCCAAGGATGTATTTCTATATCTAAGAGGTAAGCTAGGGGTCAATCCCCTATCTGAAATTCACTAAATAAAGTTTAGTGATGCATAAACTAGAACCTATTGAAGATCAATCTGTTGGTGTAGAATTGGAAAGGGCACATTGCAAATGAATTAGTACTTAAGGTACATTAGTATTTATAGATTTTTTTTTTGGCATGTGTTTTCAAAGAGGGAGAATTTTTCTATCATATCGCTAAGAAATTCTTGGAACCAAAATAAAGTAAGGAACCAAAGAGGGAGAAGTTTTCCAAATAAGAAGTTTGCTAAAAGAGGGAGAAAGTGTTGAATGAACTTGGTAGAAGTTGTTGTAGATAGAGAAAGACTCTAGTGAAAGGAAGATCTCATACTAATAGAGGGAGTTATCAACTCTAAATCTAAAATTTCATTGTGCTATGACATGTGTTGCCATCAATGCCAAAGAGGGACATTGTTGGATACAATTGATTAATTGTGTATTATCTTTGATGTTAAAAAAATGTCATAATCATTATCAGTTAGTATATGTTGAGCTCACCTGGGTAGTGAAGATAATTTTTTGTGTTTACTGAGCACTCTTGTGTTTGCCTAGTTTAGAAGGTAGTGTCTACCAAGTTTACTCAAGCATCAAAGGTAAAGATGCAGAAAGTGAGTGTTAAGTAAGCTCACTTGGTTGCCAAAGGATTTTTGCGAGTTTTCAGTGTTAACTAAGCTTTTGTTGGTTAACAAAAGAATTTGTTTCTAAGTTAGTTTCTACTAAGCTAGGTTAGCTAACAATGGATTTTCTTATTTTGGCATAAAAAGCGTAATTGATTTATCTATTGATTCCAACTGACTAAGGTGATGACTATTAATTATTTTAAGTTGTATTTGGGCCAACTTGACAAAGTGGAGAAAAAAAAAACATAATATCCTTGTGGACCAAAAAATCTATATTCAATAAGGAAGGATCAAGTACAAGCCAAAATAGAGATCTATAATCAGAAAATACGTTGCATTCAAATTAAGTCATCTCATTGTTACTCTCTAACCATTGTAGTAGTGATCTAAATCTCCTAACAAAGTTGTCTTAATAGTTATTTGCAAATCCTCTAACAAGGTGGCAATTCTATTGAATTGTCTCAAGACCTCTAACAAGGAAACTCCTAATAGGGTGATTAAATCCTCTAACAAGGTCACACCTATAGTGTGTTTTGTAACCTTTAACAGGGTTGGCTCCTACTATAATACCCCAAAATTGGGTCATTGATACCAATTCTGGTCTATTTGAACCAATCCTAAGACCTATTCTAATAGGAAATTTTTATTCTAATTTTTGCTACTTGACTTGATTGTTAGATGCAAAAAACCCTAATCTACATTCACCATATTTCCTATTTAATCCCTATAAGTACTCACTCATACTAGCCACATTAAACCCATTTAAATTTAATTTAATTAAAAGTATTCATACTTTATTAAATTAAATTATCTCCTAGGGCTAATGTAATATGGGGTTAAATTTATTTAATTGAATAAATATGTTTATTTTAATTAATTAAACGAAGTCATTTAATTAAATAGGAAGTCATTCCTAATTAATTAAATAAAAAAGGTATTTATGAGAGCATATCTCATTTTATTAAATTAAATATTCTTCCTAAAATCTCCTTTTCAGTTCTAAATGGGAACTTCGAGTGAACTACTTCTCAAAATTAGAATTAATCTAGTTAACTTACTCTCTCACTCATGGCAAGTTCAGTTGATTGTTCATCACACTTAGATCATAAATAGCTCACTTCACCTACAGAAGGAAGTTTCCATCTTAACTAAATCTTTGTTGACCATCGATCTAAGTTGATCTCACCCACTAATGGATTCCAGGAATTCTATTTAAGGGACTCATAATTCCTCAGTACAAAGGTTGAATGGAATGACTATCGAATCACTGCTGAATTGTGCATTCATTTGAGCTCACTACTTTCATAAGACTTTCATTTTCTAGATTAATATCATTTAGAATTAATATGCATTCATTTAGTTAATTCTATTTACATGTTCTTAGATTAAATTGCATATATCATTTAGATTAATTGCATTCATATAGATTAATTGAATTTAAATCCTTCATTCTTAGAGGCTTTGGTTGCTTGTACCTTGAATTTGAGGATATTAAATAGGAAAAATCCCTTTAGATAGAAGGCAATAGGTTAGCTTGCAAGACTATTCTTGGGTGAACAATCTCATGTTTATTCTAGGATGAATCTGCATACAATGATCGTGTTGAAGTGTGTGTCTTAAACAAAGGCCACATATTCACATATACATTTCTAGTACCCACCGCAGGGCCGATAAAATCAATTTCTTAGGCCTTCTCTACATTTTTAAATTAACTTTCAAACTCTATGTCCATACAATTTCGTACAGATTCTCGAATCTTCACTTGAGATAATTCATTTTCGTTCGAGGAATCTAAATCTTTGCACGAAGATTCTTTTTGGTTCACACGAGAATGTGCCCGACCGTGTGAGTCTTCACGTGGCACCTTATTTCTTCGAGTGGGCCATAAAAAGATTTTTCATGACTCTGCTAGAGATCTCGCGTGAGATCTTGTAATGATAGTCTCTATTTCAAGCATTTTCACTTTGCAATTTACTCAATTTCCTTAGCATACTTTTCTTGGAATCTATGTTGCTTTATTTCTCTGATCTTTTGTAGCTTAACTGTTGTCTGCAGGATGATTTTTCAAAGATTCCTTATACAACCCACTCAAACATGGACTAAAAGTTTTCCTGCAGGACGATTGCCAAATATATGTTTGACAAAGACCAATTTTAAAACCCATGAAACAATGTGTCTTATTTATTGATTTCCAAACATAGATTAATTATGGGCTTGTGAACTTCCTAGGGTGCAAGACAAAAGAATAGGGGATTATGCTCTTTACCACTTGGAGGTCATGACCAAGGGTGAATCAAAAACCTAGACACTTTTGAAAGACAACATTCCAAAGAAGGCAAGCAGCTTAGTGGTTCTCTAGTAAGGGTCCTTTTCTATGAAGAGATGATGATTTCCTTTTAGGGAATTAGAATCTTGAGAAAGGACAAGTCTGGATTGATTAAGCTGAGTTAGTAAATCAACTTATTTTTTGTGTTTGGGTGAGAAAGTAAGGTAGAGGAGTATGCTCTTTCCCCTTGAGGGAAATCAAAAACTTTGACCCTTGTGATCAAACCATTAATTTGAGTCAATCCTTTAGAGGGCCTACTGAAGTGATCCAACCTCTGAGAACAACCCAAGTGAGCACACTCCTTTCATTGGAGATTCCAACTCACTATAGTCAAGATTATTTATAGAGAAAAAGACTCCAAAGCTAGATTAATTTCTTTCCCTTGATTCTTGATATCGCATATCGAGGGGAAGCTCTATCTATGCACTGGTCAGTGCTGGCCCCTAGCTTGCTAAGCAAGTAGTGTGCACTTTCAAATGCTAGTGTGGGCTGCTAGTCTCAACTCTACTTGCGGAGCCACCAAAAATTTATACGAATGGAATCCAAGTAAAAACCTTGTAGTTAGAAGCCACCCAGTTCACCTCCGAAAGGAGGCATAATCTTTGTGCAAGGAGGGAGAAGAATCTCTCCTATAGAACTCACCATAGGCATGCTACTAGATGTTTGAATGTGGTATACATGCTCATCCCCTACCACAAGGGTGCTTGTTCAACATATACTATTGAGTCCTTTGAATATACCGAAAATACGGGCGCCCTCTAGGGGGTGACATGGCTATGTGAGGTACATGAATGCGCATATGATGTGGGACAAAGGTTTTTCCTTCTCTACCAAATTTTTTTTTTACGGATAAAAGTGTGTTTTTTCTCGAGTCATAAACAAGTCCAAAATTATCTACAACAAGCAAAGGTCAAGACTCCCCTATACTATCAATTTGCTTTGCCCTCAGTAGCACTATGTTCGACTACTGCTTGCTTCCCACTATCTTTTTCAAACACATTGCCTTGATTGAATCTTGAAAGATTGTCCAAATGTCTTACTATTAACCTCACTATCTATCCAATCAAATTTGTCTGAAAAATCTATCCAATCTGTTCGAATAATCTGAAAATCTCTTTGAAATCCAACACTGTTGTTAATTTGGTCCTAATTTTTTCACATAGACTTGTACTTTCTCACGTGAGAATTCATCTTTTCACATGAGTCAGTTCAAGTCTTCATGCGAGATCTTGCATATACCCATGCAAGATCTTGCCACTATCTTAGCTGTCTTGCAACTTCTTTGCACGAGCCACAGAGAGTCCTTACGTGAAATTAAAACTATCATGAGTCTTCGCGTGACCTAGTGAACTTCCTCATGCAGCTTCCAGAGAATCTTCGTGTGAAATATTGCTCTATAACTATCAAATCAGTCAGTTTGACCAATCTGTGATCTTTGTCCTGTCAGTTTCCTACACTGAGTTGTCCTTTTCTGTCTATGCACAGTCCTAAATAGTGGCATTTAGCTGAACCAAAGATTTGTGATCTGCATTTTGACTAGTCTTATCTTTTACTTCTCTGGATTCTTGTTCCTTAGTGCTTTTCATACTCCATATTGTGATAGTCATAAAAATTTTCTATTCAAATCAAACTATTCATGCCTTAGTATATAGTACTCTTACCTTGTCCTATTAAGACTAAGTTTTAGTGTGGCCCTTGTCTAGGTTCTTGCTTCTTGTTCTTGTCTATGATTGTCGCAGCAAGAGGCGGCAATGTATTTAATCCTCTTAGAATTAGGTAAGGTCATATTAGGGGTCATAATAATGGTAGAGGCTGCCTTCCTTTTGTTTCACAATCTGCATCCAATTTGTCTAGTGAGACATCTTCACAGTCTCCCTCACTCATCAAATTGTCTTGAGTTCAATGAACATTTTCTATAAATCTACAACAAACTAGGAACCCTCTATACCAAGAGGATCCTAAGACTAGCAAAGGGGCAAAACCCTTGAACAAAACATTTCACTCCCTTTTCAAAGGACCTTTCCAATCACAACACACTAAAACTAAACACATTCTCATAATGGCTGATTATGAACCTGAACATCACAGCAGACATCAAGAACCACTTAGGAATGACAAAGAAAAAAACCATGACATTGATGAAGAACAAGAAGAGGTGGAAATACTTCTTGAACATATAGCCAAATGTCACAAAGATAAAAACTTTCAAAAGGTCATGGGAATCCTACTCAATGAAGAAAAAGAAAAGTACTTTCTCAAACTTGCCCAAGAGGGAGCTAAGTTACCCTCTCATTTCAATGTGGAAACCATTATCATGCCTAAAGAAGAAATTGAGACTTCTAAACTCCAAAAAAAATTGAAAATTATGCAAGACCAACTGGCTCAGATGATGCATGAGAAGGATAAACCCATGAAAACATAAACATTGGATGCTCTTTGTCCATTTCCATTTGACAAAAGCATAAACATGTTGCCTTTCCCATGAGGCATAGAGCTACCCAAGTATAAAAAGTACTTTGGTACTACTAATCCCCAAGATCACTTGCATGAATTTGGTGCTTTGTCTATGGAGTTTATACATGATCAAACATACCTCATGCATTTATTCCCTAGAAGCCTAGGTGGTCAGGCTTTGGAGTGGTTCTCACATTTACCTCCTAGAATCAAGACATTTGATGAAATTGCCAATCTATTTGTCTAGTAGTATTCTCATAACATACAACACCCTATCAATATTTGAGATCTATGCAACCTTAAATAGAAAGTTGGAGAACCTTTTCTCACATTTCTCCAATGGTGGAGACAACTATATGCTAAGTATTCCTGTAAAATTATAGAAATGGAGAAGCTTGACATTTTTACTGATAATCTCCTACTCAATTTCAGATATAGATTCCAACTTCAAGGTCAACATACCTTTGAAGACATGATCACACAGGCTATCTACATTGAGGAATTTATGGTCAAGAAAGGTGAACTTACTCTTCAGAAGGATGCAAAACAAGGTTCTACTTCCAATAGGGATAAAACCAAATATGTCAACAAGAACTGAGAAATTGTACATGATGGAGTCATTGACAATGTCACTCCCAAACCTGCTAAAGTGGTGTTTAATCTCATAGATGGCCTCAAAGTGGCCAAAAACACTGAGAAACCTCCTCCTGACAATAAGACATACAAGAACAAACCAAGAAATTCTTGGGCCACATGCCTTAAGTGAGAATACACACCCTTGGGTGAACCTCTAGATGTGGTTTACAAAACATTGCTGCAACACAAGCTTATTTCCCCAATGGACAATCCTCATCCCTATGATCCACAACCACATCCACCATGGTGGAATGAAACCTCATTCTATGAGTATCACCAAAATAAGGGACACAAAACTAGCAATTGCATAAACTTGTGCCATAAATTCTAGGACATGATTGATGCTGGTGATCTTGTGGTAGATGGACATAACAAAAACTCATACCACAAGGCATTCAAAGAGCCTTTCCTAGCTTATGAAAAAGGAGATACTTCGAAACCACAATCCAACAATAAGGTCAACTATGCATATTCCAATAATGACAATGTCATCAACATGGTTGAACCTATGGATTCTGAATACTATGATGCTATTACCATTAAGGGCAAACAAGATAATGAAAAACCCAAGACACCATTTGTCTTGAGGGGCCCTGCTCTCAACATAATGGATAATATGCCCTCGTAACATTGTGCTAATGCTGCCACTCACTCTCATGCCAAGTTGGTGCTCAAATGCCTTGCACCTTCTACTTTCGATCTTGAAAAACATAAAGACAAAGTCCTTGCTGGTCCATCTAGCAAAGGTGCCAAACCCATAATGAACTCGATGACAACTAGTTATAGTGTTCTCAATCAATTGAAATGAACTAATGCTTAGATTTCCATCTTTGAGCTGCTTAAAATCTCACCTACTCATAGGCAGATTCTGGACAAAGCCCTCACTAAGGCAAATGTTCCTCAAGATCTTGATCTTGAGTGATTCCAATCTATGGTAAGTCATCTGACTTCACCTTATCTTATGATATTCAAGGAGGATGATAACTTGCTAAGTCACCCACACAATCAACCTCTACACATCGAGGTTATGATCCATCAGGCACATGTTTTTCAAGTACTAATCGATAATGGCACTAGCCTAAATATTGTCTCTGCTACTCTCCTTAGAAAATTGAATTATTTTGAGGACTCTATTGATCCTTGACGTAAGATCACCATAAAAGTATATGACAAAGTGGAACGAAAGTCTATAGGTCTAGTGGTTTTACCCATTCACGTTGATCCTGTAGAAAGGGATTTCACCTATTAGGTGCTAGACATTCCCTTGGCATACAACATTCTGTTAGGATGGCCATGGATACATGAGATTTGTGTTGTGCCATCCACATACCACCAATGCATCAAGTTCCCATTTCATGGCTCTAAAGTTACTATTCCTGCCACTACTAGCTATACCTGCAATATGCTCAAAGCTGCTGAAACTTTTGTCCTTGCTAACCATGAGTTCAGTGATTATCATGACAATAAGCTGAAAGAAATTGAGTAGTCATTCAAACTAAAAGAAACTGGCATGGGAGAGTACCACATTGAACTAGTGTTGTCATTAACATCTCTCCCAGAGTCTCCTCGACATTATGGGAGACCCTCAAAGGCAAAGAAGTTGTTCGTGCTGACACCCCAGCCCAAGTATAATGGCACTTTTGTCAAGGCTACAATTCCCTTAGAAGATGAAAGTGAAAATAGAGCCATTGCTACATGGCTTTACAGAGAAGAGGCTCCAATAGACTTAACAAAGCAAGCTAAAGAAATAGCTCCTGAGAAATATGGGCTTGGTCTTAGGCTTATGAAGCATTTTGGTTACAAAGGAACTGGCCCTATTGGATGCAATAATAATGGCCTAATTGATCCCATCAAAGCAACAGCTAAAAGCACCAGTGATACAACTGGCCTAGGATTTGAGAAGGCCCCTTTCCATTTGGGACCAAATAAATTCATACCATAACCTGAGAGTTCATCTGGAAACAATTCATCGACTAAGTCAAATACTTGAGAGGAACAATCTAATGATGAGGATTCTTATCCTCATCCTATTCCTCATGACCTCACTAAATTCTTCACTGAACCATATGACTTTGTGCCACATGTTAGCACTATGGATGATACTAGTGAATCTTCTGAGGACAATACTAAGCAACTCAAATATCATTTAGAAAAGGGAGAATCTAGTTAGTCATTACGTATTGAGTATCTATGTAAGAACCCAGAGGATGAAGGTGAGTATGTCCCTATCACTGTTAGGGAGTTCTATAATCTCTCGCCATGTAGCACTAATTCTAAGGAATATGAATTTGACTCTCTTTTAGAAGAAACTATTGATAAAGACATTGATCAAGTGCATGTCTATGAAAACCAAATCAAAGTGGGTGAAACATCTAGGGTTAGGTCACATGGGTTTGATCCAACTAGTGTCCTAGAGTCACAAATTGCTGACATTTGTACTCAGAGGCATTTGAACACACCTATGGATGAGGTTTCCATAGGTCTCAAATTTCTAGTCCAAGCACTTAATGACTATACTGTGAACACAATTGAACTAGCCACTACTCTCTCGCTCACACATCCTAAGCTTATAGACTTGAACCTTAATGCATCTAGCAAAGTCCCCACATTCCAGAATGACTATGCTCTCACTTGTTAAATAAATGTTATCAAACCTGTAACGTCTTCCACCAATGAGTAGAGTGTCAACATGACTAAGGTTGACATCAAATATCTCAATCATATAATTAAAAAGAAAAAATGCATAAGGTTTGATGGTGAAAACCACATTGTGGCAGTGTCAGAACCCAAAAAAGTAAAAACAAAAGACATATCCAAGGGCGAAAACCTCTCCGAGGAACCCGTGGATGAGATATTTGATGCACTTCCTAGTCACTTTCAGGAGAGATCATCAATGTTAATAGAGCCAACATAGTCAATTAACCTAGACACAGAAGAACATCCTCATATGATACATCTGGCATAGTCACTATCACCTGAGGAAAAGGAAGAATTCATTACCTTTTTCAAAGAAAAGAAAATAAATTTTGCTTGGACATACTTTGACATGCCAAGGCTAGATCCCGATCTTATCATGCATCACTTGTCCATAGCACCAAACATCAAACTAGTTAAATAGAAGCTTCAAAAAATGCATCCTCATGTTGCATTGCTTGTCAAAGTGAAACTAGAGAAACTTCTAAAAGCTGGCTTCATTCGTGTAACTGATTATGTTGAATGGATATACAATATTGTTCAAGATTCCAAGCATGATAAATCTATCAGGTTTTATATAGACTTCCATGATCTTAACTTGGCATGTCCTAAAGATGACATTCTGCTCCCTAATATTGATATGATCGTGGACATGACGGCTGGCTATGAGATGTACTCACTTATGGATGGTTTTTTTGGATACAATTAGATAAAAATTGTGCCAGAAGACCAAGAGAAAATGACTTTCACATGTGCATGGGGAACCTTTTGTTGGAATGTGATGCCATTTGGCTTGAAGAATGTTGGTGCTACATATCAGCGGGTTGTTACTACAATTTTTCATGATATGATGCATAAGACCATGGAAGACTACGTTGATGATACATTGGTCAAAAGTGCTAAATGCAATACTCATCTACAAGATTTGGGGCCCATCCTAGATCATATGGAAAAATTTAGTCTTCAGCTCAATCCTAAGAAATGCACCTTTGGTGTCACATCAGGGAATTTTCTGGGATATATCATTTCTACAAAAGGAATTGAGGTAGATCTGGAGAAAGTACAAGCAATAATGGACATGCCACCACCTTAGAACATCATCCAGATGAGAGGACTACAGGGAAGGCTCCAATCTATCCACAGGTTTATCTCACAATTGGTGGATAGATCACAACCCTTCATAAAGACCTTACATAAGGGTGGAAAATTTAATTGGAGCCAGGATTGTGAGCAAAGCTTAACAAAGATCAAGCAATATCTTGTCAATCCACCAATCCTGATGCCTCCTATTCATGGGAAGCCTTTGCTTTTATACATTTTAGCCACTGAAATATCTCTAGGAATGTTGTTGGCCTAGGAAGACAATAACAACAAAGAAAGGGCTATTTATTACTTAAGCTGGACATTGATCTCTTATGAGAAGAGCTATAACATTATTGAGAAAGCTTTCTTGGCAGTTGTCTTTGCTTTCCAAAAGTTGAGACACTACATGCTTGCCCACACTATGTGGCTTGTGGCTAAAATAGATCCACTTAAGTACTTGCTCAGTAAGGCAGCTCTCATAGGAAGATTGGCTAAATGGGCTATGATACTCAGTGAGTTTGACATTCAATACATTGAACACAAGGCTATAAAGGGATAGACAATTGTAGACCAGCTAGCCGATGCACCTATACAGAGTCTTTTGCCAATGAACATTGATTTCCTATATGAGTCAATTCTGATACTAACGCACCACACATGAGTTATGTTCTTTGATGGGTCCTTCACAACAAAAAGGATTAGGTGCTGGATTACTCTTTATTACACCACAGAGATAATCATTGCCCAAAGCATATAAGATTTTCTTTCCTTGTACAAGCAACATTTTTGAATACAAGGCTTTGATCAATGGCATGAAAATTGTAGCTGAAAGGAGAGTGGATTAGTTAGATATCTTTGGTGAATCTTAGCTTGTCATCAACCAAGTTAATGATGTGTACCAAACAAAGGATGAGAAACTAATTCCTTACAAGCACATGGTTGATGACTTAAAGAAGTGTTTTGCACACATCACCTTCCAGCAAGTTCCACGAGCAGATAATAAAGTGGCTGATGCCATGGCTAATTTGGCCTCCCTACTACAAATGCCTAAAAATGATCTCTGACATGAGTTCTTGGTGGAAGTGTTACACTACCCAGCCTACGACACCCCTAATTCTAAGATGATCTGTTATGTTATAGGAAAAGAATCATCCTGTTACCATCACATTTATTCCTACCTCTACAATCAAACCATTCTGAAAGGTCTAACCTAAAATGAGAAATGTTATCTAATCCATAATGCTTCACACTATGTCATTATTGCTAACGATCTATATAGGAGAGGTCTCGATGGAACACTCCTTAGGTGTTTAGAACTTGAAGAGTCTACATGCACACTAATTGATGCTCACAAAGGCATTTATGGATCTCATTCCAATGGCCTAACACTAGCTCGTAAACTCCTTAGAGTTGGTTACTATTGGCCCAAAATAGAGCAAGAAGCTATCAAGTATGCTAGGTCTTGCAAGCAGTGTCAGCTACATGGGAATCTAATCCACGCTCCAGCTAGAGAGATGATTCCCTCTACTACAACATGGCCAATTCAAAAATGGGCCTTTGACTTGGTGGGACAAATCCACCCAACTTCTTCTAATGGGCATAAGTTCATTATCACGGCTACAGATTACTTCACAAAGTGGGTAGAGGTAGTACCTCTCGCAGTTGCTAATGGAAAAACTATAGCACTTTTTATCACAAACTACATCATCTACAGATATGGTATGTCATGCTCAATCATTACTAACAATGGAGGACAATTCAAGAACAAAGACCTCAAGGAACTATGCAAGAAATTCAAAATCAGACAACATTGGTCTTCCATTTATTATCCACAAGGTAATGGCTAGGCTGAAGCATCCAATAAGATGATCCTCAAAATCCTTCACACAATTAGCAAATCAAGGAGAGACTGGTATCTCTAGATCAATCCAGCCCTATGGGCATATAGGACAAGCATTAGGACTCCAACGGGCACAAATCCCTTTGCTTTAATGTATGGCATAGATGTTGTGCTTCTAATAGAGGTTGAGATTCCTACCTTGAGAATCTCTATGAAGGGCCTTATTACTGATAATGAATATAGGATAACTCAACTTCAGGAGCTTGTGTTACTAGATGAATGTTGACAAGTGGCATGTGATCATCTGTGAGCATGTCAACAACAAATGTCAAGAAGCTACAATCGAAGGGTCAAGCCACATGACTTCTAGCTGGGTGATCTCGTCCTGAGAGAGAACCCTAAGAATCATCAACAATGAGTCCAAAAAGGAAAGTTTAAATCGAACTGGCTCGGTCCTTATATCATCATTATAGTATATGGATTCGATGCCTACTAACTTTCCACAACCAAAGGAGAAGTGTTGAAAGAACCTATCAACACTCTCCACCTAAAGCAATTTTATAGCTAATCTGATATCAATAGCTCTTTGTACATATCTATATCTCCTAAAAAAAATCCTTAAAATCAGAAAAAGTTTTGAAAAAAAAATTGTTACCCTATTGAAAACCTAGCAATAGGCCCCTTGGTAACACCAAAAAAAGTAAAAAATACCAAAAATACCAAAAAAAATAATTTTTTTTTCAAAAATAAGAAAAGTGCCATTGGTGAAAACCTAGAAATAGGCATCATGGTAGCAAAAAAAGGAAAATTTTGCCAAAAAAAGTGAAAACTTGGTAAACAAGCACCTCTTGTGCCCAATGCTCCATCTTGCAGCGCATCTTTTGGCTATTCTGTATAATCACTTTCATGCTTTCGCTCTCTTGATTTTCCTACTTTTTGCTCATGTATCTATGGATTGAGTCATCTCATAGCTCAAGAGCATTCCCCTTTAGTGTTACTAATTTTGAGATTCTCCTCATAGAATCTCCTTTGCGACAGTCATGAGTCGTTCTGGCTATGTCTACCTACTATTGCTAGTGTCACTATTTTTTTTGAGATTCTCCTCATAGAATCTCTTTCACGAAAGTCATCGGTCATTCTGGATGTGTCTACCTATTGTCACTAGTGTCACTATTTCTAAGATTCTCCTCATAGAATTTCCTTTGCGACAGTCACTAGTGGTCCTCACTATGTCTACCTACTGTCGCCAGTGTCCCTCATTTTCAAGATTCTCCTCATAGAATCTCTTTCGCAATAGTCACCAATTGTTTTAGTTGTGTCTGCCTACTGTTGCTTGGGTCACATTTCCAGATTCCTCTATGGAAGATCTCTCTTGTGTCAGTCACCAGTCATCTTGGCTATGTCTGTCTACTTTCACTTGGTCCTTCTTAGGTTCTTCATCATGAAGATTCCCCTTTGACCTCTGTCACCAGTCATTCTAACTGTGTCTGCTTACTATCATCACCCTACTAAAGAGATTTCTTTCAAACATGTTTTGGACACTGACACTTGACATCAATTCCATGACAAATAATGAATGCAAAATGACATACTTGTTTTGATATACTAAGCTTTTTTTTTTGTTTGCCTTGTTTTTTTCTTTCATCATGTCGCTTTGAGCAACTCGATGATGTCATTTCTAATTAGAGAAGTAATGACTAGGGGCATGATCTTTTCTTTGCTTTCTATTTGTGGTTTAGTTCCAATTAGTTGACATATTCCTATGAGAGGAGTTTCCATTATAAGAGCCTCCATCTTGCATTGGATGGTCGAGTGTACCTCAACTCCTTTTATACGAATACCTTTTATACGAATACATCAATAACATTGGTACTTCTCATTGTCTATTGGAGTGAACTCTTCATGCTACAATATATACTGATACTTGTCCTCTTAAATGAATGTACAAGTCACTATGAGTATACCTAACACATTTTTGTCTCAAGTTATGAATGCAAGGGTCATTTTGAACATAATACTTACTGAATACTTAGCATAAGATGGATCTCTTGTGTGTTTGGTGTGCCTGACATGCAAGCAACATTCTAGTCATCCTAGTGTTTATGCTTTGATGCTTATGATTAACTTGCTATATTAAAAGGGACAAATGTATTGGTCATTCTGGCTTCTTGTGCCTCAAATTCTTACATTTAATCCCAAAAAACCTATGACGTATGGTCTATTCATATTCCTATGATTGCAATGTTAGTGGGAATTGTATAACATACAAGCTTTGTTCTATATCTAGTGATGATAAATTGTCGAGGCTAGGTAACCAGACCTAGGGTTGCATATAACATAATTCTTGCATTACATGCTTCCCATGCATAAGCGTGCAATTCAATTATGATTCTATTTCTCCCCTATGTGAGGAAGGATTGGGGGAATCTTCACACATGTTAGGTTTCTCCACAGCTGCACAAGCATTTGGTTAGTCTATTTGTGCTCCTTAATGAAATACCTACCACTATCAAGAAAAACACGCAACACCACATGAGATGTCAATCCATTTCCATATGCATTGCATCCATTTACTCATAATATCTACTCTACATGCTCATAATCACATCACATAACATAATCCATATGCATTCATATTAAAGTAAAACATACATCTCATAATCATCATATTGACATCTCATGTACATCAAAGTGAAGCAGACATAGACAATGACATGTACACGATGATACTCAGCTCAAAATCTCATATGTATATATATATGTATATATATATGTATGTATATATATATGTATATATATATATATATATATATATGTATATATATATGTATATATATATGTATGTATGTATATATGTATATATCAAAAAAAATAGGTCAACAAAAATGGGCACTACTCGAGTGCTATCAATCAAAATGATACAAAATGGTGTTGGCACGCCAATAAATACATAGCCAGAGATCAAAATCAAGAGCTAGGCACACAACATCTAACTCTGCCATGTACTCTCATCTCTAGGAGGAGCAAGAGTAGGAGTACTAGGCAAAGGAGGAGGTGGTGGCATGTCAGGTCTTGCAGGAGGTCGTGCACCTCCTAACTCTTGTGCATACTAAGAAAACCACTATACCTGCAGAGCCTCATCAGGAACCACTATCAAATATGCAACAAAATAGTATGCTGCTTAGGCTAACTATAAGTGGACCTCATCCTACAGTGTCTCTTCTCTCCACTTAGTAGTCTTGGCACACTCTCTCCATCGATCAATCTCCCACTGCTGTTGCACTAGCTGTGCATCACAGACAACTACCTATATCTGCAGTGCTCCAAACTATTGGGAGGCCTAACAGATCTGCTCTTAATAGAATTGTATTATGTCCTATTTCCTAGCATCAATCTGATCATGCATATCCTCATCTAGTATCTCAAGTGCTTACTGTTGTGGTGGAGCCTGCTACTACTATGGTGTCTGCTCCTCAGTCCTCGGCCTCCGTTGTCGACCGTGCTCTACCTTGCCACCTCCAGCCCCTGGGTTTGATCTCATCTATCATGTAGGGATCTCTTCCTACCTCACCCTATGCCACACCTCTAGTAGTGGATCCTATGGTCCCTATGGTGGGGGAGCCTATTGCTGTTGCACTGGTACCTGCTTTGGAATGGGCCTTGCTCTCCCCACTAGGTCTGTGAATCATGGGAATGGATGACCGATCACATATGCTTAGTATGCAGGCATCATCCCTATGTTTGTAATATCGAGGAGATAGTCCCACTCAGTCACAACCAAGTTGTACACAGCTATCATGGTTCAACCTGGGTCTAGTCATGGGGGCCACTATCGCTCTACATCCTTCGCTAGTCTGGCATAGGTGCAATACTCTTGTGATATGTCCTGTGGTTAGCCATACTACCACCACACTTGTGCAATCAAAAACCTCTCAATGATCTGAGATGTCCAACCTAACAGTGGCCATGAAAAAAACATCCAGCCCAACTCCCTCGGGGCATCATCCCAATCCTAGTCTCTCGCTAGGGCTGCCATATGATAGAGACCAAGTCATCGAGACGTGCCTGCCAATGTTCTGTCTTACCCAAGAAGACCTAGGTAATATGCTCTTGATACCTACAAATCTATGGCTCCATAGGCTCTTGAGCATCCTCATGAATGGGCCTACATATAGTAAGATGCTCCCATGCCCAGATCTACAAAATGTAGACTCCTACTACCATAGTCTTCTTCCCATGGAAGACTATCTCATGCATCTCATGGAACATATGGGCCAACATGCACTGACCCCACCCAAATATCTCAAGGACCTCTACCATCTATCAAAGCATGACCCCCCAACCACACTCTAAGCCATGCTGCCCCCTGTCTTGCACTAAAAAGTAGCTCAGAAATATTGCCAGCACTGATGCCAATCTGTGTGTCTACCCATAGGTGTGCACAAGCTGATCCTAACTAATGGCTCGACCCCTTAGTAGCTCCCTCTCGAACACAGTAGACAGTGCCTCTATACCTACTTGGGGCACTACATTGTAAATCACACATGCTCCATGGAATGGGATCTTGAGTATCCTCCATATGTCCTCTGGGGTGATGGTCATCTCCCCCATTGGTAGGTGAAAGGTGTTCATCTCTGAATGGAAATGCTCCACCAAGGCTGTGAGCAGGCTGTGATTCATCAACACTGTTGGGATCCAGCATAGAGAAGATAAGCCCAATCGAGCAATATGTGCCCTATCAGCATCATTGAGGCTCCACAACAAATCTCCATACAATGGATAGTGTGATCTAAATGACACATCATCAAAAACCTCCTCTACACACACAAATAACAACAAAAAGCAAATGATTAGTACCAAGTTGAAATGACAGAATAATGTAGACAAAAATGCAAATTTCACACCTAAAAATGAAAAATTCACCTACGCTATCATGGATTTTCATGCGCAGATCTCAAGATCTCATGTAAAGATGTCAAGATCTAGCATGAAGTTTCATTTCTTTGCATGAGCAATCTCTTCATCATGTGAAGAATGAAAGTCTCCCGCATGAAGATCGAGTGAGACTGCTCACTCTTTGCACGAGAAGTGGGTATCTCCCACGTGAGAACACCCACCACCACGTGCAAAGAAATAGTGGGTCCTATTTCTTCGTGTGAGAAGAGATTGTCTTCACACAAGAAAGGAAAATCTCGCATGAATATTGATTGACCAAGTCCTAAAAAATGCTAAAAATGCAATAAATGACATCATAATGCATGCAAATGAAAGTACAGAGGTGGGAAATCGATGACTTACTGGAGGTCTATAGTCTACTGGCCGACTGTGTCGTTGAGAACGCTCGAAATGATGATCTCTCACATTCACTGCCATCTTTCTCTCAGAGCTACTATTCACAAAAGACAAAATGCACAAATGATTTGAAAATGACCCCTTGGGCCCTTATATAGCTTTTGACCTAATTTTTCAAAGTGCTTTGATTTGCGTGAAAATCACCCCATAGCTAATTTGACTTTTCCGAATCCATTTTTGAGATCAAATTCAAAATTTGACACACCTCAGTGCCTCAAAAATTCATTTAAAAATTTTGGGACCAATGTGATCGAACGCTTGTGCAATCCAATTTTTTTTTGATACTTTCTGATTATTAGAATCTTTTCAACTCAAAATTCTTCATGTTTTCAAGTTTTATTTTTTTAAGAGTCAACTCAAGTTAACTATGGTCAAATTTGGTCAACTTTTGGTCAAACTTGGTCTTCAGGATCTCGAACAGATTGCAAATTAACTCTAAATCTTCTTCTGATTTGTTCAACATTCTGTTGAATCTTAGATTTCTTCTTTATGTCACATTTCTGGTGTGTCATCTTTGAATACTTATTGCTCAGGGCATCTTGTTCCCATCTTATGTCCTCATCATTTGGGGCATCTCACCACTAGGGGCATCTTGTTTCCCTCTTTTTGGCATCTTTTTCATCTTGTCATCATTTGATTACAAGTATCGGGACAATCTAAACCTCGACTCCTAAGGATCAAGCCTCATTCTGGGGATGATTCTATGACTCATAATTCAATTTTGCTATCTTTTATCAATCTCAAGTATCTAGAGGCTCTATTTGGATCCTTAAAGGTTAAGCTCCATTCTAGAGATGATCTTTTAAATGCTATCAATCTCGAGTATCTAGACATTCTGTTTGGATCCTTAAAGGTTAAGCTCTGTTCTAGAGATAATATTTTAAATGCTTATCAATCTTGGGTATCTAGACATTCTGTTTGGATCCTTAAAGGTTAAGCTCCCTTATGGAGATAATCTTTTAAATGCTTATCACTCTCAAGTATCTAGGTGTTCTATCTGGATCCTTAAAGGTTAAGCTCTATTCTGGAGATAATCTTTTAAATGCTTATCACTCTTAGGTATCTAGGGGTTCTATCTAGATCCTTAAAGGTTAAGCTCTGTTCTGCAGATAATCTTTTAAATGCTATCAATTTTGGGTATCTAGATGTTTTGTCTAGATCCTTAAGGGTTAAACTTGATTTTGAAGGAAACCTTTAAAATGCTTATCAAGTTTAGGTATCTAGGTATTCTACTTGGATTCCTTCGGATTAAGCTCTATTCTAGAGATAGTCCTTAAAAGCTTATCAATTGGTCTCTATATCATCAACTTCAAAACCAATCTTATCTCTTGATCTTCACATCATGCTTTCTGATTTTCTTTGAATTGAACATGTTGCTCACACATTCATTCAAAGAGGGGAAAAATGTAATACCCCAAAATTGGCTCATTGCCATTATACCAATTCTGGTCTATTCTAACCAATCCTAAGACCTATTCTAATAGGCAATTTTTATTCCAATTGTCGCTACTTGACTTGATTGTCAGATGCAAAAAACCCTAATCTGCATTCATCATATTTCCTATTTAATCCCTATAAGTACTCACTCATATTAGCCAAATTAAACCCATTTGATTTAAATTTAATTTAATCAAAAGTATTCATACTTTATTAAATTAAATTATCTCTTGAGGCTAATGTACTATGGGGTTAAATTTATTTAATTGAATAAATATGTTTATTTTAATTAATTAAATGAAGTCATTTAATTAAATAGGAAGTCATTCCTAATTAACTAAATAAAATTATTAAATAAAAAAGGTATTTATGAGATCATATGTCATTTTATTAAATTAAATATTCTTCCTAAAATCTCCTCTTCAGTTCTAAATGGAAACTTCGAGTGAACTGCTTCTAAAAATTAGAATCAATCTAGTTACCTTACTCTCTCACTCATGGCAAGTTTAGTTGACTACTCATCACACTTAGATCAGAAACAATTCACTTCACCTGCACAAGGAAGTTTCCATCTTAACTGAATCTTTTCTGACCATCAATCCAAGTTGATCTCACCCGTTGATGGATTCCAGGAATTCTATTTAAGGTATTCATAATTCCTCATTACAGAGGTTGAGTGGAATGGCTATTGAGTCACTGTTGAATTGTGCATTCATTTGAGCTCACTAGTTTCATAAGACTTTCATTTTCTAGATTAATATCATTTAGAATTAATATGCATTCATTTTGTTAATTCTATTTACATGTTCTTAGATTAAATTGCATATATCATTTAGATTAATTTCATTCATATAGATTAATCACATTTAAATCCTTCATTCTTAGAGAGTTTGGTTGCATGTACCTTGAATTTGAGGATATTAAACAAGGAAAATCCATTTAGATAGAAGGCAATAGGTCAGCTTGCAAGAATATTCTTGGGTGAACAATCTCACATTCATTCCAGGATGAATCCACATACAATGATCATGTTGAAGTGTGTGTGTTAAACAGAGGCCACATATTCACACATACACCTACCAGGGCTTACTTCAGAAGAGTGAAAACAGTTCTCAAATTGAGTTTCCACATTAAATCATGGTGTCAAATGTGTTCATGTTATTTTCTTTTATGTGTTTTCAACTTAGTTAAAGTAATGGTAATCATAGATAACATCTAAATTTTATATGTTAAGCATTTACCAAGTTAATTCAGTTATTACCAAGTTACAACATTTTTGTGTTTACCGAGCTTTAGTAGTATTCAATTTTTAGTTTTCATTTCTATACTAACATCTAAGGGATCTGGGATTTATTTTACTAGTAATTGATTCACCCCTCCCCTCTCAATTACTCCTTTATATTTCCAACACTATTGAGTGTGGCATAGTTGAATAACATTGGATTCAAGGTAGAATTCATGAATGAACAAGCCAAACTACTGGATGGAAAAGGAAATTTGGTTGGATCTGAAAAGAAAACTAAAGGTAATTTGTTTTATCTTGATCTTAGTGATTATTCATGTTTTGTTACTCAATTAGAAGAAAGCTAGTTATGGCACAAAAGGCTATGTCATGTAAACTTTGATAATTTGGTTAAGATAAGAAAACATAGAAGAGTAAGAGGCATTCCTAGTTTGAAGAAGCCTAATATGGATCTATGCAATAATTGCCAAATTGGTAAGATGGTAAAGACTAGTTTCAAAAGCAAAAACTATCAGTCAGAAGAAATCTTAGAAATTGTTCATACAGACTTATGTGGACCTATTAAAATAGAGAGTTACAGTAGAGAAAAAAATTTCATTCTTTTTGTTGATGAATATTCTAGAATGATGGCTATAATGTATCTAAAAGAAAAATTAGAAGCCTTTCAAAAATTCAAGTGGTATCTAGCAAGAGTAGAAAAATAAACTAGAAAGTTGTTGAAATGTTTAAGATCAGATAGAGGTGGTGAATTCATCTCCAATGAATTCAATAATTTTTGCATTGGAGGAGAAATTAAAATACAAGTATTAGCCCCTAGTATACCACAAAAGACTAGTATAGCTAAAAGAAGAAATAGATCTATCATGGATTGTGCAAGAACCTTGATGATTAAAAAGAATGTTGCTCTCAAATACTGGAAGGAAGCTATCAACAATGTAGTTCATACCTTGAATAGAGTACAGTTGAAGAAAAATTCAAACAAAACTCCTTATCAACTATGGTATGGCTACAAACCTAATGTAAGTTACTTGAAAGTTTTTGGTAGAAAATGTTATATCTTGAAAGAGTCTAGAAAAGGAAATTCGATGTAAAAGGTGATGAAGGCATATTTCTAGGATATTCTTGTAGAAGTAAAGCATACAAATGTTTGAATTTGTCTACTCATAAAATAATAGAAAGTGCACATGTTAGAATTGATGAGTTTGCAAAAAAGAGTGAAGAAGAAAGCAACAAGTAACTAGAGGATTATAGAAGATTTGTTTACTATGCACTTGATACCCTACCAAACCTATCTGAAAGAAAGGAAGCTTCATCTCTTGAGTCCTCAAAATCTCTAAAAATTATCGAGTTGTAGACAATACAACCCAAGTCAAATTCTGAAGGACCACAAGTCATAATCAAAGGCTACCGAGCTAGTTCAAACCAAGTCTAATGGACCCAAGTCATAGAGAGAAGGACCCGAGCTTGAAACTAAAGTTCATAATGAAAATAGTGGAACTCATCCAAAACCCAAGGATCTTGTGTTAGCAAGATATGTCAAAAGACATCATGCACCTAGTCAAATCATTGGAGACAAATCTGATGTAACAATAACAAGACAAAAATTAAAAGGTACATGTTTACTTGCTGAATTTGAACCTAGAAATGTTAAAGATTCTCTAAAAATAAAAGTTGAATTGAAGCGATGAATGAAGAGATAGAAAACAATAAAACTTGGACCCTTGTTCCTAGACATAAAGATAAAAATGTAATTGGTACAAAGTGGGTATTCAAAAATAAGTTGAATGAAGATGGAAAAGTTTCAAGAAATAAAGCAAGATTGGTGTGCAAAGGTTATTCTCAAGAAGAATGTATTGATTATGGTGAGAATTTTGCTTCTATAGCAAGACTAGAAGGTGTTAGAACTTTGTTAGCATATGAAACACATAGAAGATTTAAAGTGTATCAAATGGATGTTAAATCCACATTCTTGAATGGAATTCTTGATGAGGAAGTCTATATTATACAACCAAAAGGTTTTGTAGATCTTAGAAAAAGAGATATGGTTTGCAAGTTACACAAAGCATTATATGGTCTCAAGAAAGCTCCTAGAGCTTGGTATGAAAGACTTCATAATTATTTGGTACAGATTGGATTTCAAAGAACAAATGATAACAATAGTCTGTATATCAAGGAAGGACCAAACAATAAGATTGTGTTGGCAGAAATATTTGTTGATGATACTCTATTTACTAGAAATGATGACTTGTGCAAAGCATTTTCAAAAGAAATGAGTAAATAATTTGAGATGTCCATGTTTGGTGAGATAAAATTCTTTGTTGGATTGTAGATTCAATAGAACAAAAATGTTTTATACATCACTTAATCTAAGTATATCAAAGAAATATTGAAGAAGTTTGGAATGGAAGATTCAAGACTAGTTGGAACCCCTATGTCTACTAGACATAAGCTTTCCAAGAACGATGGTTCCAAAGAATTAGATCAGACCACATATAGATCAATGATTGGAAAATTATCGTATGTACTACATATAAGGCTTGATATTTCTCTAGCAGTTGGATTGGTGGCAAGATTCTCAACAAATCCCAAAGAAAATCACATGATGGAAATCAAGAGAATCATGAGATATCTGAAAGGCACTAAAGACTATGGCTTATGGTATAAACTTGGAGACAATTTAGACTTGATAGTATTTATTGATGCTAATTGGATAGGAAGTCTTTAAAATGCCCAAACACTAGAATTACAATTTAACTATCAACATAAATACAAGTCATCCAAAATCATCTCACCCAGACACCTTGGGAACTTGTGCACCTACACACCTTTGGGGAAAAAATCTATTACACCACAAAAAATTTAAAATGTGGATTTGTGCACATGTGTACCTTTAGAGGTCTTAGGATCAAAATTGGTTGGAATTTTCAATGCCCAATATCTTAATTTCTAGCATTTGGGTCTTGTTGACTTTCAACCAAAATGATGTATGGACAAGCCACATTAAACTTTTGTATGGCCAAAGAAATCTCTTGGGGATTTGAAAAATCTAAAACTGGATACTTAGTCCTCACCTCCCCATTAAAATCATGAACTTCCTATCACTCTTCTACAAAATCATCCAATTTGGAATCTAAGTCCTTAAGTATCTCTTCCTCCTTAAATATGCACTGAACATCACCCATGGAAGAAACTACTTCAAAAGATGTGTGAAATTACTCCACAACTATTTCCTTCAAGCATAAGTTTGTTTTGGAGTCGTCATCAAAAGTATCCAAGCTAGCTTCACTATAATATTTAGCTTCTCCCAAAAATTGTACACAAGTCCTACCCTTCATTTCCTATATATCTTCATATAAAGATAACATGATCATATTCAAAACATGTATCTTCTTAATCCAATCATTGATCTTATCTATTTTTTCTCATGTATAAACACCCAACAATATTTTTTATCTTTTCCCCTTTATTATCCATAATGCCTCTAAATTATTAGTCCAAGTAGACACTTCATCCATTAACTTGAAATCCTAGTTTATCATAGTTGCTAGCTTCTTCACATTCTTCTATATGCTATGTAATAAATGCATGTTTCCCTCTATGATTTCCACTCCTTTCTCTTAAAAATGAGACACCATCTCTTACACACGTCCAAAAATGAGTCATCTATTGTGGGGGCTAGGGATTATTTCTTGAGGGAAGCCACTAGAGAAGTATCGAGGTGAGTCAGGTTAATGAGGTCCACTACCTCTTTTATGAATTCATATAAAATATATCATTCTATTTTCTCAAACTCCATATTTCATCCTCATCTTGATCTAAATGATGAAAAACTTTCCTAGGAGTCATAGTTGTCAAAAGTTTGATTGTGTCCCTAGTAGTCTTCCCTAATTCAACCTCTTGCATCTCATAGTCTTAAGGGTTGATGGTTTATAGATCTACACAAGGAGGAGGAATGGCTATATGTTCTACAAAACCCTATCGCTTATTCTTCATGATAAAACCCACTTGGTTTGGATCCTCTCTAATGGGCACTATCAACCTTGCTGCCTCTATCAAAATCACTATCCCCTCCTTGGGATCCTCTATATACATCCTTTGTTGGGTCCCTACTTTCCATTTTAACCATGCTTGAGTAATGCCCATCAAAGACATATACTCACTAGATGACAAAGTCATCATAGATTCTTTTCCTTTTTCTTTGGGGTCTTCTTTTCTCTTGGGTATTTCACCACTCAGATGGTCATTATGGTTCTCAGAGGAGAGGGGAGTGGTTTTTTTGTAAGGGGAGCTTTTTCCTATATTTTAATCACCTATCCTTCTTCAAGAGTTTCCTCTGTGTAATGCACTACACATACCTCATCTTTTGTTGTCTAGATCTATTTTTCTAAAATTATAGAAGGCAATGGCATGACATCCTATTTTGGTAGCAAACACAGCAACATCTCTAGCTTTCCTAGAGGTGGAGGAGGTATTCCTACTAGACCATGTGGGAGAGGAGGAAGTGTAACACAATCATCAACTAACATCACTTGGGATAGTGTATCCCTTATTTCTCATTCCTTCAAATGGGTCCCCATTGGAATGAAGTCAAAGTTAGAAAGATCAAATAGATATGAACCTCCCCTAGCATAGACTATCCATCCTTCATTCTCCTCATTTGTAGATTCTTCTATTTGGATTGGTTTTTCTTATTTTTGATAAGGGTTTCTATTTTGAACTTCTCCTCCTTTCCTATTTAGTGGCCCTAGCTGAACATATCCTCTTATTCAAGGGGAGATAGTCAATCTCATCTTCTTGTTCTACTTCCTCTTCAACCTCTAGGATGGTCCTAGTGATTTATAGAAAAGGAGTTATCTTTTTCTTCAATTTTATTCTCTTTACACTAACTACATTTGTCTCATTTCTACTCCACTTAAGGATTGACAAGGAAGATTATGTTTTGGTTGGAGGCTCTTTGGGTTGTGCTTCCTCATCCTCTATAACATTTTGCTTTTTATCATCTTTGGGGTTTTCTTCCTCATAGATTTATACCACATCCATTTCATGGTTGTTTATGCTCTCAGGTCTCACTGGGGACTTCTCTTATAAGTGAGGATGATGATGTTATTCATGTTCCCTTTCTTTGAATTTGTTAGTGCCTTTAACATAGGTTGAATATGCAAAACAACATCCAAATGGAAAGGATTTTGTACCCATTCCCTTGTCAAATAGACAACATGTCTAGTGGTGTTGGATTTCATCTTTCTTTTCTCGATTCACCTCTACATTCATAATGAGATTCTCAAAGTTATTATTTTTATTGTAGGTAGGATTTAGGATATTGGGACTATCCTTATTCCACACCTTGAGAGGTATATATAGGTTCATACTCTTTTCTACTAGTTTCAGCTCCATTCTAGAGTATTCCCTTATTCAAACTTGATAATCATCAACACAATTTAGCTAGTAATCTTCTATAGAAGCATCTAGAATGAACCCTTTGTCCACAACATGTTGGAACATACCCATTTTATCAAAGTAAGGGAAATCCATTGGGTAATCCTTTAGAGGGCACTTCTTCCATTCCACCCTGTAGGTGCAAATGGCTTGCTTCTATCTCACCTCATAATGCCCAATGATGATAGGCCATATATAGGCCTTTATATGCTTCTTCTTGACCCTATCATATGTAAAGCTAGGTGTTGAGCAATATCCAATAATATTATCCTATCTAATGGATAGTGTGGTAGCTTCTTTGGGTGGAAAAGAGTCTTGACCACTTAAATATAGGTGAATGTGTTATACGCAATTGAATATCCACCCACCTATGTTACCATTGTTATTGCTTCAACTAATAGAATTTTCATATAATTACCTTCTATGTACCATATTATTGAAAAGATGAAGATATCATTCACTTTTCTATACTTATGGATTTCATTTGGGAGCTTATTTCATACAACCTATGGGTACATGATGTTGGGTCATGCATTGGGGTCTTGTATGTTTTCCCTCCTCACAAACCCTAGATAGTTTGCCACTCTAGCTACCAAAAAATAGACTACATATGCTGTCATGTAGAATTGGGCGTTAGTCTGAACTGAAGTTAGCTACTAATCCAAAGAGCTTCTAATAATGGTACCCTAGTTGATTTTGTGGACCCTTGTCTTGAACCATCCATGTCTCTATATGGCTTGTTGCAAGAAGTCTCATTACTCTTCTCACTAGGACAATACAATATTCAACAACCGTAATGATATATCCTTATGTCATATCAACTTTTTTTGACCTATTATGTGGGGTCTTAGTGATCAGGTACTTTTCTTGCACCATGTCTTTCACATGTTTTTTATTTTCACTTATACCAATAGTCTATAGTCTCATAGATGATTTCCTAATATTTATCTTCCTAGAAGTAGAGGAATAAATTCTCTATATTCTTTGGTCAAATACCCAATATAATTTATTTAGTTACACTCTTTACCACGTTCTCATTAGATACATAGTAATTTTCTAGCATCATGATTAGCTCTTATGGTTACATTGACACTGGGTGAAATGTTGCATTTACTAACCTATTTTGAATGATGTTAAGGACCATCTCCAATCTTTCATGGGGCTTGTTGTATAGTACATAGAATTTATTCCAATCTATATGGGTCTTTGTATCTCTAAATTCTAAATGTAAATCTATGAACTGAGACTTCTTAGGAGCTCCTTGGAGGCTAAATGTCACCGATTTTATGTCATATTAGATGATTCTTAAGATGATGAATCCATGGTATCCAACATAAAAGGACAAACATTAGTACACAATTACCTAAAATCCCAAAAGACACTTAATTACTTGAGGAAACTAGTAAAAAATTTAACTAATAGACTAAACTAGGTAAAAAACATCACAAGGTATGCACTTGTGCACCTTGTGTATATGTGCAAGTTTGTAGAGTTTGCAAGGTGCATTGAACTAACTGAGTAGACTTGGATTTTTGGATATGTGGATTGTGCAAAATTGTTCACCTACACTAGAGTGCAAGGTGCACAACTCTTCACTTTGGAGGTGTACCTTGCATTAGCTATTTGGTCTATGATATATATGGGGAGGGGGGTGTGCAAGTCATGCATATGTGTACTTGTGCAAGTACATAGGGTGTACACATGCATATTTTGACTATACCTTGTGCTTGGCTATAGAAAATATCTTAGAGTTTTGAATCTACAAATATGCACACTCTAAGGGATCAAAGATCACAATGATTAGACCCAAGGAGGTCTACTCCTACTTATAGGCAAACAATGTGCATGTTGGGAATTTTGTGCACCTTAGCAAGGTGCAAACCTTCACACTTGCTAGAAAAAGGGGACATAGTGAAGTTGTACACTTTGTGTAGGTGAGAAAGTGCATAAATGTGTAAGTGCACAAGGTGCACACTTTTCCTTAGTGTTTAAAATTTGTCCCTCTAACTATCAAATTCCAATGATACATGATTTATCCAAAATCTAGACCTAGTTAATAGTAGTTCCACTCCCTAAGGTACCTTGGAAGATACCCTATTATGAGGAGTGGATTCTCATGATCCAAAAGAGAGAAAAAGGGGGTTCCCATTTTCAAAGTTGAAAATGGGGCATGTGTTGTGAAGCCACAAAAAATAGCCCCGATAAAAAGAAAAAATGATAAAGGTATTTCTTTATCAACAAGCAATATATAAACTTGTGTCAAGTTGGAACTTGATTCCTAATGTCACAAGAGGCCTTTCAAAGACCTCATCCCAAAACTCATACTTTTAACTTTCATGCTCAGCATGTGCTTAGTGTCTTAATTTTATTGAAACTCCTAGGTACCCACCTCCATGAGTGTACATCAACTTAGAAGAAATATGTTGCTAACTGGAAAGAGTTCCAAAATTTCCCCATGAACTAACTTCCAATCATTATATGAGAAGATGTGAGAATATTTTTGAAGGGATCTTAATAAGGCATCAATTACTTGTCTTTTTCATTTTGGTGATCTATTTTTCAACTTCATCGAGCTTGTGTATTTCCACTTGATTCTTCCTTGAAGCTTGTTTGTTGAAGTGAACAAGCAATTATGTTATACTAGCCCCACTTAATTATTTTATTTCCATTTATATCAAATGTTGGAGTCCTATTTTATGACACCACTCATCATTTTTTCAAGCTACAAAATAATGTTTGAGGAATTTTCCATTAGCTAGAAAAGGAAATCATTCCCATTCAAGTGTACATAGCCTGAAAGTATTATCCTATAAAATTTCAATGATCTACTAGGTGCTAACCCATAGGCATTGGAACTTAGTGTGGCTTCTTGGTTTCTCCTTAGCCTTATCCCACATGAGGACAAGTTCAAAGATTCTAAAGGTCTTTACTATAGCCCTTTAATCAAACCAACACTTCACAACAACCTAGTGTTTTGACACATGTTATAAATGTATATATTCTTTTCTTGACCAATTTTAAAAGATTCATTAGTTCACTTAAACTCTATCATAATTTTCAACATATCCACTCATGAATTTTAACACTAAAATCTTGAGATTCAAAGGACACATAGGTTCTTGACCATAGAACAACAAATAAGGGGATGGTTCTAGAGAATTCTTAACTCTAACTCAGTTAGTCCATAAGGCATATTTTAATTGTATATTCCAATCCCTTAGGTTCTCTGTGAGTAGGCATTTTATGAGAGTTATCAAGTTTTTGTTTATGGACCCATCAACTTAATTACCTTATAGATAGTAGTTACATGAGAATTATATTATTACCTAATTATCCAATGCCCATTTTGTAAGAGAACTAATGTAAACAAGGATATGTTATCACATACCAAAAAAAATGGCATCCTAAACCTGGTCATGATGTGTTCTTCAAGAAAGTTAGTAACCACCCAGCAAACACGATTCCACAATGTGTCCACATCTTTTTGCCATGTGTAGTAATCAATGGTTGTTAAGATGAACATATGACTAACAAAAGATGGTGGGTTTATATGCCTAATAAAGTCTAATCCCACTTGGAAAAATATCATACCTTGAATACTAGTTGCAAAGGCATAGTTGGGTTTCTCTCTCTATTGGTAGTGGTTTGAAAAAAATTAAAGATGTGAGCATGTTTGTGGGTACCCTTGAAAAGGGTGGGTCAATAGTAACCTGGCCTCAAGATCTAATGACTTATAGATTATTCTGACCCATGCATGGTTCTGTACTTATCATGGTATTTCTCAAATACCTCTTTGGATTCCTCATGGTTTTAGAACTTTAGATATATTCCTTCAAAGGGTTTTTTATATATATTTCCATATTTTTGCATCTGGGACTCATAGTTCATCTTCAGAGCCTTGCATTGTGAGTTTTTCATCTCTTGGGGACATTGGTTTTGCAAGAGGTAATACACGATGTCTTAATAACAAATGTCTAATATGATTATGTCACTCATTTATATACATGAAACTATGCCTTTTTTTTATAATCCATCATCTTGGTTATGCCTTTTTCTCTTATAATTTTCATGGGTTGATTTTCCAATTTAAATTATTGAAAAATAGCCTTCCACTTCCCTCTTCTCTCACCCAACTCATAATGCATTAATAATGATTTGACCATAGGGTCAAGTATGATAGCGTATACCTTTCTCTGTAGTATATAATGAAGAAACTTCTTGATTTCTTTCACAAGAGAGAGTTAGTATTTATTTAGTTTGGGGTAATTCAATTTAGCATTCTTCATAGGACAACTCATGAAAGAAATTGGCCTCTCATCTTTTCCATCCTTCTTCTATGTGAGAATGCTTATGCATAGATGTTCTAATGCAAAAGAGTAAACCTTGAATGGTAACTAAGAATTAGGGGTTATAAGCACTGATGTGATAGAAATGGCTACCTTGATGTCTTCAAAATATTTATTTACCTAGGGGGTCCATTTAGCCTTCACCTTTTTTTTTTAGCATGTCATTGAGAGGGTGCACTATCTCGGTGAAACCACTAATGAATTTTTTTACAAAGTTCATTTTCCTAAAGAAAGATTTTAATTATTTATGGCTATTGGGTGGGAAAAAAATTAGCATTGCTTACATTCACTCTGGGTCAATTGAAATACCAACTTCAGAGATGATGTATCCTAGAAGCTTCCCTTTTGTGACCCCAAACAAACATTTCTTAAGATTAAGGGATATACCAAATTTCCTACACCAATTGAGCACCTATTTTATATATGCCATATGGATGCTTCTATTTTTTGAAAATATGGTAAGGTCATCCATGTAGATTACAATACAAGTTTTTACTAGTCCTTTGAAAGCTTTGTCCATGGCTCTTTGAAATGTGACTCCAATGTTGATCAGATAAAAAGGCATTCACCTATCAAGGAATGCTCCCCACTTTGTAGTGAATATTATTTTCAATCTATCCTCTTCATCCACCATAACCTAATTATATCCAAAGTATCCATCTAGAAATGAAATTATCTTAGATCCACTTAAAATTTGTAGTACTTCATCAAATGAAGGTAGTGGTTAATTATCCTTTTGAGATACTCAGTTTAGGTTCCTAAAGTCCACGCAGAGTCAAATCTCCCCACTCTTCTTCCTTATTGGCACTGAATTGGCAACCCAAATAGAGTTCCAAATAGGGAAAATTAAGCATCCACTTATTTATGAACTTCTTTCATTATCAATGATTCAATGATTGGATTTATGGGTCTCTACCTTTAACAAAAAGGTTTTGCATCAAGCTTTAAAGGGATATTTTAAATGTAATAATCTTTGGGTCATATGTTTTATGCTCTTCATATATCCATATGATTACATCCCTATACTCTATGAGGAGACACAAAATTTTATCTCTTTCCTTATTATTGCATGCTTTCCCAACCTTGACCATTTTAGGATCGTCTTTACTGTCCAATTTGTATGAGTCACACTCGTCACTTCCTTCTTCCTCATGACTCCTCTTATGACATGTTGATTTGTCTTGGTGTAAAATGCCCTATAATTCTACCATCCCCTTAGGTATAGTGTTGGTATTCAATTTTATGATGTCTTCCTAATCCTCATCTTCGTCTTCTTTTTCTTCTTCACACTTGTCATCGATTATCTACCCTTTAAAAAAATCATTACACATGATTAATTATAGAATGTGTTTCTCATCTTGGAAGAAATGAAAATTGGTGATATTATCTGGGATGAATGGGGTAGCCACAAGTTCAATGTAGAACCTTTTAAGCCCAATCTTCTCAATAGGTTGCAATGCACTAGTGGAGATAGTGAGCATATCTACAACCATAATTCTTCTTATGAGAATAGATTTGATATTTTGTGCCTCAAAGTCATCCATTAAATCCAAAACTCTCTTATGAAAAGCCATCAGCCTTTTGTCATTGCAAGTGTAAATTGATTTGACTTGTCGAATCACTAGCTATGAACCTCCTTCCACCACAAGAATTTTTATGTTCTTTTCAACTAAAAAAAGAAGACCTCACATAAGGGCCTCACATTTTACCACATTATTAGTGCACATAAATTACAGGTTATAGGTAGCATAGAAGGATTTACCTCTAGGGTCAATCAACTCAATTTGATACCTAGCCCCTTCTATTCATTTGGATCCATAAAACCATAGAGTCCAAATGTCATCTTCTTTAGGTGTCTTGGATTTATGTTTGTTTGTATTGAATTTATCTTTTAATTGATCTTTGAAAGACCCTTTCTTGGGGAACCATTCCATCCTTCCTTGAACTAGTCTAGGTGTACTTCTTGTTATGGCCTTAGATACATGGATAACTTTTTCATGTTGTTCATCCTAGATTTATTTGGTCAATTTAGTGCTCTTAGAAGTATACAATTTAGGGTACACCAAAATATAGACCCAACCTTGTCCTTTTACAAAGAATTTCCTCCTACAAACAATGATTAATCCTTCAAAGAGAGAGGAAAAGGACCTAACATCTAAGGATGTTATGTGTGTGAGGATCCTCAGCCACTTCTTCTACAAAGGTGTACATTACCACTTTGGACTTTTCATGGTGAAAAAAAATGTCATTAGCCTTTAGGTCCCTCATGATATTCTTAGGAGTCTTGTTCATTGTCTCTTAATTTACCACAAAGAGGTTGTCAAGTTTCATGCCAGTGGATTGGGATAATTGGATCAATTCCCTAGTAAAAACATATTGATAGCTCAAATATTTGAACTATGAATGACTAACACAATGTAGTCAAAAAAATTGGTGGGGTAGCAAAATATCTGTGTCCATGTCATCCCATCAATATTTCAAATGAGCAACCATGTTGTCCATGAATTGAGTGAAAAATTCATCTTGTAAGGATAATTGCAACCCTCAACCCTATAGTGGGGCTACCATCAAACATTTCTATCTTAATGACATCAAGTTCCAAAACTCTATAGGAGCCCATATCAGACTAAAGAAACAAAACTTCATTAGGAGCATTATATTCCATAATCATTTTCTTTAGCTTAGGCTCAACATCGATTTTGATTTGGTTAATGAGTCCTTTCCACTATAAGCACAATTCAGTGAATTCAATAGAGAACCACCCTCTTAAAAATTGGGTCCACTCTCTTCTAAGGAGAATGTTGTAGGTTTTAGGGATGTTTTACATGAATATAAATGACATCTTGAATATTGGGATTAATAGTCAATTGGATGTTCACATATTTCAATACACTGATGACTTTCAACTCTATTTTTTCAAGTTGTGTTACCACTTAGTTGGTAGGTTGTAGAGTGACTCATATCCTTTGAGATATTGAAAGTGGCATGCTATTACATGAAGTATCTAAGGCAATGTGGTAGTTATGAAGGATTTTCCATCTTATTCTTAATAGGAAAGGTAGTGTGTATACAAAAAGTGTCACACTTTTATAAACCATTATTCTTGAGAACACCCATGAAAGAGAGTGCCTTATAGCTCTTTTTCTATAAAGTGCAAAGGTGAAAAATAATAGTATGGTGGCTCTCAAATGAACCAAGTTATGCAACCCTTGCAAGGTGCACCATAGAACAAGAGATTCAAAGAGTAGAGGAAATGAGTGCCAATATCCAAGAATCTAGAATGAATGTGATGAAAATGAAAGCTAAATGAGAGAAAGTAGAATACAAGCTAAACTAGAAAATAAGTATTACTTAGACTAGATTATTTAAGCTATAAGCATAAAGAGTAACTAGAATGAATGAGAAGCATGAATAATGAAGAATAGAAGATAGAAGAAGAGGAGCTCCACAAGCATGAGATCTTCAATCATGCAACATAATGTTAGTAAAAGAGTGGAGTAGTGAAGTGAGGAGAGAGAGCTCCCTTTTAAAGAGAAATGGACAATAGAGATCATGAGGCAAGATGTGTGTGATCAAGGGAAAAGTTTGAAAGTGGGAGTGATCCATGTGCACAAGAATTTCCACCAATCGTAATGAAGAGTTGACTTTTGTTCCCAATGTGGGACAAAAATGTCTTTTCTTTTATTTTTAAATAAGAAAAATGATTTTTTGTATGCAACTTAGGATAAGAGATGAATGGGGAATTTTATTTAATTAAAAGGGGAACATGTTCTTTTGATTAAATATGAACTTAGGATAAAGTGGTCAAACCATAGGTTATAATCAAATAAGTAATTTTTGAGGATTTCATCAAAGATGAGCATTATAAATTATGAAAAATTTCTAGAAAGGGGGCTCATAGCCTAGATGACCATTTTTGGGTGGTTACATTTCCCCTACTTTGACTAATGTATGATTAGTCTACAAACACATTACATCAAAGAATTAAGAAGCCAAGATGATAGAGAGATCTAACTCTCAAGAACAAAGCATAGAGAGATAGTAGATCCTGAATGAATAGTCTATTAGTAACAATATTGAACATTTAAAGAGAGAAGAGACAATATCAATACTAAATATAAGCACTAATATATCGAGAAAAGAAAGTAGATAGATCAAGAGGAAATAGATAGTTGTAGTAGAAAGCAATTTGCAACAATGATAGAATATTCTTGCCCCTTGGGATTGAAATAAAAATGAGATAGAGGAGATGAAAAAATAAGTCAAATTTGATCAAATAAAAACAAAGAAAAGTTCATGATGATAGATAAGAGATTAAGACCAAAGAGTGACCACTAAGCAATGAAGATATGCCCCAGTTTGACCAAGAAAGATAAAATGTAAGAATTAGGACAAAGAAAGAAGAAAGATGAAATGAGATGAAATAGAAATGAGAAAAAAGAGTGGAAGAGAGTAGAAATGATGAATAAATGAAGAAATGATGATTGCCCCAACAAGATTGAAAGATTAAGCCTCAATAGGTCAGCCAACTACACAGAATAAATAAGAATGTTAAAATGTGGTTTTGACCATCAAGATGAGCTCGTATTTCAATTTTGATCCCAAGAATGAATCTAGGATGTCAAAATTAGGTCAAAATAGGGTCAAAATGTTATATATTTGTGATGATAGGATAGCAAAGAGATGAGAAAAATCAAAGAGAAAATTACAAGGTATGGTCAAGAAGAAGCAAGAGAAGATGAACAAAGTTAGCTAACATGTCCATGAAAGATAAAGAAGACTCTACCGAAATTCAAGTGCAAAACTAAGCTAGAATGAACCCTAAAATACAAGCTAGTATGCAAAGGTGCAATTGCAACGGTTATATAAGTAGGTTCTAATTTTTATTGTTGAGCCTTATTGGGGACATCAAAAGATCATACAATCATCACAAGTATGACTATGAGGATATAAATATGATCTATATCAAATAGAAATATGGGAATCCAACCTAATCATCAAAGACATGTAGGTCAAGATGAATAATGTAGTTAGATTCCCTAAGTTTAGTATAGCAAGATTACACCTATATCAAGCCATAAGTAGTAGGATAAGCCCCAAGTGTGGTCTTGCAAAAAAAGACAATGATGATACATTGTAGGCCCAAAGTACCAAGTAGGACAAGCATGAATTCTCTCAACACCTTAGACTAAAAGGGTGTACCCACATGCAGGAAAATAAGTAAAACATGCCCCATGCCCCCATTTTAGTCCATGACATCCTTGAAAGACTATTAGGGAGGGAACACTCAACAAAGAAATTGGCATAGACATCACACAAAGAAGATTAAGTTCATCATAGCTCAACAAGTTTGGTGTTTAAGTGTGTGTGTGTGTGTGTGTAAGTTACATGGCCATTTCTTCAAGACTTGAATCTAATAGTGAGAAATATCCTATCATCCTAGATTATATATAAGGTATCTAAAAAGTATTGAGAAACACTCAATGTCAAGGGGGCAATGTTGAGAAAAATTATTTTGCTTGAGTTTCCAAAGAAACCCTAATGCACAAGAAAACCTTGAAAAGATAAGAACTTATGCCCACTAGACAAGGACAAGAGACAATTTCAAGCTAGCAAATGTGTTATGAAATGAATGAGACTACTAGACATAAGTGCAAGGTGTTGGAAATATTCAAGATATGAAAGGTTACTAAGAGGGGAGGGGTGAATTAGTAACCTCAAAAATTTAATACAATTTAGTACTTTAATCATATATACTATTCACCATTCATTCATCTAATCTATTGTATGTATGGGAGATCAAACATTCATAACACATGTACACAGTGATTTGGTGACCTAGAAACCTTCCAAATAGAAAGTAAAACTAGGGTGGGAATGATACCCACAAAAATTCAATACTAAAATATAAAGTTTGCTTGTTAAGGCATACATTGGCCACTTCTGGTGATCTACCCTATTAGGAGCACAAAGGACTGCTAGGTCCACCTTGTTAGAGGATTTATAAACATACAATGAATTTTTCACTCAGTTAAGAGATTTACAAAAGACTATTAAGTCTACCTTGTTAAAGGATTTAGAAACTGGTTCACCTGTTAGGATGAAACAATAGATTTGACTTACAACTTGATTGCTAATTAGATCCTTGAAGTATAGATCACCTTTTGTGATTGATGAATCTCTACTATTCCTTGTTGACCCTGCTGAGTATTCTACTCTATTGTTGATTCATATTTACACTTCTCAAAACATTACATGTCTATCTTGATACTCTCATGCACACATTGTAAATGATATAATACATTTCATATATATCATTCCAATAATTATAATTGCAAGGTTGGCTAAAACACAAGTGAACAAAACATCACTAAGTCGACCCAAAAGTAAATAACTCGAGTTCACTGAACTGACTCGATGACCTTCTGATACTCAGCATCCACTACATTAATTGGCATTATCATGCACTCAGTAGAAGTGAAGGCTCAATCCATACTAATCACTCAATGTAGTTCTAAACTTGGTGACCACTAGTGACTCAGTAGATGTAGTGTTACTCGGTAGATACTCCACGCTGAGTTTACCTTCCTTTACTCGATAAACATTATAACTTCCATGCTCGGTTTACACTAAATTCTCATGACATAGTTTGACTACTAGGTAGACACTGAGATGCTTGGTGGATACTAAGATGCTTGATGGATACTGAGATGCTTGGTGTAAACTACTGAACACTTCTAAACTCAGTGAGTGTAGGAAATTGAGTGCTGAGCTCAATAGCTCTACTGATATAGATATGTGTTGTCATTAATGGCAATAGTAACTTAATGCCAACAATATCCACCTTTGGAATTAGTGACAAAACACTTATAAGCCAAAACATATGTACATAACCTGACTCATTGAATTTTGGTTTTTTTTTCAAAATTGATCTTTGTAGAACTCTTTGTAGGACTCCTGCATATACATTTCTACATATATCTTCTTGATGATGTATATACAAAGATACTTATGTACACATGCTAATTCTATTGAGTGCTAACTCCCCCTTTCACTTATATTGATAACTCTCCTCATTTATTATGTTGAATCTCTCACCCTTTTTGACAATAATGCCAAAGGACTACATATATAGTTTATATGGCTACACCAAAGTGAGATAGAAAATCTTGATGTACCTTAAGGATGGTGGCAAAAGTATTATCCCAAGTCTGCTGCAAAATTTGATTGGTGGAGAGAGAAATTTGAACTTCTGCTGATAATTGGATCATGTGATCAGCCACTAAGAAGTTCTAATCTTGGACCAATGTTTTGCAATGAGCAATATGTTTCTACATTGTATCCATGATAGGAAGGATCATGTTCTGGATGTCTGTTAGTGTAGACCAAATCCTTGCTTCCTCTCTCAATAGTTTTACCTGCACATCTGCTAGATATCTAATTTTGGTGTGAAGGGAGGTTGTGGAGGAGGAGTCCACCTTTAGCTTGGATGCACTTGATTGCATATCAATGTCAATCTTATTTAGTTTATCCTTTATTTCTTTAGTAAAACCAGAAACATCACAAAGTTTGGCAAAAAGTGATGTTGCATTATAAAAGAATTTTCAAAATTACCCAAAAGTGTGGACAATTCAACTTGCTTGATTGCTATCTATTGAGCAATATGCTCTAGCACCTTGTCATCAAATTTCCTTACAACCTTTTCAATTATTTTCTCTTGTCCAAAAGGATCTTCATTAAATTTCTATACCACCTCTTCTAACTGAATCAAAATGTGTTGAGTAGAATCTAATTCAACACCTATAGCTTCTATAATTATATCTTTGGCATTCTCAATTATTATGTACTCCTTACCCCTTTCAGACCTTAACTACTTTTGTGTAGCTTTCATCTCTATGAGTTGACTGGCTAACCTTATCTCTTCAATGGTAGCAGTGTCAAAGTCAATCTTTTGTATCACTATCTCTGTGTCTAAGTCAATGTCTTCTTCAATTTCCTTTCTAGTGATCAAAAGTTTTAATGGATGCTTTTGCTTGACTTCTGTGATTACTGTTTTGACCTTTAGAATAGACACAATAGTGGAGATAGAAGGGCTAGTAGTGAAAAATGGGATAGGACTCGAGGATTGAATGCCAATAGAAGTGCTAAGAAAAGAAAAAACTAAAACACTTCCCAAAAATGGTGTTACACTTGGTAGAGTACCCATAGTAGTATCTAAACTGATTGGAGTTGAAGTGGATACAGATAATGATAACAAAAACAAAATTGTAGAAGTTATTGGAATAGATGGAGACAAAATTGTAGAACTTACTATTACACTAATTGATGGTGAAGGAGCTAAGGTAGCTAACTCAGTAGCTAAAGAAGTGACAGGTAGCTCAGTAGATAAAGTGCTTGGCACTTCTGTTTTAGATTCTTAAAGCTAGGATGTGGCTAGTGAAGATTGAGCAATTGAAGTGACTATTGTTGTGCCCACAATTTCACTTGTAGAAGCTGTCTCCATAGTAGATTTACCAGTCTTTGGTGGAGAGTGAGAAAGGGATGCAATAACTACTACTACAATTCTTTTTGGGTCATCTTCATCTTTTTCTTCCTCAAGTGCTTCTTCCTCTTTTTCTTTCATAAGTGCATGCAGCTCTCCTGGTGTAACTGTGATAGATGGAGTGTTATCAAAATCATCATTGTCACTGCTATCATCATCCTTAATTTCAACAGGATCATTTGATGGCTTCCTGAGATGATATGCATCACTCCAAATATCTGTAGCATTTTTGACAACTGATTTAATGTCTTTTAATAATATAAAACAAGTATTGAATATCTTATTCATTCTTCCTTCATGATCTTTCAATGCCTTTTTGACTTCTACATCTATTAGACTAGGTACTAATTCCTTCAATTTTTGTTCAAATATATCTTTGATAGTTTGTACCATGTTCTCCCATCTGACTTTTATTTTGTCAAGAAGTACTGCTGGAATTTGAGATGCAAATTGATCAGGAGAGAATTTCCAAGTTCCTAACTTTTCCATTACCAAGTCTTCAATCTCATTTTGTTCTACAGGAGTCTGAGTTTCATATTTGAGAGCTTTAAAATTGTTGATACCTACTCCAATCCTTAACTATTTTAGTCTTTCCTCAAATGTGAGTGGAGGCCTCAAAAGTATAGTTTCCTACTTGCCTTCCCTGGTTCTCCTAGTGAATATTACAATTGGCTTCTTTTGAGGTTTGGTGATAGACACCTTTCCTTTCTTCTTTGGTGATTCCTCTTCTTTTTTAGATTTATGTTTTTTGCCTTCTTCTTCTTATTCTTCTTCTTCTTCTTCATCCTCTCCTTTACCTTCAATAAGCATTAGAGGGCTAGTTGTAGTTTTCAATTTTGCTATCTTCCTCTTGCCTTTGCTTATAGCCTAGGGTAGCTTGATTTCAAGCTCAATTCTAGCCTTTGCTTCATCATAAGTGCCAAAGGTAGGAAGCTTAGGATCTATAGGCTCATTCACCAGTGCTTCAATAATATCTCTAGTTTTGTCAATATTGACCTCATAAGGAAAAGATTTTACCCATGCAACTCAAGGTCTGACTACCTAAATGTATACTCTATCATAGTCAACCATGAAGCATACATCATAGTTGTAGTCTACAACCAATTTTTGTGGAATTCAAAACCTATTGTTCATTCTTTCCTTGAAGTCTTCAAAGTAATTATCCATAACCTTCTCAAAGTTTTCACCCATCTTAGCAATAAACTCATTAATTTGATATAGAATTGGGGTGTCTTTTCTTCATACAACTAAGCCCTTTGATGGAAAGAATTTTTGAACATAGAAAAATAAACAAGTTAACAGGGAGCCAAATTTATAGGGATTATTCTTTGAGCTCTTTATGCTATCCATATTCTTGTTCAATTATTTCAACAATAATTCTAATAGATCAAATTCTAGATTTTCTTCACAATCTTGAATGCCAAATCCATGGCCTCATAGGGCACACTTCAAATGACTAGAGCTATAAATCTTGTGAGCAATGATGTGAATGCAAAACCTTAATTCAACATTAGAGATAGTGCTAACCTTCAAACCTCTACCATCCTATTCAGCTAGGGTTTTCTTTTGAAGTTTGTCCTGACCTAGGGTTTTGGTAGTTTTGGCTTTGCTGAGTATGGGGAGACCAATAATCTTATGAATCATCTTCTTGGTGATTAATACTAGCTACTCTAACCATAGTTGACCATTTGAACACAACTAAGTATGTACCTAATCCACTTAATCTAGAAACTCCTTAGCATATGTGAGATATGGCTTAATCCTTTAGTCTCTAGATGCTTATGCTTGGGTTTCAAAGAGCCATCAACACTCATTTCTCCTAGGGCATTGTCCATTTCTAGGTTTCTAATCTCTTGAACAGAACATTTAAAATGTGTATGAATATCATTTATGAGGAGTACCTTTGGTGGAATTTGGGATTGAGCTTCATTAGGGTCAAGTGAATTTACAATGGCCGAAACAATTTTGAAGTTAGGCACTTTCCATTCTACACCCTTTACCAGCATCTTTGAACCCTTCTTTGCCTTGCTGCTACTGCTACTCCCAGATGCCATCGCTACTCAGCAGGTGTAAGAAAAAAAAAAATTGAACAAATTCTTTGCTAGAAAATTGCTTGGAAATGCTTGGAATTTGCTTGAGTGCACCTGGAAATCTCTTAGCTCTGAAATTGCAATCAAGAATGAAATCAAATTCTGCTCTTTTGATGAAATTTTTTCCATAAATGCTTGATATGAAGGTAGCTGAGATGACATAGTGCTTCATAGGCTATCATTCATTGCTTAATAGAAGCTTGTAGCTTGATGATCGAACAAAACTTTTGTTACTTCCGACCTAGCTTGGCAAGGTCTTCAACTAACTTTCCTCGATAGATGCAAATTGGTGAAGGATATGCTTTCTTTGATCCTTATGTATCTGGAATACTGATTTGATCATTTTTCTTTCTTTCATCTAGAACTACTTGAGATATAACTTGAAGATGCAGTTCCATATCCTTGTTTATGGATCAAACTGGAAATGGTGGAGTCACCCACTTCTTGAGTGACATTGCCATCATTTGAACTATTCTGCTTGGTAGATTTAGGAATCCACTGTTGCCTTATCTGCTTCAGAATGTTATCAGCTTTAGCTTTATTTTCATCTTCAATTCTTCCTATATTCATGCAATTTTTAGCTATATGACTGAGTTCTATGCATGTATAGCACCTTATAGTAGTGTCCTTCTTCCATAGGTGATGTCTTGCATAGTTTATATCAATATATCCATATTCTCCACAATAATGACATCTGCACTAGGTATTGTAGTCCCATCCAAATATTGCTTTAATAATTTATTCAGCTGGATTGAATGATTTGGATCTACATTGGAATGCCTTGTGACCATGCTTCTTGCATTTGTGACAATTACCTTTAAATTTTGGTTTCTCCTTGCATTCTTTAGCTTTATGACCATGCTGACTGCAATTGTAGCATTTACCATTGAATTTACCTTTTCCATTGCTCCAAAATTTGTTTGATGTGTGACTTGAATTACCATAGTGATTGCAAGTAGGTCTTTGATTCCTTTGGCCACCTTGTTTGGAGGTTTCACTTTCTTCCTTATAACCAAGACTAGCTTTACCCTTTTGTCTATGAAGATTCTGCTCACTTTGTTGATTTAATTGAGTCATGTCTGCTTGAGATTTCATTATCCTTTCATTGGCTTTCTTTTTAGTGATTAAGTCATTTTCCAAACTTTCATTGATTTGTCTTTCAGATCTTAAGTCACTTTGTAAGCTTTCATTGATTTTTCTTTAAGTGATTAAATCATTCCTCAAGCTTTCATTTTCAGATCTCAGATTCATAATTTCTTCATTTGCATTAGATAGTTGATCTATAAGATCTTCATACTAATTGGATTGATTATGTCTTGCCTCCAAGTCTTCATTTTCCTTGTTTCTCTATTCCAAAGTTTCACATAGCCTAATTGATTGGATTTCTTGTTCTCTTTTAAGCTTTCTTACTTCTTCCCGCAGAGAGCCATTCTTTGCTAGGAGCTCCTTGATTGCCTCATTAGCTTCATCTGAATTGCTTGATGGTGAAAGATCTTCAATCTTTTCTTCAACATAATGATGGTCATTCATTTTTCTTGCAAGTTCCTTCCTTCTTTTCAAGGATTGGGAAATATGCTCGTTTGCTTCTTTGAGTTGAGCCATAGCCATTTCTAGATCTATCTTTTCATTTTCAATAGCTTTGTCAAGTTTGAATATCTCCATTGTCCTTGATCTTTGTTCAAGCTGTCAAACTTTATCCTAAGAACCACAAAGCTCTGGTACCAATTGTTGGAAATATTCAAGATATGACAAGTTACTGAGAGGGGAGGGGTGAATTAGTAACCTCAAAACTTAAATACAATTCAGTACTTTAATCATATATACTATTCACCATTCATTCATCTAATCTACTATATGTATGAGAGATCAAACATTCATAACACATGTACACAGTGATTTGGTGACCCAGAAACCTTCCAAATAGAAAGTAAAATTGAGGTGGGGATGATACCCACAAAACTTCAATACTACAGTATAAAGTTGGCCTGTTAAGGATTACATTTACCACTTCTAGTGATCTTCCATATTAGGAGCACAAAGGACTGCTAGGTCCACCTTGTTAGAGGATTTATAAACATACAATGAAGTATGTACTTGGTTAAGAGATTTACAAAAGACTGTTAAGTCTACCTTGTTAAAGGATTTAGAAACTAGTTCACCTGTTAGGATGAAATAGTAGATTTGACTTACAACTTGATTGCTGATTAGATCCTTGAAGTACAGATCACTTTTTGTGATTGATGAATCTTTATTATTCCTTGTTGACCTTGCTGAGTATTTTTCTCTGCTGCTGATTTTTATTTACACTTTTAAAAACATTACATGTCTATCTTGATACTCTCATGCATATATTGTAAATGATATAATACATTACATATATATCATTCCAATAATTATAATTGCAAGGTTGGCTAAAACACAAGTGAACAAAATAGTACTGAGTCAGCCCAATAATAAATAACTCAAGTTCACTGAACTGACTTGGCGACCTTCTGATACTCGATGTCCACTACATTACTCAACATCATCATACACTTAGTAGAAGTGAAGGCTTGGTCCATACTAATCACTCAACATAGTTCTAAACTTGGTGACCACTAGTGACTTGGTAGATGTAGTGTTACTTGATAGATACTCCACGTTGAGTTTACCTTCCTTTACTCGGTAAACATTATAACTTCCATGCTCGATTTACACTGAATTCTCATGAAACAGTCTAACTTCTCGATAGACACTAAGATGTTTGGTGGATATTGAGATGCTTGGTGTAAACTGCTAAACACTTCTAAGCTCGATGAGTGTAGAAAATTGAGTGCTGAGCTCGGTAGCTATACTAATATAGATAAGTGTTGTTACTAATGGCAATAGTAACTTAATGCCAACACAAGGGTCTCAAATAGCACCTATTTCTAGGTTTTCACCACTTGGAAGATTGTTTTAGGACTTTTTTCAATTTATTTTTATTTTTGAATTTATTTATTTTTGTGATACAACAAAGTGCCTATTGTTAGGTTTTCACTAAGATGATCATTCCTTCGAGATATTTTATGACATTTTATGATTTTTTAGGACCATATATCAAATTTTTATTTTTTTAGAATGACTTAATGATTACTCACTCTAAAGAATGATCACATTAATTTTTGCCAACATCTATCAAGGTGTAGAATATTATAGAATAGAAACTAAGTGGGTAAGATGGATAAGAAAGAAATAATGAAGTAAGTGAAATCAATCCTCAAGGGCTAGCTCCTCAAGAGTACCCAAGCAAGGGAAAGATAGACATATAAAGTAGGTTTTGGATAAGCAATGAAAGCAATGAGAAAGATAGCATGTAGGTTAAGAAGTGAACCCAACAAGTGAACTAGCATATGGGATAAGATGTGGAAGCCAATATGAGAGATAGCATAAGAAGTGGAAACCAATAAGAAAGATAGCATGAAAGTGTATAGTCTAAAAGAGTAGGCATGTCAAGAGACCTATGAGAACCATGTTTTTCTTTGTGTGATCAAGACCAAAAGGTTGACTAGATACAATAGCAATGGGATAGAGAAATAAGAATGAAGTTTGATATGAAGGCTATGAGTGAATAAGAAAGCACAATAGGTAAGCTGATGAATAAGATAGCCAATATGCAAGGATAACTCAACATTGTCAAGATCAAAGAGGGAAGAGAGAATAGATGGATGATGGAAGAATTACCCATGATGTCTATTTACCAAGTTTTCATCATGGTACTTATCCAAGGCACCACAAGAAGTGGTTTTCACCATAAAGATGAATTTATTTTTCTTCACTTTTTCTACCGAGGTGCTAGAAGAAGTGGTTTGCACCAAGGCACTTTTTTTTTGTGTTTTTGTCCTTATTTTTGGATTTTAAAAAAAAAAATATCCCTTTTTTTTGAATTTTTAGAAAGATTTCAAGTTTTTTCAATATGGATAGTGCTCCTATAGGAAGCATAAGTCATGATAAGAAAAGATCACAGAAAGGTGTGCTCAAAGATGCTAATAGGGTTATGCAAGGGAGATGATAGTAGAAAAAGTATATTGAGGATAAGAGTTCATGCCTTGAAAGGATTGTAGGAGTATGGATAGTAAGTGTAAGTTTGAAAAGGTTGCATAAGGGTAGGTGAGAAAGTGGGAAAGATCAGCATTGACATACACCTTGAAGGGTTGAAAAATGATGGAGGGAACATGGGGAAAATAGTTTGAGATTTAGATGCATGAGATAACATAGTAATGTTGGAGGAAGATGGACTGGAAGGTTTTGAAATCTTATTAGGAAGATGTTTAGAAGAAAATGGAGTGGAATTCTTTGGAAGTGTGAATGTCAACTTTGATTTATTTTCAATATTCAAGTCTTTCAAAATAGATTTGGGAATCCATATAGCTTTTGAGTTTTCTTTTCCTTTGGATACTTTAAAATGCATTTCTTCAATGATATATTTAGGAACTCATATGTTCTTTGATTTATCTCTTTGGGTAGTAGACCTTTGCAGTTTATTGAATGTTTTTTCTTTCTTAGCATTCACATGTTGATTATATGGGACATAGTGATCTTCATTTTTCAATGGATTCTTGTATTTATTATGTTGAAAATCCAAATTTCTTCCAAAATACTTGGGATTTATGGATGAATAAGGCTGATATGAATGGTTCAAATGAATAGATGGATGGGAATTTGTCAAGGATGAATTCTAGAGAATGAGCTAGGAGTAAAAGTAGGAGATGGAGGAACATATGGTCCCAATATGGATGGAAGGTTGGAAGAATTTAGCTTTTATGGATAAGGACCAAGGATAGATTTGGGAGATGTAAATGGATAGTGAGTAGGGATAACAACATATTTAGAGTGAGCAGCATGACCAAGGCCACCAATAGACTCATGAGTAACTTTGATAGGATCAACATTTTTAGTAGGAGCATTTAAAGCTTTGATCTTGACATGTTTCTTTTTAGATAGCATAGGCATAAAACTTTTCTCATGATTTTCAATAAGCTTAATAGAAATAGTGGAACTGATTTCTTCATCATACTTAGGAGGTGGGTTATGTATAGGATATGGAAGAGTAACATCTTGAAGGATATGAAAAGGTGCTTGATCTTAATCTTTCTTTATAGCTTTATCTTTTTGAGAGTCCTCTGGACATGGAACCACTTCTAAAGACGAGGGAGAATATGGGGTGTACATGGTAGGATCTTGAAGAGGCAATAGGGGATTAGATGAAGTGATCATAGTAAGTACAAAGTCACATGAAGGTTGAGAATCTTTAGCCTTAGTATCATGGAAAATACTTGCAGCCAAGTATAGATCAGCTTGAGTTTCTTTTGGAGGTAGCCCTTGAGGGCAAGGATAGTCAATATAGAAAGTATTAGGTTCTTTTTTTGATGGAGGAATGTTGGAAAGCATTGAAGTTTTAATAGGTTCATGAGTGATGGAAGAAGTAGGGGTGTCAAGGAGACCATCGCTAGATATAGGTTCATCAACATGATCTTTCTCAAGAGAAGTATCTTCATCACATGAGTCATTAGAGTTCTTAGTTCCAACTACATTATCATCAATAAGGTCTTGTACTTTATGCTTCAACTCTATGAAATATTTGATTTTATGACCTTTTTCTCTATGATAATTACAAAAGTGATCATATCTCCACCATGGAGGTTATATTTTAGGTTCATAAGGTCTAGAGTTGTTTGGTAATGTGATGAACTCATTATCAAGAAGTGTTTGCAAGATGTCATCATAAGAATCTTCTAATGGAGTAAAATTTCTCTCAAAATTATCTCCACCATCATTTTTTTTGTTTCTCAGGTGAATCACATGCATCCATGTGTTCATCACTATCTTGGTCAAAGATAGGTCCATCATGAAAGCTTTGCATAGGCCCAAAGGAGGTATCACTTGCTTGTTCTCTAAAGAGGTCTTTAGATCTAGAAGATGAAGACATTTGATGTCTTGGAGTAGAATATGTAGACCTTGAAGAATATGAACCATGTGTATGTAAAGGTCTTAAGGGAGATTCATTTAAGAATACAATCTTCTCCTCTAACCTTTTCTCAAGTTTGGACTTCATTTCTATTATGTGCTTGGAGACATGAAGGTAAGAAAGATCATTAGTCTCTTCTAGCCCTTTGTATTGAACGTATAGATCTTGAAACTCTTTAGTTGCATGGAGGATATCATGATTATCTAGATTTGGTTGAAGTTTGGTAAAACAAGGTTTGAATTCCATAGTGGTAGATAGATAATCAAGCATGAAGGAGACTAGATGAAGCTAATAAGGTGACACAAAATAATTTGATGTCCAAACTAGAGAGGTAGATTTATCACTTGTCAAATAGAGGTAGCAATGAATGAATGACTTATCAAGAAAAGTGTCCAAGAAGATTATGAAACTAGCAACTCAATTCAAGAGCTAGGAAAGAATCCCAAATAGCCAAGTAGATAGATATGTAAAGACAAGTGAATGACTCTCCCAGAAAAAGAAATGTAATCAAGAGATCAAGGTAGCCATTTTAGCAAAACATACTCTAACATGTAGATTTTAGACCCAAGGAACCATGGTAAACCAATACTAGACACCCTTGACAATGCAAGAACAAGTTTGGAGCAAGAAAAATCAAGTTTAGCAACCAGGTGAGACAATATGGTAAGCTAGGTGATAGTTTGATAGGATAGAATGATGTACTACCATTTTATAGTGTTTAGTTACAATTTTGATAGAAAGTAACAAGTTTTGATATCGAATAAGATACAAAAACATGTCTTCAATAAATTGGACAAGGGACAAAGAAACCTTTCCAATACAAGCACTTGTGAGGTTTCAAAGAAAAAAAAGACCTATGAATACTATTGTCATGCATATGGTCAAATAATTCCCATTGGTCTAATGCATCAAACAAGATCTACCTAAGAGTCATGGTTCATTACTTAACAACTTGGTCCATGATTTATGCCCCTTCACCTCACACTAAGTGGTTTCCCATGAGATATATTGGATTTTTCATGGAGATTCCATTGGCACAACCAATGGGATGCAAATGGTCAGTGTAAAATCTTGGAGTGATCTAGGTAATCATCTAGGATCAATCATTGCACCAAGATGTTGAGCGGTAAAAGAGGGTAGCTTCTAACCTATGGTTTTTAGAAAGGGTTTCTATTCATACCACTCCTCTTGCTCCCAATTATGAGACACCTTAACTTGTGGCAAGTAACAGACCTCATGGCCATTAGAGTACCTTAAGCATTCTTTCTTAGCATTTCCCTCATGGTCCCAATCCCACAAGTACTCACACTAAGTGAAGACAAGCACTATGTCTACCAAGGTTTTTTTTCCTTGATAGCCTTGCATGTATAGTGGGTTAGAATAGCTAGGTTCACTTGTCCCCACTTGGGTCATTCCTCTTGATTTCTCAAGAGAAGACCTTCTAAAGGATTCTAGACTACACAAAATGGCCCCAATTTTGGAGGTCAAGATTTCTAATTCACCACAAGGGTGAAGAGCATAATCTCTTATTCCAATCACTTCCCCCAAACACACCAAGAATCTCAATAATCCAACTTACTTTTAGAATCTAAAGGTGGGTCAGGATTTCTGATTCATCCCAAGGGTAAAGAGCATACTTTCCTACCACAAAAAGATCCCAATTGCAAGTTTTATGTGCCTATGAAAGACTAAAAACTAATAATATTGCTGCACAAAAAAATAAGGGAAATACAAGCACTTTTTTGTTTTTTTTTTTATGCTTTTAGGCAATCCTACAAACAACCATTAGTATCCTTTTTACATTTGAAGCTTTGACATGCATTATTTTTGTTTTGTTTTGGAAAGCAAATGTGAAACCCCTACAAAAAAATAAGGTTGGGACAAGAAATATAAGTAATACCTACAATATAAAGTGGTTAGTTGCCTCAAAATTCCATGTTTTCTTCCAATCAAGTGTATGCAAAAAAATGCAAACTAATAACAAATGCTTTCATTTTTACTTTTTGCTTTTGACCTAGTCAATAAGCTTTGATTTTTTTTGCTATTGGTTTGGCTCCAAAAATAGAAACGTAAAGAAGATACCCCTACTAAAAATTACAGAGATTTCCAAAAATATAATAAATTCAACCAGATCTCTTCATTTGTGCCCTAGGGACTCATTTTGTCAAAACATACCAGATTTGTCAAATTAATTTATTGAGCCCTAATATGATTTCCAAATTCAAAACACAAAGAACAAACCCCCTGTAGAATTTAAATAACTTTCCAAAAATATAAAAATTTCTAAAAAATGGCTGATTTGTGACTGGAAATGATTTTTTTTATGAAAAACAAAGAAAAAAATATAACTAATGCACATCAACTCAAAACAATCTAAAATTTGGTTTGAAACATTTCAAATGCATCTCCAACAGAAAAATTAAAAATTAAAAATTAAAAATTCAAATCCAAAATACAAGAGGTTGGAAAGATATGATTAAATCTTTGAAAAACTTGGGTTTTGGCCTTCAAACCGATATGCACAAGGGTTAGCCTTAAAACCAAACTGAAATACTTGCAAAACCACTCGATTAGATGCAATAAGTTGCTATAAAAAATCAAACATGAGAATGAAACTAAAATACCATTAAGAAAATTGAGCTAAAAACTTGGTTCTAGCCCTATGATGGGCACCAAAAAATGTGTGTACAAAAAATTTCACACTTATATAAACCATTATTCTGTAGAATACCCATTAAAGAGAGCATCTCAAAAGGTGGCTTATAGCTCTCTATCTATGATGTGCAAATATGAAAAAATAATATTATGGTGGCTCTCAAATGAACCAAGTTATGCAACCCTTGCAAGGTGCACCATAGAATGAGAGATTCAAATAGTAGAGGTAATGAGTGCCAATATACAAGAATCTAGAATGAATGTAATATAAATGAAAGATAAACGAGAGAAAGTAGAATGCAAGATAAATTAGAAAATAATTATTACAACCCCCCTTTAGAAAAGATGATTTAAGCTATAAGAATGATGAGAAAATAGAATTAATGAGAAGCAAGAAGAATCAAAAATAGAAGATAGAAGAAGAAGAGCTCCACAAGTAGGAGATCTTTTATCATGCAACATAATGTTAGTAAAAGAGTAGAGTTGTGAAGTGAGGAGAGAGCTCTCCCTTTTAAAGAGAAATAGATGATGGAGATCATCAAGGAAGATGCATGTGATCAAGGGTGGAGTTTGAAAGTGGGAGTGATCCATGCGTAAAAAAATTTCCACCAATCATGATGAAGAGTTGACTTTTGTCCCCCATGTGGAAAAAAAATGGTTTTTTTCTTATTTTTAAATAAGGTAACTGCTTTTGTGTGTGCAAATTAGGATAAGAGATGAGTGGGGAATTTTATTTAATTAGAAGGGGGACATGTTCTTTTAATCAAATATGAACTTAGGATAAAGTGGTCAAATAGGCTATAATCAAATAATAGATTTTGAGGATTCGATCAAAGATAAGTGTTAGATACATTATGCAGAAATACTAGAAAGGGGGATCATAGTCTAGATGACCATTTTTGGGTGGTTACAAGTAGAACTTTCACCTTGTCTTTGAACATGGTGGGCATGGATTTAGTGATGTTGATCCGAGGAGTTGATACCTTTTGGGTGCTTGTGTCGATAGTTGCCTCAGTGTGATCTAATATTTTCAACAAGGCTTCCCTTTGGCTGGGGAAGCTTTGTAACATCTCATTCATTGAGATATTTTATTTAGTTATTTTAAACTCTTCTATTGTGTTGTACTTCTTAGTTGACCATGACAGATTATTTATCATAATGAAGGTACTGCGAAGAACTTGAGAGTGTTGTTTTGGGATAGGAAAACATGGTGGTGCAGGATTGTTACTAGCCCATGGATTAGGAGGAGTAGATTGTAATCCTAAAGGAATTTTTTTAGTCAAAGCCTCTCTTTGGCTTGACAAATTTTAGGTATTGCAATTATCATTGCAAAAGGAAAACATTTTGACTGGCTCAAGATTATTTTCTTGGTTGAACAAAAATAGGAACTCCTGATTTGCTAAGTCCTCTTCCTTTTAACTTAGTGGAGCATCATGAGATTCCAATAATATCATGTTTAATTGGAAGGGAGGCATATTGTTAGTATCTTGAGAATGCTAGCTTGGGTCTTGATTTCTCCCAGAGAAGATGTTGTTGTCATTGGGGACATTCTGGTTTACATCCATCAGATTAATTTCAGCTGGGATACTCCCATGTTTGGGGTGAGTGTTTGACTGTTGGTTCTACTTGGGGGGGGGGGGTACTATTGCAATCTCTTGTGCTTAAATAATTTCTTACAGTGCTATTCCTACAAGATTTGAAGTTCTTCATGTGATTCTTCCCATAATTATTGTTATTTAAACCTATAGTAGATTGCTAAAAAAAATTAGTATGTCCCTCTAACAATTGAAGATGGGTGGGCTCATTTTTTATTTGAGACATAGTCTTCTTCATCTATTCAAACTCAATCATTAAAAAAAAAATCATTTCAGTGGCTAGTGTGAATTTTTTCTCAAATAATGATGCTTTTGGAGGTTCATATCCTAGGTATATTATGACAAGAGTGGAGACATTGGTTGAACATTATTTGTGCATGTGTAGGGTAAGGTAGGATCATTGTAGTGCATTAGTAGGGATTACCATGCTTACCCTACCATTGAGATTGGCTTTTTTTGTAAAGGTAACCACTTCTTGATAGACCTTTTCTAAGGTGTCGATATCTATAGCAAGAAGCCTTCTTTGAAAAATAGATGTGAGTTGATCCATGGAATCCAAGTGTATCTATATTATAACTATAGGAACTACAATGTGTAAGGAAACTTAGGTGTGGAAACAGCTTCCTACACTAACCTCTTAAGGAAAGTATGGTGCAAATCCTATTAAAATATTCTACACTTACACATTCAATATCATGTAAACAAAAATATTGTAGCCAACCATGCATACAGAAAATAGATAGAGAAAGAAACACATAACACAAAGATTTTCCAGTGGGGAAAAACCTTTCGGTAAAATAACCCCACCCCTTCAAAACTTGCACAATGTATTATCTTCAACACAAGGTTACAATACACTTGCAATGCAAGTTCAATAGTAACAATAGAAGACTCCAGTAGCACCTCAATACCTACAAACTCTCCTCTTCCTCTCTCTTGCATTTGCAACATGAAATACTCTTTTTATGAACATCTTAAGACCCAAAAAAATGCCCAAAAAGGAGTTGGGCATTTTCCATGGCTCAACCACCAAGAACCATGCACAATGCCACATATGCATGCAATACCAAGAAAAGGGCATCCATCCCTTGAATATGCAATGAAAGCTTGTCATAGAATCCACCAAAAATAGCGGTCACAAGAGAAGTGTAAGGGAATCCATCATACCAACCTATTTTTGGCATGTTCTCTTACACACACCAACCACTCATTCTTGGTTTCCCAAATAGGCCCCATGTCATAAGATTCTCTTACACCTATCATAGCTCATTCCTTAAATAGCTCTTATGCATCATAGGAATCTGTCATAACCATTTCAGCCATGATCTCCTTCACACACTTCAAGATGCCAACACATGTAAGTAATCAACATGCCAACTAGACATGTACACTCACATTTACATATTATTTGCAAAAATACATTTTACAAAACAAATAATAAGAATAGGAATTATACAAGGTTGAGACACCTTATTCCTAACATTCTCCCACTTTTTGAACACCTTATAAGAGCAATAGGAATATAATAGGAATTAACCACTATAGGCCAAAAGGCCCATAGACTCCAAACACCATCTGAACTTCTCTGTGCCCACTAGTTTCGTTAATGCATCTGCAACATTCTTCACAGTATCTACCTTCTCCAAATTTACCTTTCCATCTTCCACCATATCTCTCACAAAGTGAAATTGCACATCAATGTGCTTTGTTTTGGCATGGAAAGTTGGATTCTTTGCAAGGCAAATAGCACTCTGACTGTCACACCAAATAGTAATTTGTTCTACATCAACACCAACATTAGAACACAATCTCTTAAGCCAAATGGCTTCCTTACAAGCATGAGTAGTAGCCATGTACTCAACTTCTATAGTGGACAAAGCAACCACAGGTTGTCACTTGCTCATCCAACTGATGGCACCACCAAACATAATGAACACATAAGCACTGGTGGATCTCCTGTGGTCAATATCACTTGCCCAATCTGAATCCAAAAACCCATGAATACAAATTGAATGTGGAGATCCAGAAGAGTTACCATGATAACATATGGAGTAATTTGATGTACCCCTCAAATATCTAAATACTCACTTAACTGCATCCCAATGTACTTGTCCAGGATTAGCCATAAACTAACTTAGGACTTCCACTGCTTGGGCAATGTCTAGTCTAGTACAGACCATAGCATACATAAGATTGCTAATTGCACTAGCTTAAGGTACTCTACTCATGTCCTCCATCTCACTAGGATATTTTGGACAATCATCTACAAATAACTTTGTTCCCATAGGAATAGGAACACATAGTGGTCTACAATCTACCATGCTGAACCTGTCCAAGACAGACTTCACATACTTACTCTGACTCAACCAAAGTTTTTTGTTAGACCTGTCTCTACTGATTTCCATACCCAAGATGTACCTAGCTACCCCAAGATCTTTCATCTCAAACTGTGCTGACAACTAAGATTTAAAATTAGAAATCATACCCTTACCCTTCCCAAACAACAACATATCATCAACATATAATGCAACAATAAGAAGGCAGTCATTTTCAACTTTGAAATAAACACATTGATCTGATTTCGATCTTACAAATCCAATTGACAACACAAAGGCATCAAACTTAAGGTACCACATCCTAGGAGATTGCTTAAAACCATATAGACATTTCTTTAATCTACAAACAAAGGATTATTTACCTTTAACAATGTAGTGCTCAGGCTGTGACATATAAATCTCTTCCTCCAAATCACCATGAAGGAAAGTTGTCTTCACATCCATCTGTTCTATCTCTAAATCATATGATGCAGCAAGAGATAATAGAAATATAATGGATGTCAACTTTGCAATAGGATAGAATATTTCACCATAATCTATTCCCTCTACTTGTGAATACCCCTTTGCGACCAACCTAGCTTTGTATCTTTCAACATTGCCATTTGCACATAATTTCTTCTTGAACACCCATTTACAACCAACAAATTTTCTCCCTTTAGGCAAAGGTACAAGGTCCCAAGTTTTTTTTTTCTCTAATGAAGCCATCTCATCATCCATAGCCTCAATCCAGGAACTTGCATATTCCATGCCCAAATCCTCTTTCACAGATCTAGGCTCATCATTATTAGTAATCAAAGAAAAAGCACGACTGGAATCTAACATAAAATAACCAAACCTTTTTGGTTGCTTTATTTCTCTCGTGGATCTCCTCAAGAGATGAGGTTGAGGTTTTTCTTCCTCTTCTTCTGAACTATTAGAGCTGCTAGAGCTTTCCTCATCATTAGACGCAACATGGTCTCTTTGTTCAGTCTTCTCAAGCGTAGGAGGCAACTGAACAACACCTTTTTCCTTTTACTTTTCTTTTTCATTTGGTTGTAGCACAATAGGAGAAGATGTTAGCTCTCTAAAAATAACATTTCTCCTATACAACACCTTACTAGTCATAGGATCCCAAAGCTTGTATCCTTTCACACCAGCACTATATCTGATGAAAATACATTTAACAACTTCATTTTCTAATTTAGATCTTTTCTCCTTTCGAACATGTGCATAAGCTTCACAACCAAAAACATGAAAATTTCTAATTGAAGGTTTCTTACTAGAGCACACCTCCATGGGTGTCTTACCAACAAGGGCTGATGTAGGAGATCTATTAACTAGATAGCAAGCAGTGACCATAGCTTTGGCCCAAAACCTTTGTTCTAAACTAGCTCCACTAAGCATGCCCCTAGCCTTCTCCATTAGTGTCCTGTTCATTCTCTCTGCAAATCCATTTTTCTGTGGGGTATAAGGAGTTGTCTTATGCCTCTCAATACCTTGTTCTTTATAGAACTATTCAAACTCTACTGAGCAAAACTCACCACCATTGTCAGTTCTCACACACTTAATCTTCTTACTAGTCTGATTCTCTACAAGGGCTTTAAATTCCTTGAATTGACTAAAGACTTGTGTCTTACTTTTAAGGAAATAAATCCATGTCCTTCTACTATAATCATCTATGAAAGATACAAAAAATATAGACTTGGAGATTGAAGGAAATTTTACAGGACCAAATACATCAGAATGAATAAGATCCAAAACATCAGAAGATTTGTGAGAACTAGAGTAAAACTAAACATGATTTTTTTTACCATAGACATAGTGTTTATAGAAGTTGAACTCGAGATTACAATCATTTAACCCCTCAATGAGATTTTTATTTTTCAGGGTTCTGAGACCCTTTTCACCAATGTGACCAAATCTCAAATGCCACAACATTGTCTTTTCTGCAGGAAGCTTACCTTCCAAAGTGTTTGCATTGCCATCGAAACCAATAACCACATCATTCTTCACTGCTCATTCAAATGGTGAGGATGAAGAACTATTACATAGAGGAATACATGCATCTAGCTGAAATAAGGTACCTCTCCTAGTACCCCTTGCAAGCACTATCGATCCTCTCATCATCTTGCATCCTTCTTTCAAAAAAAACCACTTGCACACCTACATCATTCAACATACTTACAAATAATAGGTTTTGTGCCAAACCTAGAATGTGCATAACTCCATTGATTCCCTTAACTCATCCATTAGGAAATTTGATAGTGACCCTTCTGCATCCAACTATCTTTAGGTGAGAATCATCACCCAAGTACACCTTTCCACCATCAAACTCTTCATATTTTGAGAACCAGTTTTGATGAGAGGTCATGTAAAAAGATGCTCCTTAGTCAACCAACCACACATCATCAGATGCATGGCTTGCCAAAGCTATGATGAATGCATCACCATCTTCTTGAGATCTTTCTGAAGCTGAATTTGAACATTTCTTCTTCTTCTTTGACTCTTTGCAATATTTACAAAAGTTCCCAGGTTTATCATAGTTCCAACATTTTACCTTGGACTTATTGGAAGTCTTTAACTTCCCATGGGATTTATATCTACCCTTATTATCAGACTTATTGTCATTTTTCTTCCCTCCTTTTGTGGATCTCCCACGAATAGCAAGGGCATCTTTTTCTGAAACAGAAGCCTTTCTTCACATCTCCTCTTATAGCAGCGAAGACACCACATCATCCATTTTGAAAGTGACTAAAGTGCTTTTGAGAGCCATCATAAGATGATCCCATGAATTCGGTAAAGAAAACAAAAGTGTGTAGCAACGATCCTCCTCCTCTAACTTGACACCAGTAGATGTCAACTATGTAGCTAGTAGATTAAATGTATTTAAATGATCCATTAAGGATCCACCTTCCTCCATTCACAGAGAATACAAATTCTTCCTGAGGAACAACTTGTTCACCAAAAATTTGGCTTGATACATGGCCCCAAGTCTTTCCCACAAACTATATGCAATTTTCTCATCTAGAACATTCAAAAGGACTGCATCAATTAAAGAGAGTCTTATGAGACCCTTAGCTTTATGGTCTTTGATATCCCAATCTGCTTGAGTTACAGTTGCTAGCCTCATAGCATTTGAAGTCACTTCCCATAGGTCACGATCTTCCAACATGTCTTCCATCTTGAGTTTCCACAACTTGAAATTAGTGCAATTAAATTTTTCCACCTCCATTCTTCCATATGATGAACTCACCATCTCAATCTACAAATAAGATTCAGGATGCTCTACACAAGACTCCCACTCAACTTGAGATTAGCTCAAAAAACCCTACCTAACAACTAGGATCAAAATTTGATCAAGCTCTGATACCACTTGTAAGGAAACTCAGGTGCAGAAATAGCTTCCTACACTAATATCTTAAGGAAAGTATGGTGCAAATCCTATTAAAATCTTCTACACTAACACATTCAATATCATGTAAAAAACAATATTGCAGCCAACCATGCATACAGAAAATAGACAGAGAAAGAAACACATAACACAAAGATTTTCTGGTGGGGAAAAACCTTTCGATAAAACAACCCCACCCCTTCAAAACATGCACAATGTATTATCTTCAACACAAGGTTAAAATACACTTGCAATGCAAGTTCAATAGTGACAACAGAAGACTCCAGCAGCACCTCAATACCTACACACTCTCCTCTTCCTCTCTCTTTCTTTACAACATGCAATACTCTTTTTATGAACATCTTAAGACCCAACAAAATGCCCACAAAGGAGTTGGGCATTTTCCATGGCTCAACCACCAAGAACCATGCACAATGCCACATGTACATGCAATACTAAGAAAAGGGCATCCATCCCTTGAATAGGCAATGACAAGTTGTCATAGAATCCGCCAAAAATAGCGGTCACAAGAGAAGTGTAAGGGAATCTGTCATACCAACCTATTTTTGGCATATTCTCTTACACACACCAACCACTCATTCTTGGGTGCCCAAATAGGCCCCATGTCATAAGATGCTCTTACACCTATCATAGCTCATTCCTTAAATAGCTCTTATGCGTCATAGGAATCCATCATAACCATTTCAGCCATGATCTCCTTCACACACTTCAAGATGCTGACACATGTAAGTGATCAACATGCCAACTAGACATGTACACTCACATTTACATATTATTTGCAAAAATACATTTTACAAAACAAATAATAAGAATAGGAATTATTCAAGGTTGAGACACCTTATTCCTAACACAATGTAAGGGGATTTTATCCTCTATTATATCATTTGGAAGCAGTGATTGAACTAGGAAATGGTTTTTGAGAGGTCTCTCTTAATAGATGAAAAATGGTCATGAAAAATAGTTGGATTGATGAACATTTGAACTTATCCAAGAACAATTTTTAAAAGGCTTCCTAATATGTAATTGATGTCAATGGTAAGTTCATGTAATAGTTGAATTCTATTTCATAAAAAAATGTATGGGAAAAAAAAGACCACATCGTCCTATTGAATTGTATTCCTATTGCATATTTATTTAAAAACCTTGATGTGGTCTTATGTCATTTGTGCTTCATCATTAATGAATTTGGGAAGAAATTCTTAGGATTTTTACATAGATCATGAAGTTGACCCTGAATATTAATTGGTGAATCTTGAGCATTAAAATATAAATTCATGGGTAAGAGTGGTGGTGGATGAATTTTTTTCTTGGTGGGGGTTAAGTGGAATGGTATGAAGAGTGGTGGTAGTAGAGTGGGAGGTGTTAGAATCTGAAAAGATTAATAACCCAGAAAACTAGTGCAAAGAGTAAATATCTAAACTATGAATGCAAATGATACAAAATCAAAATAGCATCATAGAGTTAGTCTCCAAGAGAGTAATGCAAAAGCTGGAAGCAGAATAGCATTAAGAGGATGCAAAAACAAGAGATACAAATACAAGCCAAGTAGCATGCTTATATAGGCAAGGAAGAGAGAGGAGGTGGCAACACCAACCAATGAGGAGCAACCATCTATCGGACTAAAGATAGCAAAGTATCTTCCCAAGATAGCTAATGGATGCTCACATGTAGGAAGGTGACACCTCACAACCATTCACCTAATAAGACATGCTTTATTAACCTAAGCGAGATTATTAAAGGTGTAGGAAAAACCTAGCAAAATAGGAAAAATTAAAAAACTACACTAACACCCCCCCATAAGCAAAGCTTAGGTGGATGTAGAAATGGGTCTCGACAACGAGGCCATGTTAGGTACCCAAGTACAATGCAAGAAGATGCAACCTCTAAAAGCGGGGAAAGAGAGAAAACCACAAGGGAAAAACCCTCCCCCAAAAAGAGGTAAGAACCTAGTGAAGAACTGAAGAAGTCTCCCGCTAGGGAAATTGTCCCCTAAAATAGGAACAAGGAGTGATCATGAAGAAGCAGCATCACTGAAGCATGAAGAATCACAAAGCTCTGTCAAAATGCTGATCTGTAGAACCCTCATGGAAATAGAAGGCACGAACCATCAACCAAAGGAACCTCCATGGAAATAGAAGGCACGAACCATCAACCAAAGAAGCATAGAACAACAATATAACCTCCCCTTAAGGTAGGTGAGGTGATAGGCAGCTGAAAAGATGGGCCAAAAATTTCCTACAACACAGGAGCCAAACTCATCGAGAGTGAGCTACAAACACAAATAAAGGCATGTGTCATCGACACTGCATGAGGAATTAGAGAAAGAGAGCCTATAAGCAGAAAACAACTATCCCCCCCATGGCACTTTATATAATAGTGCGAGTACAATGAATCACAATGATGAAAAGGATCCCAAAACACAAGAGTGGCAATTTATCTCAGTGCGTTGCATAAAGATTCTTACAGTGAATATCAACAATGATTAGAAAAAACATAAGGCTGAAACAACAGAAGGTAAAGTCCAAAACGAAGCAACTGAAGCAACAAAATCGATCTCCGGACCTGAAACAAACAGAATATCCACCAGAATGCTAAAATGCAAAAGACTAAATAAGATGTGTTTGGAATAGAATCTAGAACAACAACCAGCATCACTGGAAAGAGCACATAAAGAGCTTTCCAACGATATAAAGAAGTCCAAAATCGGAGATCGGAAGCTCAAGATACGCCTCCCAGAGTGCAAAATAGAACATCCAGCTTCGACTACCATAAAAAGCAACCAAACTACACCAAAACTCAAAAATACCTATACCAACATCTTTGTCTCAGAACTAGCTTTCCGGCGCTTCTTTCGAATCAGAAAAATACCTCCGTATGCAAAAGTTATAGCCAAAAAACCAAAGGTAGGTCCAAAATGACCCAAGAAGAGATGCATGCAAGGATGGATGATGTCATGCTGACGTCAGAAAATGGTTCGATTAAATTTGACGGTTTCTAGGCTGTCGCCGCAAAAAAGGGTGCCACATGGCATAGCCACATGGCAGTACGGATGATGATGTGGCAGGGGGCCACGTGGCAATGTGCCACGTGGCACGCCTGCCACGTGTCAGGCACAGGACGCGGCAGAAGATGCAACGTGTCACTGCCAAAGTGTCAGACGCGACTGGTCACGTGACGCCATGCGTCGGGCAGAGGAGCTGCGGAATGAATGGCGGAGGTTGCGTGCTGGTTGAGCGGCGGTGGCCGAAGGGCGGCGCCGGAGTGGCCCGCGGGCGGCGCCGAGCCGCAGCGGCTCAGCGGCGGCGGCCGCTAGGTGGTGTGGCGGTGGCCGCCCGGCTGAGCACCCGAAAAATATTTTTTAAATTTTTTTTTTTTTTTTGATGCCAAAATCATGCGTACGATCCGTACGGAAGCCCTGCAACCAAAAAAAATTTGCCTCCCGGAGCTTTGTCTCCAAAATCGAAAAGCTTTATATGAATCCTGACTGCAAACGGCCTTCCAAATCCAATGGTGATGTCCGTTTGGGCTGAAAGTGCTCCGAAAATTTGCTAACCCCCTGATTTGAAGAAAAATTGCATTCAAATCTGTGACTGCCAACGGAGAGGAGTATGGCTGTAGCTTTGCATGCTCAATTCTGAAAAATATACAGCTTGCATGCAAAATCTAAAAGATACCCAAATGGTTTTTCGAGGCTGTGAACAAAACCCAGAAAGTGTTTTTTGTCAAAACTTTTCTGATTCTCAGGATCATCCAAAGATGCAAGAGAAGAGCATACTTCATTTTTCTAAAAACTATAATAAAGTTTATTTGCTCCCCCCGAATCTCTCAAATAAGGAAACTAAAATCTACTCTTGCACATAGAAAAGCTCTGATACCATGTTAGAATCTGAAAAGATTAATAACCCAAAAAACTAGTGCAAAGAGTAAATATCTAAACTATGAATGCAAATGATACAAAATCAAAATAGCATCATAGAGTTAGTCTCCAAGAGAGTAATGCAAAAGCTGGAAGCAGAATAGCATTAAGAGGATGCAAAAACAAGAGATACAAATACAAGCCAGGTAGCATGCTTATATAGGCAAGGAAGAGAGAGGAGGTGGCAACACCAACCAATGAGGAGCAACTATCTATCGGACTAAAGATAGCAAAGTATCTTCCCAAGATAGCTAATGGATGCTCACATGTAGGAAGGTGACACCTCACAACCATTCACCTAATAAGACATGCTTTATTAACCTAAGCGAGATTATTAAAAGTGTAGGAAAAACCTAGCAAAATAGGAAAAAATAAAAAACTACACTAACAGGAGGTAGTTGATAATGAGGGAATGTGTGGGATAAATGGATGGAATCTAGGGATCCCTTTGTCATTGTAAGGCTTATGGAAATGGTTGAGCTCTAGAAATCATGTTTGATGAGTGAAGACCTTAATGCTCACTAAAAGGGAGATCGTGGATCAAGATTTTCCAGCTTACAAACCTGCAAATTTGTGTGCCTGTGAACCTACAAAGTTAAAAAATAAATTTAAGAACTATTGGCCCTCCTTCTAGAGACACTTTTGTTGGGAAGTCATTTTGCATTATGATAATGACATCAATCCTTATGAATCTCTCTCTTAAAAAGTTGATGAAATAACCAACTCCAAGGATTTAGATGGTTTTTCTCAACCTACTAGGTAGCTCAATTGAAGATAAATGTTTCTATTCACAAGGAGGTCTTTGTTTGTATCTATAAAGTCTACAAAACTTGAAAAAATGTAACTATAAATCAATATATTTTTATGCTTTTTAAATTTTATGATGAATGGAATTTTCTAACAATGAAAGTATATGAATTCATATTCTGACCAAGTGTTCAAAAAGAAAATACAAACATAGGGTACCAAGAAATTAAATTAAATTGTTGAAAAATAAACTCCTAAATGGGCACAAGTCATAGTAACGATGCATCTAATTTTTTATTTTTTTTAAAGGATCAAGAAGGAAATCAATGAAATCAAGAGCAACACATCATTAACTCCAACAACCAATCATTGAAATAATTGTTGAAAACTAAATGATGTTTTATGATTCATAAAATTATGCAACCATGCAAAGTGCATGTACATGAGACAAAATACTATGCAAAAACTATATAATAATCTTTTTTCCAGTTTATCACAATAGAGGAATTACACTACTAAATATGGAAAATAGAAAAACTAATTAATTGTACAACCATTAAAATACAATAGGACTATTGGCTTCATTGATTTTCATGAACATAAAATTCATAAAGGAAACACACATTTCAACCGGGAACACTACACACAAAATGAGAGTACCAATAACATACTTTATTACATTAAAATACCAACCTTGAATACAAATTACATCTCTATATTTATAAGAAACCCCATCCCTTATAAAAACTAAGGATCTAAGTATTTTTCCTTGCAAAAAGTATGTTAAAAACATGATTTTTTAATGAAAATTATGTACAAACAAACTCCTAACAGGGTGTTAAGTAGGCCCACACTCTTATTTTGATTCATTGAATTGTGCATGAGCCTTTACAATGAATTTAAACTAACATAAAAGAAATAGATAACGTGAAAGAAGACTTTGGATGGAACTCAAGATATTGGGACTTCTAAAATGAGAACTTGGCCTTCTCCACATATTTCTATTAGCTAAATTATTGTCAAACTCACAAACTTACATTTTTGGTGCATGAAAATACCCAAAAATTACTACTAGCAGTTAATTATCATTGCAACTACAATTCCTCAAAAAATGTCATGCCCGCACACCTTGAGAAGTTGTGCACATGTGCACCTTTATGGAAAAATGTATTCCTCCACCAAAACTTCAAAATGTAGACCTACATACGTGTGCACCTTCAAAGCTCTCAAGATTAAAATTGGTTGGATTTTTCTAAGTCCAACATCTTAATTCTAGCATCTAGGTCTTGTTTGGTTTTGAGTAAAATGATGCTTAGATGAGCCACTTTGAACTTTTGTATGGTCAAATTAATCTCTTGGGGATTTGAAAAATCTCAATCTTGATACTTATCCCTCACCTCCCCATGAAAATTATGAACTTCATGTCACACTTCTACAAAATCATCTAATTTGGAATATAACTCTTTTAGCATCTGCTTAGCCTTAAATATGCATCGAGCATCATCCTCAAAGGAATCTACTACAAAATATTCTTTGAAGTGTTGCACAACTATTTCCATTGAGCATAAGTGTGTTTTGGAGTCATCTAAAAATTTCTAAGATGGTTGAACTATAGTATTTATCTACTTCCAAAAACTGGGCATGAGTCCTACCCTACATCTAGGATTATTTTCAAAATTTTGGTTGTCCTTGGTAGCCTTCCCTAACATGACCACTTGCATCTAATAATCTTGAGGGTTGATAATTTATGGATCTACATAAGGAGGATGAATGGCTATCTATACCACTAGATCATGTTGCTTGTTCTTCATGATAAAATCTAGTTGGTTTGGACGCTCTCTAATGAGGACTATTAGCCTTACTTCCTTTTCCAAAATTTCCATCCCCTCCTTAGGAGACTTTATATACCTCTTGTAGACACCTAAATTTGTCCAAAACCCATTTCGTGCCCAATTAAATAAATATTCAGTATTTATTTAATTCCCCTACCTTAATTAAATAAATTTTATATTAATTTAATTATATTTTCCTTACCTTGATTTAAATAAACTAAGGTTTATTTAAATCCTAACCAATTCCCACTTGCATCTAACCCCTTTCACTTTAATTATGTCATTTACTTAATCAATTCCCTCCTAATCCCACTAGGAATTAAATATTGCATTTAATCCTATTTGAGCACATGGCTCCTACTTTTAACCCTCACCTAACCTCATTAGCCTACCTAACCCATCATGCTAAACCTACCCATTTCCTAATCATGCTTTCTTTTCCTAATCACCCTAGCTAATCACCTCTTAATCCTAAGTGTGTTCTCACACATGTGTGGGGAATCCTCACACATGTGTGAGAGATGTTCACACTTTCCTCATCCCTCATATCTTGCATGCCTCTTGCACACTTGTCCTCTTGCATAAGAATCAATTTGTCTCACACATGTGTGAGAAGCCATGCTTCTCACACCTCATTGATCATGTCACTTTTCAAGGTGTCTCACACATGTGAGGAAACATGATCTTACACACCTCTTATACCTATCATTGACATGTCACCATCAAAGGTTGCTCACACATGTGTGAGCATATTGCCCCCTTTGAATGGTCAAAACCCTAATCCACATGGAGTCTACTTGGCCTCCACCTCATGGACACCTCATTGATCCTGAGAGATCCTAGCCATCCATCTTGCACTCAATCTTAGCCATTTATTGCCTCCCTTTTCCTATAAAAGGAGAGCCCTCTCCTCATTTCCACATCTACTATCTACCTCATTGTTATGCTGTTGGACTTGTGAGCAACCACATCCCACAACAATGTGAAATCATCAATCACTTGATGGTTTCATGAGGTTTGCATAGTGCTATTTTGTTGTTCATTTACATGTCTTCTTTCATCTTTTGAGGTTTTGCATGATAATGTAGGAATGTGCATTAGTTGCTTAATGTGTTTTCCTTTAGTTACATTTTTATGCAACACATTTTTGGCACGCTCGATGGGACCCACTTCATGGGTTCAAACTAACGATCTAATGTGTTTTTGAGTGTTTTGTGAGTTTTCAAGTTTGTAGGTTGAAAGCTTGCATTTGGGGATCAAGTTTCATAAGGAGCATCTAATCAAGCCATAAAGCCCATCATTGCATTTGGAGGATATAAGGGAAGTTTTTTGACATATAACACTCTATGTTTCATTTCTTATGGCTTTATTTCCAAGTTCTAGGGTACATATGCATTAAATATTTGTTGTTAGGAAAAAAAAATTTTAAAAAAAATACTCCCCTTTTTTTAATATATAAACTGTTTAAGAAAAAAAAAAAGTGGGTAAATTTTTTGTTTCATTTGATTTCATTTTTTGTATAAGTAGAAAACATTAAAAAAATCAAAATAAAAAATAAATAAATAAATAAATAGATAAAAAAAATGGGGGTACCATTTATATATGTAAAAAAAAAAGTTGTTTGTTAGTTTCTTTTTAATATAAATCAAAAGTCAAATTCAAAAATTTAAAATAAATAAATAAATAAATAAAATATTTTTGGTTTGTGGCCGCAGGCCACCGCCACGGCGCCACCCGCGGCGGCGCTTGCCAGTGGCACAACCTGCGGCGGTGCCTGCCAGTGGTGCAACCCACGGCCCGCTGCACCTCTCCTCCCCTACCCGAAGCCTCCGCTCCCTCTTCTCCTCGGTGGCCCTTGCTTCCCCCTCTATCTCGACTCACTACCCGACATCCGCCGCCCTACTACCGAAACCTGCCGCCATTCTCATTCAAACCCCATGGCTCCCTGCAGCCCGTGGCCAAGCTGCCTCCCTCGCTCTATTTTCTCCAGCATCCCCTCGTGCAATACCCAACCGCAACATTTCTGCCACCTCCTCCCACCTCCGCTGCAAACCCCCACTCCCCACTCTCCAACTCGTCGTCGAAACTGCCAAAATGCCATCACTTCCCCACGGCCTGCCATCCTCTCCACCTCATGGTGCCACCACCTGCGACCACCCGCAGTGGCTGCTCCACTCCCTGCCGCATTTCTGACTCCTACGGCCTCCACTGAGCTTTGTGACCGGCTCTGTGACTGGCACCGCCACCTATGACCACCCGCGGCTGCCCTCGCCAGCAACCTCACGTGGCCTCCACTCGCCCACTAAACCCTCTTCCTCGCAGCTCACTGCCCTCCACCGACCTGCCACCACTGCAAAACTCTACCCGACCTTGCAACCTCACTCTGCCCCTTTGCATGAACAGCTCCACCAACAAACTCCGCCATTTCAAACCCTCCTGCCACCCTTGTTTAAAAACAAAACTTTTTATTTTTGTTTTCTAAAAATATTTAGGCTAACTTTGTCATTAGTACTTATATCTTCATCTTTTTTTTATACAATAAAATTTATCCTTTTTTTTAATATACAATCTAAATTTCCATGTATCTTTTTAGGCAAAAAAGTTCAAAAATAAAAAAAAAATTTCTTGACGTTCTCTTAACCGTCAAATTTTTGCTCGCAGGTCACTGATGTCAGCACTGCATCAGCATTCCATGCTCTTCTAAACCATAAGGAGTAACCTTCACATTTTTACTCATAACTTGAGCATACGAGCTCTGTTTTTGAAAAATGAAATATCACCAGAAAGCTGATTCTGAGCCCGTCATGATGATATTGGTTTCATGAAATTTTGATGCTATTTAGATCTCTATTTTTTTTGTCAAAGGCCAAACTTTGTGCTAACTCTTTCATTGCAGGGTTGTTTCACATTTTTCCCACATTTTTGCTGCATTAACTTGTGGTTTTTCAAGGATATTTTCTCACTAATCATATTTCTTGCAGATTTTGCCTTAATTTTATTTTGGAAATGAGCTTGTATGCATAAACATTCATCTTTGAATGCATGGTTAAACGCTAAAACAATCAAATTCAATCTTGAATGCCTTAACGGAATGGACATGTATGCCTAGGTTAGCAAACATTTCGAATTGGTGCTTAAAACGAACTAATGCAATCTTGAATGCCTTAAGGGAAATTGATTTCATTTTCAACATTTTGTTTATGCACATGCTCAATTTACTTGCTTGTTGACAAATCCATTTTCATTTACATTGGCGACATTTCAAGTTGGAAAGAACATTGTATGCTTTAAACACCTGTGTCTTCAAGTAGATTACAAAACCTAAAGTTTCATTGGGAATGAACGCGTGTCTTTTTGAACCTCAAGGCCACTTACATATTCTCTTCCCTCGCGCCTTCAGGTGATCTTGGGTGCACAAGAAATAAGTTGTCTTGTTTTTCTTTTTTAGGAGGCTTGCTTGGGGATTTCATCACCCCTTGGGATGACCTCAACTCCAACGTTCTGGCGGAGTATAAAAATTAGGAGGTGAATCAAAAGACACGTCTCTTGGAAGCAAAATATTGTCACTCTTGGCTAAGCCCCAAAGAACTTTATACCTTTGGGAAGTGAAGGAGGAGATATGGGTTACAGTCTCCCCCCAGCTGTGTGGCAATATTTTCTTTCATCTACAGATTTGGGCCTCACGTACCTTGCGTATATCGAGGATGCCCTTTAGTTCATCCTTGTACATCCTAGTCAAAACCTTATAGGATTGTTGGTATGTTTGACATTCTTGAGTGTTTGAAACACACTTTCCTTGTACATATTTCATTGTATATATTTTGCATCTTAAACCTAAAAACCCAAAAACATTATAAAACACAAAAATTCAAAAAAATCATAAAACATAAAAAATCCAAAAAATCATAAAACTTCAAAAATCCAAAAAAATCAAAAAAAAATTTCAAAAATAACAAAAACAAGTCTTGGTTCAAATCCCCTTAGTCAAGTTTGCCACATCACTTCCACATCACTTCTTCTTTCCATTACAGTCATCACCCTCATCCATCTAGTCTTCATCATTCAAACCATTTTCTTGACATCTGCATCATCTCTATATTCGTCCACATCATTTCCTTGTCATTCAATCTAATTCCCAATCTTCATTCTAGTCATGCTTCATCATCATCCAGCTACAATTTCTTTTGCCAATCTCATAATGCATTCATAATTCAATCCTTCACATCATCATCCTTCTAATCCAATCCCTTGTCAAATCTAGTCATTTCTAATCAATTCCAAATTCAATCCATTTATATCTTCATCCAAAATCAATCAATCTTTCTAATTTCATTCACGTCTTCTTCTAATTCAACTTTGCATCATATCTTCTACTTTGGACATAGGAACATAGTCATACACATTGGACTTTCATTCACATCTTGCATTCACTCATTTGGAATATCATAGGGTTTTTATCAAATCAAATCAAACCCTTATCCATATCATATCCAATCAACATCAAATTTAATCAAATCATATTCAATCACATCATATCAAATCAATATCAAAATCAAATCCAACCAATTTTGAGTCTAATTCAATTCAAATCAAATCAACACAAAAGTCCAAAGCTCCTAGTTGTAAGTTCATATCAAATCTTTTGTCACTCTTCTTCCAGCATCTATGGATTTGAATTTACTTAATCAAATGGTTGACAATCTTCAAAGACAATATGGAGTTCTACCTCCCATTCAACCTACATATCAAATCTGTCCTCACTACTTCATATCCAACTCTAATCCATCTCATGTTCATTATTCTTCTACCTTTGACAAGGGAAATCCACCTCATTATCCTTCAACTACATGCAATTCCATTCCTAGCTCACACACTTCCTCCAACACAAATGCCCTTGCCATGGAAATGGAACAATTAAAGAATTATCTCTTGGCAAGCCAATAGCAAGAGGCCACCTTCCATGCCATGTGTCCTCTTCCCCCATGTTTCAAAGATCCTAGTCCTCATGTCCCATCCAACCCCAACCCTCCATGCAATCCCCCACCCATAGTTCCACCTTCACACAATCATAGTCCAACAACATCCATATCATCCCCACCTCGTAAGGGATATTTCACATCACTCTTGGCTAAGTGAAAAATACAAAATGAAGCGATCCAATCACCCAAAGTGATACCCCCAATTCCATCTCATGACCTTACTCCAAAGCATGTCACTATAGATTCCTCTTCTCTAGATTTGAGAATTTCTCCATCCCCTTGTTCCCCTATCCCTCAAGATCCATTTATCCCCCCTAGTCCATCTCATGATTCCCTTCCTAATCAAGATCAAGACACTTCATGTTCCACCAATTCCATTCCATCTCAAGCATTAGCCTCCATAGATCCTCCACTTCATGAAGAAGTTCCTTCCACTCCATCCACTCATATTCTTCCATGTCAAGATCAAATAACTCCATCTCATAATCCTATTCCATCTCATGATCCACTCATTCCACTACATGATCCTCTTCTAAGTCAAGATCAAAACACCCTTTCATATGCCTTTCATGATCCCATTCCATCGCAAGATCCTTTTATCCCTCATGATCCCCCTTGTGATCCAAATCCTCCACATGATCCTACCACTCATGAATCGCATACACCTGGACTCGCATCTTGTTTTAAAAATGCTAAGTATCCCATTATAGAAATAATGTCTCAAGATGTTGGTATACCTTCCACTTTTTCCAACTCCAAAATTCCTCCTTCCAAACCTAAACACTTCCATCATTCATCTTCCAAGTCCATTTTGGGACCTTATATCCATACTCCCCTTCCTTCCTCACTTCCATCCTTTCTAGGTCCCTATAGTCTACTGCTAAACCCTTGACCCCTTCCATCCATTTTGGGCCCTTATGTAAATCGATCCACCATATCCATGTTTTCCCCTTCATCTGCTCATGCTCCTAAAGATCAACAAAGGGACACATCTTTGACTTCCTTCCAACGTTCACCATCCATACACTCTCCTTCATGCACCCCTACCATAGCCAATGGAAGCACATTGGATGCTAAAGAAAAAGAAAATAAAGCTAAAAATCCACAAAAGCCCAAGGATCAACATGTCCCCTCTAAACGACATGTCCAAGAAAATAAAAATTTGATCCAAAGAAAAATTAGAAAGCCACAAAGGCTCAAAATAAAAAATGCAAAAATTTTGTGGATACCAAAGCTACTTAATGTAGCAATGAATCTCAAAGAAAGATTCACAATGCCATCCAATTCTGCTAATCCAAATGCTTCCCTCATGCATAATCCACCCACGCTTCCACTTTCCAAATCCATTTTGGGTCCTTATGCCCCAAAATCCACCATCCCCAATCCATTGTCACTTTCTTCCATTTTGGGTCCTACTATCCCAAAATCCAAACTCTCTCCCACCTATCCTCCACAATTTCCTCCTTTCCAGCACCCTTCAAGGTGTGTGCCAATGACGATCTTTTTGCCTCCTTCATCCATTAATTCACAAGTCTTTCAACCTAGCATCCATCAACCATGTCTTCCTACCTCCCACTCCACCCCCTTAATCCAACCTTTTTCATAAGCCATTTTCCTCCATTCACTACCCTATCAACATCTATGAGAAAATAGTAAAAATTCCTTGAAAATAAAAAAAATTAAAAAGGAAGAACATATCAAGGGATACCATCTACGTATATAGATGTTTGAGTCCTCCCTTCATTTTCCTATCATGTATCCATTTTCTTTCACTTCCACTTATCCATCCATTCACTTTTCCTCTTCCACTTGCACTCTACATTGGGGGCAAGCTCCATCCATACGAAGCTTACATACATATCTTCCATGCTTCCATCCACTGTTCATTATCCTTTTCCATCTTTGATCTTGACTTTCACTTTCCATTCATCCATCCATATGTGCTTTCCATATCCCTTGCACATAATCCATCCATTATCCTATATACATCCATAATTCATCCATATAGTTGATCTTGACATATGCTCCATATCTCGCATTCCATAGTCCTTCTCATGTTCATCCATTTTCCATCCATACTCCTACATACTTCCATCCTTTTTATGTCCTTGATCTTGGTTATCCCATACCTTTCATCCACTTCATATCGCATATTTCATCCATACCATATCATTATTCCTATTTCATACCCTCCCTCACATCTCCCCTCTTCATTCCACTTTCATACCCATGCTCATGATCAATACTAGAGGCACAATACTAAAACGTTCATACATGCTTTGGAAGAAGACATGCCTTCTCTTCCTCCATATGCTAAGCCTTCGCACCATTTTCCTATTTTCATGCCTCTCTTCCTCCATACACTAAGCCTTTGTGCCATTTTCCTATTTTCATGCCTACTTTCCCACCATATCTCCTTCCATTTTCATGCATCCTTTCCTGCCACATTTTCTTCCATTTTCCTATCCTTGGTATGGGGCATTTGAACTCCTTTGAAACATGATCCTTGGCCTCGCATTTTTTTGCCACCCTATCATTTAGCCCCTCATAGCCTTTCACTATTCCTATCATCCACCACCTCATGTTGCTTTTCCTCCATTTACCATACCTTGACTCTCCCTTGTCATTGGTTCTATTCATTTTATCTCACATTCATTCAATCCATTCATTTTATCCATTCTCTAACACATTCATCTAATTAATTCATTTCTATCCATTCTATATCACATTCAATCTAACTATTCCAACTCACTTCAATCAACTTCATTCATCCTCTATTTCAATCAATTTTTCACTTCTTCTAATTCTTTTGCATCATATCAATTCTACTCTCATCATTCTTCATCCTCTCAACATCATTCTTCCAATCTCATCCACATTAATTCTTCTATCCATCATAAAATCATAAAATCAAAAAAATCTCAATCAACTATGCAATCAATACTAATCCAATCAATCTAATCTTGTAATCTTGAACATCAATCCCTTATCGATTCATCAATTTGACCCTATTAGCTGATAATCCATTTATTAAATTCAAACATCATTATCATGGAATGAATCCTTCCCAATCCTTGGATGTGCATTATGCTTATCATTAGCTTTTCCATCCTTAATCAATCATCATCAATCAATCCATTCATGGGTTTTCAACTTGACTAGGAGCAAAATGTTGGTTTGATTTTGGTCTTTTGTGCATGGTTGCTTGATTACATGTATGCATTAGCATTTTTTGCATGTATCATGGTCTTTTCATCCTATTTTCCCAAGAATCATGGTCTTCCATATCATGGTTTCATAAGGCATATGGTTGTATTAGACCCCTTTATCACGTACTTGACACATTGTCATCTTGGTTCCTCATACCTCGGTGCATAGTGTTAAATACAATATTAAACTTAGGTTGTTCACGCCATTGCAGAATAACCTCCTCCCATCTATTTTGAGAGAACATCCATGTTCTCCTAACCCACATGTCCTCTCGAGGGGGCATACCTTTCCACCCTCATCATCCTTCCTCATCCTTCCATGACTGGGGCATCACGCTACTAGTCTTATCCTTCCAGCCACTATATTTTATTCTTCTTTGATATAACATTACTAATGCTATATCAAAGAGGGGCAAAATGTAGACACCTAAATTTTTCCAAAACCCATTTTGTGGCCTATTAAATAAATATTCATTATTTATTTAATTCCCCTACCTTAATTAAATAAATTTTACATTTATTTAATTATGTTTTTCTTACCTTGATTTAAATAAACTAAGGTTTATTTAAATCCTAACCAATTCCCACTTGCATCTAACCCCTTTCACTTTAATTAAGTATGTCATTTACTTAATTAATTCCCTCCTAATCCCACTAGGAATTGAATATTGCATTTAATCCTATTTGAGCACATGGCTCCTACTTTTAACCCTCACCTAACCTCATTAGCCTACCTAACCCATCATGCTAAACCTACCCACTTCCTAATCATGCTTTCTTTTCCTAATCATCCTAGCTAATCACCTCTTAATCCTAAGTGTGTTCTCACACATGTGTGAGGAATCCTCACACATGTGTGAGAGATGTTCACACTTTCCTCATCCCTCATATCTTGCATGCCTCTTTCACACTTGTCCTCTTGCATGAGAATCAAGTTGTCTCACACATGTGTGAGAAGCCATGCTTCTCACACCTCATTGATCATGTCACTTTCCAAGGTGTCTCACACATGTGTGAGAAAACATGATCTTACACACCTCTTACACCTGTCATTGACATGTCACCATCAAAGGTTGCTCACACATGTGTGAGCATATTGCCCCCTTTGAATGGTCAAAACCATAATCCACATGGAGTCTACTTGGCCTCCACCTCATGGACACCTCATTGATCCTGAGAGATCCTAGCCATCCATCTTGCACTCAATCTTAGCCATTCATTGCCTCCCTTTTCCTATAAAAGGAGAGCCCTCTCCTCATTTCCACATCTACTATCTATCTCATTGTTATGTTGCTGGACTTGTGAGCAACCACATCCCACAACAATGTGAAATCATCAATCACTTGATGGTTTCATAAGGTTTGCATAGTGCTATTTTGTTGTTCATTTACATGTCTTCTTTCATATTTTGAGGTTTTGCATAATAATGTAGGAATGTGCATTAGTTGCTTAATGTGTTTTCCTTTAGTTACATTTTTATGCAACACACCTCTTATTATTGGGTCTCTACTCATTTTATCCATGTTGGAATAGTGGCCATCAAAGACGTATAATGACTAGATGACAAAGTTATAGATTCTAGTTCTTTTCCCTTGTCTATCCTCTTGGGGGTCTTCTCTAATCTTAGTTGTTCCACCACTAGAGTGGTCATTATGGCTCTAGGAGGAGAGGGGAGTGTTTGTGTTACAAGGGGAGCTTGTTCCCCTAATACAACCACCTATCTTCTTTTGGAGCTTCTTTTATGTGATGCACTACATAGACCTTGTCCTCTCTTGTCTAGATCTATTTATCTAAACTAGGAGGCAATGACATGATATCTTGCTCTAGAGGATTTGACATTGGCATCTCTAGCTTTCCTAAAGGTTGAGGAGGTATCCCTACTAGACCATGTGGAAGAGGAGGAACTTTAGCCCAATTATCACCTAACATCTCTTGGTACAATATATCCCTTATTTTGTCTTGCTCCAAATGGGTCCCAATAGGCATGAAATCAAGGTTAGAAAGATCAAATTGATCTAACCCCTCTCCTAGTATGGAATTTTTCCATCCCTCATACTCTTGATCTATAGATTCTTCAATGTAGATTGACTATTCTTGTGTTTCTATGGTTTTTTGTGTTGAACTTCTCTTATGTTCCTCTCTAGCATCCCTACTTGAATGTGTCCTCTTATTCAAGGAGAGATAGTCAATCTCATCCTCTTATTTTCCTTCATCTTCAACCTTTGGAATGGTCTCAAGGATTTGTGGAAAAGGAGTGCTCTTTTTCTTCAATTTCCTTATCATCAGTCTGACTACCAGTATCTTTGTTCTACTATGCTTATGGATTTATGGGGAAGCTTCTATTTCACTTGGATGCTCTTTGGGTTTTACTTCCTCACCTCTATAACTTTCTACTTCTTACCTTAAGACTTTTCTTCCTTGAAGATGTATACCACATCCCTTTTATGGTTGTGTATGGTCTTAGGTTTGACTAGGGAGTTCTTCTTATAAGTGGGGATGGTGAATTTAGTCCCTTTCCCTTTCTTTGGCCTCACCAATACCTTAAATTTAGGAATATTGGACATAACTTCCAAATGGAAAGTTGTTTGTACCCATTCACAATGTATTAGGCTTAGTGTTATATGTCATCATTCTCCTCTTGATTCACTCTACAATCATGATGGGACACTCAAAGATATTATCCTTATGGTTGGTGGGATCTAGGATATTGGGACCATCCTTATTCTACACCTTAAATGGTATTTGTAGGTTCAACACCTTTTCTATGATTTTTAGCTTCATTATGTGGTAGTCCCTTATCCAAACTTCATAATCATCAACACAATTCAACTAGTAATCTTCTATAGCAACATCTAGAATGAACTCTTTGCACGCAACATGCTAGAACATCCCTATGTTATCAAAGTAAGGGTAGGCCATTAGGTAATCCTATAGAGGGTACTTCTCCTATTCCACTTCAAAGGTACAAATGTCTTGCCTCTATTTCACCTCGTAAACCCTAATGGTGATAGGCCATACCTAGGTATTTATATAATTCTTCTTGAACCTATCATACATAGAAGCTAGCTATTGGGAAATCTCCAGTGGTACAAGTCTATCTGATCGAAAGCATGGTAGCTTCTTTAGGAAAAAAAGTGTCACAACCACTCTAATGTAAGTGAATTTTTTATACTAGATGAAATATTCACCCACTTATGGTACCCTTTTTTCTTATTCAACTAATAGCCTTTTTTCATTATCCCCTTCTATGAACTAGATTATTGCAAAGATTAAGGCATCATTTACTAATTTGTGTTGAAGGCTTTCATTTGGGAGCTTCTTTTGTATCAACTATGGGTACATGATGTTGCATTGGGATTTTGTATTTTCCCCCTCCTTACAAGCCCTAGATAGTTTGTCTCTCTAATTTCCAAAAAATAGAATACATGTGATGTCATGTAGAATTGGGGATCGGTGTGGAGTGAATTCATATACTCATCCAAAGAGCTACTAATAATGGTGTATTAGTCAATCTTGCAAACCTTTATCTTGATTGTCTCTATGAAGTGCACCATCCATGTCTCTAGATAACTTGCTATAGGAAGTCCTATTACTATGCTTAGGAGAACCATACAATATCTAATATCTCAAATCATATATCCTCATGTCATATCCTAATGGTTTGCAAAATCATAGGTGATTTCTTGATATTCATTTACTTGGGAGAGGTGGAATAATTTTTCTATATTTTCTAGTCAGATATCTAAGACAATTTCTCTAGTTGTGCTCTTTACCACCTTCTCATAAGATACATTGTGCTTTGCCAATGTTATGATCAACTTTGATGATTGTACTAACACTAGGTAAGATGTTGAATTTACCAACCCACTTTGAATGAAGGTAGAGATCATATGTGATCTCTCATAGGCATTGTTGCATAGTACTAGTAATTCATTCCAAACTATATGTCCAAGCTCTATATTGTGACTTCTGAACGTAAATCTATGAACTGAGACTTCTTGGGTCATGGGTTTTGATGTGTTCTTAGCTATTGCTAAAAATGACAAAGCCATTGTAACCTACACAAAAGGAAAAACATCAGTACATTGTTACTTGGAAGCCCAAAATATGCTTAATGATTCAAAGAACCTAGTGAAAAATTGACTGACTAACTAAAGTAGGTGAAAAATATCACAAAGTTTGCACTTGTGCAACTTGTGCAAGTGCACAAGGTGTGAAAGGTGTGTTGAACTAAGGGGACTTGGTTTTTTAGTTATGTGGACCATGTATGGTTGTATACCAATGCAAGAGTGCAAGGTGTGAAACTGCACACTTTGGAGGTGCACCTCTTTTCAATGGCTTGCTCTATCATCCTTTTTTTTTGTGGGGGGGAGGGGGGGGGGTGGGGTAGCAGTGCATGTCATAGATATGTATGCCTACACAAGTGCACACATTTTGTATACCTTGTTCTTGGATTTTGCAAAGATCTCAAAGGTTTGAAGGTGTAAAGATGCACACTTTGGAGGCTCAAAAATTAGAATGAGCAAACCCAAGGGGTCTGCTCCTATTTATAGGTGTGGAGTGCACATGTTGGGAGTTTTTTCACGTTAGAAAGGTGTGTAGGGTGCACAGGTGTGTACAGTGGCACTTTCTAGGAAAAGGGGACATGTCGAAGCTATGCATCTTGCACAAGTGCACACTTTTCCTTAGTGCTTAAAATGTGTCCCTCTAGCTACTAGATTATAATTATTCATTCTTTGTTCAACCTTTAGACCTAGGTCATAGTAGTATCACTCCCTCATGTACCTTAGAAGATACCTTCTTTTGATGAGCAGGTTCCTATGACCCAAAAGAAATAAAAATGGGGTCCTCATTTTTTAAGTGAAAAATGGTGCATGTGTTGTGAAACCACAATACATTATTTCAGTCAATCTTGATCAAAATGGGATAAATTATCATCACTTGGTGATCAAACTTGATCTAAATAGTACTATTTAAATCTCTCTAAATTGATTATCAATTATTTTGGACCTTATCTAATCTCAATTTTATCAAATCTATCTTGTTTCTTCAATATCCTCAATGTAATTTTAATTTTTATCCTAAGGGGATAGGAGTACCCTATCAAAACTTCAAATTGATTATGGTATCACTTTTATGGGGCACCTTAGGTTCATTGATTTACATCAAGTTAAGACTCTTGAAATCTTCTACATGAATGATTTCATCACTTCACATTAAATTTCTTAGGGAAGATTCTCAATCCGATCAAGGGCATATCAGTTTTCATTGCATCACATTAGTATGATATTTTCTAATCAATAAACTTAGTCTTAATTTTTAGTTTCATCTCTTCATATCAAAGTGTGGATTCTAACTTTTCTTATCAATTTCAATTTGGTATAACTATATTTTTTTAATCAATTCAAAACTAGTGCTATCAAAACCTCCTTATTCATGTTCAATACAGTTCAAAATTAGTCTTTCTAACCTCTTTTCAATTAATTTTAGAGTCATCTCAATCTCATTTCTCTTTGTTCAATCAAGTTCAAAGTTAGTTCATCTCAAGATAGTTCACTTCAAAAAAATTGTTCAACATAATCATATTCTTTGACTCAATGTGCTACTAACACAATGACTCAAAGAGGGGAGAATATAACTACCCATTATTGGACAAGTATGCTATGGCCCTTTTCTAAGTAATTTAAATAAAATACTAGACCACTATTATGCATTGAATAAATTTTTCATAATAAATCATCAATCCTTGCTCAAATCATCGCAAGCTCATTTTCTTAATTATATTGTAAATTTTGACCACTCTATCCTAAATTTATTATATTATAAAGAAAATTCCCCCCTTTTAATTAAATAAAAAATCCCCTTTATCCTATGTGCACATATAAAAAAATCTTAAAAATAGAAATAAAAATAAATCCCACCATTTGAGTGCACTTTCCCATGTAATTGAAATCTTTAGAATTTTTAAAAAGGATTTTTCCTCTTTATCTCAACCATTCATTGGTTTTGCCTCTGAATCTTGGCCTTTACTTTTGCCTCTTAATCTTACCATGTCATTCTTTTGCCTCTTAATCTTGATGTCCACTCATTTTCAAACTTATTAAAAAGGAGTCCCTCTCCTCATTTCAAATTATCTCACATTTGTGATTTTATTCTAGTATAGGCTTGTTCGTATCTCTCTTTTATTCTTTTTCATTATCATCTAGCATTTTCTTGTTCTTTATTTTTTCATCTAGTTTAGACAATATATATTTATTAGTATGGATTATTAATATTTCATCCATGTTAGCTCATATTTTACTTTCTTTTTTTTCTTACCTTACTATATTCTTATCAAGCATACATCAATGAAGATCTTTTGATGCTTGCAAACTCATTTCATGATATCTTATTGAATCTTCCATATCATAGTACACCTTGTGGGGTCACACTTTCTCTATCTAAGATCCATTTTATCATCTTTTTGTCCCTTTCATTCTATGGTTAGGAAGATATAAACCATCATTTCGGGACTCAAATCCATCAGATCTTTTGAGTATAAGGTTTATAGAAGTATACCAAATTTTTGGTACACAATGGATACCATTTTTGGATGTATATATCTCTTTAGTCCATAGGAGAGACTTTATCTCTTCTTAATTAGCCTCAATGTATATCCCTTTAGGACTATCCATCTTTGTTGAATCCTTAGGATATAATTTATTCCATCTAAAGGCCTCTATAGATATCCATTTAGGACGTATATTATACCTTTGTAATCCTTAAAAGAGACTTTATCTCATCCTAGGTCTTTATGGATACTCCTTTATGATCATCCATCTCTATTTAATCCTTAGGAGAGACTTTATCTCAATAGAGGTCTCTATCGATATCCCTTTAGGATTATCCACCTTTATTTAGTCCTTAGGAGAGACTTTATCTTATTCTAAGGCCTTCATGGACAACCCATTTAGGATGTACCTATTAGAGTAATTAATTGTTTATAAATATTAATTAAATCACTTTGATTTAATTAAATAAGTTGCCTATTACTCTAGTTTTTTTAAGCTATCTCTTAGGTGCATATCATTAATATTTTACATTAATTATATTATGCAACCTAACTTTTTTAGGCTTTAGGGCTTTCGTTCACCTTTAAGGTTGAACTCTTGTAATTCTTTTTTCAATCAATCAATCTTGGAATACAGTTTTTCTCTCATCTTGTTGAGTTTTTCCAAGCTCTATTTTTTCCTTCTTTTTTTGGTTTCTCTTCAGTAGGTTTATTTGCATGCAAGTGATCTAGGCAATCTATGAAGTTGGTTTTCACAACTTCTACATGGTATCAGAGCCTCCCTGCTACTTCTCTGTTGAATGATTTTTGAAGCCGCAATTCAAAGACACAAACCCCAGTTTGTTTGTGCTTTTTTGTTCAATCAAGAGGTAGAGTGATTTTTTGGAGCACTTTGGGCCCAAACAGATGTTGCCATTGGATCTGGAAGGCCATTTACAATCAAGATCCATATAAAACTTGTCCATTTTTTCTTCCGGGTGTCTGGGAATATTTTTTAGCCCCCCAAGGAGGCTGTACGAATGAGATATTGCATTTATTGCAAAAAAAAAATTTTAAATCAAATTTTTGGGTGCTCCGCTAGCATGCCACCTGGTGGCCACCGCCATACTACCATGGCCCTACCTACACGTAGCTTGCTAGCGGCCATAGCAGAACCGCGGCCCGACCACCACCCACCCACCACCTCTTCAGTGGCGACACCGGTAGCGCTTCTAGTACCCATCGCCTCCACCAGTCTTCGCTGCTAGCGGGCTCCTCTACCACCAGTTTGTGGTCACCACTCCACCTTTGCACAATTGGAAAGCCTATCAGCACTCAGTTGGATTTTTTTTTCCATAGTCAGTGCATCTCAAGTGTGACACATGGCATGGGTGCCATGTGGACTCTACCATGTTAGCCATACTTGCTACGTGGCATCCATGTGGCTCCTTTTTGTTGTGACAGCCCCTAGGCCATGAATTTTTTTCTAGTAGATTATTGACATCATCATGATGTTAGCACTACATCATTAGCCCTCTGGCACCTCTCCAAGGTCCTTTTTGACCTATAGTTAGTTTTTTGATGATATCTTGAGCATACAGATGTCTTTTTCCAATCTGAAAGAAGCAACAAAAAGTTGGCTCTAAGATAAAGATAGTGGTGTAGGATTTTTTTTATTTTTATGCAATTTAGTTTTCTATTTTTTTAGTTGAAGTCCAAAGTTCTATTTTTGACTCCAGTGAGCATTTCTTGTGCATCCCATCTTCATTTTTTGAAAATGTGATATTTTTGGAAAGCTAGTTCTGTCTACTTTTCAAAAATGATGTAATTTCTTCTAGATTCTACCCTATGTTCTTTCTATCATGCTTTTGACATTTTTTCTCTATGGTGGATATCTTGGGTGTTCCAGGTCCGAGGATCATTTTCATGGCATGGGATCTTTTGTTTTGGGTTGTACTATCTTTTGTATCAGCTTTTTTTCCTTTCTAATCTTGTTGATATCATTTGTAAGCATCTTTATGCAAACACACTGAGATAAAGTGCCACTCTTGCATTTCGAGTTCATAAATGTTATTTTGAGATAGTCGTACTTGCGCTATTTTATAAAGTGCCATGGGGGGATAGTTGTTTGCCACTTTTGTGCCCTCTTCCTTTTTCTACCCCATGTAGTGTCTATGACATGTGCCTTTATAGGTGTTTGTACCTCTTACACTCTCTCACTATTCTAGGTTCTTTCTGCAAAGGATTTGGCCTATCTTTTTAGTTGCCTATCACGTCACCCCATCTACATTAAGGGGGGGTTATTTTGTTGTTTCTAATGCTTCCTTGGTTCGATGGTTCATTGGAGTGAGCTATGTATTCAGTATTTTGATCCTATATACTAAGAGATTGTAGTGGCTGGCTACCTATGCATTTCGGTGAGATGGATCACCTACCATATAGACACTCTCGGTTCATGCCTTCTATTTCCATGGAGGATCTTCAGATCAGCAGTTTCTTTTTTACAGAGTTTGTGGCTTCTTCTGCTTTAGTGGTTTTCTTCATGATCTTCTCTTTGTTCCTATCTTCTGGAACATTCTTTGCTATCTCTTTTTGGAGAGGGGTTTTTCCCACTGGGTTTTCTCTTTTGTCTCCAGTTTATAAAGATTTCCTTGTTTTGGGTACCTGATTAGGCCTTGTTGCTGGGACCCATTTTTTCCTGCTTTCTTAGTTGTGCTAGGTTAGCTTACCTCCAGAGCTTCGCTTAAGGGGGGGTGTTAGAGTAATTAATTGTTTATACTTATTAATTAAATCACTTTGATTTAATTAAATAAGTTTCCTATTACTCTAGTTTTCTTAAGCTATCTCTTAGGTGCATATAATTAATATTTTATATTAATTATATTGTGCAACCTAGCTTTTTTAGGCTTTAGGGCTTTCGTTCACCTTTACAGTTGAACTCTTGTAATTCTTTTCTCAATCAATCAATCTTGGAATACAATTTTTCTCTCATCTTATTGAATTTTTCCAAGCTCTATTTTTTCCTTCTTTTTTTTATTTCTCTTCAGTAGGTTATTTGCATGCAGGTGATCTTGGCAATCTGTGAAGTTGGTTTTCACAACTTCTACAATACCCATCTTTATAATTCAAGACTTTATCCCTTCCCAAGTGCATATGGACATGCCTTTAGGAATATCCATCTCTATTTAATCCTAAGTAGAGATTACATCTCACCTCAAGCCCTCTATGGATATCCCTTTAGGATTATCCATATCTATAATTCTTTAGATAGACTTTGCCTCTCCTTAGGCCTTATAGTTAATTGGTTCCATAAAATTCTCTTTAATCCTTTTTTCCTCTTTCATATCATAAAATTGTCATTATCATTTATGCATTTTTGTGTTTCCTTTTCTTGACTAGGATGTTTTCTTGTATAAATCATCAATGACTTCCAAAGTGTTATTCTACATATGAGTGATTTTATGCTTCTCATTTTAATCTAACATTACCTCTCCTTGCATTTTTAAATGAAATATATACTTTTGTAATAATCATTAACTTGACATAATATGGTTATGCTTTTCCATAGCCATATTTCATATTTATAATTCTCATTATCTTCTTCTTATAACTATTTTGTAAGTCATTTAGATTATATTTTCTCGATCATTGATTTGCATTTACTATATTTCATAGTAAGGCATGATTATGCTTTGATACCACTATAATGCCCCTTTTAGGATCCTTTTTGACTTTTTCTTTTCTCTCAAAATTTGATTAATAATATTCTATTATTTTTGGATTAAGGTAAAAGCAGGTTTTGAGGGGACCCAAAACCCCATACAAAAGCCATACATAAATGATAAAAATTCCACCCTTTTTTACAAGGATTGGAAACCTATAATAAAACCATCAAAAAACCATGTTTTACAAGGACCTAAAACCTATAAGTAGCATTCTAACAACAAAAAACTAGTTGGAAAGTAAAACAATAACAAACAATCAACTCAAAAGTATAAAACCAAAACTAGAAAATTAGTAATTTTCTATTATTGCTCCTATTTTTTATCTTTGAATTAAGTATCCTTTATTGAAAAGGTTACCATTTTTAATTATATTTGAGTTGTTAGTTTTCATTATTTCCTTTGAGAGTATACATTTTTCCTCAAATTCCTCTCTCTTCCCTATCTCAAAAATAAAACATTCTTCCTTTAAATCTTCCAAGGTGGATAAGAGTTACACCTCTTCATCATGTCTTCTCTTTGCAATGGTCACAACATTTTTACAATTACTACTCCTTTGAAAAGTAACAAAATTTTATTGTTATTTAACTTTGCATGAGTCGAAACCTTTCATAATTACCTTGCTTTATAAGAGTCATAACCCATCATAATTGTTTCCCTCTGAAAGAGTCATAATTTTGTATTATGGTTGCCCCTTTAGAAGATTCATAGCCTTTTAGATTAAATACCCTTCATTACTTCATATGCTCTTTTTTCCTCCTTTTTCTCCTCTAAAATGGGGACATTACAATAAAATATTTAATCAATAAACTTAAATTATATATTAACACTAATATTAAAGTGTATTGGAAACTAAAATGTAATAAATATCCAAAAAGTAATTAATGAAATATATATGTTGGCAATAGTACTTTCCTAACCTTGATATTACCTCACATATTTAAATATATGAATACAAAGTATAACATACCTATACATTAAGCATGTGGTAAACTATTTTTGATATAGTCGATATTGACCACATCATCCACATGAACCCATACAACTAGATATCATCGATGAGACATGGCATACATATGACTTGGAAAAATAAGATAGCCACATAAGTCATAGTAAATGATTATATGAGAGGATCAACATTCCTACTTAACTTAGGAAAAATTGAAATATTATTAATGGAATAAGATGAATTGGTAACTAATTGATAAGAATCAAAAAATGACTAGGCCAACCATCAATTGCAAACATGATAAGACTCAAATGTTTGATTAAATATTGAATTAGTGCAATTACTAAATATGAAAGGGGAATCCATATAAGTCACACCCCATTTATTATGACTCCTCTTGATGGATGATGGATTTAATAAGCCATTCAATATAATTAGAAGAGGGGAGGAGAATAGCAAACAATTTTGAATAGATGGTCTCTTCAACACTTTGGGAAAAATAGAGTCAAGACCCACTCAAAGGATAGTATACTTGATCAGAAAATGATTCAAATAATGTTTCATTTCATAGCTAAAACAACATGGAATGCTAGATATTTGCAAATAAGAAAAGAAGAAATGTCCATGTTTAGAAACATATTCATATAGCATACAAACTTATACTCTCAAACAACAATTAAGAAATTGGGCATAGACACTACAATCATAAACAACCCTCCATCCAATAAGTAAAGTGTTACATTAGAGAAATTGATTTTCAATCAAGATTATCTTTAACTTGTCACTGTTAGAAACATAGATAACTTTAAGAAACAACCCCCCTCCTTTGGATTTTTTTACAAAATCATGGCGAATCTAATATTATTTCTGGGGAAAAATATTAATTTCTATTAGCAAATTATTTTTTCCAACATCAGGGAAACTTTCATTTTAGGGGTAATTTTACTCCAACCATAGTAAAATTTCATAAAATAGAGGTGATTTTTTCCCTTGCAATAGAAAAAATACATAATGTAAGAGGCAATTGTGTCCATTGTAATGGAAAATATATAATGTATGAAGTGATTTTTTCCCATTTATTGGAAAAAATACACATTGTATGAGGCAATTTTTCTCTTCTAATAGAAATATTATATATTGTATATGGAATTTTTTCCCCTCTAATATAAAAATTATATATTATATGAGGTGAATTTTTACTTCTAATGAAAAACCATAATTATACATTGGGGAATGTGTACTCGGAGACAAGAAATAAGATCATATCATCTACAAATGGCATGATATTACTAAATGAATCAACAACTAGAAATTGATCGTATGGTTATCAAATCGATTGTCAGATTATCAAAAGATTATGATCAATATAAAATCGATGAATATTAATTGTTGATAAGAAAATGAGGTATCATAAGAATAATACATAAATGTGGTTGATCAATTGTATCATTCTCGACAATAATTACTATATGTGGAATGTCTTGTTGTATTTATGGCATCATGGCCATATGTGGAATTTCTTGTTACATTTATGGCATCATGGAAATTGGTAGAAAAAATATCTTTAAAATGTAGAAATCTTGCTTAACATTATTAGAAATGTAATTGATTTCTAGAAATGGGATTTCGTGTGGTAGAGGGATTTCCAAATGAAACTCCAAGCCCTATTTTCAGCTTGAATTTGACTCTAGATGAGGATGATGAGAAAAGTGATATTATTATTGGGCTCATAGAATCTTTGCAAGTTCTCTTTGCTAATTTGGGTGATGTTGTGAAAGAGTTGGAGAAGGATCAATAAAAAGTAGAGCTCTAATCTATGTTCATTGAAATAGATATTGACCCTATTAATTTTGAAGAACAAATTGCAAATGTAGTGAAAAACTAGAACTTCAAGAATTTTAGGATGTTTTGAAGAATAAAAGAACCATTACATGAAGAATCATTAGTTTAGATTTTATTTTGTGAAACATATTATCAAAAAAAATTAAAAATTAAATTGTTGGAAGCTTTTCACTTCCCTTTTTAGGGGAAACCACAACTATTTTTGGTATTGTGTGTGTGTGTGTGTGTGTGTGTGTGTGTGTGTGTGTGAAGATGAAATGTAAAGAAGATACATAGAATATAATGAAAATAAGACCCCTTTTTATGTTTCAATTTTCTATGGTATGATATTTTATTTTTGGATCTAATTCTTAAATTACAATAATCAAACTATGCATTTGATTATGACTTTTAAAACTTGCATAAATATATAATATTACATGTCATATCTCCAACATGCACCTAAGTTTGTAACATTTGTCTACTGTCTGATGATAATATATCAATAGTTGAAGGTTTACTTTGGGACAAACATCTCAGATGAAACCTCAACCTTATTCAACTCTCCAAACTGGTGACATATCTCCTTCCACCCTATTCCACCTAAAGTTTCATTAAATAGATGTCTTGTTACTCTTAGTAGCATTCCCTCTTTCATTGGCTCCACATGCACCACTTCTTTTTTGCTACTAACTTTTATTTATGGGGAATATTTCAAATATTTGATCATTCAAAGCAATTAAACTAGAAGGAAAAATGCCCCCAAACTTTTTAAAAGCAAATCAAGATTCTTTCCTTGTCATTTCTCATCTCATCTTTAGTATTCACTAGTCTGATAGTGGTACTTCTCGATAAATTTTGGTCTGGTTCAATTAATTGGTCTGGTAGTCATTTCTTGTTAGGTAATTTAATTTTTATCCAATTAGTTTAGTTTAGCTAATTTATTGTTAGCTAGTTATTTCCTCTCAGTTACATAATTTGAGAATTAAGATGGACACTCAAATTTGTTTGACATGCGAATTGGAAGAGGACCAAAATGTATTTTTAGGCCCCTATCGTAATGAAAACATCAAGTTAATTTGCAATGAGGTTGGGGACATGATTCCTTTCATCAATCATGTCATGAAATGGTGCTCGGATATCAATTTTTAGAAAATTTGAAAAAGTACCATGTCAATGTGGATATTATGTCCCATTTTCTAGCCTCTCTCCTCAACCTTAGAGAAGAAAATTTCAACATGTTGATGCTCCTAAGGAAGACTTTTAAATCAAGATACCTAGGCAATAATATTGAAGTTGTTTCTCATGCAAAATTAAGGGGCTGGGGAGTTGTAATAGTAAGGATAGATAGGATGTTGAGAGGGAGGTGAATTGGTATCCTCTAAACTTTTTCTTCAAACAAATTTAGAACATTCCTCTTCATCATTTATAACTTGGTAATCACTAATACATTACCACAATACTTTGTAAATTAAAATAGCACACCTAATTTAACATTCAAAGTATAAAACATATAAACTCATGAAACATAACACATTCACAATCATTTGGTATCACAAAAACCCTTGGTTAGGGGGGAAACTATGATGGGGATGATACACACAAATCCATCACTCCTATAGTAAGAGGTTTCCTTGAAGGGATACAATTTTTTTCACTTATGATGACTTACTCATTTAAGAGTATATAATAACATATGTCAAGATCTACCTTTTCCAAGGATTTTACAACACTCTTCAAGTGTGTCCATGGTTAAGAGATTGCATAAAATACTATTAAGTCCACCTTTTGCAATGATATAGAAAACTACAACAGTGGTTAAACAATATCAACAATGATATTTACAATAGAAACTTACTTTTCTTGAATAGATCCCTCTTCTTCTCTATAGTTATCACCTTCCAATGATAGGTCTTTAATTCATTCTAAATTTGTCTTTGTCTCTAATTTTTTACCTCTATCCTTAACCTAGATATCTATTACTCACTTTAATACTTCATTCAGAAGCATCCACTTATTCATCACACCATCAAAAAAAAAACTTCTCTTAACAAAGATCTAACCAAAAAAAACTTCAAAATTGTAATATACTACTTTGTTTATAGTTTTCTTTTATCATTTCATAGCTTCACCTAATTAGGGTTTTATAACTTACTAGAACTATTCTCTCATCATGATCAACAATTCTAGAATCACCTCTTTCCTTCCTTTTCATCTTCATCTCAACTGGTCCTTCCAACCTTGTAGTCATGAACAATCAATTCACATTCTTCAATAAAATATTTTCAAATCTTTACCTCAATTAATGTAAATCATTTTCCTTTCTTGGTAGAATCATGTAGCATTAAATTCAATGCCAATTCAAACTCTGATGTTTTTTTTATGTCACTTAGTAAATACAATGTTTTGATATATTGTTTCTTGGTAAGCATTTTCTTGGGGTCCTCTATATATCTTGGTAAACTATATGCTCAGTCTACTTTGACTTCTCTTCCATTTGGTATAAGTAGAAATTCATAGTGAATACTATTGGAAATATGATTGAAAATGAATACTATCAAAGAGGGAGATTGTTGCAAAGAAGGAAGATTGTTGATAATAAATGTTTTCAATCATTGTTTTGTCATTGATGTCAAACCTGCTATTTGCTGGAATGACAATTGCTTATAAGATCCAAGTACTATCACCTAGTTGATTGATGAAGAGAATTTAATCAACAAGATGTAACAAGAGTACCTAAGGGAAAGGTTGAGTTATGGTTTTGTAATGAAGTACAAAGGATTAGTTAAGACAATGGTAAAATGATGTATTGATAATATGCTTGAAGATATTGAGGTTGGCCACACTTAGAAACATTGGAAGAATAAGTTGTAACAAGGTTGTCTACAAAGCTTAACTAAGTTCATTAGTGAGTGCCAAGCAAGCTAGTTTGAGCCTAGTAGATTTTTAGTTAGTTCCAAGAAAAAGAAAAATCTAGTGGATGCTGAGTGAATCAACAGTAGATGCCGATCATTAGTAAAATGTAGTTAATGCTAAGTAACACAGTATGTGCCAACCACCAAAATTTCAATAGTGTCGAGTTGCTACATTATTGGAAAAGTCAAAGATTTTCCAAATTTGAGCTGAGAAATTTGTTACCTTGAATTTTGTGAACTAGAAGGAGGATAAGGTTGATGAGTTGGTTGCATAGAATTTTAGATAAACCATTTTTAGGAGAGTTCAAGAGGATTCTTTATGATGTTTCTAGATGAAACATGATATGGATTAGATTCAATTAATCCTACCTGATACATTCAAACTAAAATTAAAGGAGGGAAGAATCAAGGGGGAAAATAAATTCTAGACTTCTATTTAAGGAGTCACAGGCCAAGAAGCAAGAGTAGTTGGGGGTACCACGATGTGAAGTTGTTAAAAGGAGTTAAGGAGAAGAAGAGAAGGAAGAATAGAGCATAGAGACTATGCTTTGATAAGTGGTTAGAAAGAAGATTGCACTGGTACATCGAACATGAAGACTCAAGGAGATGAAGCTTGAAAGGAGAACAAGTTGTCAGAGCTACAAAGATTGAAAGTTAGGTGAAATTGTAAAGAGTTGAACTGTGATCTAAAATTTGCAAGTTAAGTTGTGAGTTTTATCAGGTCAAAAGCCCTTGTTGTTACTCTCTAACAATTGTGCAAGCTAGGGTAAAATCCTATGGACTTAGGTTGGTTTAAAAACCATTTGTAAATCCTTTAATAAGGTGACATTTTGAGTGAATTTTCTAAAGTCCTCTAACTAGGCCCACTTCTAATAGGGTGGATAAATCCTTTAACTAGGTCGCATTTAACAATGTGTTGTAGCCTTTAATAGGGTAGGCCTTTCACAAGGCATCACTTTAGAAGAGTGAGAATTGAGTAGCATGTTACTGGTGGTTTTTCCCAAATTAGGTTTCCACATAAATCATTGTGTTATGTGTTGATCTTTCATGTGTTATGCTTGCATGGTGATTTATAGTAACTTAGTAAGTAGGAAATTTTAATCTTGGATGCATGAACAATTTTATAGGCTCATTTTACTTGATGAAAAATATTTAATAGGACATTTGGACCTTGAATAACTAATTCAACCCCCCCTTTTAGTTATTCTAAAGAATTTCTAACAATTGGTATCAAAGCCATCTACTAATTTAGTTTAAAGGTACTAGAAGCAAGAAGATCAAGATGTCGAAGAGAGAAGTTCCCAAGCTTAATAGAGATAACTTCACTTTATGGAAAAGTCTAATGAAACTACACCTTGGATCAATAGGTGATTATGAAAAAACCTCAATTGGCATGGAACATGTAGATCTAGCTAGATCCCTTATTACAAATGATTTGAAAAAAAGGAAGGAGCATAATTAGGCAATGCTGGAGATTGCCTCTACATTCAACTATGCTAAATTTGATGATAGCAAAGGATGTGATTCTACATTCAAGATGTGGAAAGCCCTATCAGATATCTATCGAGGAGATCAAAATGTTCAAAGAGAAAAGAGAGAAAACCTCATAGGAAAGTTTGATGACATGAAAATGGAGGAAGGTGAGAATGTTGTTCAATATGCCTCTAGAATGAAAGAAGTGGTAAGTGCAATAAGAAGTTTGGGTGGTCATTTGGAAGATGACACTATCAATAGTAAATACTTAAGAACTTTACTCCCCATCTATGCTATTAGAGTTTTATCCATCCAAGAACTAAGGTGTGTCCTAGGTAATCAGCTAACTTTTGAAGGAATAGTAGGTTGACTCACTGCTTTTGAGTTGTCCAATTTTGATAACTGCAAACCTGAGAATCTTGAATCTACTTTCAAGGCTAAGCTATCAATGAAAGACACTAAGGAGGTGAAATCAAAGAAGAAGAGTAGAAAAGGAAAACATGCATCCAGTAACAACATCACAGATGAGGAAGATGTGGAACAATTGGAAGTATTATTGGCTAGAAGATTTCATAGAGGCAAAGGTAAATTCAAAGCTAAGTTACCTATCATTTGTTTTAATTGTAATGAAGTAGGACATATTTTTGTAAGGTGTACATAGAAGAAGAACTACAAAGAAGGAAACAAGTACAAGAAGAAAAGAGAAGATGATAGCAAAGATTACAAGGACAAAGGCAAAAGATGCTACATTGTTGAAGAAGATTCTAATGAGAATGATGATGAAGTAGTCTATGTAGCCATGAAGGATGAGTCAGATGAAGATGAGGCAACAACACTGGTAACCTATGTGAACAAGAATGACAAATGGATCATAGATAGTGGATGCTCACATCACATGAGAGGAGACAAAAGTAAGTTTATTACCTTTACCTAGTATGATAGAAATAGTGTTAGATTTGGAAATGATGCTTCATGTCAAATCAAAGGAAAATGTTCTATTAAACTTATAGAGAAAATCTCATGTGATAATGCATACTATGTTGACGGATTGAGCTACAATTTGCTGAGTGTATCATAGTTAGGAAATGTAGGTTGCAAAGTAGAATTTGGAAACAAAACTACCAAAATCTATGATACAGATGGAAATCTAATAGGAAAAGGTGAACAAACTAGGAGTAATTTGTTTTACCTATATATGGAAGATGCAACCTATCTTATTGTTAGACTTGATGATGTATGGTTATGGCATAAAAGCCCATTTCATGTTAACTTTGACAATCTGATTAGCATCAACAAAAAGAAGAAAGTTAGAGGTTTTCCTAAGCTAAAGAAGCTTGAAAACACAATGTGCAAACAATGTCAACTAGGAAAGATGACCAAGTCAAGTTTTAAAATCAAAACCTACACTTCCAAAGAACTACTAGAGTTAGTGCATACTAACTTATGTGGCCCAATAGAAGTGCAAAGCTACCAAGGAGATAGATACATAATGCTATTTATAGATGACTATTCTAGGATGATGACTGCCATGTTCTTAAAGAAAAAATCTAATATATTTCAAATATTTAAGTGGTATTTGGCCAAGGTTGAGAAAGAAATGGGAAAGAGTCTGAAGTGTCTAAGATTAGATAGAGGAGGAGAGTTTACATCAAAAGAATTTGAAATATTTTGCAATGACAAAAGAATCAAGAGACAAACATCAGCACCAAGAACTCTCCCACATAATGGGATTGTAGAAAGAAGGAATAGATTAATAATAGATAATGCTAGAACATTAATGATGTAGAAAATGGTTGTTCTAAAGTATTGGAGAGAAGCTATACGTATTGTTGTTTATACCTTGAATTGAGTACAAGTCAAGAAAGGTACAAATGCAACACCTTTTGAACTATAGTATGGTCACTCACCTAAAGTAAAACATTTCAAAGTGTTTGGTTGCAAATGCTATATTCTTAAAGATACTAGTAATGGCAAGTTTGATGCAAAGAGTGATGAAAGCATATTCCTTGGATACTCCACAAAAAGTAATGCATATAAATGTTTGAATACTAACACTAACAAGATTGTGGAGAGTGCAAATGTAAATTTTGATGAGCATGCAGAAGTCCAAGTTGATGAATTAAAGAAACCAAAAGATTATAAATCCTTTGTATACTTCTATGAAGGAATACCAATTGAATATGATGCTACCAATCAAGTTGGGAATCAACAAAAAAATTTAGTATCAGCCAAGTCACAACCAATGAATGCTAAGTTACATTCAGAAGCTAAGGTGCAAAATGAAGAAAATGCACATTCTGACTCTGAAATTAGTACACATGAAAGAGATAGTAAAATACTAGATGATGATGTGAAAAGTGACTCTAAAGCTAAAGGAACAAACATGGAAAGGAAAAAACTAGGACTATCCAGGTATGTTGAAAGACATCACCCTATAGAACAAATCATTGGAGATAAGGAAGTTGGACCAATGAGAAGGAATAGACTAAGGAATGAATCATGTCTACTGAGCAAGATTGAACCCAAAACAATGAAAGATGCACTACAAGATGATAATTGGCATAAAGATATGGAAGAGGAGATAGATCAAATTGACAAGAATAAAAACATGGACCCTAGTTCCTAGACTAGCTAATAAAAATGTAATTGGTACCAAATGGATCTTTAGGAACAAACTTGATGAGAATGGTGAGATAACAAGAAACAAGGCCAGACTAGTCTGCAAAGGCTGTGCACAAGAAGAAGAATTGGACTATGGGGAAACATTTACCCCAATTGCAAGAATGGAAGGAGTAAGAACACTACTTGCATATGCTACTTATAAAGGTTTCAAAGTTTATCAAATGGATGTAAAGTCTACTTTTCTAAATGGTATACTAGAAGAGGAAGTCTACATAGAACAACCAGAGGGATTTGTTGATGACAACAACAAGGATATGGTCTACAAATTGCATAAAGCACTCTATGGTTTGAAGCAAGCACCTAGAGCATGGTATGAGAGACTACATTAATACCTTGTGAAGATAGGATTTGAGAGAACAGATGATAACAACAACCTATACACAAGGTAGAAAAAGGTAAAGGTATTTTGATATCTAAAATCTTTGTTGATGATATAATATTTGGAGGAAAAGATGTTCTATGCAAAGATTTTACTGATCAAATGAAACATGAGTTTCAAATGTCAATATTTGGAGAAATCAAATTCTTTGTTGGATTGCAAGTACATCAAATGAGGCATGGCATATTTGTAACCCAATCAAAATACATCAAGGAGATACTCAAGACATTTGGATTAGAAGACTCAAAACTAGTGAGTACACCAATGGTAACAAGACATGAGTTATGCAAGAATGATGAGTCAACTGAAGTAAATCAAACAATGTATAGATTAATGATTGGAAAATTGTAGTATGTTGTGCATAGTAGACCAAACATTGCATTAGATTTTGGAATTGTGGTAAGATTTTTTACAAATCCAAGAGAAAATCATTTGATGGCAGTAAAGAGAATACTGAGATACCTAAAAAGAACTAATGACTTTTGCTTATACTACAAGAGGAGTGAAAAGTTTGAGTTGAAAGCCTACACTGATGTGGATTGGGGAGGTAATATTGATGACAAAAAAAGCACCAGTGGAGAAGCACTTTTCTTAGGTAAAATATTGATTACTTGGACCAACAAAAAAGTAAAGTTGTACCTCATAGTCCACAAAAAAAGATAAATATGTTGCTGTCGCTATCAACTACACTAATATTGTATGGATCAAACATCTATTGCAAGGTATGAAGGAAGAGGTAACTAAACCTATGATACTCTATTGTGATAACACAAGTACCATAAAAAAGAATCTTGTGACGCAAGCCAAAACAAAGCATATTGCAATTAAGTATCACTATGTAAGACAATTGGTAGAAGATAAGCAAGGAAGGATGGAATATGTTAGCTCAAAGGAACAAATTGTTGACATCTTTAAAAAATCACTACCTAAAGATGCTTTTGAGTATCATAGAGGTAAATTAGGGGTGATACCCCTATCCAAGGTTGTTTGAAGAAAAATTAAGACTTCCCTACATCAAATGAGTTAATTGTTGATATATTACAAATTGATGCAGAGGATATTTACTTTAAGATCATGCTTAAATTAATCAAATTGTTAAAATTCTAAATTAGTCACAAGCAAGGTGACCTAGGTAGAAATTAGAGTACCTACAAATGCTATACTTGCATGTTATGATGCTAAAATAGTATGTCTTTGGCATTGTTGTCAAAGAGGGAGAAGCAGCAAGAAAACTGATCAAATCTACATGATTAAATAGACAAAGGGAGTAGTAGCTAATACTAGAATAGCAGAACATGATCAATGCATGCAAAAGGAGAAATACTATTAAGAAGGAGTTAGGAGCAGTACAAGATCAAAGTGAATAGTGGTAAGCCACAAAAAAGAGGGAGAAAAAGGATGTTTAGGAAGATATAGCAGAAAGGAAAGAGAAAGGCAACAGTAGCTAAGAGGGAGAAGCATAAGTAAAGTTCAAGATAGTAGATCAGAGAGGGAGATGTGAAAATTGATGGTAACACTTTTTTTTTTTGGCATTTAATTTACTATTTTAACCTAGTTAGCATTTTGATAACCTGGTTCATCAATTTGGTTTGCCATCAATGCCAAAGAGGGAGATTTTTGGAAATCTGATTGAAAATGAATACTATCAAAGAGGGAGATTGTTGCAAAGAAGGAAGATTGTTGATAAAGAATGTTTTCAATCATTGTTTTGTCATTGATGTCAAACCTGCTATTCGCTAGAATGACAATTGCTTATAAGATCAAAGTACCATCACTCAATGGATTGATGAAGAGGATTTAATCAACAAGATGTAACAAGAATACTAAGGGAAAGGTTAAGTTATGGTTTTGTAATGAAGTACAAGGGATTAGTTAAAACAATGGTAAAATGATGTATTGATAATATACTTGAAGATACTAAGGTTGACCACACTTAGAAACATTAGAAGAATAAGTTGTAACAAGGTTGTCTGCAAAGCTTAACTAATTTCAATAGTGAGTGCCAAGCAAGCTAGTTCAAGCTGAGTAGATTTTTAGTTAGTGCCAAGCAAAAGAAAAATCTAGTGAATGTCGAGTGAATCCACAATAGGTGTTGAGCATTAGTAAAACATAGTTGATGCTGAGTAACACAGTATGTGTTGAGCACCAAAATTTCAATAGTGTTGAGCTATTGCATTATTGGAAAAGTCAAAGATTTTCCAAATCTGAGTCGACAAGTTTGTTACCTTGAATTTTGTGAACTAGAAGGAGGATAAGGTTGATGAGCTGGTGGCACAAAATTTTAGATAAACTATTTTTAGGTGAGTTTAAAAGGATTCTTCATGATGTTTCTAGATGAAATAAGATATGGGTTAGATTCAATGAATGCTACCTAATCCATTCAAACCTAAATTAAAGGAGGGAAGAATCGAGTGAGAAAAGAAATTCTAGATTTCTACTTAAGGAGTCATAGGCCAAGAAGAAAAAGTAGTTGGGAGTACCACAATGTGAAGTTGTTGAAAGGAGTCAAGGAGAAGAAGAGAAGGAAGAATAGAGCATAGAGACTTTGCTTCGATAAGTGGTCAGAAAGAAGATTGCACTAGTAAATCGAGCATGAAGACTCAAGGAGATGAAGCTTGAAAGGAGAACAAGCTATCAAAGCTATAGAGACTGAAAGCTAGGAAAAATTGTGAAGAGCTAAACTATGATCTAAAATTTGCAAGTTAATTTGTGAGTTGTATCAGGTTAAAAGCCCTTATTGTTACTCTCTAACAATTATGCAAGCTAGGGTAAAATCCTATGGACTTAGGTTGGTTTAACAACCATATGTAAATCCTTTAATAGGGTGACATTTTGAGTGAATTTTCTAAAGTCCTCTAACTAGGCCCACTTCTAACAGGGTGGATAAATCCTTTAACCAGGTCACATTTAACAGTGTGTTGTAGCCTTTAACAAGGCATGCCTTTCATAGGGCATCAGTTTAGAATAGTGAGAATTGAGTACCATGTTACTGGTGGTTTTGCCAAAATTGGATTTCCACATAAATCACTATGTTATGTGTTGATCTTTCATGTGTTATGCTTGCATGTTGATTTATAGTAACTTGCTAAGTAGGAAAGTTAAACTTGGATGCATGAACAGTTTTATAAGCTCACTTTACTTGATGAAGAAGTTTTAATAGGACATTTTGACCTTGAATAATGGATTCACACCACCACCACCCTTCCCCTTCTTCCCCCCCCTCCCCCCTCTTAGTTATTCTAAGGCATTTCTAACAAATACTTGAGCTTGGGTATACTTAATAATACTCACTTCTGTCCTCCATTCCTTAGGAAATATAGTAGCTTAGTTTAAATACATAGTTTTGACACTAATAGGCAATATGATTCTTTGTAGAAGTAACATTCTCCACCTTTGAAATTAGTGGAAATTTTTTTTTTTTACACTGATAACTTGACCTTTACACAAAACTCTCCCCCTTTACATATGCTTCCTCTTGATATAGCTATTATTTTTAAAAATCTTTTTCAAAATTATCGTTGTTTGCAATATATAAATTATATCTCCTTATAACTCTAAAGTATGTATAAATAAATAAATTTACTAAGAAACACACACACACACACACACACACACACCTTTTTTTAACACTTATGTAAAAAAGAATTGTGTAGCATAGAAAAATACTTACTTTTGGGATAATCCAAAATGATCAAGCAAGTCCTTATGATTATTCAATATGATTTCTAGATTAATGTCCTAGTTGGACCTTATTAGCTCTAGACTCTACTTCTCAATCCTAAGGTTGGCCACAAGATCAATCATATGATCAGTTATTGAAAGACTTGGGATGGATATGAAAACTTTAACATCTCTAATATGAGTTTGCATAAGCTCCTAATAAGGTAGTAGAAAGTCTTGAATCTCATTTATTTATATTCTAAGATTGTTCTCCTCTTGTAGAAACTCATCTTTAAGTCTTGTGAGAAATCTCACTTGGGTATATTTTAGTGATGATGAACTTGGGTCTTTGTTTAGCTCATCTACAATGGACTTCTTATCTTCATCTATTTTCTACAACTTATTTTTGACCTCTTGGTGATGAATGGAATGTCATGTGATTTGTTAAATAGTGATAAAACATTTTGTATAACAGTCTCTAATATAGTAATAGAAGTGGATAATGTCACTTCCTCAATAGAAATCTTGGTAGAGAATTTCTCCAATGCCTCTTTCTCAAACTTCTTCTCATTAGTTTCATCAAAATTGAGTGTGTGTCAATATCTAGATCATATAATTTATCAATAATTTGGACAAGTTGACCCAAGATAGGGATTTATCATTTAGTTCAATCTCAAGCACAACCTCAAGCAATATATCTTTTACATTATGAAACACTTTCTTCTATTTGTTTTCTTTATTTAGTCTTTATTGGTCCTTGCTTTCATACAACTCAATATAAATAGTTATTAAGTCACCACCCAAAGTATTTGGATCCCAACTCAGTATAATAATTATGTAAGAATTTGTCTTGGGGTAAAATCACCCAAGATCAAGGAACTTGAGCACAAGCACAGAATAGACCGATATAGTATGATCAGAATAAAAATATGATATTAAATTGATGTAATGTCATGTACAAGTACACTAGGACTACCTATAAAGGCCTCTAGATTGACTAGGGGTCAACACACTGATAAGTCTTACAATGAGGTACATGTCCACTAGGAGTGGAATATCCTCCATTAAGTATAGGAGTAAGTGTGATGATGAGAGGATAACCCTAGAAAAGTGTAGCACATAAAATTATGTTGTAGACATCATGTGCTTAATTAATGGTAAAAATAACTATGTTTTCAACATGACCACTTAGTTAATTATTCAAACTCTAGTGTTATAGACACTGTGTGTTGAATTAAAGTTTCTTACTCCTATGTTGTCAACAAGACAACTCATAAGAGTACAAAAAATCTTAAGTGTCTCACCTAAGAAATAATAAAATAATGCATTGACCTAAGTAAACTTAAGTAAAATGTAATAAGTAATTACTTATTTACACCAACACCCCCCCTTAAGTGCAACTTAGGGGAATGCACTTAAGCTCACAAAAGCTAGCATAAAAATGCATGATGGGTCCCAAAAATTGGGCCATGTTAGGTACTCATGTACAAAATGCAAAGAAATATCTCATAAAATGGAGAAAGAGGGAAAAACCCTCCCCCAAAAAGAGAGATGAAAAAACAAGATACATGGATGGATAGAGTAATCAAGAACCCCCCATTATGACATACATCAAGTATATACAATAGAGAAGTATGAGAAGAACACAATCCCAAAAGAGGAAATGGCCCCCTACAAAAGAGAGGAGAAGAAAGGAGACAAGGTAGGCCCCCCCCACCCAAATGTAGAATGCCTATTAGTGATAGTTGCTCAAATGTAGAAGCTAATCTAGGATTGTTGAGTAATGTTCCTCTCCTTTGGAAGAAACAATATCATAAGTACAAATGAGATGCTTCCTCAATGTGTGGAAAGAATCCCAATGATCAATGATGTTTGAAAAACTCGCTCAACTATCCTTCTATCAATATTGACTATCACCCCTTCCAATTCTACTGAAAAGAACAATGTTGGATCTAGAAAGGATGGATGTAGAACATATTCTAGAGAATCATCTCCTTGAATGATAAGGAGACCTCCTACAACTATTGTACATAAGGATCCACAATCATATCAACCTTGAAAGATTGATTATGTAGAGAATAGACAAGAGGGTCAGAGTGGGCCCTTTCATCAACTAAAGAAGGATCGTCATCATCAAAGAGAAGATGTATATCATCGATGATGTCTCCCAAATCTACTATGTATAAATCCATAAATAAACCTAAAATATTTGTTATGTAGTCATCCCCTAATGCTAGAGCTAGAAGAAAAGGTGTACCCAACTATACTAATTTGCATGGACCTATCACTATAGCAATGTATGCATGTGGAATGTGCTGATGTTGTGACGACGTGTTGTATCTATCAATAGGATCCCACATATTTGAATTTTTTGAATCACTATCACTATTGTCACTATCAATTTCCACAATGTATGAAGTACAGAGAGGATTAGAGAATAAGCTAGGTGAACTTTCCTCAAAGTAAAAATTTCTCTCTATAAAAATCTCATGAGTCTCAAGATCCATAAGTCTATATGACTTAACACTATCTTCATATCCGATAAAAGTACAAGGCCTTGGTGGTGGTGCCTTGCATTCCCTGGAAGATATGTTTGCCCATGCTAGACAACCAAAGACTCTAAAGTGTCTCACAACTTGTTTTCTACTACACCATATCTCAAAAGGAGTCTTTCCATTTAAGGCATTATGAGGAGATCTATTGAGTATGTGATTGGCACTACTTATTGCTTTGACTCAAGTGATGGATCAAGAGACTTATCTTGAATCATGCAACTTGCCATAGACTTAAGAGTTCTAATCCTCATTTTTGCAACACTTATCTTTTGTAGACTAAATGCTATTGGATTCTAAAGATCAATACCCTCAAGCTTACAAAAGTCTCTAAGTCTTGAGTTCACATATCTGCTTTCATTGTCCATAGGAAGACCCTTGATGGCTTTCCTTGATTGCTTTTTAACAAGACTTTTGAAGGCTAGAAAATTATCAAACACTTCATTATTGTGATCAAGAAAGTAGACCCATGTGTAGCTTGAAAAATCATCAATGAAAATGAGAATGTTGTGACCCTTGCTAACTGATGTTACTACAAAAGGATCTACTAGAATTGTGTAAACCAACTCAAGAGTGACTGATGCTCTACAAGAATTCCCTTTATCAATCTTCTCTTCTAGATGCATATCCATGGAACAAGTTGAACACTTAATCTTAGAAAAGTTGATTGTAGGTAGACCTTTGACCATATTGTTTGAGAAAAGTTGATGAAGATAATGAAAGGCAAGATTTCCATACCACTCATGCCATAAGTGGCTTTGTAAATGAGATTGAGTCAATAAGGCATGTGATGGAGACTTAGGCACAAAGTAGAAAAAAGAATAAATCCTTTTGTGATGATTGAATTTACCCACTACAACCACTAGATCATCTTTAAGATTGTGCACCATTACTGAATCAGGAAGGAACTCAACTTTATTTCCATCACCATAGTGAATGATTTGGCAGATTGGGAGGAGATTAGAGCTAAGGTTAGGAACATAGAGGACTTCTTTGAACTCTTCATTTTCCATCTCCACTTGTCCTTTCCCTTCAACTTCCATTTTTGTATCATCTCCTACAAAGATGTATGGTAGCTTAAACTACTTCATTGAAGAAGAGTCTCCTTTTGAAGAACCCATGTTATACGAGGCACCTAAGTCAAGAATCCATTTCGTTGAAGAACTTGAACCAGCCATAAGTGCTCTCACTTTTCCCTTTGAAGTGCATGGAGTTGAATCCTTAGAAGCATTTGGCACATTGATTGTGTTCTTCTTGAGTAGGTTTTCCAACTCATCAATTCTCTTAGTCTTGCAATGATGCTCATCATGATTTAGTTTCTTGCAATATGCACAAAATAGTTTGTCCTTCTTGTCATTGTTTCCCTTCTTGTTGGAAGAAGAATTGCCTTGCTATGAGGAGGTTGATTGTTTTGTCTCTGATTGTGATTTTTTCTTGCACTACTTTTTCTTGCTATTGGTAGAAGTTTTTCCTTGTTGATTTGATTGGTTCTCATTGCTAGCCACCAATGCTTTGGTCTTTGATGACTTGATAAGTCCCATATCTATCAACTTGGATTGTTCCAACATCAACATTTTTGCAAATGTATCAAATGTAGGCTTAGTGAAGGCACTTCCCATGGTCAACCTATGAGTGTTGTAACTTGACACAAAAGATGCATACTCCGAAGGTAGCCTCTTCAAGATGTGATGAATCAATCGATCATCCTTCATGGGATTACCACAATCTTTAAGTAGTTTTCTTAAATAATTGGCTTTGTTGATATAATCTTGAATTGTGTCAAAATTCTTAGAATCCAAAGAAGTAGATCATCCTCAATTTGGCATCACTTTTCCTCATCCACCTTACCATACAACCCTTCAAGTTTGTCCAAAGTAGCCTTGGCTTCCTTAAAGCTAGAAATGTGGAAGAAGAGATATTGATGAACACAATTCCTAATAATTCCTAAAGCTTGATTGTCTTTAGTTTTCCAATCAACTAGTGTTGTAGCATCAGTGGGTTTTACAATTGTACCATCAACATATAAATTTAATCCTTTTTCCATTAATCTACTCCATACAATGTCTTTCCATGTAGTATAATTGTGTGAAGTTAGAAGTGGAGTTTTAGATGAACCCATGATGCAAAAAATTTAAAAGAGCACAAAAGAGAGTCACAAAAACATAAGAGACACCCCCCTATTCACTTAATCAAAAGACCCCCTAAAAAAAGATGCTTTTGGCACTTTATATGTAGTGTGTATACAATAGGCCACTTGTCAAAATATACAATTAGACTTATAATTTTTCTATTTACAACTGTCTTTTGAAGCTGAAATCTATCACTAAGCACTGTATCTTAGATGTACAACAATTTTGAAAAGTAATCAAAGCAATACAATGTAGAAAAGGCCCTAAGTCTAAAAGTAATATTTCTGTCCACACAACCCTATAATCTAATTAAAAATATAGAAAGTAGATGAAAAATTAAGCACTTTCAAAAAAAAACAAAACCTAATTTAGAGTCCAAATGAGCCCATACAAAGCATTTCAAGTTGTAAAATGCAGGATTGGATAGGTACAGTCACCAAAAAATGCAATTTTTGAAAAATTTGTGTACCAAAACTACAAAAGAATAGCACCACTAAAAACTTTGGGAAATTCTACTTAAAATCAAAAAAATTGCACTTGATTTGGAGTCCAGATGACTGAGATATGGCCTCCCAAAGTAAGACTATTAAATCAAAACTAAATCTAGAGAGGGGTCTGGACAGCAAGCTGCAAGGTTAAATTTGATGGTCAAACAATCATTTTAGTAGTTGAATTATGCCTAGAAATGATGGTCAGACAGATGTCAAATTTAGGCTTGTGACTAGCTAACGTCAGCAAAAAAAGGTTACCATGTGGATGTGGTAGGTGACATTAGCATACAACTACTTATGTTAGTAGGTATAGATGGTATAGTTTGTACATGTGGATTGTACGTTGATTTGACATGGAAATCAAGCTAGCTATGTGATGTGGCCTTCAATGATGTATAAGGCCACTGTCATGTACTTGTTGCTGACTAGGTGGGTTTTGAGGTGGCAAGTTTTCCATGTGGAGGATCTTGGCCATTCAGGTTGTTGCTATGTGGTAGCTTGTGACTAGAAGCCAAGTTTCAGAAAATTGTCACCAAGTGTGTAAAATATGGCAGGTTGTCAAAAAAGTTTAGAGAGCCAGTTGTTTCACCGTTGCCAAGTGTCAATCTTTGCTAATGATGGCAAAAGTCTTAGTCGTGGCTAGAAAAGTATGGACATTACCAAAGAGGTCTATTGTAGGAGCTAGAAGACTTGTTCCATGAGGATTTGGAATAGATGGCCAGGGACTATTGCCACTATTCAAAAAAGTGTCCACCAAGAATTTTTTGCTATTACCAGGTTTGCAAAGCATGGGTTAGGTTTGTAAATTATGACACCAAGGAGTGATGTGATTAGTCCCACATCAGTGGTGGGAATGTCTTCAGAGGTGTGTAAAATCCCAAGGCCATAGTGTGATTGTAAAGCAAGGCCATCGAAAGTTTAAACCTTGACCGTCAGTTGATGGGGTCCACTAGATTTGGAACGTGGCCAGTGCTTGGCTGGTAAATGCTTAAGCCAATGCTCCTACAAAATATGAAGGAATATTCTAGAATAATAGTGAATATTCTCTATGGTGCTAAACGATAGGAATTCTTTCAAACTCCTCTCTTGAAAATTCAATGTGGTAAATTGTCTTCAACGTTTCAGGTGATCTTGCAACCTACTAGAATTTGCTCCATTGAAGATAAATGTTTTTGTTCATGAGGAGGCCTTTTCTAGTTCGAATGATCTCAAATAAAATTAGAATCTACTCACTAATTCAAAATAAATAAGAAAAAAGAACTATGGTTTTGTATTTTTTTGTTTTATATGAATATAATCTAACAATGCAACTAGTATGAATTCCTATTTTAACAAGGCTTTAGTAAAGAAAATAACAAGAACTTTAAAGCGAATAACATGAAAATAAAATCCTAATAGACATAAGCTATAGAAACAACACACTTGCAAGTTAATCTTTCAAAGAAATCAGTGGGTAACCAATGAAAGTAGTAGTAGCACTTCCTTGATTCTACTGATGCAATCGTTAATGGGAAATGTAGTAATCATATGATGTTTCACTCTTCATCAAATCACAAGGCCATAGAAAGTGCACTCATGCAAGACAAAAGTTATGCAGGCACAATTTGGTGATTTCTTCTTGAGCTAAATATGTCATTGGAATTTGTCAACTATAGCAAACACCAGAATTAAAAAGGTCACACAACTAGAAATAACACAATAAAATTTTGGCTCAATCACATTTCCATGAACATACATTCACAAAACAATGACACATCTAGGCAAGAATTACTACACTCCAAATGCAAGCATCAAAAGCATATATTATTGCAATATAATAGTGGCCTTGATTACATATTACAATCTTGTATTTATAGGAAATCACCTCCTTGATTTGTGTTGAGAGTGAGAGATATCTTCATGCAATCATATGCTTTTAATTTAATAAAATAAACTAATTATGTACAAACTAACAATCTAACTAGTGCTTAGTAGGACTTCATCCATTTTTATATTCATTAATTGGATGCATGAGCCTTTACATGTCATAAAATAAGGAAAATATGAGAAAATAAGAAGAGAGACTTTATTCAATGTAGAAGTGTTTGGAAGTGTCAAAAATAGATGCTCAACCTTCACTGAGCGTTTATCGGAGTTAAACTACTATCCAAATGTGTTTCTAATGCATGGGGTGCTCTAACTATGGAACTAGCAATTAACTGTCAATGCACCTTTGGAAAAGTGAACCTTGGAAGAAGTGCATCAACACACCTATGCACTTCTGACTACTTCAAAATTTCTCCAACACTTTGTGAAAAAAAGTACACCAATGCACCTCAAAGGTCCAAAATTACAAAATTTCACCAAGTGTTAAAATTAAAATTTTGACTTCTGGGTTTTGTCCCTCTTCATACTAGAGCTATGGTTGGATGCTTACACTTGAATTTTTCAATGATTTCAATGATCTTTTCCACTTCCAATAAATTTAAAGCATTATACTTATCCTTAACATTTTGCTGGTAATTATCTACCTCTATACGAGTCTCCACAAAATCCCCAAGTTTAGTATCCAACTCTAGCAAGGCTTCTTTTCTTCTGAATGCCTTCTAAATGTCATCATTCTTAGAAACCTCATCAAAAATATTTCTAAACTTATGGACTACTACCTCAACCGGTATCAATTTCTCCCATGCATCATCTTCAAATATGTCTAGACATGCATCATTGTAATGTTTCTTTGCCTCCAAAATTTGCTCTCGGGCTTGGTCCTTGAGCTGATGGATCTCCACATATAATGATTCCATTACTTTATTACCATACACTATCTTTTCTATACAATCATCAATCAAATCAAGCTCTTCTGCAGTATATACATCCATAAGCCTTCTGTATCTCTAGCCCTTGATTGCCTATAACAATTGTAAATCCTTTCCCCATGCATGTACCTCATCCATAATACTAAAATCTTGTTTCAAAATTGCTACCATTTTATCCACATTTTCTTGCATAGCATGAAGTAGCTTTAGATTTCCTTGGATGATGCAAACACCCTTTTCCTCAAAACTTTCTAGCCATTGTTGACAGGCATTCAAAAATGGATCCAATTGTACTCCTCCCCTATCTCTTCTTTGAAGTGTAGCATTCAAAGTCTCCTCAGTGTGTTTAGGATCCAAGGGACCAAAAACTTTAGCTAAATATCCTTTTAGAACTTCATTTTTCCTTCAAAGTGTTATTTATTCCACCCCTTCCTATTCCAAACTTCTAAATACCTCCTTCATCCCCATTGTGACCATCAACTTGGTTGTATCCAATGTAGGATTCCCAAGCATGACCTCTCTAATTTGATAGTCATGTGGATTCAAATCCTCTATGACTGCATCAGGAGGAGGAATAGCCACTTGTGCAAATAAATATTAATTCTCATCACTGTTGATGAAAGTTAATGCTTTGGCCTCTTTTGATGGGGATTCAGGTTTCCTTAGAACCTCAATTAACTCAATCATATCCTCTTCATTGGCATTGAATTATTTCTTTTTATTTCTTATCATTTCCTTTCACAACCATCTTGGAACCCATTCCACTAAAGGCCTACCTCTCAAGGATTAAGGAATCTACTTTGCTACCCATTTTCCCTTATCACTCCTTTTTGAGTTCTCTCCCTCTATGAAGGCTCTTCCTTTATAGTCTCTATTTTAGTTGAGCTCATAGTTCTTACCTCTATGTCTTAGGAAGCTTCCTAAGGATATTCAACCATTTTTCCTTCTCTAGAAATTTCATCAGTTGCTATTTGTTGTGGCTCTTCCTCCTATTCCTTTTGAACTTGTTCTTCCTTTGTACTTGGTTGTTGAGGAGTAGAAAAGTCTTTATCCACAACTATGACTTATAATGGGGATGAACGAGTTATCTTGGGACCCTATGACTCTGGGGGCATTTGAGTCCAATCTTCCTATTAGGGCTCATTTTTTGGTGTATCCCTAATCTTATCTCCCATCAATTCAGTACCTATGGGCATGAAATCAAAATCTAACATCTTAAAGATATCAATGCCCTCTAAATCCTACTCATCAATCCATTACTACATTTCATCCTCTGATGTGGTCATTTGTAGAGGCTCTTCTAGGGCTGGTGGTAGTGTAGCCATAGAACTTCTTCTTTCTTGTTCCATGGCTCTTTCTAGCTAAGTTCTCCTATTCAAAAGTACATTCTCCTTATCATCCCCTTCTTCCTCTTCTTTAGGAGTAGGTTCTAGAATAGATGGGAAATGAACTACCCTCCTAATCACCCTTTTCCTTTTCTTTACCAGAGTCTTGATCTTTCTTCCTTTCTTAGGAATAGAAAGGGATGCTTGTTTTGTCTACCAAGGTAGAGAGACCTCTTGAACCTCAACTTCTATCTTTATTTGGCTAGGTGCAGCAGCTATAGGCAATTGTGGGTCATCTTGAACTTCTGATGCCCCAGTATCCTCATACCCTTATACATTTACTTCCTCTTGTAGTGGGCATGTCTAGATTTCACCTTAATCTAGCTCAACTCTTTGGGGAGAATTCCTCTTTCTTTTTCCCTTTCATCTTCTCTCTTGAGGGTGATAGTATCCAACCAGTCTATCAAGTAGGTATACCATTTTGGGTCTTATTGGTGACAGGGCTGCAAAGGTAGGGATGGTGACTTTCTTCCCTCTACCTTTGGATGGGCACGCTTGTGCATGGAAGATTACTATTTTAGGTATAGGATCAAGTTTAAATGGTTTCTTGATCCAATCGTACATCATATTAATGACATACCTCACCCTATGGTTAATGTCAAAATTCCCTTCCCTATCAACCGTAGCATTCACTATGGGTCTTTTCCTAGTTTTATCTATGTTGAACAAAGGATCAAGTAGCTCCCTTGAGTCTTGTTGTAATATCCTTAATGAAATCTTTATCTTTAGGGCCTTCTCTACCAAGTACAAAGTCATCCTACAATAATCCCTTATTTAGACATCATAGTCATTTGTAGCATTCATCTAATGATCCTCAATGGCTTCTTCGTGTTGAAATGTCTTCCCTGCTAGATACTTTACTCTTCTAATATTATCAAAACATGGCCTTGGATAATTGTACTCTTCTAAGGGATATTGATCCCATTCACATTCAAAAGATGAAATATCCTATTTACAAAGTACCCAAAAAGGTCCAATGGTCAGAGGCCACGTCCAAAAATGCTTATGTTATTTTCTAACTCTATCATATATAGACGCAATCTATCAAGCAATATCCAAGAGGATGAGTCTATCACAAGGGTAGCTTGGAAGCTTCTTCAAGTTGACCGTGGTGCCAGCTACCCTTAGATATGTGAACGTTTTGAATTGAATATAGTATGTATCGTTATCTATGCTACTACATCATCTAATAATCTTTTCACATAATCTCTTTCTATGAATCTAATTATGGAAAATATGAATGCATCATTCATAATTTTGTACTCTTTTCTTTGCTCTAAGACCTTCTTCTTCACCACTTGAGGGTAGATGATGTATGGCCATGCATTTGGATCCTACATGCTACCTCTTCTGTACAACCCTGGATAATATGTTACCCTTGCAACTAACAAGTATACTGGATATGAGGTCATATAAAACTTCCTTTTATTTTTTGCCACCTCCAACTATTCACATAAATTTTTACTCAAAGTAGAGGCCCAATCAAGTGGCATCTTTGTAGACTTGATGGTCTCAATAAAATGCACCATAATGATGTTCAAATGTCTTGTCGTTGGCAAACCCGTAACCCTATTTAAAAGTATAATTGCATATACAATGTCTTCTTCATATATCCTCTAGTCATGTCAACTTTACCAACCTTCTTTCATAGAAATGTCTTCTTTATAAGGTAAGATGATTGAATAATCACTGAGGCTTCCTTAATATGCTCTTGGTACCACCTTTTTGCTTGTTCATAGGTAAGCTTAATGAATTTATCTACACATGGAAGATGGAATACCCTCTCAATATTGTTAGATCAAAGATCAAGGACAATTTACCCAGTTATACTCTTCACAACCCTCTCCTTAGGGACAAAGTGTACCACAAGCGTCATTATGATTTTTGAACATTGTATTGACATTGGGTGTGAAGCTGCATTTACCAGCCCTGATCGGATCAACGCAAAAACCATAGTAGACCTCTCAATGGGTTTGTTACAAATCCTCAAGAATTCCCCCAAATCAGTATGCCCCAAGTTTGTATCCTTAATCTTTGAGTAGTCATCTTCAAACCTAGACCTTTTTGGAATGCCTGGGAATTTGAAAATCTTGGGTTTCGGTGCCATTTTCTTTCCCATAGAAGCTAATGAAGATGTCATTATATCTGCACAAAAGAGATGTTTTATTATTTTCAAATTTGAGAAAAAAATGAATTAAACAGGCACTAATATTAATGCAGAGAAAACCTACAAAACTAGAGGCTCTAAAAGAAAAAGAAAACTCACATTTAACCTCAAAATGCTAAAACAAAACAAAGGTACACCTGGCATGCCATTTTAGGTGTACTAGTGTGCATTTTATTTTTAAAAAAATCTAATAATGTGATGTGCATTAGTGCACATCATGGGATGCATTGATGTGCACCACATTTACTTTATGTTCTTTTCTTTCTTTTAATAGTATGCACTAGGCACATGTTGATTGGTGAGTTTTTACATATATATGGGTGCGCACTAGTGCACCAAGTTAGGTGCAATAGTGTGAACCTAAAAAAAAATTGGGTTTTATGCTTTACTTTTAAACTTTCTTATGTTAGGATTTACAAAGTGATGTGCACCTAGATAGGTGCGCTAGTGCACACCCATTTTAGAGTGCTTGAACCTTTTTGTTTTTGTCTGTAGGATTGAACATAAGGAGCTAGAAGGGGAGCAGAGAAATCACACCTAAGAGGGTGTGCAGCTGTAGTCATGAGTGAGTGTGAGAAGAAGTAAAGTTACACCAAAGGAAAAATGTGGAGACACAAAGCAAGGTGAGAAAAAAAAAGCAAAGGAGGGTTTTACAGGCCCCTTTTGCCCCTTAGCATTGTGGAGGTCCACACATCTAGGGTTGCATAACTATGCAACTATAGGAGTGCAGCCCTAAAAGATGCATTGGTAGATTTGGTGTATCAGTGCACCAAATTAGGTGTGCTAGTGTGCCTTTTTTTCTTCAAAAAAAAGTTCTTTGCATAAAATACTAGTTTTGGTCAAGATTTAATGCCAACTAGGGGACCAACAGTATCTAAAAAAGGGACTTGAAACCTGGACTAGTGCTCTAATAGTGGAAAATAAAGTGGGGGGTACCCACTCTAGAGAGGGAATGGGGCATGCATTATGGAACCACAACAAATAGCCCTAACAAAAGAAAGAAATGGAAAAGGCATTTATTCATCAACAAATGTTCTTTCGATGTGTGTCAAACATCAACTAAATTTTGGACATTCAAAGTGTATTTTGAATGACCTAATAGTCAAAATTTTACGATCCAAAACCTCCTAGCTCAGTGTGTACTCCGTGTATTTATTTCCTTTGACATCTCAAGATGTAGTCCATCAAAACCTTTCAACAACTCAAAAACAATCTTCCACCCCTCCTAGCTCATTCATCAAGAATCTGCATGAAGTTTTCTCATTGATCCTTTGTCTGACTAGATGAGAGAATCAGTTTGAGGGCTCTTAGTGGTTGTCACTTTTCTTTTAAATTTTATAGAAATCTTTGAATAATTGCTCCTTGTAGTTCATAATGTTTCCATTTGATTCTTAGATGAAGCAATGTTTTGATACTAGATAGCTCATTTTGTATCTATTTATCAAATTACCCCTTTTAGATCTTTTAGAATCCTTTAGTCTTAACACTGTTCTCTTTCTTTTCTTTTTTTTTTTTTCTTTTTTTTTTCTTCTGTGTCTTGAATATGCTTAGATTGTGTATCTAGGACATCAGTGTCATTTCTTAGATTCAATCTTTAGTGAACATCCCTTGCATTCCTCTTTTATAACTTTTAGAAACTCTCATGCCAAACAATGATCTTAGCAATTCCTTCGATAAGATCCTTCTGTTTGCATTAATTGGGATTTGGATCATCCCTTGTTTTCCTCAACCTTAATTTGACAACACCTAAGATAATTGATCTTTAAATTTGCAAAGTGTTGAAAACTTGTTGGTATAAAATCCTAAATTCAAGACTGAAAATCCCCCTATTACTGCAAGTGACATCCATTCCCTAGTTGGTATAAGACACACCATCATCAAAATGTTTTGACCAAGAAATACCTCTTCCTAAAATCAGAACCAAAAGAGTAGTTAGTAAGATATCTCAAGATAAAATCTCAAGTGCACCTTACCCCCTAGACTGACAAAACTTTTAAAACAAACAGACGACTGAAAGCAAACACACACCTAGAAAGAAAACACACTTGCAAAAAATGCACACACTTGTAGAAATGAAATCTATCTAATATTTTTTTTTAAATATTTTTTTTGATCTTCTAGCATTCAAAATAATATTTTAGAAATTTCCCATTAACTAGCAACATAACTAATTCTCCTTGTAAGGAACTTAGCCTAAAAGTATTCTCTCTAAGAATTTGGGCAATCTGATAAGGACCAATCCACAAGCATTGAAACTTGGTGTGGTTGCCTGAATTTTCTCTTGCCTTATCCAAAAGTAGAAAAAGGTCAAAAATTCTAAATGATTTGACAACTTGATATTTTTCCATGTTCTCTAATGCAATTGTTCATTTCTCATCCATCTCTAAAAGATTCATCAATCTAATTTGTACTTTTTCAACATCTTAAACATACCCACTCATGAATTTCAAAATAGAAATTCTAGGATTAAGCAAGAATACTAGCTCTTTTCCATAAACAAGAAAACATAGAGAAGTCCCCAAAGCACTCTTGACCCTCACTTGATCTCTTCATAGAGCATATTTGAGCTGTGTATGCCAATCTTTAGGGTTCTCCTTCAATAACCATCTTATTACTATGATCAAGTTCTTGTTTGTAGATTCAACTACCCCATTTCCTTGCAGGTAATAATTTGATGAGAACTTGATAATAACCTAATTTTAAAATTCCCATTGAGTCAAGAATACTAATGGAAAATTTGATCCATTATCACACACTAAAGTGAATGACATCCTGAATCTAGTAACAATGTGTTCCTCCAAGAAGTCTATTACCACCTTAGCAGTGCAATTTTTAAAAGTCTCTACTTCTTCCCATCATGTACAATAATCATTAGCTATGAGAATAAAAGTGTGTCCAGTTGGTGATGGTGGATTGACTAGACCAATGAAATCTAGCCCCCAATTTGCAAAGGGGTGTACCTCATAGACTAGTTGTAATGGCATTGTCGGGTGTCTTTCTCTATTAGCACTGGTTTGAAAAATATGGCAAGAAAGTATGTGCTCAAAAGTGTCCTTGAATATTGTGGGCCAAAAATAACCTAATCTTAAAATCATATGAGTAGGTGCTTCTACCAAATCATGCCTTGTACCATACTTATCATGAAACTATTCCAAAACTTCCTTTTCTTCCTCATGTCCTAGGCACTTTAGATAGATCCCTTCATAATTTCTCTTGTACAACTTATTTTCATGTAACATATAGGACTCACACTTCATTTTAAGTCCTCTACATTGTGAACTATTCATCTAGCTAGGGCACTGATTCTATAAAAGATAGTAAATGATATCTTGGTACCAAACATCTGTTACTATACCTTGGCTAATTCCAACTTGAGATACTATCATTTTCTTTTGGTCATTATCATTTGTTTCACTATCAAACTTAAATTTATTTTCATCTCCAATTTGGTTATCAGCTATCATTCTTGATAATCCTTGACCTCTGACTAATCTCATGGGTTGGATCTCTAGGTCAAATTCTTGCAATATTGCCATCCATTTACCTCATCTTTCACCAATTTCATTTTGCATCAATAATGTTTTTATTGCTAGATTGGGAACAATAGCATATGCCTTTCTCCTTAGTGTATAATGGAAAAACTTCTTTACTAATTTAATCAAGGTAGAATATTATTTATTGAGGTTGGAATAGTTCAACTCAACATTTCTTAGAGGGCAGCTCATAAAAGCAATAGGTCTTTCATCTTCCTTCTCCTTCTTTTGGATTAGGATCCTATTGCACAAATATTCTGAAGCAAAGGAATATATCTTAAAAGGAAGCTTGTAAGTAAGACTTACCAATACTAGAATAGTGGAAATGGCTACTTTAATATCCTTAAATGATTTCTTTACCTCAAGAACCCATTCTATTTTAGCCCCCTTTTTGAGTAAATCAATAAGGGGACACACTATCTCTGCAAATCCGCTTATGAATCTTTTCACAAAATTTATCTTTCCAAAGAAAGACTTGACTTCCTTTTTAATTTTAGGGGGTGATAACTTCAAAATGGCTTCAACTCTATTAGGATCAATGGAGATGTCAGCTTTAGAAATGACATGACCTAGGAGCTTTTCCTTAGTGACTCCAAATGAACATTTCTTGGGATTGAGAGATATGCCATATTTATGACATCTACTAAATACCTATCTTAGATCAAAAATTTGAGTACTTTGATCCTTTGAAAAGATACTCAAGTCATCCGTGTAGATAACTATACATTTATTAATCAATCCCTTAAAAGATTCATCCATATCTCACTGAAATGTAGCCCCTACATTAATCAATCCAAATGGCATTCTCCTATAGGTGAAGGTCCCCCATTTGGTCATAAAGGTTGTCTTTAGCCTATCTTCTTCTTATACCATTACTTGATTATATCCTAAATATCCATCCAAGAAAGAAATTTTCTTCAAACCATTCACAATTTGTAAGACCTCATCTAGTGAGGGCAATGGGTAGTTGTCCTTTTGAGATGCCAAGTTCAAGTTACAAAAATCTACACAAAGTCAAATCTCCCCAATTTTCTTTCGTACAGGAAAAAAATTAGCCACCCACATAGAGTGACATATGGGAAAAATAATCTTAGCATCTAATAACTTCTTAACATCCTTCATTATAAGAGGTTCAAGGATAGGATTGACAAGTCTCTACCTTTGTCAGAAAGGTTTGGCATCAAGTTTGAGTGGAATATCATGTGTAATGATCTGAGGGTCATATGTCTTTAGTTATTCATAGCTCCAAGCAATGACATCCTTATATTTCATAAGCAATTTGAGCATTTCTTCCCTTTCTTGTGGATTGCATGCTTTCCCAATTCTTACCATCTTAGGATCATCTTCCATTCCTAAATTATATGAATCACATTCCTCAATCCCTTTCTCTTCAGTGGTACTTTTATTAAACATTGATTCATCATGATCAAAAATTCACTCCAATAGGATCAACCCCTTAGGAATAGGATTAGTTTTCAAATTTAGGATTTCATCTTCATCTTGATTTGCATTGTCCTTAGGTGTGTTGTCTAGAGTGTCATCAATTTCTTGTCCCTTAAAGTGGCCAATGCACATAATAAACTCAATAATATGTTGATCATCCTTAAAAACTTTAAAGTTTTTGATATTTTCAAGAATATACAAAGCAACAACCAATTCAACTAAAAATTATTTTAATTTTGTTCTTTCAACTGGTTGTAATACACTTGGTGAAATAGCAAGGGCATCTGCTACCATGTTTTTCCTTCTTGGAATAGACTTTATGTTCAAAGTTTCAAAATCATCTAGTAGATCCCATATGCTTTTCCTATAAGAAATCAACCCCTTATCATTACAAGAATATAATGATTTCACTCGTTGAATAACCAACTGAGAATCACCTTCAACTATGAGAGTTGTAACTCCTTTCTTGAGTGCAAAAAGAAGTCCTCAAATCAAAGCCTTATATTTTGCAACATTGTTAGTACATCTAAACTACAATTGATATGTGGTGTAGAAAGACTTACCTTTTGGACTAATCAATTCAATACCTACACCGACTCCTAATTTTCATTTGGAACCGTCAAAACAAAGTGTCCAAATTGGGCTTTCCTTGTGTTTTATAACCTTGTGCTTATTTATCCTTAGTTTTTCCTTTGCCTAAGCCTGGAAGGATTGTCTCTTGGGTACCCATTGTAGTCCTTTATGAGGTGGGCTTACTAATTTTCCATTGTCATTCCTTGAAATTGGGAGCATATGTTTTTCCTATTTGTCTTGAATTTCACCTATCAATTCTTTGATTTCATCCACTTTGGGTTTAGGATGGATGACTACTAAAGTCCATCCTTGGCCTTTTATGTACCATCTTCTTCTTTGTACTTTGATCATTCCAGGTTGAGGAGAAAACAAATCTCTACCATCTAAAGAAGTATCATTGTATGATGCATTTAGATCTTTGGTTTTGTCTTCAATCTTTTCAATAGCATCAGACATGTTTGTAAGACTTCAATTTTTTGTGGGTTCATTTTGTAGATCATTGACTTTCTCTGCTCCTATCATTTGTGGTAACACCTTAGCAATTTCTTCTTGACATGATGAACATTCAAACTCTAAATGGCTAACTTTGTGTAATTGACAAAATCCTAGAAGGAGGAGGAAATTGGGGTCAGCTTCTCCTCCTAGACACTGTAAATTAGTCATCATTTGGTCTATGAATTGTGTTGCAACCTCATCTTTTGGAATTGAAATTGTGGAGTCCATATCTTGATCATTTGATATTTTGGCCACAACTATCTCAAAAACCATTACTTTGTAGGAGCCCAAATCTATTTGTAAGAAGGAAATCTCATTAGGAGAATTATATTCTGTAATCATCTTTTTTAACTTTGGCTCTACATCTATTTTGATTTCATTGTTGAAACCTTTCCATGGCAACCAAAGCTAAGTAAAATCCATGGAAAACCATCCCCTTAGGCATTTTGTCCATTCTCTACTTAGGAGTAATCCATATGTCTTTGTGATATCAACCACATGTATATTAATGACATCTTGAATCCATGGGTCGGCTATTAACTGTATCCGAACATATTTTAATACGCCAATGACTTTCTCTTCTGTCTTGTCCAACTATATCACTATTTAGCTAGTAAGTTAAGGGCTAACTCCTAACTTTTTCACTATGGAAAAAGGCATGAAGTTACATGAAGCTCTTGAATCAAAAAGGCAATTGTGAAGATTCTTCCCATATATTTTGATGTTGAGCAAAAATGGGAGCACTTCAACCTTGTTTTTAAACATAGTGGGCAATGCCTTGGTAGCATTAACTTGTTGGGATATCATCTTTTGAGGAGTAGTATTTGCATTGTGGGAGGTCTTTGTATGATCTAGAGTCTTCATGAGAACTTCTCATTGTTGTGGACAATTTTACAATATGTCAAACATGGACATGTTGGCCTTATTTTGCTTTAGATCTTCTATGGCATGATACTTTTCAATAGACCAAGCAGGGTTTTTCAATATTGTTGGTACATTTCCTTGGTTGTAAATTTTTTTCCCTCCATGTGTTGGTTTAATTGGTACCAGATTGTTACTCACTCTTAGATCAGGAGGAGTTGGTTGTAGCCCAAGGAATTCCATCTATTAGAGGTTCCTTTTTGCTTCTCAAGTTGTACGTATTCTGATTGTCATTGTGAAAAGAAAACATCTCTTCATGCTAAAGGTCAAGTTCTTGGCTAAACAGGAATGAGAATTCTTTGTTGACTAGCTATTCTACCTATGTACTTTATGAAAAATTACAGGATTCTAATAGTATAGCATTAAATTGCACAAGAGGAGTGTTGTTGTTTACTTATGAATTTTGAGTCATTTCTTGATTTCTGTCATAACATGAACCATCATTTTTAGATGCATTTTAACCATCATCATATTGATTGATATCTGTATACTAAACATTATTATTGTTATTGTCTATAGGGATGCTTCCATTATTTGGACAAGTGTTCCATTGTCAGTTTTTCCTTTGGAAGCCATTATTACGATCAAGAGGGTTGAAGTTGTTCCCTTCATTATTGTTTCTTGTATTGTTTTTTCCACTGTTGTTGTTCCCATTGAAGTTCTTATTATAATTTTGGCCATAATTTTTGTTGTAGGGAGCAATATTGTTCCTTTGAAAAATGTTGTTCTATCCTTTTGACAACCTTAGACGAGTCAGCTCGTTGTTCATTTTGACATAGTCTTTTTCATTTGACCAAATTTGAAAATAAAGCTATTATATGCTTTTGTGGGGACTTCTGCCTTTTGTTCAAAGAAAATAGATATTAGAGGTTCATACCCTAGATATGTTAGAGTAGGGTTTTGTAGAGTGAGTACCTGTTGTAATAGAACTGGATTCATAGGCATGAATTGGCTAGGCATCATGGGTACTCTAATAGGGTATGTTGGCATTGCTATGATAGCTTGGGCTAGAAGCATCAATCCTCCTCCATTAGGATTGGCTTGCATAGTAAAAGTCATTGCTTCTATGAAGACTTTTTCCAATGTATTGATATTTGTTGTAGGAAGTCTTCTCAAAAAGATAGCATTTAGGCAAATCTAAATAGTTGCTTCAACTAGTATAGTATATGGTGTTTCCAATTTGTGATACGCCATATGAAAGTGATGATTGAAGCACAAAACCATCTTAGCTAGGTCCCTTTTGATTGATATGAATTGTTGATGTATCACCATTGGGTTAATAAAAGTTTTAAGTTGTTCTAAGAATATTTTTTTGAAAGTATCCCAATCTCCAATACATCTAGGTGGAAAATTAACATACCAATTGAAGGAAACTTCCCCCAAAGAGTAAGGGAATAAATGGAGGACCACATCCTCATTGAAAATCTATTTGCAGTTACAAATTTCTTTGAATACTTTGATGTGATCTTTGGAAGTTCATTTTTCTCCATAAATGAACCTTGGGGAAAACTTCTCAAGATTATTAGGGAGGTCATGGAGTGCACCTCTCAATTTAATTAGTTAGTCTACACTATTTTCAAAAAAGGCCATTGGAAGATTTGGTGGACCCAAGGGTGGTTGTTGTAGAGGTGGAGTTGAAGAAGATGATGAAATGTTCAAGTGAAGTGGTTGAATTTGAGGTATTCCTTTGTCAGTATCAGGCTTGTAGAATTGGCTAAGATTCAGAAACTTGTGTGTACTTGCGGAAGATCTCAAAGCTCATTGAAATAAGAATTTTGGATCAAGATCCTCTAGTTTTCAATAATTCTAGAAAAAGTGCACCTCTGTAGAAGCACACTTTCATACAAATACGGTGCAACTCAAAATTTAGCGCAATAGTGTAGTTGAATTTTCCAAAAAATTGAAAAAAATTTGAACTCGTAAAAAGTGCAAAATTTCAAAACTTTGGAAAACTTTCCTTATATTTTGAAAATCAAAATGGCAGCCCTCCTAGTGGCACTTTTGTTGAGCTATCATTATGAATGATGCTAAATGACAAGAATTCTTTTGAACTCCTCTCTTGAAAAGTCAATCTAGTGAATCAACTCCAAGGTTTTAGGTGATCTTGCAACCTACTAGAATCTACTCCATTGAAGGTAAATGATTTTGTTCATGAGGAGTCCTTTTCTGGTTCGAATGATCTTAGATAAGATGTAGAATCTACTCACTACTTCGAAATAAATACGCAAAAAGAACTATGTTTTTGTATTTTTCCATTTTATATGAATGCACTCTAACATTGTAGCTAGTATGAATTACTATTTTAACAAGGGGTTAGTAAAGAAAATAACAAGAACTTTAAAGAAAATAATGTGAAAATAAAATCCTAATAGATATAAGCTACAGAAACAACATGCCTACGAGTTAAGCTTTCAAAAAAATTGGTGGGTAACCAATGAAAGTAGGAGTGATGCTTCCTTGATTCCACTAATGCAATCGTCGATGTGAAATGTAGTAACTATATGATGTTTCACTCTTCATCAAATTTCAAGGCCATGGAAAGTGTGCTCATGTGAGACAAAAAGTTATGTAGACACAATTTGGTGATTTCTTCTTGAGCTAGATATGTCAGCAAAATTCAGCAAATCATAGCAAACACTAGAAAAAAAGATCACACAACCAAAAATAACACAATAAACTTTTGGCTCAATCACATTTCCATGAACATACATTCACAAAACAATGACACATTTAGGCAAGAATTATGACACTCCAAATGCAAGCACAAAAAGCATATATTATTGTGAAATAACAGTGGCCTTGATTACATAGTACAATCATGTATTTATAAGAAATCATCTCCTCAATTTGTGTTAAAAGTGAGAGATAAATTCATGCAATCATATGCTTTTAATTAAATTAAAAAAACTAATTATGTACAAACTAACAATCTAATTAGTGATTAGTAGGACTTAATTGTATGCATGAGCCTTTACATGTCATAAAACAAAGAAATTATGAGAAAATAAGAAGAAGAGAGTCATCAGTCAATGTGGAAGTGTCTAGAAGTGTCAAAAATAGAAGCTCAACCTTTATTGGGCATTTGTTGGAGTTAAACTATTATCCAAATGCATTGTCAATGCATGGGGTGCTCTAATTGTGGAACTAGCAACTAATTATCAGTGCACCTCTAGAAAAGTGCACCTTGGAAGAAGCACATTAGCACACCTATGAATGTCTGACTTCTTCAAAATTCCTCCAAAACTTTGTGACAAAAAATGCATTAGTGCACTACCACAGTAGCACACCTCAAAGGTCCAAAATTACAAAATTTCACCAAGAGTTATAATTGAAATTCCAACTTTTGGGTTTTGTCCCTCTTCATACTAGAGCTATTTCTGAATGCTTTCCCTTGAATTTCTCAATAATTTCAGTGAGCTTTTCCACTTCTAGCTAATCTAAAGCATTATACATATCCTTAACCTTTTGATAGTAATTATCTACCTTTATATGTGTCTCAACAAAATACCCAAGTTTAGTATCCAACTCTAACAAGGCTTCTTCTATTCTGAATGCTTTCCAAATGTCATCATCATTAGAGATCTCATCAAAAATCTTTCTAAAATTCTAGACTACTACCTCAACTAGTATCAATTTGTCATGTGCATCATCTTCAAATATGTCTAGACATGCATCACTGTAACATTTTTCTGCCTCCAAAATTTTCTCTCGGGCTTGGTCCTTGAGCTGATGGATCTCTATGTGTAATGATTCCATTAATCTATTACCGTCTACTATCTTTTCTATCCAATCATCAATCAAATCAAGCTCTTCCATAGTATATACATCCATAAGCATTAGGTATCTCTAGCCCTTGATTTCCTGTAACAACTATAAATCCTTTCCCCATGCATGTAATTCATACATAATACTGAAATCTTGTTTCAAAATTGCTACCATTTTATCCATATTTTCCCTCATAGTATGAAGTAGCTTCAGATTTCCTTGGATGATGAGAATTCTCTTTTCCTCAAAACTTTCATACCATTATTGGCTGGCATTCAAAAATGGATCCAATTGTACTCATCCCCTATCTCTTCATTGAAGTGAAACATTTAGAGTCTCCTCAAGGTGTTCAGGATCCAAGGGACCAACAACTTTAACTAAATATCCTTTTAGGATTTTATTTTTCTTTTGAAGTGTTATTAATTCTACCCCTTCTTGTTCCAAACTTTTGAATACCTCCTTCATCCCCATTATGACCATCAGCTTGGCTATATCCAATGTAGGCTTCCCAAGCATGACCTCTCTAATTTGATAATCATGTGGAATCAAATCCTCTATTTCTTCATCAGGAGGAGGAATAGCCACTTGTGTAAATAAATCTTGATTCTGGTCACTGTTGATGAAAGTTAATGCTCTACCCTCTTTTGATTGGGATTCAAGTTTCCTTAGAACCTCAATCAACTCAATCATATCCTCTTTAGTGGCATTGAATTGTTGCTTTTTATTTCTTATCATTTCCCTTTGCAACCATCTTCGAACCTATGCCACCAAAGGCCTACCTCTCAAGGATGGATTCTACTCTACTACCCCTTTCCCTTATTGCTCCTTTCTAGGGTCGTCTCCCTCTATGAAGGCTCTTCCTTTGTAGTCTCTATTTTAGTTGAGCCCACGGTTCTTACCTTTGTGTCCTGGGGAGCTTGCTGAGGATATTCAACCATTTTTCCTTCTCTAGACACTTGATTAGTTGCTATTATTTGTGGCTCTTCCTCTTATTCCTTTTGAGCTTGTTCTTCCTTTGTACTTGGTAATTGTGGAGTAGTAGAGCCTTTATCCACAACTATGACTTGCAATGGGGATGAAGAAGTTATCTTAGGACCCTATGACTCTAGGGGCATTTCAGTCCAATCTTCTTGTTGGGGCTTGATGAGTCTAAAAAATTCCTTTATTTTGTTATGTTTAAGATACTTTGTGATACTCTATTTATCCTTGTTTTAACACTTATAAGCCTATGTTTGATAAACCTTTGATGATTTATGGGGTAGAAAAACTATGTCATCTTTTGCCTAAATTATATCTAATATGTAGTATTTCATATAAATATCCAAATGTGCATTCTTATGCTTGAATTTAGTTTGGTGGATATTTATTTGCAAATATGTCTTATATCATAACTAACCTGATGATAAGGATTAAAGGATGAGCCGAGGAATCCAGAAGTTGGTTGCCAACAACATTCAAGAAGAAACGAGCATCAAGGAACAACCATGAAAAGGAAGTTATAACCACTCCAGGAAACATGGAAGCGAATAAGGAGGAGCTTTTATGAGCCATTGCCTTCTCTACATTTATGTTGTAACAAGAAAATGCTGAGACTTCATTACTCCCTCCTCAATTTCGTTATCCTTCCTTTTCGCTTTTAGTTGCTCTCCTATATTCTCTCCTGTAGACTTAACTTAGGACAGTTACTTTTCTATTATGTAATAAAGAATAGATTCCCTACATATGTAGGGATTGACTCCTATGTGTGAAGTTTTGGTTTTTGATAAGTTTTATCGAGTAAGAGAGAACATTGATTCACAGTTTGTTGTAGTTGTGTTTTACAATTCTGAACCATGTAATGACTGATTAATGAAATGAATTAGTTCTCTTTAGCTTCTATCCTGCATTGGTAGATTAGAGAAGCCAACCAAGGGGGCTCACTTGGAAGGTAGATTAGATTAGGATAGAATAGATTCATTTTACTAGCATTAGTAGTATTTTAAGCAAGACATAGCTAGTTAATTCCTTCCTGTAGCATCACACTTCATGAACGTTCCTGCAGCATCTACGAGAACAGACTAGTGGATGAGTCAAGATGTAATCTCTGTTATCTTGTCATTGTGTTTTCAAAATTCATAGATTCAGTATTTTCCTTTCCATAGTAGTAGTGTAGTTTCCTTACTTTGCATTTTTACTTTCCTGCAGCACAAGCATAATGACTCATTAAGGTACCTAGTGCACACACTGTGCTGACCATTTCAAGTATACATCCTTGGGTTGAAAATCTAAATGCACCTCATGGTAGGGAAAAAGTAGTCCTTAGCTTGAATAGATTATTCCTAAGCCAAGCTTAGTGCATGACTATAGAACACTTATTGTGAGGTGGTTCATTTTTGGCACCGTTGTTAGGGATGGTGTCAAGCTAGGAGCATTTTTGAGTCATAATTTTTAGATTAAGTTCTTTTTACCAGTGTGAAAATTTAGTTGCATTCATCAAAGAGGAAGACGACAAGATGAATATGGCAGATTTCTTCCACAAAGATCTATTAATTTGAATGAAGAAGTTGAAGAAAAAGTTGAGTTGTCCTTTGAAGATGCAAGACCTATTTTCCTGACAGTATCATCATCAAGAGCTAAATCCCTAAATATATCTGGTCTCCAACCTTTCACTAAAATATTGACCAGTCTTCTTGATAACACTACCTTGAATCCACCAGTTGTTAATCATCCAGTGCCTAACATTCCTTTTTAGTAGCAACCTCATAATCCAATCCCACTAGTCATGGCACAACCCACTTTTCCATTTCCACTTCCAAGTCTCATAACCAATGCCAATCTCAAGAATATACCTCCCACTGCTCTTCCAAAGTTCTATGGCCTTGCAACTGAAGACCCTGATACCTTCTTGTTTGAGTTTGACATCCTTTGTCATAGTTTCAACTACAACACTGATGCCCATAAGCTTAAATTATTTCCAGCCACATTGAAAGAATTAGCTTTACGATGGTTCATGAGCTTAGGAGCCAATGCAGCTGCAAATTAGGATGAAATACAAGCCTTGTTTTTGGAAAAAATATAAACAATATTACAAAGCATCTGGCACAAGAGGAGATGATATCTTTAGGATATCATAGAAGGAGGAAGAGACATTAGAAGACTATGTTTCACAATTTTTATATACACTACAAAAAAATCCTCAGCACACATTGTCTGAAGATTCCCAAAAACTAGTCTTTCTAAGAGGAGTGAATGAAGACTGTTTGGAAGCATTGGACCTGATGGCTGGTGGAGATGTATATCAAGCTCAATGGGATGACCTCAAAAATATATGTCAAAACTACTCAAGATCAACTGTGAAGAAAGGTCAAGGACCCCGTTCTATGGTTACAAAAGGAATTAGTCAAGGCATTTCAAAACTTGAAATATCTAATTTGTTGTCAGATTTCAAACAAGACATCATTAATGATGTCACTACATAGTTGGATACAATGATTGCAAAGAAGAAGCAAGCAAAGGCTGAGTTAAAACTAGTTGAGTATTGTCCTCATTGCCGGAAGCAAAAGAAGGGTTGCCATTGTAAATTGGTTGCAAGCATGGAGAACCAGCATCTTCTAACTGAATATGTAAAGATAGATGGGGATGATGAGCAAGTATTCTTTGTTGCTCAATGTTGAACATGGGCTCAACGTCAAGGTATGCCTCAAGACCCCTTACAAAATTCAAATTCATATGGTAATCAATGGCAAAACCACAATACCCAAGGTCCTCCACAAAACCAACCCAATTGGAATAATGCTGGGCAAAATAACCCACAACAATCTTAATGGTTTCAAAATTCCCAACAACCTTGGCCTAACTAGCAAAATAAACGATGGCCCCAGAACCAACAGAACCAATGGCAACCACCCTAAGGGAATTGACAATCTCCAAAAAAATGGAAGGGATCTCAACAATAGCCTAACCAAAATACTCATGCTCCATAATTACCCCCTCCAGCACAACAACCTGCTTTAATGCCACCACCTGCAAATGGTGGACCTCAAAAGCAAACACAACTACCTACACAGCCTTAGCCAAATCCAAATAGCCAACCACAATAGCCCATGTATAGTGCTGATACCCAGTAGTACCCTGCTTATGCCCTAGATGTCGCAGATATACATTTGAGATCTGGAATGACCTTAATAGCACCAAAGCCACCTCTTATAACTAAAGTATCAGACTCTCCTGCAGCATCAAAACCTTTGGTTGATGAACCTATTGACCCAACTAATGTTACCATACCAATACCAATTCAACCAGTAGTAGAGCCTCCTTTTCCAGACCAACTAATACAAAAGAAACCTGAACAAAGCAAGGAACAACCCTTTGACATTGTTAATCAGTTGAAGAATATGCATGTCCAAATACCTTTGTTTCAAGCTATTAAGGACATTCCTACTTATGGAAAAGCTATAAGGGAAGCTTATCTAAAGAAACCTAGAAGGAAGAAGAAGGATCCTACCATAGTTCATGTATTTGGACACTTAGCTGATATCATGTTAGGAAGAGTGATTTCACCAAAATATTCTGACCCAGGGAGTCCAGTAGTAAGTGTCAGCATAAATGGTCAATTTTTTAAAAATGCCTTAATAGATTTGGGAACTGCTATAAATGTGATGACCAAAGAAACCATGAAGAAGTTACAAATAGAAGGATTAAGGCCCACACCAACTATTCTGTAGCTTGTAGATAGTTCCACTGTCATTCCTGATGGAATGATAGAAAATATTGTTGTGACCTTAGATTCCCTAGAATATCCTACGGACTTCATGATTTTTTCCCCTAAAGTAAACCTATCTGGATATCCTGTCATTCTAGGTAGACCATGGTTGGCCACAACTGATGCAAACATAAATTGCAGATTAGGGAATATGACCATATCAAATGGCCAAGCAACCAAGCAATTTGATCTATATCCTCCTACACAACCATTACTAGATTTGAGTACATCTTTTTGGCTAGATTTAGGAGATGAAGAAGAAGAGATAAATTCCATAGTACAACTTATGATGTTACATAGGAAATCTTTTCTAAAGTTGCAAGAAGAAGATTTAGTAATCCAGAGCATCCTTACCAACACTTGTGTAGTAGGAAAAGATGTGTCTGAAAGCTCTATATTAAAATTGATTACATATGAGGAGTGTGATACAAGTTGTACTTTACTTAAGGAACCTAAAAATCTTTGTTCACTACTTCCCTATGAATTAGAAGGAAGCCCAATCTCTGAAATTGCTATGGTAGAATCCACTATTCCTATTGAACTGAGTAAAGGCCATAAACTGCATGTTAACCCCAAATTGATATCTGTATAGATGGAACAATTAAAAGAATTGCTTCAGAAGCATGAGAAGAATTTTTCTTGGGATTATGGTGATATGAAAGGATTAAGCCCTACACTGTGTACCCATAGGATATACATTAATGAAGGTTGTCTACCACTTCATCAACCTCAGAGGAGGATAAATCCAAGCCTCAGAGAAATAGTCAAAATAGAATTGTAGAAACTGCTTGATGTTGGCTTTATCTATCCTATATCTGATAGTAAATGGGTATCACCACTGGTTATAGTACCTAAGAAAGGAGGAAAATGGAGAATTTTTGTAGATTATAGGGAGTTGAATAAGGCTACTAAAAAGGATCATTTTCCTTTACCCTTCATAGATCAAGTTTTGGATACACTAGCTAGAAAGAAGTACTTCTCCTTTTTAGATGGATACAGTGGCTATAATCAAATCAATATTGCTCCTAAAGACCAAGACAAAACTATATTTACCTGTCCAGGGGGTACTTTTTCATACTCTCTTTTACCATTTGGTCTTTGTAACACTCTTGCAACATTTCAACGGGTTGTAATTAGTATTTTTGCTGATATATCACATGATTGTATGGAAATCTATATGGATGACTTTACAACATTTGAAGTTACTTTTGAAGAAGCAATGATAAATCTTGCAAAAGTTTTGGTAAGATGTCAAGAACATAATTTGGCACTAAATAGTGAAAAGTGTTTCATGCTCATGCAAGAGGGTGTGGTACTCGGTCATTTCATATCTACTATAGGTATACAAGTAGACCTAGCAAAAATTGAGGTAATTCAAACATTACCCATACCCACTAAATTAAAAGATATCAGATCTTTTTTGGGACATGATGGATATTATAGGCATTTTATAAGAGACTTCAGTAAAATAGCCAGTCCCTTGTACAAATTGCTCACCAAAGAAGCTGAATTCAATTGGACACTAAGTGTGATAAAGGTTTCCTACAGCTTAAGCAACTTTTGACCACAGCCCCAATTTTACAAGGCCCTAATTGGAACCTAACTTTTCACATATATACAGATGCTTCTAATTATGTAGCCAAAAGAACAGCTTTCAAAATCTTAGCCGCTGGTTACTATTGGCCTACCCTTCATAAAGATGCAATCAATTATACAAGGAAGTATGACCAATGCCAGAGAATGGGTCGCCCAACCAAAATAGATAACACCATTTGACAAATGGGGAATGGACTTCATCAATCCTATTGATCCTCCATCCAATGGGAAGTCTTATATTCTAGTTTGTATTGACTATCTAACCAAATGGGTTGAGGTTAAGGCTATGAAGCATGCCCATGATGAAAAAGTTTCCGAATTCCTATATGAAGAGATTTTTACACACTATAGAGTTCCTAAGGAATTGGTTACTGATCAAGGCACACAGTTTACTTCCAACTTGATTTCAGAGTTGATGAAATAGTATAACATCAGGCATCGTAGATCCAATCTTTATCATCCACAAGCCAATGGACAAGTAGAAGTTACCAACCATGAGCTGGAAAATATTCTAACTAAAATAGTCCATTTGCATCATTGGGATTGGACCAGCCGGTTACAAGAAGTTGTTTGGGCTTATAGAACAACTTGGAAAACCACTATCGGATTCACACCATTTGAGCTTTTGTATGGGAAAGTGGCAATGCTTCCAATTGAATTTGAACACAAGACTTTAAGAACAGCCTTGACCTTAGATATTGATCTTCATGCAGCACAAAGAGAATACCTCCTGCATCTTAATTCTTTGGATGAAATGTGCAAGACTGCTTTAGAACACACTGAACTGGTGCAAAAATAGAGAAAACACTAGCATGATTCTCATATCCTCAACAAACAATTCAAATCTGGTGACTAGGCATTATTGTATGATTCCTGCTTTAAGGATATGCTAGGGAAGCTACAAACACGATGGTTAGGACCATATCAAATCATCCATGTCTTTGACAATGGAACAGTTCAACTAACCACAATTGATGATATGCCTTTCAAAATGCTGATCAACAGTCATCGACTTAAGCTTTACAAACAGCCTCAAACAAAAGCCAAATTCATGCAACAGTTTGAACAACCAAATCCAAAAACAACTCAAGTATCTCTTCCTATAGCAGAAGGTGAAAACCTTTTGCCTACTCCTCTTCAACATTAATTCTAATTTTCATGTCCATAATAATAACTTTATGTTTGCATAAATTCCATTTTTTTTCATGATATTTCTTTCCACTCATATCTTAATCTTCCATCCACCCACCCCACTCCATTTATTAATCTTCCATCCACTCACTTTCTACATAATTAAGTTTTTGTGTTTTCAATCAAATCTGCACATGCTGATGGATGTTGTCGTTTACATTATTTTTGCCACCTTTTTTTTGAAGCATGTGACAATCCACTTGGTAGGTATAAATCTTTTCAAACTATTATTCATTTATAAGTTTGCAAATTTTGTTAATTATATATAATACTGGATAGTCTCTATAATTACGGCGTATTCCAGTCCCTCACCCATACTAGTCTGACAAGTGAGGACACTTTTCATAAAATTAGCAGGGGGCAAGGGAGTGTCATACTATCCAATGATATGCTTGATTAACTGTGATGATTTTCTAAAAACTTGGCATTACCCCTTATTAATGAGAACTTTTTGTCATAAGTATGCCATGTCAAGTGTTGTACTCCCACTTTCTGAATGAATTTTGTTTTTTTTTCCTTGTTCGTGCCAAATTTTTTGTGCTAAGCCATGATGTGACCTATTTTTAAAATTTTGGCATTTGAACCATGTTTTCGGATGATTTCCATGCAAATTCATGATTTACTTTTACCTAAAGTTTAATTATGGCACATAACAATTGGTTATGGAAATTAATGTTCCCAAAAAAGAAGTGGTGAAGCGTCTTAGAAATAACGCAGAGTCTTGAAGTTTGCATTTAGAAAGGGAGAGAGAAATAGAGTAGCAGAAGAAATATCAAGAAATGGGAGGAGGTTTATAGAGAAGAGAGCCGGTTGAGCACATTTTGTTGCTCTCTGATGTAGAAGTAGTAAGAAGATTCAATGCATGCGGGTGGTTAGATTATTATTTGAATTTAATAGCATATGATGAAGAAGCATCTGTAGAATTCACCAGGATATTTGATGAAGGTGAAGCTTCCGTGTGGGGTTTGACAATAATTGAAACAGAAGAATGAATTGCAAAAGTAATAGCGTTACCTTCTATTGGAGAGCATTATCAGAGCTCGCATGATGCTAGGTCAGCAAGGGCCCAATTCACTACCCCACATGACCCTCAATTGGATGTTACAAAGCAGGGGTGCAAGAGATTGTCTTTTTTGCCTCCATACCCTGACCTAGCAATGCATGTCATCAGGTATTTTACTTGTGAAGGAAGATTTTCTCACTTACATGCACACCATTTTAAGTTTCTTAGTTGTATAAGGCACAATATTGCCATAAATCTTCCAAATTTTCTATATAATATGCTCTGTATTAGTGCAGAAGAGACTCAAAAAGGGAAAGATAATTCTATCACTCACCATGCCTTGATTAAGTTTTTAATAGAAAGGTCTCTTAGGGATGTATCCCCTTTGATATGGGATGACTTTGTGAAATTTAAAACCTTACAACCCCAAGTTGACCTTAATGAATGGTAGGGTGAGGAAAACGTAGTTCCCAGTAGTGAGCCTACAGAACAAATTATTGAGGGAGCTGAAAAAGAAAACACACAAGGGATTGAACTAGAATTTGCTTCCATTCAAGAGAATGTGCCTCCACCTGAACAGGACATCCCTAAACCCACTACTAGTAAATTTAAAAGGAAACAGAAGTCACCAGAAGAAACCGTTGCTCAACAAAAACCTAGTCCTACAATTAAGCAACAGAAGAAAATAAAGAAGGTTCCTGCAGTAGTGACACCTGAAATAGAAAAGTAGGAAAAAGATAGTAGTACAAGAAGAGACTCCTTTGTGGAGAAGCCCTAGAATGAGAGGGAATATTTTTAAAGATTCTATATTGTCTAAAGCACCTACTCTAGAGTCTCCTGTGCAGATAATTTTTTACCATTCTCCCCTTCACACTGAGATGACAGAAGCTTCTGGTAATCCTCCTGCAGCATGTGAACAAGAAATTAACAAAACCTTAATGGATTTACCAGGTGTTTCAAGCCATGAGAATGAAGTAGTTCTTGAATGTCATGATTCAAATACTGCTTTAGTCCCATATAAGTCAACATGGATCAATAGTTTGGCAGAACATCTATGGCGGGAACAGAAAAAGAAAAAGGATTATGAAGAGGATAACAGTGCCGTCACCTTGCAAAAACTCCTTGTCTAATTATATGGACAGCATTTATTTTATGAAGCACTATGGAAAGAAGAGAAGAAAAGAATGAGCAAGATCATAACATCACAAAATGAGGAGATTGAAGAATTGAAAGAACAGCTAGAAAGATAGAAACAGTGCATGGAACATGCACTTAAATTAGCTGATCAAGCTCTTGCTTGCAGACCACCTCCTCGAGTATATGCTTTTTGTTTGGAAGAACAATATCTTTTGCTTTAGTTGATGTTAACCCTCAGAAATGTAAATGCAGAATTCAAAACCGCACAAGAGTTTTATGGGCTGTATCAAACCTTACCACCATGGCAGCAAAATCTATTGTGTGAGTTGTATATTCATAATTTTGTCATTCCTGCAGAAACTGAGTGGAATCCTTTGCTCTATATAGGAGATGTGCATTTGAAAGCTTTAATGTCATAGATGTCTAATGAGGCAAATTATGACAGACAACTAGTTAATTATAGAGATGAGGAGAGAACAAAACCTTTACCCTCGAGGGCAGAAAGTAAACAACTAGAAGAAATGCTTCGAGATTGGTTTACATTAAACTATGGGAAGAGTAATCCAAAAGTTAGAAAAAAGGTATTTGCTACTAGAGCCAAAGTGTATGCCGAATATGAAAAATTGCCCTATTTTGCATTCTAGAGAGCTATGACTAGAGCAAGAAGTAGATGGGCATGGTTACCTAATTCTCTCAAGAAATCAGAGCCACACAGTCCTATTAATTTGGAAGCAACACTATATAGAGTTCCAAAATATTTAGAACTGGGAAAGCAACTAAGGCCAGAGCTATGGTTTCCTTTGACCATGCAACCTCTAATGCTTTTATGGCCCCTGTATGATATTGATGCTAATAAACTTGATAAGTTGCAGGAAGACCACAGGCGAGAAGTATGGAAAAGGACCAAAGGATTCTATTACACCTTCAAGAGTAGCAGAAAGGGAAAGACAAAATTTGGAGAGCTCAGATCTTTGGCAAAGAAGTGTAATGCTTGAGGACAAGCATTAGTTTAGCAGGGGGCAGATGATGAGTCTAAAAAATGCCTTTATTTTGTTATGTTTAAGATACTTTTGATACTCCATTTATCCTTGTTTTAACACTTATAAGCCTATGTTTTATAAACCTTTGATGATTTATGAGGTAGAAAAACTATGTCATCTTTTTTCTAAATTATATCTAATATGCATTATTTTATATAAATATCCAAATGTGCGTTCTTATGCTTGAATTTAGTTTGATGGATGTTTATTTACAAATATGTCTTATATCATAACTAACTTGATGATAAGGATTAAATGATGAGCGGAGGAATCCAGAAGTTGGTTGCCGACAGCATTCAAGGAGAAACGAGCATCAAGGAACAACCACGAAAAGGAAGTTATAACCACTCTAGGAAACATGGTAGTGAATAAGGAGGAGCTTTAATGAGCCATTTCCTTCTCTGCATTTACATTGTAACAAGAGGATGCTAAGACTTCATTGCTCCCTCCTCAATTCTATTATCCTTCGTTTTCGCTTTCAGTTGTTCTCCTATATTCTCTCCTGTAGACTTAACTTAGGATAGTTACTTTTCTATTATGTAATAAAGAATAGATTCCATACATATGTAGGGATTGAATCCTATGTGTGAAGTTTTGGTTTTTGATAAGTTTTATCAAGTAAGAGAGAACATTGATTCACAGTTTGTTGTAGTTGTGTTTTACAATTCTGAATCATGTAATGACTGATTAATGAAATGAATTAGTTCTCTTTAGCTTCTGTCCTGCATTGTAGATTAGAGAAGCCAACTAAGGGGGACCACTTGGAAGGTGGATTAGATTAGGATAGAATAGATTCATTTTACTAGCATTAGCAGTATTTTAAGCAAGACGTAGCTAGTTAATTCCTTCCTGTAGCATCACACTTCATGAACATTCCTGCAGCATCTACGAGAATAGACTATTGGATGAGTCAAGATGGAATCTCTATTATCTTGTCATTGTGTTTTCAACATTCATAGATTCAGTATTTTCCTTTCCACAGCAGTAGTGTAGTTTCTTTGCTTTGCATTTTTACTTTCCTGCAGCACAAGCATAATGACTCATTAAGGTACCTAGTGTACATACTATGCCGACCATTTCAAGTATCCGTCCTTGGGTTATAATCTAAATGCACCTCATGGTAGGGGAAAAGTAGTCCTTAGCTTGAATAGATTATTCCTAAGCCAGACCTAGCGCATGACTATAGAACACTTATTGTGAGGCAGTTCAGGGCTCATTTATTGGTGTATCCTTGATCTTATCTCCCACCAATTTAGTACCTATGGGCATGAAATAAAAATCTAACTTCTTAAAGATATTAGTCCCCTCTACATCCTACTCATCAATCCATTGCTACATTTCATCCTTTGATGTGATCATCTGCAAAGGTTCTTCTATGATTGTGGAAATGTAGTAACTTAGTAGAACTTCTTCTCCTTCCTTGTTCTATGGCTCTTGCTAGCCAAGTTCTCCTATTGAAAGGTACATTGTCCTCATCATATTCTTCTTCCTCTTCTTCAAGAATAGGTTTTGGAATGGATGGGAAAGGAACTACCCTCCTAATCACCCTTTACCTTTTCTTTACTGGAGTCTTGATCTTTCTTCCTTTCTTAGGCATGGAAGGGGATGCTTGTTCTATCTATTGAGGTGGAAAGACCTCTTGAACCTCAACTTCTATCTCTATTTGGCTTGGTGCAGTAGCTAGTGGGAATTGTGGGTCATCTTGAACTTGTGATGCCCTAGTATCCTCGAACCTATGTGCATTTACTTCCTCTTGATGTGTGGGTGTTCAGATTTCAACTTCCTCTAGCTCAACTCTTTGGGGAGAATTCCTCTTTCTTTTTCCATTTCCTCTTCTCTCTTGAGGGTGATAGTATCCAACCAGTTTGTCAAGTTTGTATACCATTTTGGGTCTTATTGGTGACTGGGTTACAATGGTAGGGATGGTGACTTACTTCCCTCTACCTTTGGTTGGGTAGGCTTGTGCATGGAAGATTACTATTTTAGGTATTGGATCAAGTTTAAATAGTTTCTTGATCCAATCCTATGTGATTCAAATCATGTGCCTCACCCTATGGTTAATGTCAGAATTCTCTTCTTGCCAACCTCAACATTCACTATGGATCTTTCCCCACTTTTATCTATGTTGAATAAAGGTTCAAGCAGCTCCCTTGAGTCTTTTTGTAATATCTTCAATGGAATCTTTATCTTCAGGGCCTTCTCTACCAAGTACTAAGTCATCCTACAATAATCCCTTTTTTGGACATCATAGTCATTTGTAACATTCATCCAATGATGCTCAATGGCTTCTTCATGCTAAAATGTCTTCCCTGCTAGATACTGTACTCTTCTAATATTATCAAAACAAAGCCTTGGAGGATTATACTCTTCTAAGGGATATTGATCTCATTCCCATTCAAAAGATGAAATATCTTATTTCTAAAGTACCCAAAAAGGTCCAATGGTTAAAGGCCATGTCCAAAAATGCTTATGTTGTTTTTTGACTTTGTCATATGCAAATGCAATCTGTTGAGAAATCTCCAATAGGATGAGTCTATCACAAGGGTACCTTGGAAGCTTCTTCAGGTTAACTGTGGTACTAGCTATCCTTAGATATGTGATTGTTTTGAATTGAATGTACTATGCTCCAAGTACCATTATTTGTGCCACTACATCATTTGATAATCTTTTTGCATAATCTCCTTCTATGAATCTAATTATGGTGAATATGAATGCATTATTCATAATTCTATACTCTTTGCTTTGCTCCAAGAGTTTCTTCTTTACCAACTAAGGGTAGATGATGTATGGTCATGCATTTGGATCCTGAATGCTACCTCTTCTATATAACCCTAGATAATATATTGCCCTTGTGGCTAACAAGTATACTAGATATGAGGTCATATAAAACTTCCTTTTATTCTTTATCACTTTCAACTATTCACATAAATTTTCACTCAAAGTAGAGGCCCAATCAAGTGGCATCTTTGTAGTCTTGATGGTCTCGATAAAATGCACCATAAAGATGTTCAAATGTCCTATTGCTAGCAAACCCATAGCCCTACTCAAAAGTATAATTGCATATCCAATGTCTTCTTTCATATATCCTTTGGTCATGTCAACATTACCAACCTTATTTCCCACAAGAGTCTTCTCTATAAGGTAATATGACTAAATAATCTCCAAGGCTTCCTCAATATGCTCTCGATACCATTTTTTTGCTTGTTCATAGGTAAGCTTGATGAATTGATCTATACATGGAAGATGGAATACCCTCTCAATGTTGTGAAGTTTGAGATCAAGAAAATTTTTCCCAATTATACTCTTCACAACCCTCTCCTTGGGGACAAAGTGTTTTGCAAGTGTCATTATGAGTTCTAAAGATTGTATTGATATTAGGTGCAAAGCTGCATTTACCAGCCCTAATCGAATCAACATAGAAACCATAGTAGACCTATTAGTGGGTTTTTTTACAAATCCTTAGGAATTCCCCCAAATTAGTATGCCCCAATTCTATATCCTTGATCTCTAAGTAGTCATCTTGAAACCTAGACTTTGTTGGAACACCTTGGAATTCAAAAATCATAGGTTTCGGTGCCATTTTCTCACCCAAAGAAGCTAGTGAAGATGTCATTATATCTGCACAAAAGAGATGTTTTGTTAGTTCTAAATTTGAGAAAAAATGAATTAAATAGGCACTAATATTAATAGGGAGAAAAATTGGAAAACTAGAGCCTCTAAAAGAAAAAGAAAACCTGCATTTAACCTCAAAATCCCAAAACCAAACAAAGGCACACCTAGCATGCCTATTTAGGTGCACCAGTGCACCTTTTATTTTAAAACAAAGCTAATAATGTGATGTGCATTAGCACACCTCATGGGGTGCACTAATGTGCATGACATTTACTTTAGGTTATTTTATCTATTTTAATAGTGTGCATTAGTCACACCTTGATTGGTGAGTTTTTACATATTTATGGGTGCACACTAGTGCACCAAGTTAGGTGCGCTAGTGCCCACCTCAAAAATTTGTTGGGTTTTATGCTTTACTTTTAAACTTTATTATGTTATGTTTTACAAAGTGGGTGTGCATTAGCACAACCAGATAGGTGCACTAGTACGCACCCATTTTTGAGTGCTTTAACTTATTTTTTTGTCTCTGTAGGATGGAATAGAAGGAGTCAAAAGGGGAGTAGAGAAACTATACCTAAGAGGGTGCACAGCTACGGTTGGGAATGGGTGCAAGAAAAAGTAAAGATGTGCCAAAGGAAAAATGTGGAGACATGAAGCAAGCTGAAAAATAAAACGTGGAGGAGCATTTTATAGGCCCCCTTCACCCCTTGGCATTGTGGAGGTTTGTACCTCTGAGGTTGTGTAACTATGTAGCTATAGAGGTGCAGCCCTAAAAGATGCATTGGTGGATTTGGTGCATTAGCACACCAAATTAGGTGTGCTGGTGTGACTTTCTTCTTCAAAAAAAGGCTCTTTTCATAAAATACCAGTTTGGGTCAATATTTAACGCCAATTAGAGGACCAAGAGTATCTCAAAATGGGACTTGGAACCTAGAATAGTGCTCCAATAGCAGAAAATAAAGTAGGTGGTCCCCATTCTAGAGAGGGAATGGGGTGTGAATTGTGGAACCACAATAGGATTCACCACCCAATTCCTACAAAAAAAAATTCTTTATAGGCCTAATAGGCCCAAAAAATTCCAAAAATTTGCAAAAAAATGTAGATAGAAATTGCAAAGAAATTAAATTAGATCTAAAGAATTAATTGCAGATCTAAAAAATGATCATACCAAATTTGTGAATTAGGCTTTCGAGTGCCAGTTTGCAAAAAAAAATGCCTCAAATTCAACTATTGCCTAGGGTAGGTGAATTTATAGTCAAATTTCACCAAATCGACATTACGGATGCAATGGTGAGGTCCACTGTCTCTAGACGCTCTAATGACTGCAATACTCTAGATCTAGGTCAAGGTTCTCCAAAAGGTGAAGCAAGAAAATTGTCTCAAATGGCTATGTGAAGAGAATTTCCCTTAGCTCTGATACCGTGTAAGAATTTTTCTTAGGGAAAAATCACCCAAGATCAAGGAACTCAAGCACAACCATAGAATAGACCAAAACAGTATGATTAGAATAATAATATGATATTCAATTGATGTAATGGCATGTACAAGTACACTAGGAGTGTTTGAATATAAAGGCCTCTAGACTAATAAGGAGTCAACACACTGATAAGTCTTATAATGAGGCACATGTCCACAAGAGTGGATTATCCTCCATTAAGCACAAGAGTAAGTGTGATGATGAGAGGATAAGCCTATAAAGGTGTAGCACATAAAATTATGTTGTAGACACCATGTGCTAAATTAAGAGTGCAAATAATTGTGTTGTCAACATGAAAACTTAGTTAATTATGCAAACTCCAGTGTTGTAGACACCATGTGCTAAATTAGAGTTACTTACTCATGTGTTGTCAACAAGACAACTCATAAGAGTACACAAAATCGTAAGTGTCTCACCTAAGAAATAAAAAAATAATGCATTGACCTAAGTAAACTTAAGTAAAGTGTAATAAGTAAATACTTATTTACACCAAAAAATTATTCCTCTAAAGTTACTAGGTTAGACTAGAATGCATGGGCCTCCTTCTTCCTTTTGAACTTCTTTCCTTTATTGGTGCTTGGTGAATAATTTATGGCATTGGAACTTGAATTTTCAAATTTGGCAATGTGATCTTGGTTTCTATTTGTGATACTTCCTCTTGTTTGACTTGTTCAATAATAGACACTTGTGGCATAAATGGTACAAGTGTTCTTATTGATGTTGTATCTTTTTCTTCATTATTATTATCCTCAACACTTGATATTTCTTGTACATTAACATTAGGTAATCTTAAAAATGATGTTTACAAAAATAGTGAATCAATAGAAAAACTTTACACATTACTTAGGAAACTAAATCCTTTAGTATTAGGTAGTTTTCAAGTATCAATTAGCCTTACCCAATCACTTCCTCGCTTAGAGGTTCATGAGCTAGTGCTAGATCACCTATAGCAAAAATTTTGTATTTTGTATTTTCTCCTTATGCATGTTGTGCATGTTGCTCAGTACATGTACTCATTTTTTGCCCCTCAATACTTACTATGGTATTTGCTAGCATATGTAAGGAACTGATAGGTAGATCATTAACATCTTATTCCTCTAGCTTGGGAAATTTATTGATTTGTTGAATAACTAGCTCAAATCTAGGTACGCGTGTGTGTGTGTGTGTTTTCTAATTAGTTGTTATTGCTATATCTTCATCCTTCTTTGGTGGCTTAGTTGACACTACACCTATTAGATCTTCAATTGTCACACTATCTTTCTTATCAATAATGTCTCCCACCATTTCACATATAGAATCTACAAAATCCTATGGGGTGTTGTTGATATAGTCATCTTCTCTATTATTGGGTTCAACATCTTGCTTAGTTCGAGTATCATCAACATCAATTATTTCATTGGGATTATTGATATTATAAATGTGCCCCCATATCATCTTGGAGTCTTCATCCACTAGTTTCAATTTATTAGATAGACCATAAATAGCTTTATGTTTTTGTACAAATATATTCTTGTATTTCTCTAGATCCTCTATGATGTCTTCCAAACTAAATTCTGGCATAATGTTTTCTAGTGCTTTACTTCTCATCTCTTTTTTCCTCTAATAAAGTTCATCAGGGAATTGGTCTCCAATTTTGAGTGGTGCATATTTAAATTTTGTCATCATAAGAATTATAGTATCTTATGTTCTCTTCTTGTCTTCATCACTCATTATTTCATATTTATAATATTTAAGAATTCCTATGCTAGTATTCTCACTAAGAGCATGTACAATTTCATCTATTATTTTAGGCCTTTTGTATGCAATAGCTTAGGTATTACTCACCTCATCTGACTTGATTTGTTCACTGTCATCAACATCATCTTCATTATCTTTGATTATGATCTTTCTTCTCCTTTTACTAGATGTCTTGGCCTATTTCCTAGATGACTTGATTGCATGATTCCTTTTCTAATATGTATTCACTTGTGGTACAGTTGGCTTTTTAATTTTGACAGTACCTTTCTTAAATATTAGAGTGGGCTCTTGTGCAACTCAAGTTCTATATCTTGTAGCCTTAGGGCTTATAGAGGTAGCTGGAGATGTTTTCTTTCATTTTTTCTAATTATGGCTTGGAACTAACAATTTTTTTTCCTTTTCCCTCTTCTCCTGCTTCATCTTCACCTTTTCTCTCAGTGATCATTAATGATTTCTCATATTCATCACCACCAAATGTGTTGTCTAGTGTACTTAACATTTTCTTTTATTTCTTCTCAATATTGGTGACAAAAATATTATTATTTTTCTTTTATTTTACCTTCTCATATTTATCAAGTCTTGGAACCTCTTTGTTTGGTGTCTCATTGAGTAGAGCTTCAATGGCCTTTGTAGCCTTGTCTATATTTATTTTATAATCCATCAGTTCCATCCATGAAACCCTTGGTAAAAAAAATTTAATACGTGTATTTTTAGTATCAAAAAGAAAAAAAGCATCATCATTATACTTCTGAACCAAAGTAAGGGGTGTCCTAAACCTTTGATTCATTCCAATCTTGAAATTTTCAAAGAACTCATCCATAACACTCTCAAAATTATATCCCACTGTATGAATATACTAATTAATTTGGTAAATAACTTGGGTATATGATTTCTAATTAGCTTGATCAACTAATGGGAAATAGTTTTGCATATAAAATAAAATACATACCAAAAGTGAGCCAAACTTGTATGTATTTTTCCTTGCAACTCGGATGGTCTTCATATTGTATGTCAGTTGCTTGAGTTACAACTTGGTTTTTTGCTAACTCACTTGGCACACATATTCATTGATAAGTTCTCACTTCAAAAGCTTTGGAAAATGATTCTTCACTCAAGTTGCTTGAATTCTCTTATTACTCTTTGAATGTAGGGTAAATAATAAAGATTGAAAACTCAATATATATGTAATAAAATTACCTTTTTCAACCATTAGGGTGCATTAAATGTATTGTACTCTATGTTTTTCCATCTTTGATAAACTTGATTACCATTCATTTCTTGGTCACTTCATAGTTCCATTATCACTTGGTTAAGATGGTATTTTTGTTGGCATTATGATTATTTTTGTCATTAGTGACAACACTTACTCAATTCTATATGCTTACCGAGCATCAAGTGGTTACCTTGTAAACTTAGCAGTTTCGTAGTTTACACCAAGTAGATAGTGGCTACCGAGCAAATACAGACAATTTGAAGTCCAACGGTGTCTACTGAGCTTCTTAGTATCTACCGTGCTTCGTAGTGTCTACCGAGCAGATAGTTTGTGCCATGAAGATTCAGTGCAAACTGAGCAATGAAAGATTTAGTGTTTACCGAATGAAGCAAGGTAAACTTAGTCTACAGTATCTACTGAGTGACACTACATCTACCAAGTCACTAGTGGCTACCGAGTTTAGAACTACATCGAGTGATTAGTATGGACTGAGCCTTCACTTCTACCAAGTGCATGATGATGCCGAGTAATGCAGTTGATGTCGAGTATCAAAAGGTCACCGAGTCAGTTCAGTGAACTCGAGTTATTTACTATTGGGCTGACTCTGTAATGTATTTGTTTACTTGTATTTTGGTTGACCTTGTAATTTTGTAAGTTTGAAAGGTATATATGTAAGATGTATTGTAAGATATCATGTATGAATGTATGTATGATGCATGGAATGAGAAGAATTGCAAAGTAATGTGAAGTATATGCAAAAGATCATCAGTAGTAGTTCAAGGAACATAGCAAGGTCAATTCAGAGACTAAAAAGTTATATCCATCACATAAGGTGATCAATGCATAAGGATCTTATCAGCAATCAGTTGTAAGCACATCCACTGCTTCATCCTATAGGTGAATTAGTTTTTTTCTAAATCCTCTAACAAGGTAGACTTAACAGTCTTTGTACAAATCTCTTAACAAAGTGCATACTTCATTTTATGTTTGCAAATCCTCTAACAAGGTGGACCTAGCAATCCTTTGTGCTCCTAATAGGGAAGATCACCAGAAGTGGTCAATGTAATCCTTAACAGGGCAACTTTATATTGTATTATTGAAGTTTTGTGGGTATCATCCCCATCCCAATTTTACTTTCTATTTGGAAGGTTTCTAGGTCACCAAAATATTGTGTTCTCTTGTGTAATGATTGTTTTATGTTTTAGAACTAATGCATGCAGTAGCATAGATGGATGTCTGGTAATTTAATAAAAAGTTTTAAGGTTACTAATTCACCCCTCCCCTTTCAGTAACCTATCATATCTTGAATATTTCTAACAATTGGTATCAGAGCTTTGTGGTTCTTAGGATAAAAGTTTGGCAGCTTGAGAAAAGATCTAAAAGACAAATGGAGATATTTAGACTTGACAAGGCAATTGAGAATGAAAAGCTAGATCTAGAGATGGCCATGGTTCAACTCAAAGAAGCAAAGGAGCATCTTTCCCAATCCCTGAAAAGAAGGAAAGAACTTTCAAGATAAATGAATGACCATCAGTATGTTGAAAAAAAGATTGAAGACCTTTTACCATCAAGCAATTTAGATGAAGCTAATGAGGAAATCAAGGAACTCCTAGCAAAGAATGGCTCTCTGTAGGAAGAAGTAAGAAAACTTAAAAGAGAACAAGAAATCCAATCAATCAAACTATGCAAAATTTTGGAACAAAGAAACAAGGAAAATGAAGACTTGGAGGCAAGAAACAATCAATCCAATCAGCATGAAGACCTCATTGATCAAATCTCTGGAGCAAATGAAGAAACTAGGATTCTCAAATCACAGAATGAAAGAATAAGAAGTGATCTAAATTATGAAAGGGAAATTAATGAAAGAATATTGAGAGAATTGAGATGTGAAAAGAAAATTGTTGAAAAATTAAAGAGTGACCTAAATACTGAAAAACAAATCAATAAAATAATGATGAAGTCACAAGAAGACATGAATCAACTGATTCAACAAAATGAGTAGAATCTTCATAGACAAAAAGGTAAAGCAAGACTTGGATATAATGAAGAAGGTGAATCTTCCAAACAAGGTGCCCAAAGGAATCAAAAACCCTCATGCAATCATTGTGGAAAAATTGGTCATACATCAAACAAATGTTGGGGCAATGGAAAAGAAAAATTCAATGAAAAATGCTACAACTACAATCAGCATGGTCACAAGGCTAATGAATGCAAGGAAAAACCAAAATTTGAAGGAAAATGTCACAAATGCAAGAATCATGGTCACAAGGCATTCTAATGCAGATCCAAATCATTCAATCCAGCTGAACAACTTGTTAAAGAAATATTTGGATGGGACTACAATACCTGGTGCAGATGTCATTATTGTGGAGAATATGGACACATTGGCAAAGACTACTCAAGGCATCACTTGAGAAAAAGAGATACAATAGTAAGATGTTATACATGCACTAAACTCAGTCATATAGCCATGAATTGCATGAATATTGGAAGAATTGAAGATGAAAAGAAAGCTAAAGCTGAAAACATTCAAAAGTAGATGAAACAATAGTAGATTCCTAAATCTACTAAGTAGAATAGTTCAAATGATGGCTATATCACTCAAGAGGTGGGTGACTCCACCATTTCCAATTAGATTCATGAAGGAGGATCTAGAATTGTATCATAAAGCTAAATCTAAAGTAGTTCCAAATAAAAGAAAGTAAAAGATCCAATCAGTATTTCAGATAGAAAGGGCCACAAGAAATTAGGTCATACCGAGCAAGGTTAGTCACAAACTCAACTAAGCTAGATTGGGAGCGACAAAAGTTTTGTTCTATCACCGAGTTGAAAGTTTCTACCAAGCAAGTGAGTGAATGAAAACCTGTCAAGAATTATGTCATCATAGCTACTTTTGTACCGAGCATTAATGGTAGAACTTTTCATCAAAATGGGTAGGATTCAACTTCATTTTTCATCATACCCTCAGAGCAAAGAGATTTCCAGGTGCATTCAAGCGACTTCAAGTGATTTTGAGCAAATTTGCGGTTAATGAATTTGTTTGAAGATTTCCATCACTTACTAAGTAATAATGGCTTTTGCAAGCACAAGCACTAGTAAGGTGAAATGAAGATACAAAATGTTGGTCAAGGGCATAGAATGGAAAGCACCAAACTTCAAGTTGGTTCCTGTAGTAGCAGAGGCACTCGACCCTAATGGCGCATAGTCAAAAATTCCACCAAAGGTACTTCTGATCAATGATATCCAAACTCATTTCAAATGTTCAATTCAAGAAATAAGAACCCTAGAAATTGATAGTGTGTTAGAAGAAATGTGTGTTGATGGCTCACTGAAACCCAAGCATAATCATTTGGAAATAAAAGGGTTGACCCACATATCCCATCTATGAAGAAGCTTTCAAATAAAATGGATTAGGTATATTCTCAGCCATGTTCAAAATGGTCAGTTATGGTTGGAACAACTCATATTAATCACCAAGAAGATTATTCACAAGATTACTAGACTTCCCATTCTCAACAAAGCCAAAACTACCAAAACCCTAGGTCAAGATGAACTATAGAAGAAAACCCTAGTTGAGTGGGATGGTAGAGGCTTAAAGATTAGCACCATTACCAATGTAGAACTAAGATATGGAATTCATGTAATTTCTCACAAGATTTATAGTTCTAGTCATTTGAATAGTGTGCCATGTGAGGCTGTAGACCTAGCATTTAAGGTTGTGAAGAAGAATTTGGAATATGACATGTTTGAGCTATTGTTAAGGCAGCTGAACAAGAACATGCACAATATTAGATCATCCAAGAATAACCCCTATAAATTTGGATCATTGTTGACATGTTTATTCTTCTATGTACAAAAATTATTTCCCTCCAAAGATTCTGTTGTATGGAGAAAGGATGTCCCCATTCTATATCAGATTAATGAGTTTATAACAGAAATGGGTGTAAATTTTGACAGTATAATGGATAACTATTTTGAAGACTTCAAGGAAAGGATGAACAATAGGTTCAAGATTCCTCCTAAACTTGTTGAGGATTATAAAGATGATGTGTGTTTCATGGTAGACTATGACAGAGTATACATTTAGGTAGTCAGGCCCCAAGTTGCATGGGTGAAACCTCTACCTTATGAGGTAAACATTGATGAAACCAAAGATATTATTGAAGCATTGGTGAATGAGCTAGTAGATCTCAAGCAACCAATTTATGGTACCTATGATGAGGCAAAAGCCAGAATAGAAAATCAGCAAAAGTAAAAGAAAGATTGCTAAGATGAAAATTGCTACCGAGCCTTTAATGATTACTGAGGGAAAAGGTGAGGATGAAGAAGAGGAGCAAGAACCAAAAAATGAAGAGGAAGAATCAAAGAAAGAGGTAGAACCAATCAAGAAGAAGGGCAAGGTAATCATTACCAAGCCACCCAAGGCCTCCACAACAATTTTCACTAGGAGAGGCAAAGGTAAGAATAAAGATGAAGTAGTCTTTAATAAGCCCCAACTTACCTTCCAAGACAGATTGAAATAGATTGAAGAGGGAGCTGGCATCACAAATTTTAAAGCTCTAAAGTTTGAAACAAGGACTGATGCAAAGAAGATGTAGATTGAGGAACTGGTACTTAATAAGATGGGAAAATGGAAGTATTCCCCAGACCAAATTGCCCCTCAAATATACAAAGAGCTATTGGTAAGATTGCAACTAAGGTGGAAGTTAGCCACCCAAATAACCAAGGACATATATGAGCAATCCTTGAAGAATCTTCTACCGAGTCTTACTAAGATAGAAATAAAGGCACCAATGAAGAAAAATGAAGGAAGAATGATGATTAGATTCCATACATGTTTTATTTTAATCAAATATATTGAGCATGTTGTTAATGATGCAACAAACATGTGGAAGGGCATCTATCATCTACATAAGCCTAGTGATGATCCTGTAGAAATCAAGGATGATGAAAGTGACCAAGAGGATGAGGAAGATGATAATACTCCCTCGGTCATAGTAACTAATGAATATGTGCAAGAATTCATGAAGGAGAAGGAGGAAGAAAAGGATGAAGATGATCCGGTCAGGATAGTAGCAGAATTCATTGCTTCCCTTCCTCACTCTCCACCTAAGATGACCACATCATCAGGGTTGGAGATAGCTTCAGCAGGATTGACCACATTAGAAACATCATCTACTCCTACTTCCCCACAGCTTAGAGCATCATCTATAGAAGTAACCATTACTTCATTTATCGAGTTGCAGCTTTCTTCATCAGCATCTAAGCAATCAGTCATAGTAGCATCAACTGTGTCTACCTCCTCTAATCAATTTATAGTAAGTTCTATAGTTCTTTCTACAATTTTGTCTACTCCAATTGTGAATATTCCAGTTTGTACACTACCTATTTGTACATCACTTTTGTGAAGCACACCAATTTTGGATTCAGCCTATACTTCTCTCAGCTTTCCTCTAGTTGGACCTATTCAAGTATTTTTTGCTAGTCCATATATGTCAACTATTGTTTCTATTTCTAAATCCAAGGAAGTAAGCACAAAAGTAAAGCCTAAGACTCCTCTGAAACTTCTCCTTACTGGAAAGAAAATTGATTAAGACATAGATTTGGATACAAAAATTGTTTTTCCAAAGATAGACTTGGACAATGCCTCAGCTAGTGAGATGAGAATGGTTAGTTAGCTTCTAGAGCAGAAGGCAAGGCAGAAGCAACTCATAGAAGAGAGAGATAGAGAATATACTATAATAGAAAATGCTAAAAACATAATTATTGAAGCTATTGGTGTTGATGTTGATTCATCTCAACACATTTTTTTGCAATTAGAAGAGGCTATAAATAAGTTCAATGAGGACACCTCTAGGAAAGAAAAACTCATTGAAAAGGTAGACAAGAAATTTGATAATAAAGTGCTTGAGCACATTGCTCAGCACATTGCAATAAAAAGGTTGAATTAACCTCAATTTTGAGCAATCTTGAGCAAGCGTTCACAAATGTAACATCACTTTTTGGCAAGCTCTATGATGTTACCGAGTTCACTAAGGAAGTCAAAGAAAGATTGAATAAATTAGATGTGGAAATGAAGGACAATGCTCAAAAGTTGTAGCTTGACCATAGTTCAAGCTCATCACACCATACAAAGGTGAAATTTTTGTCCAAAATGTAGGTAGAGTTACTCAGAGAAGAAGCCAGAATCTAGTCTACACTATTTGACATTCAAAATATGATTCTTCGAGTCATGGATCAAATGCAGAAACACATTGCCTACTCAAAAACATTGATTCATGACAGCAATTTTTCAATAGCAGATCATATGATTGAACTTTCTATAGAAGTTCAAGTGGTTCTCTCCACCTACAAAATCTTGCAAGACAATTGGGATAAGACATTTTCTCTTATTCTCAAGGTACACTTAGATTTTCTCTCACATTTTAGTGTCTCAATTTAAATTTATTGTATATACATTCTTTAGCATTATGGTCAAAAAGGGGGAGATGAGATTGTTGGAAGGGGCAGATAAGATTGTTGACATTGGGAATATGAGAGATCGATAAGGAATAAGAGAAACACTGTATGAATAAATGCTATGCATACCATATGTATGGGGGAGATATGTGAGACATGTAAGATATGTATATAGTAGATTTACAAAGATCAATTCTGGTAATTCAGAATGTCAGTTTTGATTCATAAGTGTTTTTGTCACTAATGCCAAAGGGGGAGATTTTTGGCATTATGATTATTTTTTTCATTAGTGACAACACTTACTCAATTCTATATGCTTACCAAGCATCAAGTGGTTACCTTGTAAACTTTGCAGTTCTACAATTTACACCAAATAGACAGTGGCTATTGAGCAAATACATACAATGTGAAGTCCAGTAGTGTCTACCGAGCTTCTCAGTATCTACCATGCTTCATAGTATCTACCGAGTAGATAGTTTGTGCCATGAAGATTTAGTGCAAACTGAGTGATGAAAGATTTAGTGTCTACCAAATGAAGTAAGGTAAACTTAGTCTACAGTAACTATCGAGTGACACTACATCTACCAAGTCACCAATGGGTATTGAGTTTAGAACTACATTGAGTGATTAGTATGGATTGAGCCTTCACTTCTACTAAGTTCATGACAATGTCAAGTAATGTAGTGGACACTAGGTATAAGAAGGTCACTGAGTTAGTTCAGTGAACCTGAGTTATTTACTATTGGGCTGACTCTGTAATGTATTTGTTTACTTGTATTTTGGTCGATCTTGTAATTTTGTAAGTTTGAAAGGTATATATGTAATATGTATTGTAAGATATCATGTATGAATGAATTTATGATGCATGGAATGAGAAGGAATTGTGAAGTAATGTGAAGTATATGCAAAAGATCATCAGCAGCAGTTCAAGGAACACAACAAGGTCAATTCAAAGACTAAAAAGTTATATCCCTCACATAAGGTGATCAGTGCATAAGGATCTTATCAGAAATTAGTTGCAAGTAGATCCACTACTTTATCCTAACAGATGAATTAGTTTTTTTCTAAATCCTCTAACAAGGTAGACTTAACAGTCTTTGTACAAATCTCTTAACAGAGTGCATACTTCATTGTATGTTTTCAAATCCTCTAACAAGGTGGACCTAGCAGTCCTTTGTGCTCCTAATAGGGAAGATCACTAGAAGTGGTCAATATAAGCCTTAACAGGCCAACTTTATACTACAGTATTGAAGTTTTGTGGGTATCATCCCCATCCCAGTTTTACTTTCTATTTGGAAGGTTTTTGGGTCACCAAAATATTGTGTTCTCTTGTGTAATGATTGTTTTATATTTAAGAACTAATGCATGTAGTAGCATAGATGGATGTGTGGTAAATTAATAAAAAAATTTAAGGTTACTGATTCACCCTTCCCCTCTTAATAACCTATCATATCTTGAATATTTGCAACAATTGTTAGCTCAGTTATCACTGCTAGCACATAGTTACCAACATACTTGGTAAAGTTGTTTGATTGTAATCATTCTAGACTTCATGTATTGTCCTTATGCATCAAATATTATGCAGATATAGACTTTCTACCATTTCATTCTAGGAAGTAGTGTAGGAGAAGCCTTTAGTTATGTAGTTCCTTTCCGTCTCCTAACACTTAGTTAGAGTCGATGGTTACACCTAATCCATTGGATGAGGTGTCCCCATTTTTTGTACTTGATGTCTCATTTTCCTCTAACTTCCTTCTCCATTTCTAATTAATTTTCTCACAAATTTAATCCACTTATCTTGCCTTTACCTTTTAGATCTCTTTCATTTGGTTCTAACACTCAATTTCTATAGTTTTTTCTTACATGACCAACCTTGTGATAATGATAATATATCATTCTAGAATTTCTCCAAATATCAGATCTTCCTCCAAAGTGTAATATTATGCAATTTTTAGAAATATAACCATATTTACCACATGCAGTACATGAATACCATGTGTTATAATCCCAATTGATTGCATTACCTTTATTTCTCAATTTCCAGTTGGACTTCATCAATGATCTACATTCTTGTGACTTGAGTTTGAACTTATTGCAAGTATAATAGTAACCATTCAATGCATACTTCTTAGGTGATTGGCTAAACTTGTATCTACACTCAAATTCTTAATGACCATACTTATTCAAATGATAATAATAACTATCAAAATTGGGAGTAACATTTCTCTTATCATTTTTGCTCCTGCATATATTTGTTTTGTCAAGGCTTTCCACAATAATAGCATGTTGGCTTCTTTGGTTTTGGATTGGTGTACACATTTATTTTATTTTCTTTCTTTGATAATTCACCTTTTCTGGTAGTGGAGTGCTTGATATAACATAAGCCATATGTATCTCTCAATTGCCTCTATCCTTTGAGTTGTTCATCCAGTAGTTTGATACTTTCTTTTGATGTCTTCATTCTCTCAATTAGTTCTTTTTTAGAATTCAATTAATTCTTCAACCTTTCATTTTTAGTCCTTAACTTTAAAATTTCTTCCATCTTCCTACCAATTTCATGATTTGCACTGAGTAGCTAGTTTTTCATATCATAGTGGTCTTGTGTCAATCTTGAAATCTCTTCATCTTTATAACAAATTGTCTCTTGTCTTCTTCCATCATTTTTTTGTCACCCTTGTCTTTTCTCTTTTCTTCTATGAATTCATACATCCTTGTAGATTGCACTCCTTATTCCATTTTTAGTGACTTGATCTGCTTGGTAAGATTATGGATTTTCTCCAATAGATTAGTTATAGCAGCATCAGATTCATTAGACATGTTTCCATCAGATAGTTCTACGAATTCCTCCAGGTTGGTTGTCTCTATAGTTTTTTAGGAAACTTATTTTCTCCTATTCAAGTACTTATTTAGGTTGTTCTTTAGTTTATTAATTTGATTCATGGCCACCCTCAACTCTGTTAGAGCAAATTATTATTATTTATGCTATACTTAAGTTTACTTAGGTTAAATGCATTTATTTATTGTTGTTGTCTAGGACTTTGTTGACAACATGGGAGTTTGTTCCTACTTAGTCATACTTAGCTTCTCACCTACATGGATGATAATCCATCTTTTGTGGACGTATGCTTAGTTGTCAACCTTATCTCCTAGCTCTTTCTAGATTGTTCTACAAGCTTCCTAGAGGCCTTTATAAACAGGCTCTCCCATTGCATTTTTGTACAACAATTTCATTTCTCATTATTGCAATATATTTTTTCACTTTTGTTGAGTTACTCCAAGCTCTTGTTCCTTCCTTCTTTAGTTTCTCTTGAGTAGGTTATTTGCATGTAGGTGATCTTGGTGCACTATGAAGTTGGCTTTCATCAACTTCTACAAACTCTACTTGTTGATTCTCAATAGTCCTATCTAGCCTATACTTTTCCATGACTATGATCTTTAACTTACAAGCATTAAAACCTTCAATGAGAGAACTAAGCTATAATGTTACTTGTTAGAATAGTAAGGATAGATAGGATGTTGAGAGAGGGGTGAATCAACATCCTCTAAAACTTTTCCTTCAAATAGATTTAGAACATTCCTCCTCACCTTATGTAACTTGATAATCACAAATTATTTACCATAATACTTTGTAAATTAAAATAGAACAACTAATTTAATATTCAAAATCTAAAACATATTATCTCATGAAACATAATACATGAAATAATCATTTGGTATCATAGAAACCCTTGGTTAGAGGAAAAACTATGGTGGGAATGGTACCCACAAATCAATCACTATTGCAGTAAGAGGTTTCCTTGTTAGGGCTACAATATTTGTCACTTCTAATGACTTACTCAGTTAAGAGTATACAATAAGATCTATAAGGATCTATCTTTTACAAGGATTTTATAACTCTTTAAGTGTGTTCTCAATTAAGAGATTGCATAAAAGACTATTAAGTCTACCTTTTGAAAGCATTTAGAAAACTACGATAGTGGTTAAAAAATAGTATCATTGATCTTTACAATAGAAATTTACTTTTCTTGAGTAGATCCCTCTTCTACTCTGAATTTATCACCTTCCTATATTAGATATACAATTCATTCCAAATCTATCTTTGTCTCTAATTTCTAACATCTATTCTAAACCTTGATCTCTATTACTTACTTCAATATTTTATTCAACAACATCCACTTATTCATCACACCATTAACAATAATACTTCTCTTAACAAAGCTCTAACCAAAAACAACTTCAAATTTGTTTTGTGTTGCTCCCTTTATATTTTTATTTTCTTATTTCATAGCTTAAACTAATTAGGGTTTTAGAGCTTATTGGAAATGTTCTTTGATCATGATCAATGATTCTAGAATCATCCCTTTCCTTCCTTTTCATCTCTATCTACATTGGTCCTTCCAACCTTGTAATCATAAACAATCAATTCACATTCTTCAATAAAATATTTTTAAACCTTTACCTCAATTAATGTAAATTATTTTTCCTTTCTCAATAGAATCATGTAGAATTAAATTATTTGCCAATTCAAAATTTGATGTTTCCTCTGTGTCACTTGGTAAATAATTTGTTTTCATATATTGTCACTTAGTAAATATTTCCTTGTTGTCCTCTATATAGCTCGATAAACTTTGTGCTTGGTCTACTCTAACTTCTCTTCCACTGAGTATATGTAGTATTGCTTGGTGAATACTTCAGCTCCAGTATACTTAGTGATACTCACTTGTCTCCTCCTTCATTTCTTAGGTAATATAGTATCTTGGTTTCTATATACAGTTTTGACACTAATAGGCAATATGATTCTTTGTAGAAGTAATAGGAGATCTCTTGGACAAGTCAAATCCACAAGCTTCTAGAACCTGGCCAAAATGTGGCCCTAGACCATTTATGTTGGGCATGGATGTTGGGTTTTTGAAACACCATAGGAAATGGGCACGAGTTGGTTGGGATTTTCTACAAAAATAGTTTTATCTAGATGAAGTGAAGGGAAACATCTAGCTCAAGAATTCAAAGACTTAATCATGTCTAATAATTTCTACACCAATTAGAGTTTTTGTTTTGTTATATCAAATTACACTCATTTTACATACGTCTACCTAGAGATTCTAATGTTTGGAAAATATGAATGAAATTTTTTTAGTTCCATTTTCAATTGTGTTTCAAGTTTTGTTGACTTTTTCAATGTTTTTGCATTTTCAAAAAATTATGTAAATTTGTAAGAAATAGAATATAACATTTAGCATTGAATTAAAAGTCAACATGTGATTAACATTTAATTTGATTAATGAATCATTTAATTCATATTGTAATTAAGTTTATGCTAATAGTAGTAAGGCCCAAATTAGATCACCATAGATCAATAATGTCTATTGTAATTCAAACCATAGGGGAAACACAAAAGTAAAAAATTTAAAGCACCTATAGTGGGAACGAGAAAAATGCAGCTAACTCAACCCACTATAATCACAAACCCCTTGACAATGGTCAAATCCTTGGGGGCATAACACTCATCCTCATTTAGTGGAAGTACTTGTGGTATTGTGACCATGAGGAAAGCACTAGGTGAGAATGCTTAAGGTACACTTATGGCCATAAGGTCTATTACTTATTGCAAGATAAGGTGTCATATTATCAGGTGCAAGAGGGATGTTGTAGATGGGACCATTTCTAAACACTTTAGGATTTAGAAGCTACCTTTATTATCCTCTCATCATCTTGGTGCAAGGATCAATCCTAGTGGACTACTTATATCACCCCAAGATTTTACACTCACCATTTGTGTCCCTTTGGTTGTGTAAACAATACTTCCATGAAAAAGCCAACATCTATTATTGGAAACCACTTTTTTTGAGGTGAGAGGGCATCAAGCATGGGACAAGTTGTTGAGTAATGAGTTGTGACCTCTAGGAGGATCTTGCTTGATGTGTTCTCTAATGTGTTAGCCCATGGGAATTATTTAAATATACACATGATGGTAGCAATCATAGGGCTATTATTTTGAAAACCTCACATATGTTTTTATTGATAAGGTTATGTTGTCCCTTGCTTAATTATTTGGAGACACATGTTTGTGACATCTACATAATTTCAAAAAATTAAATTTTGTTGTTACAAATTGGAAAACACTCGATATAACTATTATTTTGTCTAAACACATGAAAAAATAGAGTCAAAACATAGATTTTTTAAACATGAGGTCACTAAGTGTCATTTCTATTAAAGTTGTACCACATCACTATTACCATAAATATCATATGATGCTTTGAGATTGTCAAAAGTATCATATCACCTTATAGATTTAATCACACTTCTATACTATGAAGCATCACACTACCTTTCAGAAACCATTGCACCATTAGAAACTATTAGCTAGATATTATAGAAACTATTATATGGTTATTTTTGCTTCTCTTTTATCACATGGCTTTCTACAAACTATAGCCTGATCTTTTTTCTTGCACAATTTGGTCTTTCACTATGTTTTTTTCTAATTAGGGGTGTTCCTACTTAGTTCCCATGTGTCCCTGGTCTATATTCTACATGTTTAGTCATGTCTTAGACTAAAAATATGAGCTTAGCATCTTGAAAGAAAACTTAACATTTCAGATCATGCACTTGTCAAACTTGTTTACATTACTTCTCTTGGCTATCTATTATTGGGCTTCTTGCCCCATTCTTGGCTTGAGTCACTAGTATTGTAAATTGCTTGGGTAATTTTGACAACCTACTCTCTTTGTTACATTTATTTGACAAGTGATCACCTCAATGATACAAGTTTAATTCTCAAAAGGCTTTGTGTAATCTTATCATGCTCAAATATACACTCTTACATGTTAGTTATGACTAGGCTAAAAATTGGTGAAGGAAATAATCCCTCATTTAGTTTTGAACAACTACCTACTCCCACTAAATGTCCATGTAAGAAAGCTTTTGAGGGTGAACCCATCTTTGTCAAGAAAGAGGAAGACAATTTTGCCATCTAGTATGATCCTCTTAGCCACTTAGGTAGTTCCTTTGATACTCCCCTAGACACTCCTAGAGATGTGAAAAATGTATCTCTCACCATCAACATGGAAGAATGAATTGGCATTTCTTCTTTTCATTTAAGGAAGAACAAGCTTGATTAGAAAAGGAAAGTAAGGAAGATAAATGTATGACCACTACAAAGTAATCCCACCTCCATGTAGAGACTAATGCTCACAAAAACCAAGGCTTTAGAGATGCTCAAGCACATAACTTTGATAATTGGCATACCAACACTACCTATAGCAATCCTTTTTCAAATCATCCTATCTTTGGCAATAATGGAAACAATACTCCTTTGAGAACTCCTAGATCACATGTTGAGGCTCAAGGGGTATGAATCACCACCTAGACACTCACAATATTATCACCATGGAAGTGAAGTAGACAATGAGGTTAACAATGTAGACCTCTTAAAGTTCTGACAAGACGAATATCTCCAAAAACTTATGCTCAAGGCTTTAGAGAAAAATGGAGATGAATTGTTCACATATATGACAAGTAGAGGATGGAGAATACCACATGATGCTGATGTCCAACACATTATACAAAAGAAGGAGCCAACTGAAAGTGATCTTATCAAGAAATAGGTCCAAGAATTATGAAATCAACTAACACTCACGCAAATGGAAAAGGAGAAGCCTAAAACCTTTTTTGTTGAAACTATATATTCTCTTCCTTTTGTTAAGAGTCTTTACATGAAACCATTTCCTAGGGATATAGAGGTTCCCAAGTATGACAAATATGATGGAAATGGTGATCAACATGATCATGTGAGACACTTATGTGCTCTTAGTATGGATTTAATGTAAAAAGACACATATCTTATGAGGTTATTCCCTAGGATTTTGAAGTTCCAAGCCATGGAATAATTTATGAATCTATCACCTCCTCTTAAGACCTTTTATGATCTTGCACATAGGTTCATCCAATACTACTCATATAACATACAACATATAGTCACTATATTAGATCTATGCAATATCAATCAAAGATAAGGAGAACCTTTTTCCATATACTTACAAAGATGGAGAGGTTTGCATTCTAGATACCCTTGTCAAATCCTAGAAAGTGAATAGATTGATATTTTTTTAAATACCCTTGTTCCAAGATTATATTATGATCTTAGAAAGTAATTGTTCACCTTATTCAATGACATGGTTGACAATACTTATCATATTGAGGACGTTGTTGTCAACAAAGGGGATATTATCCTGAATAAAGATAAGAATGGAAATGGGAACTGAAAGGACAAAAATAAATCATGGAACAAAAACATGTATGTTTTCAATGATGGTGTTGTGGATGTCCCAAGACAATGGAAACATTTCTTTCATTTGACCAACACTATATATGCTAAAAACAACAAGAGACAAAAAATTCTAATGCTTCCAACAAGTTATAATCTTTTGACAAGTTTAAGAAGCCTTCTATACCTAGGCATGCAAATACTCCAATGGTTGATTCCTATGATGTGGTTTTGGATGCCTTACTCTCCAACAAGCTCATTACACTGCCTAACAACTCATGACCCTATGTACCACTTGTTAAGCCTAATTAGTGGAAAGATGACCAATTTTGCAATTATCATAGAAACAAATGTTGACATAAAAGGTCAATTTTTCTATTAGTGAATCAACACTTAGTCAATTGGTTATATTTTTGTGTTGCATAAAAATGTAACAAATGGAATAACCACTAAGCAACTAACACCTATTCCTACATATTCATGCAAACCTCAAATATGAAAGACAACATGTAAGTAATGAATACATGACATCAAAATAGCTTAATCTACTCAAAATAGCGCTAATGAAAAGCTCACAAAATCACCAAGTGGTTGATGATTCCATGTTGTGGGATGTGATTACTCAAAAATCCTATATCATAACAATGGGCTAGATAGTGCTTCCTTGAAAAATGAGGATAGGGCTCTCCTTTTATAGGAAATGAGATGAAATGGGTAGTTGAGATTCAATGCAAGATGAAGGGCTAGTATCTCTCAGGATCAATGAGGTGTCCATGAGGTGGAGGCCAAGTGGATTCCATGTGGATTAGGCTTTTTGACCATTCAAAGAGGGGGAATATTCTCACACATGTGTGAGCAACCATTGATGGTGATAGGTCAATGACAGGTGTAAGAGGTGTGAGAAGCATGGTTTCTCACACACATGTGAGACACCTTGACTCTTATGTGAAAGGGGACACATATGAAAGAGGTGTAGAATGCATGAGGGGTGTGGGAAGTGTGAGTGTTCCTCACACATGTGTGAGCACACACTTAGGATTAAAATATGGTTTAGCAAGGTGATTAGGAAAAGTAAGTAGGATTAAGAAGTGGGTAGGTTTGGAAGGATGAGTTAGGTTAAGAAAGTGGGGTTAGGTGAGGGTTAAAGTTAGGAGCCATGTGCTCAAATAGGATTAGATTTAATATTTAATTCCAAGTGGGATTAGAAGGGATTAATTAAGTAAATGAAGTACTTTACTTAACTAAGGTGAATGAGTTAGGATGTAAGTGGGATTAAGGAAGTGGGTAGGATTTAAATAAAGCTTAGTTTATTTAAATCAAGGAAAGGCAAATATAATTAAACAAATGCAAATTTATTTGATTAAAGGTATAGTAATTAGATAAATAATAAATATATATTGAATTGGTCATGAAATAGGTATTTGGACAATTTTAGGTGTCTACATTTTGCCCCTCTTTGATATAGCATTAGTAATGTTATATCAAAGAAGAATAAAATATAGTGGATGGGAGGATAAGACTAGTAGCATGATGCCCCAGTCATGGAAGGATGAGGAAGGATGATGAGGGGGAAATGTTATGCCCCCTTGAGAGGACATGCAGGTTAGGAGAACATGGATGTTCCCTCAAAATGGATGGGAGTATGGATAAATTTATGCTGCAATGGTGTGAACAACCTAAGTTTGATATTGTATTCAACACTATGCACCAAGGTATGAGGAACCAAGATGACAATGTGTCAAGTACATGATAAAAAGAGTCTAATACAACCATATGCCTTATGAAACCATAATATGGAAGACCATGATTCCTTGGGACAATAGGATGGAAAGACCATGATAAATGCAAAAAATACTAATGCATACAAGTAACAAGAAATTATGCACAATAAACCCAAAAGCAAACCAAAATTTGCCCCTAGTCAAGCTGAAAACCAATTAATGGATTGATTGATGATGATTTATTTAGGATGACAAAGCTAATGATAAGCATAATGTACATCCGAGGATTTGGAAGGATACATCCCATGATAATTTTTAAATATGCTCAAATGGATTATCAACTGATGGGGTCAAATTGATGAATTGATTAAGGATTGATGTAGAAGATTGCAAGATTAGATTGATTGGATTAGTATTTATTGCACATTGATTTTCTTGATGTTTGTGATTTTTTGGAGAATTGGAGGAATAGAGGGAATTGAAATGCAAGTAGCAAAAGGAATGTGGATGAGATTGGAAGAATGATGTTGATAGGATGAAGAATGATGAGAGTAGAATTGATTTGATGTGAAAGGATTAGAAGAAGGGAAAATTGATTGAATTAGAGGATAAATGAATTTGATTGAAGTGAGTGGAAGAAGTAGATTGAATGTGAGATAGAATGGATAGAATGGATAGAAATGAATTGATTGAATGAATGTGGGATAGAATGAATTGGGACCAATGACAAGGGAGATCCAAGGCATGGTAAATAGAGGAAAAGTAACATGAGTCAGTGGATGATAGGAATGGTGAAAGGATATGAGGGGCCAAATGAAATGATATCAAAAAATGTGAAGCCAAGGAACATATTTTGAAGGAGTCCAAATGCCCCATACTGAGGATAGAAAAATCAAAGAAAATATGGTGGGAAAGGATGCATGAAAATGGAAAGATGGTACATGTAATACCCCAAAATTGGCTTATTGCCATGATCACCAATTCTAGTCTATTTTGACCAATTCTAAGACCTATTCTAATAGGCAATTCTCATTCTACTACTCACTACTTGACTTAATTGTCAGATGCAAAAAACCCTAATCTGCATTCATCATACTCATTATTTAATCCCTATAGTACACACTCATATTAGCCACATTAAACCTATTTGATTTCAATTTAATTTAATCTAAAGTATTCATACTTTATTAAATTAAATTATCTCCTAAGGCTAATGTACTATGGGATTAAATTTATTTAATTTAATAAATATGCCTATTTCAATTAATTAAAAGGAATTATTTAATTAAATGGGGAAGGTATTTGTAATTAATTAAATGAAATTATTTAATTAAATGGAGAAGCTACTTCTAATTAATTAAGCAAAGTTATTTAATTAAATAGGAAGTTATTCCTAATTAATTAAATAAAGTTATTTGATTAAACAAAAAAGTGTCTCTAATTAATTAAATCAAATTATTTAATTAAATAGAAAATATATTTATGAGAGCATATCACATTTTATTAAATTAAATATCTCTCATAATTTTCTCTTCAGTTCAAAAATGGAAATTCCTAGTTCACTGTTGATCAAATTAGAAGTGACCTAGATCACTTACTCTCACACTAAAGTGTTTTTGAGCTGACTGACTCTTACACTCAGATCTGAGTTAGTTAACTCCCTCTAATTTGGGAATCTTCCACCTTAACTAAACCTCATCTTCAATCCTAACTGTTGATTGAAATCGATCTCAACCGTAGGAGTATTTCACAAAAATCTATTTAAGAGACCCTCATTTCTTCATTTTGGAGGATGAATTGAATTGCTATCAAAGTTCTGTTGAAATTCATGCTCACATTTGATCACATTTGCTCACATTTTGCATACACTTGCATCCTTAGTTTAATTTCATTTAGCTTAACTATGCATAAGTTAATCTAGTTTGCTTTTTTTTTTCTTGGATTACATTACATATCTCACTTAAAATAATTTGCACATTCATCTAGACTAGTTGCATTCATCAAATCCTTCATTCTTAGAGGGTCTAGTTGCCTATACCTCAATTGTGAGGATATTAACAGGCAAAATCCCTTTAGATAGAAGGCAATAGGTCACCTTGCTGGACTATTCTTGGGTGAACAATCTCATGTTCATTCCAAGATGAATCCACACATAATGACCATGTTGAAGTGTGTGTTTTAGTATAGGCCACAATTCACGTATACATTTCTGGCACCCACCGTGGGGCCAAGAAAATCAATTTCTCAAGCCTTCTTTGCACTTTTTTTCTTATTTTTCAAGCTCTCTATCCATATAGTTTCATATAGATTCAAGAATCTTTGTGTGATCTAGCCAACTCTCTTTTCATTTAGGTCTTTACTTAAGAGGAAATCCTTGACACTTGGGTGTGTGACACGCAAAATGACCTTGTTATGTGTCAACAAGTGCCTAAATTTCTTAAGGCTTTTAACAATAGCAAGGACTTGTTTCTCAACAAAATTGTACCTTTGCTCATACTCTTCTAGTCCTTTGCTAAAAAATGCAATTGGCTATTCCAATCCTTCTGCATTTTGTTGTACCAACATGGTTGAAATCATGCCATAGCTCCCATACGCAAAAAGAATGAAATCCTTACTGAAATCAAGATTAATTAGGATAGGTGTTGATGCTAATGCATTTTTGATAGCTTGAAAATTTTCTTTAACCTCCTTTGTCCATGTGAAAATTGCATTCTTTTCAAGCATAGCTATTAAAGGCTTAAGAAGTGCTACAATATCAGGTAGAAACCTTTGCACAAAATTGATACGGCCAATGAAAGTTTGAAGGCCTTTCTTGTGCTATGGTAAAGGTAGCTCCAAAATTGCTGCAACTCATTTAGGGTCCATTGTGATGCCTACCTTAGATATAATGTATCCAAGTAATTTCCCTTCATGCACACAAAATATGCTATTTTTGGGGTTTAAAGAAATACCAAATTCTCTATAGCGTTCAAAAACTTTCCTTAAATGATCAATATGATCTGCTATTTTTTGTGAGTAGACTGTGACATCATCTAAATAGACCAAAACAAACCTATACATCAAATTTTTGAAAGCCATCTCCATAGCCTTCTGAAAGGTAGCTCCAGTGTTAGATAATCCGAATGGCATTATTTTGTACACCATTATACCCCATTTTGTTGTAAATGCTATTTTATATTGGTCCTCTTCTTTGACCAAGATTTGGTTATAGACTAAAAAGCCATCTAGCAAAGAGAACCTTTCAGCCCCTGACACACATTGTAATATCTACTCCATTGATGGAAGTAGGTGCCTATCTTTCAGCAAGACCCGATTCAAGTCTCTAAAATCTACACACAACTGTAACTCTCCATTTTTCTTCCTTACTGGGACCAAATTTGCAACCCAACTCGTGTGCTTGATAGGAAAAATTATCTTACTCTTGATTAATCTGAGAACCTCTTTGTGCATCAAGGGTTCTAGCTTTGGGTTAATAGGCCTTTGCCTTTGCTGCACTGGTTTTGCTAATGGTTCCAGCTCTATTGTGTGATGTGTCAATATCAGATTGAATCCTTTTAAATCACTATATTTCCAAGTGAACACATCGCTGAATTCTTGGAACAAATGAAGAAAATCTTCTTTTTCTTCAGCTAAATTTACTTTGCCAAATTTCAGGCATTTACCTGGTGCAATTTCCAGGTCTGCATACTGGTTTTCTTTAACCAGCAAGTTAGCTTTTCTAGATTTGAGCTGATCACCTAAATTAAAAATGCTCTCCAGCATTATTAAACCCTTTGGCAACTTGTTGTTTTTTAACTCGATCACCTAGTCACCATACTAATCCTTATACCTCTGCTGATTAGAATTAGCAAAAACATCTTCTTCTAGCAAAAATTGTAAAATTTGTTCATCATTGTCAAAAACTTGCCAGTTAGTATCGTTATCAGGAATTGAAGGCCTTGTAATGATCTTGATATGTTGCTGATCAGTATGTGCAAACACACTATTAACAATATCATACTGGGCTCCTACAGCTGCTAGCCTGTCAGCATGCTAATTTTTGTTTCTAAGAATAGCCAGTATGTTAAATGCATCAAAATTTTCAAGTAAATCCCAAACACGATGTCTATAAGATTTCAAAATATCATTATTTATAGCATTCAAACATCTGATTTGATTTACTACTAATTCACTATCACCATATACCTTTAAACACTTGATTCTGTGCTTTTTTGCCCATTCTAACCCTTGGATTAAACCTTCATACTCTATTGTATTGTTGGTACAAGAAAAACTAAATCTAAAAGAGGCATAATATTTTTCATTATAAGGTGAAATCAACATAACACCCCCACTAGCACCTTGTCTACCTCTCAAACCATCAAAAAAATGCTCCATAGCTAATCTTTGGACTTTGCCGACTGACTTGCTGGTTTGACCAAAGCTGGAATGACTTCATTTTGTTCGTGAATAATGTAGGTCCCTAAGTTAGCATTTTTTATATGATAATATTAATTTTCAAAGGTTTGAGTAGAGGCCCATTCATCAAGAAGAATATCTAGGACGTTATCTAATTGGGTTCAATTTTTAGCTGCTGTATGACACTCCTATTCATTAAATGCAAGCAGATTTACATTGATAACACTGGGTGTATAAGGTTCTATATGGTTTTTTGCAAGCAACTCAGATTTAATGGTTACTTTAGTGCCATATCTAGTCCTAAAAAGCATATGAGACCAATCAGATGACAAATAACCACCGATCTTTGCTGTGAAGTCCCTAGACAAGCAGATAACAAAGTATGGAGGTAGCTCTATGACAGATATATCCTGCTGAATGGAAAAATTAGGACATGCATGAAGGGTGACACTTGCATCTTTAATCATTCCTATAGTGCCTACAGATGTCCCATCAAGTTGAACAACACTCTTTTCAATAGGCTGATATTTCAGTCCTAACTGGTCAGCTATCTTTTTTGGCATTACCGAGCTTGTAGCTCCACTATCTACCATACAATTATGGACTAATTTATCACCAATGATCAAGGAAAGGTAGAAAGGAGGTGGTTTTATTACCTTATTTTGTTCCTTGGCAGTTTTCTCACTGTCATCTTTCTTTTCATTAGCGTTGGTTAACACCACCTTTGTTGGTTCATTCATCACCTTTGTGGAATTTGCTTCATCTAAAAGGGCCTTTTTTAGGATATCCATTTGACCAAGAATAGCCAAAGTCTCCCACATTGACATAGACATGTTCATCTTCTTCATATTCTCCACTATATTGAATGGTGCAACAAAGTGTGATTTTTGATGTATCTTAGCAGTAGCATGTTCTGCTGGTTTGTGAATGGTTTCCTTGGTGACAGGGACGTGAGTGTCTCCCACCATTTTTGTAGCACTTGATGATGGCTCAATTGTATTAGTTTCTTTACACTTGTTTGTTTTTTGGTCTATTTCAAGAGCTCTTTTCCTAGCTTGAGTATTTGCTGATATTGATGAGTCATTATTGACTGTGTGAAACTCATCTCTCTACTAGTTGAGGAAAGCAGTCTCAAGAGTCGGTGAATCATGTTGTTGTTCAGGTGCATCATTTGTGACATTTTGCTATCCCACTACTATATTTTGCATCATTAATGCTTGATTTATAACTCCATTTGTGCATGTAGCCTGATTGTGTGGTTCATTACAGGGGTAACACCATTCAAAATCTGCTGCAAGATTATTTTGCATAGGCACAATATCTCTAACTGGATTAGCTGAATTGAGAGGAACTAGATTGTATGGAGAAAAAGGCCTTTGATTAATATTTTGCCTATAACCCATCGCATTACCCTAAAATGGTAGCCTATTTCCCTGAGCCTGGCCTTGATTTTGCTACTGATAAGGTAGATTTACAGCTAGAGTCTACTATTGGTAAGACAGCCTAGGCTATAATTGTTTCTTTTTAAGATTAACCAGCTCATTACTAAAGGTTTGCATCATATTTTAAATTTTGAGCTAACTATTCTTAATCTCTTGTAGCTTTGGAGAAGGACTTGTGGTATTTGAAGGGCCTACCATGGTAATTTCTTGGTCGGGAATAGCAGGTAATGGGTTAAATGGCAAAATTACCAATGGCATATTTAACTGAATGTCCAAAAAAATGGGCATTGGAGATCTAGGGGTTATTCTACTAGCCTGGATAAGACTATTTTTAGCTCTAATAGCGATCTCATAAGCTTGAGGCAGTGAAACACCTCCCATAGAATAAATCATTACTGAAATATCGCTATCTAAACTTCTCAAATAATAAAGAAAAGCATGATCTATTGAAGGTCTTACTATATTGGGTATTCTAGTCCAGGTCCTTTGAAACTGGTTATTAAAATCCATCATTTGTTCTTGTGGTGCACGCTTTATGGTTGTGAGCTGCTCCACAAGCGACAAAAAGTCTAACTTATCCTCAAAATGTCTTGTCAAAGCGTCACCCAAAGCATCCCATGAACCTATAGAACCAATAGCTAGGCTTCTAAACCATTGAAGTGCTTTTCCTTTTAATGACGCTGCCAGTAGCTTAGTGGCCACATCCTCCTTTGTAACATGATGTATGTAGCATAAAGTTGCAACATCTCTTATGTGCTCATATGCTGTAGTCTAATTTTCTCCTATGAAATCAGGTAGACTCTTTAATGCATCCAATGGTATATCATGGTGTTGAGAAAAATTCAAGGGACTCCCTTGATTAAAAGGCACAATAGCATATGCCCTTGCCATTGGTGGAGGTTGTTGTACGGGCTATTGTACTGGTTGCTGTTGTAAACTTGTATTGACTGTACTTGTTGGTATAAAACCAATACTTGCCAAATTTTTAGTTGAATCAGCAGAAATGTTAAAAGAATCAGCTTTTACTGATGGGCTTGCTGAATGTCTAACTTTTCTTTGACATGTTCTGTTATATACACGAAGACTAGGAGCTGAAAGTCGCTTCGTTGATGTTGGCTTTGTCTTGGATAAGCTCCTTCCATGTCTTTTTGGAGTTTCCAAATGCAAATATTCAAAAGAAGTGGAACTTCGTGTTTGAATCTTTCTCATAAATTCATCACCTTCTGCTGGCTAGTTGAAAAATGACCTTCAGCTGTTCCAACATAATTGAAAAATGTGCTAATGTCCCACCGAGCATGCCAAAACTGTTAAGTTTTAGGATTTGCACCCTATTGAATTGGCAATGTTTAGTAACCCTTACTTAACATGGGAGTCATTTCATTATGTGAGACTAGATAATGAAATGAAACCTCTAGATTCTAGGTTGGCTCCTATTAGATCTTTCAGTGAAACACTCTAAAACTTAATGAAAACTTAGAGGGAAAAGGTAAGAAAGTGCAGAAAATAAACCTAAAACCTAAAGCTTAAACTAAGAAAAGAGGTGATACACCAGAAGTTACTATGAAGATGTAACACACATGTAACAAAGAGGATTATATAGTTCTATGAAATACAGATAAAGCACATCTTCCTATAAAGGCTTGCACAAGTGATTTATGATAAGGTTTCAATACTGAAACTACAAAAAGAGGATAAATTACTACCTCACTTTGACTAATTTCACCTAAAAACACATATCATAACTTACGAATAGACATACTTTTCCACAAAAAGGTGATGGAATGAGACAGAAAATAGGGAATAATGTAAACATTCACAGGTTAACTTATCAAATCATTCAAAAATACACACAGAATTTGTAGAAAGGAAAAGAGCTTAATAGTTTACTTTATAAAGCATAATCACACTACTATCACTCACATTATTTCTTCAAAATGAATTACAGACTTTGCAAATACAGTTCAAAACTCAGAGTAGTCATAGAAACTCTATCCATAAAATCAAAACTCTCTACCAAATGAGTTAAAAAAACTGATTAAGTATAAAAATCAACCCCTGGGTCAAATGCAGAATAAAAGCCACAAAATTAGGGCCTAGAAACATCCAAAAATGAAGTCCCTTAACTCTTTTGACTCACTAACTAATAAGTTCCCACCATGACTCATCAAAACCCCCCTAAAAATGCTCTAACAAGTCATAAAGACCCACTAACTGACTTGACAAAATCAATTTTGACCCATCAGTTCTATATTCCCTCTAAATGTTTCCAATTGATTATCTGAACTAATACCATGACAAGGGAATAAAGGATGACCCATTTTCTTTTGCATGACCAATAGGAAACTATTTAATGATTTATAAATGCCATCATTAATATAATTTTCCTATACATTTTAGATTTAATGCAAAAGAAAATAAACAAAATAACTCCTTTTGTTTTGCATTGAAAATTAACAAAAATATTAAAATGATAAATCATCTTAATATTTTTGTTATATGAAACTAAAAGAAAAATTTAAAAAACCTTTATAAACTTTACGCTCAAATGAGGAAAATAAATACAAGCAACCCTATCCTAAAGCCCACAGACTTCATATTTTATTGAAATTAACATAGGGCATAAGATTAAGCTTGAATACCCTAAATATCGTCATTTTCACCTATTTGTTTTCTAGAGGCTTCTGAAGCTGTAGCCAGGGTTTCTATGCTCTTGTTCTTGCCATATTTACTTTTCTTTTCACTGGTCTTTTCTACCATCATGAAGAAGATCTTTTGGTGAATGTCGATAGCCATCATTTTTTTCATCTGGGTTGGCTTTTCCTTGACTGTGGAGGTAAGAAAGTGATTGCAACTCTTTTGTTTAGCTGAATCTTATAACACTTTCAATTTCATTTATATTCTAGATGCTACTATGAGAGACACTATTGGAAGTCTCTTAGTTGTAGGAAAACTTTATCTTTGAAACTTATAGCCTTGGGTTTTCGTGGTTGTATTTGGTTTTAAAATGTATACTGTTGTAGAAGACCATTTTCGAATGGATTTGCAAGAAAATTGCGGAAATTTGAGCTTATTATTTGTTGCCATGTGATATTTTTGATAGTTTCTTGTATCTTGTATTAATCTATTATGAGGATCATTCCATGTGCAATTTTCTATTACTTTTTGTTGTCACTATGACTTTGCTGGGACAAATTCAAAACTGTGACTTGGCTCTCTGCACTTTCAAACAGCATCTGAAGTTTTGAAGTTTCTCTTTGAATATATAGCAAGTTATGCTTCAAAAAAACCCAAATAGAATTTATTGCTTTAATCCGCCATGACTGGAAGCATGGTCATTTATCTATTGTTAATGACACTTCCATATGGGTTTTACTAGTTTTCTTCTTATTTTCATAGGAACCCGAATGGGTTTTCTTCTTACTAGTATCTTCATATCTGCTATTATATGCCCATGGACTTCAATACAAGATAGAATAATTAATCTTTCATCTATCCAGGCTCCCGTGAAACACCTAACTCTTCTATTGTGATTGGTAAATGTTTAGCATAATGTTGTAGTTGTACATTGCCCATCCAATCAAGCTTTTGAGGTATTCCACTATGAAGAGTTGAGATAGATAAATACTGCTAGCCTCTTTTGTGTGCTTAAAAATGGTTAATTTTTAGTCTAGTCAACTAAATGAAGCATTGCATGGGTGACCTATATAACCAACGGATTGCACCATAGAATTAATTGATATTTCATGGATAGCCACACATTTCTCATTCTTGTAGCACCAATTGTCAACCCATGCGTAGGAGGAATAATTGCTTTTAGAGACTCCAATGTCAAATATACCTGATAGCCATGAATGTCACTAGAAATGGACATAACTATAACATCGGGGAGTATTGAATCAGATATCTAGTGACCTAATCTTGTCCTTTGTATTTTATATCCACTCCTCTAAGCTTTTTTTAGTTGTGAAAAGAAGTGGCCAAGAGATGATTACAATGCAATTGGTTGAGATCAGTGTGGGCTCAAATGAGTGATGATGGTCTCCACTACACCTTTTCTTAAATTAGGGTGCACAACTGCTGCTCTAGCAACAAATCTTCCCATTGAATGACCCAGTAAAATTACATTAGTTGGAAAAGTTCTAGCATTCTATTTTGTCTTTTGTGCTTGTACTCTTTATAGAAATTCAAAAGGAGGGAAGCTATAGGAATCAAAGTACCATTGTCTGATGAAATTGTGTTTAGCATATTAATGTTGCATGTTGTCTGAGTTTCTTGATGCTCTATAAATGACAGTGATTTTTTGCAATTTTAGTGAATGATCTTTAATTTGAAGAAAAAATCATAATAACACTGTCTGTTTGCTTCATGAAATTGATTTGCATATGATCTTTCAACTATTATTTCATTCACACTTTCTCTTGCTTATGTAGTATAGCACTTCAATAACATGATGAACGCACAATTTTGTTCACATTATAGCATAGTCTTAACCTTTGTATCTACTATGTGCATTCTTCTTTTAGCTTTTATTTCATTTATTATAGACCCAAATTTTGTAGTCAACATTGTGATGGCAATAATTATTTATTTGTTGTAATCCTATGGCATATCTTATGAGGTTTGAGCACGGGCTCGTGACACTAACAAACTCTTACTTTTTCCTTTTAGTTTGTTTTCTCTGATAATGAAATGCACCAACAGATAGAGTATGTGTTGTAGAGATAGGAGGTCATTGCTTAGATCCTTTGGGATCTAACATCAGTTGTTTTCATGTTTTTTGCAGCTTCTTGAGATCAGGGAGCTTGGAGCTAGACTCTGCTACGCCAAGGAAAGAGAGCATAACCAGTCAAAGCAACAAGTAATGAATAGTTATCCCTACTCTTTATTTCTTTTATCATATATATGTCTGTTTGTGTATTTCCTTACGAAAGCAACTTAGTATAGTGAGCTATACTCATGGCTTGTTTGAGATCTTTTTCTGTTTAGCATATGATCTCATTTCATTGTTTGAAAAAATCAATGTATATTTGAAAGTAAATAAATACAAAGACATTTCTATTGTTTAAATAAAATGAATGGCACTTCTATACTTTTATTGCATGCATGCATAAAATTTTACACATGTGAAAAATTTTAGTAACAGTAAGTAGTGTGCACTTTCAAATGTTGGTGTGGGCTGCTAGTCTCAACTCTACTTGCGAATCCACCAAGAATTAATATGAATGGAAGACAAGTAAAAACTTTCAGTTAGAAGCCACCGGGTTCACCTCTAAAAGGAGGCATAATCTTTGTGCAAGGAGGGGGAAGAATCTCTCCTATAGAACTCACCATAGGCATGCTACTAGACATTTGGAGGTGGTATATATTCTCATCCCCTACCATAAGGGTGCTCATTTAGCATATACCATTGAGTTCTTTGAATATACAAAAAACATGAGTGCCCTCTAGGGGGTGACATGGTTGTGTGAGGTACATGCATGCGCATAAGATGTGGGACAAAGGTTTTTCTTTCTCTACCAATTTTTTTTTAGGGATAAAAGTGTTTTTGTTCTTTAGTCATAAACAAGTCCAAAACTATCTACAACAAACAAAGATCAAGGCTCCCCTATCTTGTCGAGTTGCTTTTTCCTCAGTGGGACTATTTTTGACTACTGCTTGCTTCCCACTATCTTGTTCAAACACATTGTCTTGATTGAATCCTAAAACATTTTCGAAATGTCTTACTGAGTTAACCTCATTTTCTATCCAATAAAATTTGTCTGATAAATCTATCCAATCTATCTGAACAATCTGAAAATCTCTTCGAAATCCAACATTGTTGTTAATCTAGTCCTAATTTTTGCACAAGCTTGTACTTTTTTGCACAAGAATTCATCTTTTTGTGCGAGCCCATTCAGGTCTTCGTACGAGATCTTGTGTATACCCATGTGAAATCTTTGCCTCTATTTTAGTTGTCTTGTCATTTCTTCATGCGAGACAGAAAAAGTCTTCATGTGAAATTAAACTACTGTCATGAGTCTTCGTGTGACCTAGTGAAATTCCTTGTGTGTCTTGCAAAGAATCTTCGTGCAAAATACTACTCTAAAACTATCAAATCAGTCATTTTGGCCAATCTATGATCTTAGTCTAGTCAGTTTCCTACACTAAGTTGTCCTTTTCTATCTGTGCACAATCCTGAATAGTGGCATTTAACTAAACCAAAGATTTGTGATCCGCATCTTGACTAGTCTTATCTTTTACTTCTCTAAATTCTTGTTTCTTAATGGTTTTCATACTCTGTGTTATGATAGTCATAACCTTTGGTTATGCTAGCCTTCAAATTAGACTACTCATGCCTTAGTATATGGCATTCTTGTCTTACCCTATTGAGACTCAGTCTTAGTATAGTACTTGTCTAGGTTCTTGCTTCTTGTCATTGTCTATGACTATTGCAACTAGGAGCGGCAACTTGTTTTATCCTCTTAGACTTAGACAAGGTCATGCTAGGGGTCATAATCATAGCAAAGGTCACTTAACTTTTATTACACAATCTATAACTAGTTTAGCTAGTGAGGCATCTTCACGATCTCCCTCACCAGGTCACCTCAAATTTAGCGAACATTTTCCATAAACTTGCAACAAATTAGGAATCCTTTGTACCAAGAGGACATTGAGATAGGTAGAGGTCCTGCATTACCCAACACAATGTTTGATTCCTTTTTCAAAGGACCTTTTGAAACACAACACACTAAAACTATACATGTTCCTACAATGACTAATCATGAACCTCAACATGGTAGTTATAGTTGACATCAAGAACCACCCAGGAATGACAAAGAGAAAGAGAAAGACCATGACATTGATGAGGAATAGGAAGAGGTGGAAATACTCCCTAAACACTTAGCAAAATGTCGAAGAGACAAAAACTTTCAAAAGGTCATGGGAATCCTACTCAATGAAGAAAAAAAAAAGTACTTTCTCAAACTTGCCCAAGAGGGGGCTAAGCTGCCCTCTCATTTCAATGTGGAAGCCATTATCATGCCTAAAGAAGAAACTAAGACTTCTAAACTCCAAAAACAATTGAAAATTATGCAAGACCAACTAGATCAGATAATGTACAAGAAGGAGAAACCCACGAAGACATACACATTGGACACTCTTTGTCCATTTCCATTTGACAAAAGCATAAACATGTCACCTTTTCCATGAGGTGTAGAGCTACCCAAGTATGACAAGTACTTTGGTACTACTAATCCCCAAGATCACTTGTGAAAATTTGGTGCTTTTTCTATGGAGTTTATACATGATCAAACATACCTCATGCATTTATTCCCTAGAAGCCTAGGTGGTTAGGCTTTGGAGTGATTCTCACATTTACCTCTTGGTATCAAGATTTTTGATGAAATTGCCAATCTATTTGTTCAGCAGTATTCTCATAACATACAACACCCTGTCAATATTTGAGATCTATGCAACCTTAAATAGAAAGTTGGAGAACATTTTCTCACATTCCTCCAATGGTGGAGACGCACTAAGTATTCCTACAAAATTCCAAAAATGGAGAAGCTTGACATTTTCACTAATAACCTCCTACCTATTTTAGATATAGAGTCCAACTTCAAGGTCCACGTACCTTTGAAGACATGACCACACAAGCTATCTGTATTGAGGAATTTATGGTCAAGAAAGGTGAACTCACTCTTTAGAGGGACATAAAACAAGGTTCCACTTCCAAGAGGGATAAAACCAAACATGTCAACAAGAATCAAGAAATTGTACATGATGGAGCCATTGACAATGTCACACCCAAACCTAATAAAGCGGCATTTAATCTCATTGACGGCCTCAAAGTGGCCAAAAACACTAAGAAACCTCCTCCTGACAACAAGCCATCTAGGAATAAACCAAGAAACTCATGGGAAACATGCCCTAAGCAAGAGTATACACCCTTGGGAGAACCTTTGGACGTGGTTTACAAAAGATTGCTACAACAAAAGCTTATTTCACCAATGGATAATCCTCGTCCCTATGATCTACAACCGCATCCACCATGGTGGAATGAAACCTCATTCTGTGAGTATCACCAAAATAAGGGACACAAAACTAGCAATGGCATAAACTTGTGCCATAAAGTCTAGGACATGATTGATGCTAGTGATCTTGTGGTAGATGGACATAACAAAAACTTGGATCACAAGGCGTTCAAAGAACCTTTCCTAGCTTATAAAAAAGGAGAGACTTAGAAACCACAACCCTATGACAAGGTCAACTACGCATATTCAAATGATGACAATGTCATTCACATGGTTGAACTTGTGGATTCTGAATATTCTGACATTATTGCCATTAAGGGAAATAAAGATAATGACAAACCCAAGATACCATTTGTCTTGAGGGGCTCTACTCTTGACACAATAGATAATGCACCCTCATAACACTGTGCTAATGTAGTCAATCATTCTCACGCCAAGTTGGTGCTTAAAGGCCCTATGCCTCCTACTTCTAATCTTGAACAACACAAAGACAAAGCCCTTTCTGGTCCATCTGGAAAAGGTGCAAAACCCACAAAAAACTTGATAGCAACCAGTTATAGTGTTCTCGATCAATTGAAATGAACTAATGCTCAGATTTCCATCTTTGAGCTACTTAAAATCTTGCCTGCTCACTAGTAGATTATGTACAAAGCCCTCACTGAGGAAAATGTTCCTCAAGATCTTGATCTTGAGTGATTTCAATCCATGGTAGGTCACCTAACCTCTCCTTATCTTATGACCTTCTCTAAGGAGGATGATAACTCGCTGAGTCACCCACACAATCAACCTCTACACATTGAGGTTATGATCCATCAAACACATGTTTATTGGGTACTCATTGATAATGGTGTTGGCCTAAATATTGTCTCTACTACTCTACTTAGATAATTGAATTATTCTAAGGACTCTATTGATCCTCAATGAAAGATCACTATCAAAGCATATGACGAAGTGGAACGAAAGTCTCTAGGCCTTCTGGTTTTACCCATTCGCATCAGTCCTATATAAAGGGATGTCACCTGTTAGGTGTTTGAAATTCCCTTGGCTTACAAAATTTTGTTAGGATGGACATGGATACATTAGATGCATGTTGTACCATCCACATACCACCAATGCATCAAGTTGCCATTTCATGGCTCTAAAGTTACTATTCCTACCACTACTAGCTATACCTATAATATGCTCAAGGTTATTGCAACTGTTGTCCCTACCAACCGTGAATCCATTGATTATCATGACAATAAACTGAAACAAATGGAATAGTCACTCAAACTAAAAGAAACTAGCATGAGAGAGTACCACATTGAACCAGTGATGTCATTAACATCTCTCCTAGAGTCTCCTCGACATTATGGGAGACTTTCAAAGGCAAAGAAGCCATTTGTACTGACACCCCAAACCAAGTACAATGGCACCTTTGTCAAGGCTATAGTTCTCTTAGAAGATGAAAGTGAAAACAGAGCCAACTGCATGGCTTTACAGAGAAGAGGCTCCAGTGGACCTAATAGAGCAATCTCAAGAAATCACTCTTGAGAAATATGGGCCTGGTCTTAGGCTTATGAAGCATTTTGGTTACAAGGGAGATAGGCCTATTGGATGCAATAATAATGGCCTAATTGATCCCATCAAAGCAACAGCTTGAAGCAACAATAATACAAGTGGCCTAGGATTTAAGAAGGTCCCTTTCCATTTGGGACCAAATAAATTGATACCAGAACCTGAGAGTTCATCTAAAAATGAGTCACAAGCTGAGTCAAATACTCAAGAGGAAGAATCCAATGGTGAGGATTCCTATCCTCATCTTATTCCTCATGATCTCACTAAATTCTTTGCTAAGCCAGATGACTTTGTGCCATGTATTAGCATTGTGGATGATACTTGTGATTCTTCTGAAGACAATACTAAGCAACTCAAATATCATTCAGTAAAGGGAGAATCTAATCAGTCATTCCATATTGAGTATTTGTGTAAGAACCCAGAGGATGAAGGTATGTCCTTATCACTATTGGGGAGTTCTATAATCTCTCCCCATGTAGCACTGATTCTAAGGAATATGAGTTTGAATCTCTTTCAGAAGTGACTTCTAATAAAGACATTGACCAAGTGCATGTCTATGAAAACCAAATCAAAGTGGGTGAAATGTCTAGGGTTAGGTCACATGGGTCTGATCAAACTAGTGTCCTAGAGTCAACAATTACTAATGTTCATACTCAGAGGTGTTTGAACACACCTGTGGGTGAGGTTGTCATAGGTCTCAAATTGCTGGTCCAACCACTTAATGACTATACTATGAATGCAATTGAACCAACCACTACTCTCTCACTCACACATCCTGAGCTTATAGACTAGAACCCTAATACATCTAGTGAAGTCCCCATGTTCCAGAATGATTATGCTCTCACCTATTACCTAAACACTATCGAACATGTAACATCTTCCACCAATGAGAAGAGTGTCAACATGACTGAGGCTAACATCAAATATCTCAGTCATACAATTAAAAAGAAAAAATGCAAAAGATCTGATGGTGAAAACCACATTGTGGTAGTGTCGAAATCCAAAAAAGTAAAAACAAAAGATGTATCCAAGGGTGAAAACCTCTTTGAGGCACCCACGAATGAGATATTTGATGTGCTTCCTAGTCACTTTTAGGAGAGATCATCAGTGTTAATAGATCCAATATAGCCAATTAATCTAGGCACAGAAGAACATCCTCATATGATACATCTGGCACAGTCACTATCACCTAAAGAGAAGGAAGAACTCATTGCCTTTTTCAAAGAAAAGAAAAGAAATTTTTCTTGGACATACTTTGACATGCCAGGATTGGATCCTGATCTTATCATGCATCACTTGTCCATAGCACCAAGCATCAAATGAGTTAAACAAAAGCTTCAAAAAATGCATCCTCACGTTGCATTGCTCATCAGAGAAGAATTGGAGAAACTTCTAAAAGCTGGTTTTATCGATGCAATTGATTATGCTGAATGGATATCCAATATTGATCTAGTTTCCAAGCATGATAAATCTATTAGAGTTTGTATAGACTTCCATGATCTTAACTTGGCATGCCCTAAAGATGACTTTCCACTCCCTAATATTGATACGATCATGGACATGATGGCTGGCTATGAGATGTACTCACTTATGGATGGTTTTTCTCGATATAATTAGATAAAAATTGCACCAGAAGACCAGGAGAAAATGAATTTCACATGTGCATGGGGAAGCTTTTGTTGGAATGTGATGCCATTTGGTTTGAAGAACACTGGTGCTATGTATCAGTGGGTTGTTACTACAATTTTCCATGACATGATGCATAGAACCATGGAGCTTTGGTCAAAAGTGCTAAACGCAATACTCATCTACAAGATTTGGGGCCCATCCTAGATCGTATGGAAAAATTTAGTCTTCAACTCAATCCTAAGAAATGCACATTTGGAGTCACATCAGGGAAGTTTTTGGGATACATTGTTTCTGCAAAAGGAATTGAAGTAGATCCAGAGAAAGTACAAGCAATAATGGATATGCCACCACCTTGGAACATCAGCCAAATGAGAGGACTACAGGGAAGGCTCCAATCTATTCACAAGTTTATCTCACAATTAGCAGATAGAAACAAAGCTTAACACAGATCAAACAATATCTTGTCAATCTACCAATCTTAATGCCTCCCATCCATATGAAGCCTTTTCTTTTATACATCTCAGCAACTGAAACATCTCTGGGAATCCTTTTTCCTTAAGAAGACAATGACAACAAAGAAAGGGCTATTTATTACTTGAGCCAGACACTAATCTCTTATGAGAAAAACTATAGCATTATTAAGAAAGCTTGCTTAGCAGTTGTCTTTGCTTCCCAGAAGTTGAGACACTACATGCTTGCCCATGCTACGCAACTCATGGCTAAAATAAACCAACTAAAGTACTTGCTCAATAAGGTATCTCTCACAAGAAAAATAGCTAAATGGGTTATGATACTCAGTGAGTTTGACATTCAATACATTGAATGCAAGGCTATAAAGGGACAGGCAATTGCAAACCAGCTGGCCGATGCACCCATACAAAGTCTTCTACCAATAAACATTGATTTCCCAGATGAGTCAATTTTGACACTAATGCACCACACATGGGTTATGTTCTTTGATGGGTCCTTCACATAGCAAGGATCAGGTGTTGGATTACTGTTTATTACACCACAAAGATACTCATTGCCAAAGCATACAAGATTATGTTTCCTTGTGCAAACAACATTGTTGAATAGGAGGCTTTGATCAATGGCATGAAAATTACAGCTAACGAAGAGTGGATTAGTTAGATATCTTTGGTGTCTCTCAACTTGTTATCGACCAAGTTAATGATGTGTACAAAAAAAGGATGAGAAACTAATTCCTTACAAGCATATGGTTGATGACTTAAAGAAGTATTTTGCACACATCACCTTCCAGCAAGTTCCATGAGCAGATAATAAAGTGGTTGATGCCATGGCCACTTTGGCCTCCCTGCTTCAAAGGCTTGAAAGTGATCTTTGACATGAATTCTTGGTTGAAGTGTTACACTACCTAGCCTACAATACCCCTAGTTCTAAGATGATATGTTTTTTTATAGGACAAGAATCATTCCACTACCATCACAATTATTCCTACCTCCAATATCAAACCATTCTGGAAGGTCTGACCTAGAATGAAAAATGTTATCTAATCCATAATGCTTCACACTATGTCATTATTGTTGACGATCTATATAGGAGAGGTCTCGACAGAACACTCCTTAGGTGTTTAGAACCCAAAGAGTCCAAATTTGCACTAATTAACATTCATGAGGGCATTTGCAGAGCTCATTCCAATGGCCTAACACTAGCTCGCAAACTCCTTAGAGCTAGTTACTACTGGTCCAAAATGGAGCAAGAAGCTATCAAGTATGCTAGGTATTGCAAGCAGTGTCAACTACATGGGAATCTCATCCATGCTCCAGCCAGAGAGCTAATTCCCTCTACTACAACATGGCCATTCCAATAATGGGCCTTCAACTTGGTGGGACATATCCACCCAACCTCTTCTAATGGGCATAAGTTCATAATCACGGCTACAGATTACTTCACAAAGTGGGTAGAGGCAGAACCTCTCACAATTGTCGATGGAAAAACTATAGCACTTTTTATCATAAACTACATCATCTATAGATATGGTGTGCCATCCTTAATCATTATTGATAATGGAGGAAAATTCAAGAACAAAGACCTCAAGGAACTATGTAAGAAATTCAAAATCACACAACATTGGTCTTCCATTTATTATCCCAAGGGTAATGGCCAGGCTAAAGCATCCAATAAGACGATCCTCAAAATCCTCCATCGTATAGTCAACAAATTGAGGAGAGACTAGCATCTCCAAATCAATCCAGCCCTGTGGGCATATAGGACAAGCATCAGGACCCCAACGGGCATGACTCCCTTTGCTTTGGTGTATGGCACAGATGCTATGCTTCCAATAGAGGTCAAGATTCCTACCTTGAGAATCTCTATGAAAGGCCTTATCACTGATGATGACTATGGATAGCTTGGCTTGAAGAGCTTGTGTTACTAGATGAACATTGACAAGTGGCATGTGATCATCTATAAGCATATCAACAATGAATGGCAAGAAGTTACAATCAGAGGGTCGAGCCACATGATTTCCAACTGGGTCATCTTGTCCTGCAAGAGAACCCTAAGAATCAACAATAGCGAGTACAAAAAGGAAAGTTTGAACCAAACTGGCTTGGTCCTTACATCATTATTGCAGTATATGGATCTAGCACCTATCAGCTTTCCACAACTAAAGAAGAAGTGCTTAAATAACTTTTCAACACTCTCCACTTGAAGTGATTTTATAGTTGATCTAATGTCGGTAAGCTCTTTGTACATATCTATATGTCCTAAAAAAATCCTTAAAATCAAAAAAAGTCCTGAAAAAAAATTGTTACCCTGGTGAAAACCTAGCAATAGGCGCTTTGGTAACACCAAAAAAAAAAAGTGAAAAATCTCAAAAATACAAAAAAATAAAATAAATAAATAAAAATACAAAAAAATTGAAAAACAAAAAAAAAGTGCCATTGGTGAAAACTTGGAAATAGGCATCATGGTAGGAAAAAAATTAAAATCCTACCAAGAAGGTGAAAACTTGGTAAACAGGCGCCTCTTGTTCCCAATGCTCCATCTTGCAACACATCTTCTGGCTATTTTGTATAGTCACTTTCATGCTTCTACTTTATTGCTTTCCCTACTTTTTTCTCATGTATCCATGGATTGAGTCTTGTTACAGCTCGAGGGCATTCCCCTTCAGTGTCACTACTTTTGAGATTCTCCTCATAGAATCTCCTTCACAATAGTCACCAGTGGTCCTCACTGCGTCTACCTACTATCACTAGTGTCACTATTTTTGAGATTCTCCTCATAGAATCTCCTTCATGATAGTCACTAGTGGTCCTCACTGTGTCTGCCTACTATTGCCACTATACCTCATTTTCAAGATTCTCCTCATAGAATCTCTTTAGCAATAGTCACCAGTTGTTTCAGCTATGTTTTCCTACTGTTGCTTGGGTCACATCTCCATATTCCTTCATGGACGATCTCTCTTGCATTAGTCACCAGTCATTCTAGCTGTGTCTATCTACTATTGCTTAGTCCTCTTTAGGTTCTTTGTTGTGAAGATTCCCCTTTGACCTCAGTCACTAGTTGTTATGACTGTGTTTGCCTACTGTTGTCACCCTACTGAAGAGATTTCTTTCAAAAATGTTTTGGACACTAACACTTGACATCAATCCCAAAAACATTGCACTCAAAAATGATATACTTGTTTGGATATGCTGAGCATTTTCTTTGTTTTCTTTGTTTTGCTTTATCATATATCCTTGAGTAACTCAATGATGTCATCTTTGACTAGAGAAGTAATGACTAGGGGCATGTTCTTTTCTTTTCTTTATGTCTATGGTTTAGTTCCAATAAGTTGATATATTCCTATAAAAGGGGTGTCCACTATAAGAGCCTCCATCTTGTATTGGATGGCCATGTGTATCTCAACTCCTTTTATATGAATATGCCAATAACATTGGTTCTTCTCCTTGTTTGTTGGAGTGAACTCTTCATGCTATATTAAATACTGATACTCATCCTACTAAGTGAATGTACGGATCACTACGAGTATATCTAGCACACTTTTGTCTTAGGTTATGAATGCAAGGGTCATTGCAGATAGAATAAATACTGATTACTTAGCATAAGATGGATCTCCCTTGTGTTTGGTGTGTCTATCATGCAAGAAACATTATAGTCATCTTAGCATTTATGCTTTGATTCTTATGTTAACTTTCTATATTAAAAGGGACAAATGTTCTGGTCATTATGGCTTCTTATGCCTTGAATGCTTACATTTAATCCCAACAAACCTATAAAGTGGGAATTGTATAACATACGAGCTTTATTCTATATCCAATGATGATGAATTGTCGAGGCTTGGTAACTAGACCTAGTTTTGCACTTAATATAGTCTTGCATTACAGTGCTTCACTTGCATAAGCATGCAATTTGATTGTGATTCTATTTCTCCCTTATGCGATGAAGGATTGGGGGCATCTCCAAACATATCAGGTTTCTTCACGGCTGCACAAGCATTTGATTCGTCGATTTGCACTCCTCAATGGAATACCTATCACTATCAAGTAAAAACACGTAACACCACATGAGATGTCAGTCCATTTCCATATGCATTGCATCCATATACTCATAATATCTACTCTACATGCTCATAATCACATCATATCAAAGTACAACATACATCTCATAATCATCATATTGATATCTCATGTACATCAAAGTGAGGCAAGCACAGACAATGACATGTACACACTGATACTTGGCTCAAAATCTTGTATATAAATCTATCAAAAAAATGGGTCAGTACAAAAATGGGCACTACTTGAGTGCTATCAATCAAAATGATACAAAATGGTGTTGGCACACCAATCAATACATAGCTAGAGATCAAAATCAAGAGCCAGATGCCACAGTATCTAACTCTATCCTATACTCTCATCTCCAGGAGATGGAAGAGTGGGAGTATCAAGTGGAGGAGGAGGTGGTGGCATGTCTGGCCTTGCAGGAGGTCATGTACCTCTAGACTCTCGTGCATACTATGAAAATTGCTACACTTGTAGATCCTCATTAGGCACCAGTATCAAATATGTAGCAAAGTAGTACACTGCCTAGGCTGACTATAATCAAACCTCATCATGTAGCATCACTGACCTCTGCTCAGTAGTCTCACCACACTCTCTCCATCGATCGATCTCCCACTGTCACTCGACCAACTATGCATCACAAATAGCTACCTATATCTATAGATCTCCCAACTATCAAGAGGCCTAAAAAATTTTCTCTCGATAGTGTCACACTATATCCTATGTCCTAGTAGCAGGCTAATCATGCATATCCTCATCCAACATCTCAGGTGCCTACTATTGTGGTGGTTCCTGCTACTGTAGCGGTGCCTACTGTTGTAGCGGTGCCTCCTACTGTGGTGGTGTCTACTCCTCGGTCCTCAACCTCTATCATCGATCATGCTTTGCCTCGCTACCCTTGGCACTTGGGTTTGATCCCATCTACCATGGATGAATCTACACCTACTGTACCTAGTGCCAAACCTATGGCTTCCACCATGGCTACACCTATGCTTGTGGCTGTGCCTGCTGCTGCAGAGGTACCTATCTCTATGCCTGACCTGCCATCCCTAGTGGATCAGTAAATCATGGGAATGGATGGCTAATCAAATGAGCCTAATAGGCAGGTGTCATCCCTACATCTGCTACCTCTAGAAGGTAGTCCCACTAAACCATAGCTAGACTATGCATGTCTATCATGGATCAACCTGGATCCATACGTGGAGACCACCTCCACTCTATGTCCCTCTATAGTCAAGCATAGGCATTGTACTCCTATAAGATATCCTGTGGTTGGCCATACTACCACCACACCCGTGAAATCACAAACCTCTCTATGATCTTCGTGGTTATGCCCAATAGTGGCCATGAGCTAAACATCTCGGGCAACTATCTCTGAGCATCATCCCAATCCTTCGTCTCTCACTAGGGTCGCCATACGATGGAGACCAGGTCATTGAGATGTGTCCTTCAATGCTTTGTCTTACCTAGGAAGACCTGGGTAATATGCCCCCAATATCTATAGATATATGGTTCCATCGACTCTTGGGCATCCTCGTGAATGGGCCTACATATGGGAAGATTCTCCCATGCCTAGATCTACAACACATAAACACCGACAACCATAGTCTTCTTCTCATGGAAGACTATCTCACGCATCTCATGGAATAGGTGGGCTAGCATACACTTACCCCACCCAAAAATCTTAGGTGCCTCTATCATTTGGTGAAGCATAACTCCCCACCCACAACCTAGCCCATGTTTTCCTCTGTCAGGCATCAAAAATAGCTCAGAACGATCACTAGTACAGATGCTAGTCTGTGCATCTATCCATATGTGTGCATCAACTCATCGCAACTGGTGGCTCGACCTCTCCATAGATCCCTCCCAAACACAATAGAAAGTGCCTCTATACCTACTCAGGGCACCATATCATAAACACCTCATGCACCATGAAAAGGGATCCGTAATATCCTCCAGATTCCTTTAGGGTGATCATCATCTCTCCCACTAGTAGATGGAAGGTGTTCCTCTCCGAATGGAAATGCTCCACCAAAGCTATGAGTAGGTTGTGATTCACCATCATGATTGGGATCTAGCATAGAGAGGAGAGGCCCAATCACTCGATTTGTGCCAGATCAGCAGCATCGAGACTCTGAAGTAAAGGGTTGTAAGGCAGGTAATGTGACCTGAACAACATGTCACCAAAGACCTCCTGCACACATAACTAACAACAACAAGCAAATGATCGATACCAAAATGAAATGGCAGAACAAAGCTAATAAAAATGTAGATTTTACATCTGCTATCATGGGTTCTCACACAAAGATCTCAAGATCTCGCACAAAGTTTCTCTCCTTTGCATGAAGAATCTCTTCGTCGTGTGAGAAATGAAGTTTTCATGCATAAAGAATCTTGTTCTTTGCATAAGAGGTGGGTATCTCCAGTGCAAGAAACCTCACCGATGCACATGAAGAAATAGCGCACCCTATTTCTTCGTGCAAGAAGAGAAAATCTTCGCATGAGAAAGGATAGTCTTGCATGAAGACTAATTGGACAACCCTAAAATGTACTAAAACATGCAATAAATGACCTCAAACTATGTAAAAGAAAAAGTACAAAGGTAGAAAATTGATGACTCACCGATGGTCTATAGTCTACTGGCTGACTGTGTTGTCTAGAGCACTCAAAACGATGATATTTCATGTTCACTGCCATGTCTCTCTCAGAGCTCAATTTACTAAATGACAAAAAAGCACAAATGAATTGAAAATGACCCCTTGGGCACTTATATAGTTGTTGACCTAATTTTTCAAAGTGCTTTGATTTGCGCAAAAATCACCTTCTTGGCTATTTTGACCATTTTGAATCCATTTTGGGGATCAAATTCAAAATTAGACACACCTTAGTGCCTCAAAAAAGCATTTTAAAATTTTGGGATTGATGTGATCGAATGCTTGTGCAGTCCAAATTTTTATAATACTTTATGATTATTGGAATCTTTTCAACGCAAAATTCTTCATGTTTTCACAATTTATGTTTAAAAAAGTCAACTATGGTTGAATATAGCCAACTTTTGGTCAAATTTTGTCTTCTAGACCTCAAAACCATGTCGAATTAAATCTGAATCTTCTTCTGATTTCCTCTACATTCTGTTGAATCTTAGATTTCTTCTACTACTTTACATCATATTTTTGATGTGTTATCTTTCAATTTCACTCCCGAGGGGGCAGGATGATTACATCAATTAACTTGAATTTCAAATCAATTTGAATCTTCATTACTTGGGGCATCTTGTTCCTATCTTATGTCTTTGTCACTTGGGGCATCTCATCACTCAGGGCATCTTGTTTCCTTCTTTCTGGCATCTTTGTCATCTATTTCATCTGGTCATCAGTCAATTATAGGTATCGGGACAATTTGAACCTTGACTCCTAAGGATCAAGCCTCGTTCTGGGGATGATTCTATAACCCATCCTCTATCAATTTTAGGTATCTAGGTGTTCTATCTAGATCCTTAAAGGTTAAGCTCCATTCTGGAGATAATTTTTTTAATGCTATCAATCTCAGGTATCTAGGTGTTCTATCTAGATCCTTAAAGATTAAGCTCCATTCTGGAGATAATCTTTTAAATGCTTATCAATTTAGGTATCTAGGTGTTTTATCTAGATCCTCAAAGATTAAGCTCCATTCTGGGATAATCTTTTAAATGCTTATCAAATGCTTATCAATTTCAGGTATCTAGGTGTTCTATCTAGATCCTTAAAGATTAAGCTCTGTTTTGGAGATAATCTTTCAAATGCTTATTAATTTCAGGTATCTAGGTGTTCTATCTGGATCCTTAAAGATTAAGCTTTGTTCTAGAGACAATCTTTTAAATGCTATTGATCTTAGGTATCTAGACAATTTGTTTGGATCCTTAAAGGTTAAGCTCCATTCAGAAGATAATATTTTAAATGCTTACCACCCTTAGGTATCTAGGTGTTCTATCTGGATCCTTAAAGGTTAAGCTCTATTCTGGAGATGATCTTTTAAATGCTTATCAATTTCGAGTATCTAGACATTTTGTTTGGATCCTTAAAGGTTAAAATTTGTTCTGAAGGGAACCTTTAAAATGATTATCAATTTTGGGTATCTAGGTATTCTACTTGGATTCCTTGGGATTAAGCTCTGTTCTAGAGATGGTCCTTAAAAGCTTATCAATTGGTCTTTGTATCTTCAACTTTGGAACCAATCTTATCTTTTGATCTTCACATCATGCCTTCTAATTGTCTTAGAATCGAATGTGTTGCTTGCACATTCATTCAAAGAGGGGAAAAATATAATACCACAAAATTAAATCATTGCCATGATCACCAATTCTTGTCTATTTTGACCAATTCTAAGACCTATTCTAATAGGCAATTCTCATTCTACTACTCGCTACTTGACTTAATTGTTAGATGCAAATAACCCTAATCTGCATTCATCATACTCATTATCTAATCCCTATAGTGCGCACTCATATTAGCCACATTAAACCTATTTGATTTCAATTTAATTTAATCTAAAGTATTCATACTTTATTAAATTAAATTATTTCCTAAGGCTAATGTACTATGGGATTAAATTTATTTAATTTAATAAATACACCTATCTCAATTAATTAAAAGGAATTATTTAATTAAATGGGGAAGTTATTTCTAATTAATTAAATGAAATTATTTAATTAAATGGAGAAGCTACTTCTTATTAATTAAGCAAAGTTATTTAATTAAATAGGAAGTTATTCCTAATTAATTAAATAAAGTTATTTGATTAAAAAGAAAAGTGTCTCTAATTAATTAAATCAAATTATTTAATTAAATAGAAAATATGTTTATGAGAGCATATCTTATTTTATTAAATTAAATATCTCTCCTAATTTTCTCTTTAGTTCAAAAATGGAAATTCCTAGTTCACTGCTGATCAAATTAGAAGTGACCCAAATCACTTACTCTCACTGTTGGAAAATGAAGATGGGGTAACTGAGAGGGGAGGGGTGAATCAGTTACCACAAAAACATATTCAACAGTCCCAAAGATGCCTTAAACTTAGTTGCTGCTGCTACTCGGTAAACACATAAATTACTGCTTAAAACTTGATAGATGTTTAGTTAATTTATTAAGCATTTACTAAAATAAGCGACCATGCAAAAGAAAGTAATCATGAACACAGTAGACACCAGATTTACGTGGAAACCCAATATGGGAAAAACCACCAGCAACTAGTCACCAATTTTCACTCTTCTGAAGTGAGCCCTGTTAGGAGCCAACCCTGTTAAAGGTTACAAAACACACTATTAGGTGTGACCCTGTTAGAGGATTTAATCACCCTGTTAGGAGTGGCCTTGTAAAAGGTCTTTAGAACAATTCAACTGAATTGCCACCCTGTTAAAGGATTTATGGAATGGCTGTTAAACCAACTCTGTTAGGAGATTTTGGAATCACTTTTACAATGGTTAGAAAGCAACAATGAATGATCTGAAAATACATGCAACTTATCTTGCTGAATACAGATATCAGTTTAGCTCCACAAGATCCTTACTGATTAAATATATCTTTGCAGCTCCAAGATTTCCCTCTGCTCAACTCTGCTTAGGCACACATAAGTCTCTTCCTTGCACTTCCTTGCACTATCCGTATACACTCTCTATTCCACACTTTTTCGCATCTTGAGCACCTCTTTATATACTATACATAATACCAGGTCGGCCCAACCAACTTGACAAAACATATTCCAAATTCGGCTTGAACTAACAATCAAAACAAAATTCTTCACTGGCCGACGTTGCTCGGTCAATACAGAACAAAAAAACTGCTTCCTGTGTTAACCGGCAGAACTCGGTAAAAACTACAATTACCGGGGAATTTGGTAAACCTACCACTTCCTTTGGAAATTGACTAGACTCGGTAAAAGCTATCTTCGACTACCGAGTGAGCTTGGTCAAAACTAAGCTTTCCTTAGCTTACCGTGCGAACTCGGTTAACACCAACCGTCCGCTACAAAATCCTTTGATACCCGAGTGATCTCGGTAAGAACTAAACTTTCCTTAGCTTATCGTGTGACATACAGGAATGCTCGGTATACACTGCAAAAGGCTTTACTGACTGACTGAGCTCGGTAGACTCTGTAAACTATTTTCTTGACCGATAGAACTCGGTAGACTCTGTCTGATAACTGATATGGCATTTGTGTAACATCAAAGACAATACACAATTACTTAATTGTATCCAACACTCACACTAAAGTTTATCTGAGCTGACTGAATCTTACACTCAGATCTAAGCCAGTTAACTCCCTCTAATTTGGGAATCTTCCACCTTAACTGAACATCATCTTCAACCCTGACCATTGATTGAAATTGATCTCAACTGTTGGAGTATATTAGGAAAATCTATTTAAGTGACCCTCATTTCTTCATTTTGGAGGATGAATTGAATTGCTATCGAAGTGTTGTTGAAATTCATACTCACATTTTCTCACATTTTCTCACAATTTGCATAGACTTGCATCCTTAGTTTAATTTCATTTAGCTTAACTATGCATATGTTAATCTAGTTTGCTTTATTTTATTCTTAGATTACATTTCATATCTCATTTAAAATTATTTTTATATTCATCTAGACTAGCTGCATTCATCAAATCTTTCGTTCTTAGAGGGTTTGGTTGCCTGCACCTCGATTCTGAGGATATTAATAGGCAAAATCCCTTTAGATAGAAGGCAACATGTCACCTTGCCAGACTATTCATGGGTGAACAATATCATGTTCATTCTAGGATGAATCCACACATAATGACCATGTTGAAGTGTGTATGTTAGTATAGGCCACAATTCACACTTATTGTACAAAGGCTAGCATATGGAGGAAGAGAAGGAATGTGTGCTTCCAAACCATGTATGAACATTTTGGTATTGTGCCTCTAATAGTGATCATGAGCATGGGTATGAAAGTGGAATTAATAAGGGATATGGGAGGGAGGGTATGAAAAAGGGGTAATGATATGGAATAAGAATAATGATATGGATAAAATGTGGGATATGAAGTGGATGGGAGAACCAAGATCAAGGACATATGAAAGGGGGATGGAAGTATATAGGAGTATGGATGGAAAATGGATGAACATGACAAGGACTATGGGAGGAAAGATATGGATAGAATGTCAAGATCAAATATATGAAAGGATGATGGGAGTATGTAGGAAAGTGTATGGATAATGTGCAAGGGATATGGATAGTGAGTATATGGATGGATGAAAGGAAAGTGAAAGTCAAGATCAAAGATGGAAAAGGATAATAAATGGTAGATGGAAGTATGGAATATATGTAAGGCAATGTGGTATGGCTAGAGCTTGCCCCCAGTGTAGAGTGCAAGTGGAAAAGGAAAAGTGAATGGATGGATAAGTGGAATTGGAAGACCTTAGAGAGAAAGGGAGGACTCAAGCATCTAGTTACATGGATGGTATCCTTTGATATTTATTTCTCTTTCTTTGCTACTTTCAAGGAAATTGCACTATTTTTCTCATAGATGTTGATAGGGTAGTGAATGGAAGCATGATGACTTATTAAAAGGTTTGAATTAAGGGGTTGGAGTGGTTGTGAGGAAGACATGGTTGATGGATGTTAGGTTGGAAGACTTCTAAATGAGTGGATGAAGGAGGCAGAAAGATTGTCATTGGCACACACCTTGAAGGGTGATGGAAAGGAGGAAATTTTGGAGGATATGTAGGAGAAATTTTGAATTTTGGGATATAGGGACCAAAAATGGATGAAGGAGATGATGGATTTAGGATGGTGGATTTGGGTATATAAGGACCCAAAATGGATTTGGAAAGTGGAAGATGGGATGATTTATGCATGAGGAAAGCCTTTGGATGAGCAGAATTGGATGTCATTTGGAATCTTTCTTTGATATTTATTGCTACATTAAGTAGCTTTGGGATCCACAAAATTTTTGTATTTTTTATTTTTAGCCTTTGTGGCCTTCTAGTTTTGCTTTGGATCGTATTTTTCTTTTCTTGTAAATGTCTTTTAGAGGGGACATGTTGATCCTCAGATTTTTGTGAATTTTTGACATCATTAACTTTATTGTTGGCATCCAATTTGCTTCCATTGGCCATGGTATGGGTGCATGAAGATAAATGGGGTAGAGAGCTTATGGATGGTGAACATTGGAAGGAAATCAAGGATGTGTGCCTTTTTTGATCTTTATTAGGAGCATGAGGGGATGAAGTGGAAAACATGGATATGGTGGATGGATGTATGTAAGGACCTAAAATGGATGGAAGGGATGAAGGATTTGGAAGTGGAACATAAGGACCCAAAATGGATGGAAGTGAGGAAGGAAACATATGATGGATATGAGGTCCCAAAATGGACTTGGAAGATGAATTATGGGCAGCTTTAGGTTCAGAAGGAGTAATTTTGGATTTCAAAGGGGTGGAAGGCATACTAACATCTTGAGACATTATGTCTTCAATGGGATACTTATTTTCAACACAAGATGTGAGTCCATGTATATGGGGTTCATAAGTGGATTGGATAGGTGTCATAGGATCATGTGGAGGATTAGGATCATGAAGGAGATTATGAGGGATAATAGGATTTGGAGATGGAGTGGGATCATGAAAGGAAAATGAAGAGGTGATTTTATCTTGACTTAAAAGAGGATCATATGGTGGAATGAGTGGATTAGGAGATGGAATAGGATCATGAGATGGGGTGATTTGATCTTGAAATGGAGAAGTATTAGTGGATGGAGTGGAAGGAACTTCTTCATGAAGTGGAGGATCTATGGATGCTAACTCTTGAGATAGAGTGGAATTGGTAAGGTGTGTGGTACATGAAATGCCTTGATCTTGTCTAGGAAGGGGATCATGGAATGGACTAGAAGGGATAAATGGATCTTGAGGGATAAGGGAATGATGGGATGGAGAAATGCTCAGATCTAGAGGAGATGAGGAATATATAATGTCATGCTTTAGAGTAAGATCTTGAGATGTAATTGGGGGTATGACTATGGGTGATTGGATCACTTTATTTTGAATTTTGCATGTAGACAAGAATTTGAGTGAGAAAAACCTATTACAAGGTGGGGATGATATTTTTGGAGGATTAGGATTGTGTGAAGGTAGAAGGATGGGTAGGGGATTGGCATGATGGTTTTTGACATTAGGCTCAAAGTAGTGGGAATTTCATGGAGGGTTGAGGTTGGATTGGATATGAGGACTATGGTCTTCGAAACATGGGGGGTGGAGGACACATGGCATGGAAGGTGGACTTTTTCTGTTGATTTGCTAGGCTCAAGATAGAATTCTTAAGTTCATCAATTTCTTTGGCCATGGCATTTTTGCTTGAGGCATTGTATGGGCATAAATGGAATTTTATGTGATGGAGGGATAATGAGGTGGATTTCCCTTGTCAAAGGTAGAGGAAGAATAGAAAATGTGAGATGGATTAGAATTGGATATGAAGTTTTGAGGAGTGATTTGATATGTAGGTTGAATGGGAGGTATAACTCTAGATTACCTTTGAAGATTGTCAACCATTTGATTAAGCCGATTCTTATCCATGGATCATAGATGAAGAGTGATGAAAGATTTAATGATGAATGGAATAAGAACTTGGGACTAGGAGAAATGTTGGGATTTTTGTCAATTTGATTTGAATTGGATTGGACTTGATATTGATTGCACTAGATTTGATTTGATTTGATATTGAATTGGATTTGATTTAATCGGATTGTAATTTATATGACTTGATGTGATATTAATATTGATTGGATGAGGGTTTGATTTGATTTGATAAAAAACCCTATGATATTGCAAACAAGTGAATGTGGGATTTGAATTAAAGTTTGATGTGTATGGCAATGCTCATATGTCCAAAGTAAAAGATGTGATGCAAAGTTGAATTAGAAGAAGACATGAATGAAATTAGAAAGATTGATTATGGATGAAGAGGTAAATGGATTGAATTAAGAATGGATTAGAAATGATTGAATTTGACAAGGAATTGGCTTAGAATAATTATGATAAAGCATTGGATGAGGGAATTGAAGTGTGATTTGGAGTATGAACCATGACTAGGATGGAGATTATGGATTAGATTGAATGATTAGGAAGATGAGGAAATGATTTGGACGAATAGAGATGATTAAGACTTCAAGGAATGATTTGAAAGATGAAGACAAGAGATGTATGAGGGTGATGACTTTGATGGAAAGAAGTGATGTGGAATTGATGTGGACAACGTGACTAAGAGGACTTGAACCAAGACTTGTTTTTGTTGTGTCTGAAAAAAAAAAAAAAAATTGGATTTTTGAAATTTTACGATGTTTTTGGATTTTTATGTTTTACAATGTTTTTGGTCTTTTCAAATTTGAGATGCAAATTAAATAATGCAATATATACAAGACAGACAGTGTGTCCCCTTCAATGAGGGAGGGTTTCAAACACTCAAGCATGTCAAACACACCAACAATCCTATAAGGTTTCAACTAGGATGTACAAGGATCAACTAGAGGGAGTCCTTGATATACGCAAGGTATGTGAGGCACAAATATATAGATGAAAGAAAATAATGCCACATAGCCAGGGGGAAATGGTAACCCAAATCTACTCCTTCACTTCCCAAAGGTATAAAGTTCTTTGGGGCTTAGCCAAGAGTGACAAGATTTTACTTCCAAGAGAGATGTCTTTTGATTCACCTCCCAATTTTTATACTCCTCCACAACACTGAAGTTGAGGTTGTCCCAAGGGGTGATGAAATCTCCAAGTAAGCCTCCTTAAAAAGAAAAACAAGATCACTTTTTTTTGTGCACCCAAGATCACCCGAAGTCACAAGGGGAGAGAATACATAAGTGGCCTCGGGGTTTAAAAGACACAGGTTCTTTCCCAATGAAGCTTTAGGTTTTGTAATCTACTTTGAAGACACATGTGTTTATAGCATACAATGTTCTTTCCAACTTGAAATCATCATCAACTTGCTCGTGAACATAAGCAAATTCAATAAGGAAAGAATCAATTCCATTATGCATTCAAGATTGAGTGATTGTTAACTTTTAAGCACCAAACTGAAATGTGCATTGTAATGTTTGTTGATCCTTAGACATGCAAGATTATGCTATCATCCATTCCAAAGAAAAAGTGTTGTTCAATTAACTATGCATTCAAGATTGATTTTGATTGTTTTAGTGTTTAACCATGCATTCAAAGATGAGTTTTTAAGCATACAAGTTCATTCCCAAAACAAATTTAAAGAAAAACCTACAAGCAATATGGTTAGTGATTTCTAGAATTCTCCAACCTTCAAGGCACAAGTGAGAAAATATCCTTGCAAAAACACAAGTTAGGGCATTGAAAATGTAGGACAAACATGAAACAACCCTACAATGAAAATTTTAACACAAAGTTAGGTCTTTGATAGAAAAATTATAGATCTAAAAAGCATCAAAATCTAATGAAACCAACACCATCATGATAGGCTCAAAATCATCTTTTTAATGATATTACATTTTTCAAAAATGGAGTCTATATGCTCATGTTATGAGCAAAAAACCAAAGGCTACTCCTTATAGTCTAGAAGGGCATGTGGAATACTAGTGTAGTGATGACGTCAATGATTTGTGGGTTTAAATTTGATGGTTAGATGCATGGCAAGGAAATTTTTTTTTGTTTTTTTTTTGTATTTTTGCCAAAAAAAGGGTCAAAGCTAAATGATCTAAGATAAATTTTATTTTTAAAAAATAAAATTAAAAAGAACATGAAGACTTAAAAACTCAACCTAAACATCAAAAAAAAATTTAAAATGAAATTGTGGGTGGAGGGAGGGTTGTTTAAATGGTGGCCAAGGTTGTAGAGGGTGGATGTTGCAGGGGGCAGAGCTGGGGATGAGCAGCAATGGGGGAGGAGAGGTAGCAAGGAGGAGAGTGGAGGCAATAGAGGGGAGTCGAGCTACGGGTAGCGTTTTGGCATGGAAGAGGTTTCACAACTGGAGGAGGAATGATCAACAGTGACTTTGGCTTTGGTAGCAGTTTACAAGGTGAGGGTAGAGGGGTCACAGTGGCAATGCCAAGGGTTATGGAAATGGGTAGAGGGAATAGAGGTAGGGTTTAAGTGGAGGTTGCAAAGTGGTGGCGGCTCAAGCCAAAGGAGGAGCAGAGATTAGCAGTGAGGTGAGTAGAGGTAGAGGGAATGGAGGCAAAGAGGAGTGCCAGACATGGGGGTTTCACTGGTGGGAATCACAGAGGAGATGGTGGTGAGTGGCAGAGAAAATGCAAGGAGGTCGCGGTAGCAGAGGTCGCAGTCGCAGGGTTGTAGTGTCTGCAGTGAGACGTAGTTGCACTGGAGTAGAGTTTGTAGGCAGCAAGTTGTAGGTGGTGCTAGGAGAGAGTGGTTGTAGGGGATCATGGAGGGAGTGGTTGCAGGGTGTTGCCATTAGTGGTAGGAGCAGGGCACTAGGGCGACGCTCGCAGGTGCCACCGAGTGCCAAACCTGCATAAACCAACAATGAATTTTTTTTTTTTGAATTTTTTTTTTTCATTTTCCTCCCTATTTAAACTTTTGATAAGATTTTTTTTAAACTATATATATATAATATAAACATATATGATAAGATATATATTTATATTATTAATATATATATATATAATGATTTTTTAAAAAGTATAAACACGATAAAATGAAACAAACCCTCTCTTTTTTTTTTCTTATCAATAAATATGGATTTTTTTTTAGTTTTCTATTTTCCTATTTATGAAGATATATATCTAATGTATATACACTCCTACAACTTAGAAATAGAAAAACAAGAAGTATAGAGTGTTACATGTCAAAAGACTTCTCTCGTGTGCTTCAAGCATGATGATCAGCTTTATGGCTCGATTAGAGACTCCTCATGAAACTTGATCTACAAGCATAAGCCTTCAGCCTACAAGCTTGAAAATTCATAAATAAACTCAAAAACATGTTAGATGATTAGTTTGAACCTATGAAGTGGGTCCTGTCGAGCATGCCAAAATGTGTTGCATAAAAATGTAAGAAAGGGTGTTAGGATAAACCACGGACATAAATAAAAACTATATGCAAATATAATCAATAACAAAAAATAATAGATCACACAAAAATGAACACAAGGCACCAAGATTTAATGTGGTTCACCCAATCCCTGGGCTACATCCACCAAACAGCAAGTCTGATCTTATTACAATCCAATGATTACAACTTGATTACAATCTGTAATCCCTTCTAGCTCAATACCGCTGCAAGAACCAATTTTACATCACAACATAATGAAAAAATACCTAACCCTAAACCCTTTTATACAAGTATTTTATGTCATTTTAGGGTTACAACATGCTGGCCATATGTCGTCCATAACTTTAGTGGCGAATCTATGAATGGCGAATAGTACCAAAAAAATTGCTACAAATGGTGAATCGTACCAAAAATTACTACAAATGGCAAATCGTACCCCACTAATTATGAAGTATGTACAGTATTTTCCTAATCAGTCACCATAATCTAAAAAAGGGAATAAACACTAAGCAACTAACGTCTATTCCTACATATTCATGCAAACCTCAAATATGAAAGACAACATGTAAGTAGTGAAGACATGACATCAAAATAGTTTAATCAGTCTAACTCAAGCAGTCTAAAGCAACATAGAAGCTACCCTACATCAATAGGAGTAGATCATTGAAATATTAGAAGAGTGATGCAGCGGATGACAATAGGAGCAGAAACTCTAGATCAATCACAAGCATGGTGACAGGAAGGAGAAAACATGGAAATGCAAAGCTTATATTTAGCATGTTAAAGATGCTACATCTTTGGCATTTATGTCAAAGAGGGAGATATAGGAGAAATTGATCAATACAAAGTAAGAGGGAGATATATATGGAGATATATATGAAGGATCAGGAATACAGAGTAAGGATGCAGTAGTCTAGAGGGAGAAGCAAAATAAAGGATTTAGATTTTCGTGGTAAGTAAGTTGATCAGCTTAATCATTTGATTAGTTTGGTTTACCATCAATACCAAAGAGGGAGATTGTTGGAAATAATTGAAAAGATCATGAATGAAGAGAAATGGACTTGGTAAAGAACGTTTCAATCATTGTTTTTTCATTGATGTCAAACCTGCTACTTGCAGGAATGACAATTGCTTAAGTGAAAGAGAAATAGAATAGGTAAAGAACATTTCAATCATTGTTTTGTCATTGATGTCAAACCTGCTACTTGCAAGAATAATAATTACTTAAGTGATCCAAATACTATCAATTGTTTGATTGACAAGGAGGTGATAATCAATAAGATGTAACTAGAGTACCTAGAGAAAGGTTGAAGTTATGATGTTTTAATGAAGTATAAGGATCAGCTAAGCCATTGATGAAATAGTGTATTGATGACATACTCTAAGAAACAGAGGATGGACACAATGAGACACATGATGTAAGGATTAACTAAGTTCTAGTTAGTGCCAAATAGATTTTTAGTTGAAGCCGAGCAAGTTCAATTTTAGTGTGTTGAGTGATCTTCAGGTGCCGAGTAGCCTTTAGGTGCCGAGTGAAGATCAAGTGCCAAGCAATCTTCAGGTGTCGAGCAAGATACAGGTGTCGAGCATCAGTAAACCAATGATGTCGAGTTGCTGCATTTGAAAAGTCAAAGATTTTCTGGATCTGAGCTGACATGGTAGTTATCTAGAATTTTGTGAACCAGATAGAAGATAAGAATGATGAGCTGGTGGAACTAAACACTATGTAAAACATTTTTTGGTGAATGCTAATGGATTTATCATGAAGTTTCTAGATAGAAACTTGATATGGGATAGATAAATTGTATCCTACCTAATCCATTGAAACCTTAAAGTTGGAGAGGGATATTTGAGCAGGAAATCAAGAACATTACTTCTTTATAAGGAGTTACAAGTCAGAGATTAAGTGCACATGCATGAGAAAGAATTGGTCATCAGTGTAATCATATGAAAAAGCCAAGAGGAGTAAGAACAGAGCATCAAGACTCTAAATTGATTGAGTGACCAGAGAGAGCATTGGCATAATGAGTGGAAGAACTCAAGGAGATAGATCTTGAAGGTTGAACAAGCTGTCAGCACTGCAAGGGAGGAAAGCCAAGCAAAGAAAGTAATTGAAGAGTGATATGAAATCTGCATAGTTAGGGTTGCAATCTATATCAGATCAAAACCCCTTCTAATACTTTCTTACCATTGTATTAGATATTGAAATCCTACATTGCTAGGTTAGCTTAATAGCTAGGTAGATAAGCCTCAAGAAAAGGATAAAAAGATCCCCAAGCAAAGGATACAGAGATCCTTAGGAAAAGGATAAAGAGATCCTTAGGAGGAGGATAGGAGATCCTTAGAGAGGGATAAAAGATTTTTTTTTAGTAGGTGACTATAAATCCCATGGACTTGGGTGAGCCTAACAACTCTATGTAAATCCTTTAACAGGGTGACATTCTAAATTGAATGTTCTTAAATCCTTTAACAGGGTCACATTTAACAATGTATTGTAGCCTTTAACAAGGTAGGCCTTTAACAGGGCAGGCCATCAAAAGTGGTTGAAATCAATTGCATAGTTATTTTGTGGGTATCATCCCCACTCCAGTTTTACCTTCTTTTTCTTGGAGGGTTTCTAGGTTATCAAATCCTTAGTGTTATGGTGTGATGTGTGTTTACTTTTCATGATTTTTTAATGTTCAATTGCACGCATGATAATTTCAGTTATGTGCCATTAAGAATTTGTAGAAAAAATTGTATTGGACATCATTGGACCTTGGATAACTAATTCACCCCCCCCTCCTCTCAGTTATTCTAAAGAATTATAACAATTAGTATCAGAGTAGATTGTTGATTTGTTTCAAGGTACTAGCAGCAGGAAGATCAAGATGTCTAAGATAGAAGTTCCCAAGCTAAACAAAGATAAATTTGTTGCATGGAAAAGTCTAATGAAGCTACACCTCAGATCAATAAGTGACTATGCATAGACCTCAATCATAGTTGACCATGTAGACCCTATAGGACCCCTCACTGTAGATGACATGAGTAAGAAGAAGGAGCACAATCAAGCTATGTTAGATATTGCTTTAGCACTAAGCTATGTTGAGTATGATGACATCAAAGGATGTGATCCTTCACATCAGATGTGGAATACATTATCAAGAATCTATGGAGGAGATGAAAATGTCAAGAGAGCCAAAAGAGAAAGCCTAAGAGGAAAATTTGATGATATGAAAATCGAAGAAGGAGAGAATGCTGCTCAATATGGTGCAAGAATGAAGGAAGTAGTCAGTGTCATAAGAAGCCTAGGAGGATAGTTAGCAAAAGAAACAATATGTAGCAAATACTTGAGAACTTTTCTTCCCATCTATGCTATAAGAGTATCAGCCACCCAAGAGCTAAGGTGTGTACCAGGCAACACAGTGACATTTGAAAAAATAATTGGAAGACTCACTGCCTTTGAGCTATCCAACTTTGACAACTACAAGCCAAAAAAAATTGAATCTACATTTAAAGCTAAGATGACGATGAAAGACAATGAGGATGTTCAAACAAAGAAAAAGAATGGAAAAGGAAAGTATGTATCTAGTGATAGCAACACTGATGAAGGTGATTTAGACCAATTGGAGACATTACTAGCAAGAAGATTTCATAGAGGAAGAGGCAAATTCAAAGGTAAGCTACCAATCATTTGTTTTAATTGTAATGAAGTTGGTCACATTGCAGCTAGATGCACACAAAAGAAAAATTACAAGAATGGAGGCAACTTCAAGAACAAGAAAGAGGAAAATAAGGACTACAAAGGTAAAGGCAAAAGATGCTACATTGTTGAAGAAGACTCTGACAAGAATGATGATGAAGTAGTCTATGTGGCTATGAAATATGAATCAGATGAAGATGAAGCAACTACCCTAGTAACCTACATGAACAAGAATAATAAATGGATCATAGATAGTGGATGCTCTCATCACATGACTGGAGACAAAAGTAAGTTCATTATATTTTTTTAATATGAAGGAAATAGTGTTAGATTTGGTAACAACGCACCATGTCAGATCAAAGGGAAAGGTAGTATCAATCTTACTAAAAGGATATCATGTGATAATGCATACTATGTTGAAGGCCTGAATTATAACTTGTTAAGTGTCTCACAGTTAGGCAACATAGGATGTAAGGTTGAATTTGAAAAAGGAGTTGCTAAGATTTATGATTCTTAAGGAAGTCTATTAGGAAAAGGTGATCAAACTAAGAGTAATTTATTTTACCTTGACATGGAAGATGCTTCTTGTCTTATTATTCAAACTAATGATGTATGGTGATGGCACAAGAGGCTATGTCATGTAAATTTTGACAATCTGATAAGCATCAGAAAAATGAAGAAAGTTAGAGGTCTACCAAAGTTGAAGAAGCCTGATAACATCATGTGCAAACAATGCCAACTAGGAAATATGACCAAGTCAACTTTCAAAAACAAGACTTATACTTCAAATGAAGTATTAGAGCTAGTTCATACTAATTTGTGTGGTCCTATTGAAGTACAAAGCTACAAAGGTGACAGATACATAATGCTATTTGTAGATGACTATTCAAGAATGATGACAGTCATGTTCCTGAAACAAAAATTAGATGCATTCCAAATGTTCAAATGGTACTTGGCCAGAGTAGAGAAAGAGACTAGAAAAAGCCTAAAATGTCTCAGATCTGATAGAGGAGTTGAATTCACATCAAGAGAATTTGAAGAGTTCTACAATGAAAGAGGAATTAAAAGGCAGACATCAGCACCCAAAACTCCACCTCAGAATGGTATAGTAGAGAGAAGGAATAGATTAGTTATTGACTATGTCAATACCTTAATGATGGAGAAAAATTTTGCACTCAAGTATTGGAGAGAAGCTATAAGTATTGCAATCTACACACTCAATAGAGTTCAAGTCAAGAAAGGTACAAATGCAACACCTTTTGAATTATGATATGGGAATTCTCCTAATGTAAAACATTTCAAAATATTTGGATGTAAATGTTATATATATAAAGAGTCTAGGAATGGAAAGTTTGATGCAAAGAGTGAGGAAGGCACATTTCTTAGTTATTCAACTAGAAGCAAAGCTTATAAGTGTGTGAATGGTAACACTAACAAAGTAGTAGAAAGCACAAATGTGAAATTTGATGAGCTTGCAGAAGTTCAAAGTGTTGATAATACCAAGAAAGTAGAAGAATACAAGACCTTTGTATACTTTTATGAAGGTATACCTAATAATGGTGAAGTTGCAACTCAGAATGATAATCAACAATAGAATCTAGTATCTGCCGAGTCACAGACAATGAATGTCGAATAACAGACACATTCAGAAGCTGAGCTACAAAATACAAAAAATGTTCATTCAGATTTTGATAATAGCCAACAAGAAGAAAATGAACAAATACTTGATGAAAATATGCATGAGGATACAGATTCTGAAAGTATGTGAAAAGACATCATCCTGCAGATCAAATTATTGGAAACAAAGAGGCAAGACCAATGACAAGGAATAGACTCAAAAATGAAACATGTCTGCTCAGAAAAATGGAACCAAAAATAGTAAGTGAAGCCATAACAGATGATGACTGGTATAATGCTATGAAAGAAGAAATAGAACAAATTGAGAAGAACAAGACATGGACCTTAGTCTCAAGACAAGTTGATAAGAATGTGATTGGAACCAAGTGGGTGTTCAAAAATAAGTTAGATGAGAATGGTGAAATCACAAGAAATAAGACAAGATTAGTCTGCAAAGGATATGCACAAGAAGAAGGACTAGATTATGGTGAAACTTTTGCTCCAGTTGTCAGAATGGAAGGAGTAAGGAACCAAGTGGGTGTTCAAAAATAAGTTAGATGAGAATGGTGAAATCACAAGAAATAAGGCAAGATTAGTCTGCAAAGGATATGCACAAGAAGAAGGACTAGATTATGGAGAAACTTTTGCTCCAGTTGCCAGAATGGAAGGAGTAAGGACCTTACTGGCATATGCAGCCTACAAAGGATTTAAAGTCTATCAAATGGATGTTAAGTCTGCATTTCTAAATGGTATACTTAAAGAGGAAGTCTACATAGAACAACCAGAAGGTTTTGTTGATGAAAAGAAAAAAAATAAGCTATGCAAATTACACAAGACTCTATATGGATTGAAGCAAGCCCCTAGAGCTTGGTATGAGAGACTTCACAAGTATTTTGTACAAATAGGATTTGAAAGAACTGATGATAACAAAAACATGTACATCAAATTAGAAGGTAAGGATATTCTTGTATCTAAAATATTTTTGGATGATATAGTTTTTGGAGGAAAGGAAGTACTGTGCAAAATTTTTGCTAACAAAATGAAACATGAGTTTGAAATGTCTATGTTTGGAGAAATCAAATTCTTTATAGGATTGCAGGTGCATCAACTAAAACATGGTATATTTGTGACACAATCAAAATCTTTGCTAAATAGTCTTTGCTAAATCTCTTTGCTAAATTTCTTAACTTCAGAAGTGGTTAATTGTAAGCCTTAACAGGTTAACTTTATACTATAGTACTAAAGCTTATGGGTATCATGTTGGAATTCTTTTAGAATAACTGAGGTTGGGGGGGTTTTGGTGAATTAGTTATCCAAGGTCTAGATGTACAAATAAAACATTTCTTATCTTAGTGAACCTATAAAACATTAATATTCATGCATGCATCCAAATGAATATGTGAATACTTAAAACTTGCAAGTTATTATCTAATCAAATTGCAAATATGTAAAGTATGAAACACAACACATTCATTAGCACACTTGACACAATGATTTAATGTGGAAACCCAATTTGAGAAAAATCACTAGTAACATGCTACTCCTTTTTCACGCTTCTAAAGTGATGCCTTGTGAAAGGCCAACCATGTTAAAGGTTAAAATACACACTATTAAATGTGACCCTATTAAGGGATTTCAATCACCCTATTAAAAGTGAGCCTTGTTAGAGGACTTTAGAGCATTCACTTGGAATGCCACCCTATAGACTAATATAATTGTTAGAGAATAACAATAGAGCTTTGATATGATACAACTTACAGCTTCTCTTGCAAATTATAAATCTCTATTTAGTCCTCCATTTTTCTTGGCCTTTACACTTTTTAGTTCTAATAGCTTGTTCACCCTTCAAGCATAAATCTCCTTAAGCCTTCTTACTTAGCATACCATGCAGATTCTTCTCTTGGGTCACTTGATGAAACAAAACCCTTAATTCCTTCTTCTCTCTAGGTTTTTGCATATGACCTACTTTACTTCATGACCAGACATTCCTATAAATAGGAAATTAAGATACTCTATCATTTTTCATCATCCATTTTAGGGTTTGGATGGATTAGGTAGGATACAATGTATCTACCCCATATCTTTCATCTCTTCTAGAAACTTCTTCCTAGAATCCATTTGAATTTTCCTCAAAAATGATTTACATCAAATTTTGTGCCACCATCTCATCAACCGTATCTTCCTCCCAGTTTACAAGTTTCAAGAAAATAAACTTTTTGACTTATATTTGGTGAATCTACAATCTTTGTCATAATGTAGCAGCTTGACATTATCAATCTTCTGATGCTTGACACATACTGTGTTTCTTGACATCAACTATGAAATTACTTGGCATCAACTAAAATTTACTAATGCTCATCATCAACTGTCTCACTTGGCATCCACTAAAATTTTCTTTTACTCAACTCCAACTGATTTTCTACTCGGCATGTACCAAGTTTTCTTGGCATCTACTATCCACTCGATCAACCTTGATTGAAAAACTTTTTTTAACTTGTTCTTCTAAACTTTCTTAGTGTAGCCAACATGTAACCTTAAGCAAATCATCAATACATCATGTCATCACTGTCTTAACTAATTCTTGTACTTCATTACATAGTCATAACTCAACCTTTCCTCTAGGTACTTTTGTTACATCAACTAAGTGATAGTACTTGAATCTTATAAGCAATTATCTAACCAACAAATAGTGGGTTTGACATCAGTGACAAAATAATGATTAAAATAAATAACAATCTTTCTAATCAAATTTCAACAATCTCCCTCTTTGGCATTGATGGCAAACTAAACTGATCAACCAAATGAATCAAATAATGAACATCTTGTTCAACCAATCTGACTAGGTTAAAGCAAGACAATACCAAAAAGAAAAGTTGTATTAAAATTTCTCCCTCTAGCAACAACTTCCATCTTCTAATTAGGTTACAAAAACTCTTTCTTATAACTCCCTCTGAATTCCTTCTTATATCTTTATGATATACTAAATTGATCAGCAGAATGTCTCCATCTTTTTGACTTGATCAATTCTCCCTCTTTCTAACTCTTTCTCTAATATCCTTCCTCCTTCTCTGATCACTTTCCTCTTGCACTTGATCAGTAAAACTCTTCTTTCTCCCTCATGCTCATTTTTTTCACTGTTAGATTTTGATCAGTTTCTATTATTTCTCCCTCTTTGACAACAATTCCAAATACATATACCAAACATTTGGCATCTTTAATATATACAGATATAATATTTTTTAGGTTTTTCAATTTCTCCCTCTGTCACCTTGCTTTGTGACTAATTTGAAGTTTCAACTTTGTGATTACTTTAGGCAGTTCCTAAACTAAGATCCACTACATCAATTTGTATTATATGAACATCATATTATAGATATAGGACACTCCCTCTATTTCTTACATAGCCTTTGATAGGGGTATCACCCCTAGTTTACCTCTTAGATACTCATAAGCATCCTTAGATAATGCTTTTGTGAAGATATCAGCAGTTTTCTCCTTTGTGTTAACATATTCCATCTTCACCTCTTTAACTTGAACCAACTCTCTTACATAATGATACTTGGTTGCAATGTGCTTAGTCTTTGTATGCATTACTAGATTCTTTGATATATTGATAGCACTTGTATTATCACAATAAAGTACCACTAGTTCCTTGATCTCTTCATTCATTCCCTTAAGTAGCTATTTGATCCATATAATGTTTGTGCTATTGATAGCAGTAGCAACATATTTTTCTTCAGCAGTAGATTAGGAAGTACAATTCTATTTTTTACTAGTCCATGTAACTAGTCTTTTGCCTAAGAAGAATGCTCCTCCACCAGTGCTCATTCTATCATGAATGTTTCCAACCCAATTAACATCAATGTAGGCCCTCAGTTCAAACTTTTTATTCTTCTTGTAGTATAAACCAAACTCTTTTGTTCCTTTCAAATATCTCATTATTCTCTTCATAGCCATTATAGTGATTCTTTTTGGGATTAGCAGAGAATCTTGCAACTATCCCTACAACCAATGCAATATCAGTTGTGCTATGTACTACATATTGCAATTTTCCAACCATGAATCTGTATAATGTTTGATTCACCTCAGTTGAATCATCATTCTTTGACAACTTGTGTCCTGTCACCATAGGTGTACTTACTAGTGTGGAATCCTCTAGTCCAAAAATTTTCAATATCTCTTCAATGTATTTTGACTATGTGATATATATACCATACTTCATCTGGTATACTTGTAATCCCACAAATAATTTGATCTCTCCAAACATAGACATTTCAAATTCTTGCTTCATCTGATTTGCAAACTCCTTACATAAAGCATCTTGTCCTCCAAATATAATATCATCAACAAATATTTCAAATAACAATATACCTTTGTCTTTTTCTATCTTCATGTACAGATTATTGTTATCATTAATCCTTTCAAATCCAATCTTCACAAGATAAGTATGAAGTCTTTCATACCATGCTCTTGGTGCTTATTTTAAACCATATAGAGCTTTGTGCAGTCTGCATACTGTATATGTGAAAATGCGACCAATGCTAACACACACACTTCAACATGGTCCTTATTTGCAGATTCATCTCGAAATGAACATTGAATTGTTCATTCGAAAATCAACCGGCAAGGCGACCTATTGCCTTCTATCTAAAAGGAATTGCTTGTTAGATATCCTTAGACTTGAGGTGTTAAGAAACCAGACCCTCTACGAACAAAGGATTTAAAAAAAAATGTGACTAATCTATATGAGAATGCAGATTAATCTAGAATGGAGTATGCATGTTTAATCTAAGAATATGTAAAAGAAAGCTATGCTAAAATGTATGCATATTATGCTAAATGAGATTAAACTAGAAAATGAATATCTTATAAAAATAATGAGCTCAAGTGAATGCACAATCTAGCAACAATTCAATGCAAATTCTCATTCAACCTCTCCAAAATGAAGAGATGAAGGTCTCTTAAATAGACTTTCCTGGAATCCATCAACGGTCAAGATTGATTTCAATCAATGGTCAGGATTAAAGGTGAAGTTCAATCATAAAGGAAGATTTACAAATTAAAGGGAGTTAACTAACTCAGATCTGAGTGTAAGAGTCAGTCAACTCAGATAGACATTAGTGTAAAAGCAAGTGATCTGGGTCACTTCTAATTTGATTAGCAGTGAACTGGGAATTTCCTTTTTTGAACTAAAGAGAGATTTTGGTGAGATATTTAATTTAATAAAATGAGATATGCTCTCATAATTACCTTTTCTACTTAATTAAATAATTCTATTTAATTAATTAGAGAGACTTTTCTTATTTAATTAAATAACTTCATTTAATTAATTAGGAATAGCTTCCCATTTAATTAAATAACTTTGTTTAATTGATTAGAAGTAAGTTCTCCATTTAATTGAATAATTTTGTTTAATTAATTAAAATATGGACATTTATTAAATTAAATAAATTTAAATCCATAGTACATTAGCCTTAGGATATAATATAATTTAATTAAAGTATAAATACTTAGTAATTAAATTAAATATTAATCAATAGGTTTAATGTGACTAATATGAGTAAATACTATAGGAATTAAATAATAAGCATGATGAATGCAGATTAAGGTTTTCTGCATCTAACAATTAAGTCAAGTAGTGAGTAGCCGAATAAGAATTTGCCTAATGGAATAGGACTTTAGGATTGGTCAGAAATAGACCAAAATTGGTATCATGTCAATGAGCCAATTTTGGTGTATTACATTTTGCCCCTCTTTGAATGAATGTGCGAGCAGCATGTTTAATTCAAAGAAAATCAGAAAGCATGATGCGAAGATGAGATTGGTTCTGAAGTTGATGACACGGAGACCAATTGATAAGCTTTTAAGGACTATCTCTAGAACAGATCTTAATCCCAAGGAATCCAAGTAGAGCACCTAGATACCTAAGATTGGTAGCATTTAAAAGACTATCTCCGAAATGGAGCGTAATCTTTAAGGATCTAGACAAAACATCTAGATACCTGAAATTGATAGCATTTAGAAGATTATCTCCAGAACAGAGTTTAATCTTCAAGGATGCAGATAGAAAACCTAGATACCTAAGATTGAAAGAATTTAGAAGACTATCTCCAGAATGGAGCTTAACCTTCAAGGATCCAAATAGAACACCTACATACCTAAGATTGATAAAAGATAACAAGGTCCAATCATGAGTCATTGAATTATCCCCAGAATGAGGCTTGATCCTCAAGAGTCATGGTTTAGACTGTCCCAATACATATCCATCAAACTCTGAGAGGAGTTGTTATAAGGTTGATCAATTGATAAAAAGATAAGATAGATAGCAAAGATGACAGATAGAAGGGAACAAGATGCCCCAAGTGATGAGATGCTCCAAGTGATAAGGACATAAGATGGGAACTAAATTCCCTAAGAAATAGGTATTTAATGATGTAATCATCTTGCCCCCTCAGGAGCAAAATCAAAATATTACACACCAAAAATAGATGCAAAGTAATATAGCAATAGATACAGAAGAAATCTGAGATGTAGCAAAATGTAGAAGAGATCAGAATGATCAAAAAAAATTCAGAGTTGTTATGAAATGATTGCAAGGTCGCAAAGGCCAAGCTTGACCCAAATTTGACCAAATTTAGGTATAGTTGACTTGAGTTGACTATTTTCAAAATTGATTTTGAAAATATGGAGAATGTAAAGTTGAAAGGATTCCAAGAATCACAAAGTATCAAAAAAATTTGGGCTGCACAAGCATTTGATCACATCAGTCTCCAAAATTTTAAAATGCATTTTTGAGGCTCTTAGGTGTGTCAAATTTTGAATTCAATCCTGAAAATGGATTCAAAATGGTCAAATTAGCCAGGGGTATGATTTTCACGCAAATCTGAGCACTTTGAAAAATTTGGTCAACAGCTATATAAGGACCCAAGGGGTCATTTTCAATTCATTTGTGCTTTTTATCTTCTATTGATTTGAGCTTTGAGAGACATGGCAGTTAGTGTGAGACATTATCGATTTGAGTACTCTAGATATCACAGCCACCCAGTAGACTACAGACCACCGATGAGTCATCGATTCCCTTCCTTCGTACTTTCACTTTCACATATTTTTAGGTCATTTATTGCACATTTTGCATTTTTTTAGGGTGTCCAATCTCTCTTCACATGAGACCTATCTCTTTATGCGTAAAGATATTCTTTCTTCACACGAAGAAATAGGGTGTGTTGTTTCTTCATGTGCGACGGGAGGATCTTCGTGCGGGAACCATTAGGTTTCACATGAAGAATGAGATTCTTCATGTGAGGTAATTCATTTCTCATGCAAAAACCTCTTTTCTCCCACAGACAGCTCTTTTTTCGTGTGGTCAGTTCTTTTTTCGCATAATGACATGATTCTTCACATGAAGAAAGAATGATTTTGTGTGAAACTAGGAGAACTTCGTGCGAGATTTCACAAATTTTGCACGAAATCCCGTGATAGTCATGTTTAAAAATTTGATTTTTGCACTCAAAAATTGCATTTTAATTTGTTCTGATGCATCATTTTGACTTGATACCGATTGTTTCTTTTGTCATTTTTGTTGTGCATGTAGGAGGTTTTTGGTGACATCGCATTCAGGTCTCATTACTCACCATATAGGGAGCTATTATGGAGTCTTGATGATGCCAATCAAGCACACATTGCCCAATTGGGTTTGTCTTCTTTGTGTCAGATTCCAGTCGTGATGGTGAATCACAATCTTCTTACTACATTGGTAGAGCATTTCCATACGGAGACCAACACATTTCATTTGTTGATGGGTGAGATGATGATCATCCCAGAGGATATATGGAGGATCATTAGGATCTCATTTTACAGTGTCTGAGTCATCTATGATACAGTGCCCCGAGCAGGGACAAAGGCACTATCCATTGTATTTGGGCAAGAGCTACTGAGGGGCAAGGCCATCAGCTGGGATGAGCTTATGCACACTTATGGACCAACACATAGACTGGCATCTGTGCTAGCTATATTTTTAAGCTGTTTCTTATGTCCTAACAGAGGACAGCATGGTTTGGAGTGCGGGTGGGGAGTCATGCTCCGCAAGATGCTAGAGGCACCAAAGATCTTTGGGTGGGGTCAGTGCATGTTGGCTCACCTTTTCCATGAGATGCACAACGTTCTCTTCCATGAGTAGAATACCATGGCAGTCAGAGTATATGTTTTGCAGATCTAGGCCTGAGGGCATCTTCCCGTATGTAGATCAATTTTTGAGGATGCCAGAGAGCCCATGGAGCCTTATATTTGCAGATATCAAGGGCATATTACCCATGCCCACCTGGGTAAGACTGAGCAATGGAGGATACATCTTGATGACCTAGTGTCTATTGTATGGTGACCCTACAGAGAGATAGAGGATTGGGATGATGCCTTCAGAGAGTTACCATGGATGTTCAGTTCTCGACCTCTGGCAGGAAAGACAACATTTGTTATTGAGAGATTCATGATCTCACGAGTGTGGCAGCAATATGGCCGACCACAGGAAATTTCTACTGAGTACTACACCTATGCTAGGTTACAGAAGGACATTGAGCAGGGATGGTCAGCATGGATGGATCCAGGGTGATCCATGATAGAAATTTGCAGCTTAGTTGTAGTTCAATGGAACTACTTGCCAGAGGTAGTAGATGCAGGGATGATGCCTACATATCAAGCATTTTTTATTAGCCATTCATTCCCACATTTTATAGATCCAGTGGGGATGGCATGGTAGGCTTACAGTGTCTACTAATAATTCTAAGGCTTTACCTTGCATAGGTAGTTGTTACCGAGCTTTCAAGGTTTAGCAAAGGAAATTTAGTTGTTATCAAGCTCACTCAGTCGTGTAGAGAAAATAGTGCAGGAAATAGTTCTAACCAAGCTTTCATGGATAGTGAAGGAAATTTAGTTCTTACCAAGTTAATTTGGTAGACAAAAGATTTTGCAATGTTAACCGAGTTAAGATCATTAACTCAAGAAATTATTTTTGGAAGCAATATTTACTATGCAAGAAAAACCAATGAAGGATTTCATTATTTTGTGAAATAAAGTTTATTTGTTTAAAGTAATATTTGTAGCTGACTGATGTATGGTATATTGGAAAATGTAACTTATGAATGAGCCAACTTGATAATCTGAATGGTATATATAAGAGGTCAATTTGTGAATTCTAAGTGCAAGTGATGGATTTGATAGAATTTGAATAAAAAGGAAGACTGATTAATATGAAAGAAAATTTTGAAGGATGATCAGAGATCATTGAGGAGTCGCAAAGCTATATTTGATTGAAAGGATCTAATAGTGTAGAATAGAGATCTATAATCAGCAAATTCAGTTGCATCTTATTCAGGTCAATTCATTGTTACTTTCTAACCATTGTAGTAGTGATTTCAAAATCTCCTAATAGAGTTGGTTTAATAGCCACTTTTTAAACCCGCTAACAAGGTGACAGTTCAGTTGAATTGTTCTAAAGACCTCTAGCAAGGCCACTCCTAACAGGGTGATTAAATCCTCTAACAGGGTCACACCTAAGAGTGTGTATTGTAACCTTTAACAAGGTTGGCTCCTAATAGGGCTCACTTCAGAAGAGTAAAAATTGGTAGCTAGTTACTTGGTGGTTTTTCCCATGTTCACATTAAATTTGGTGTCTCTTGTGTTCATTTTATTTACTTTTGCATTCATATTAATAATTATGAATGCTTGAAGATTAGTAACAAGTTAATTTACCAAGTTACAACATTTTTATAGTGTTTTCCAAATATTAGTAGTAACTAGTTATTTAAGAAATCTAAGGGATCTATGGATTTTTTTTTGTGGTAATTGATTCACCCCCCCTCTCAATTACTCCATCTATAATTCCAACAATTGGTATCAGAGCTCTTGGTGCTTACAAGAAAAGATTTCAAGGATCTAAGTTAAAGATCAGGATGTCCTACAAGAGGAAAATTCCAAGACTTAACAGGGACAACTTCTCAACATGAAAGGGATTGATGAGATTTCATCTAGCTTCTATTGGTGATTCAGGACTGAAGTACCTTGATGAAAAATATGCAAAACCTATTGGTACATTATCTGTCAATGATATTGTTGAAGAGAAGACTCACAACAACATGATGATAGATATAGCATCTACTCTGAGTTATGAAGAAATTGATGACATCAAGGATTGCAAAATTGCCTTTCAAATGTGGAACAAGCTGAAAGAGATCTATGGAGGAGATGATAATGTGAGAAGAGCCAAAGTAGAAAGTTTGAGAGGACAATTTGATCAAATGAGGATGAGAGAGGATGAAAAATTGCAAAATATGTTGAAAGAGTTAAAGCATGTGTTAGTACAATCAAAGCATCTGGAGGAGATATCAAGGAGGAGACAGTTATAAGTAAAGTTCTTAGAGCCCTACTTCCTATTTATGCAATCAGAGTCTCTACAATTCAAGAAAGAAGATGTGAAGCAAATCATAAGATAAATTTAGAGGCCATAGTTGGAAGATTGACTGCATTTGAGCTAGACAACTATGATAATTATGTTCCACCTTCCAAGAACATTAAATCAACATTTGAAGACAAGCTTTCACTCAAAGAAAAAGACAAAAAGATAAAGGATCCTCAATCAAGTAGTGATGAAGAATTAGAATAGAGTTCAGATAGTGATCTTGAGGTGGTTGAAGCTCTATTAGCAAGGAAATATTCAAGAGGCAAAGGAAAATACAAAGGTAAGGTTCCTCTAATCTATTTTTCTTGTGAAAAAATTGGACATATTGTTGCTAGGTGCCCAAATAAGCAAAACAAGGATGAGAAGAATGGTCACAAGTGCAATGGCAAGAAAGAATTCAAATCATTCAAGGATAAAGGTAAGAAAACATGTTCATGTTTCATGGCTAAAGATTCTAATGATTATGATGATGAAGAAGAAGATGAAATTGTTTACATAATTGTAAAGGATGAATCTAATAATGATGAAGAAATGGCACTCATTTCTCATGTGAGAAAAAATGATACATGGATTATAGATAGTGGTTGTTTTCATCACATGACTGGTGATAAAACTAAGTTTAAACATTTTGAAGACTATGATGGTGGCAGTGTAAGATTTGGTAACAATGAACCTTGTTGTATAAGAGGAAAAGGAAGAATCTCACTAACCAAGGAACTTGTATGTGATAATGCATATTGGATAGAAGGACTAAAGAACAATCTGTTGAGTGTGGCACAACTACTCAATAATGGATTCAAAGTGGAATTCATTCATGGAAAAGCAAGATTTCTAGATGGCAAAGGAAAATTGATTGGATCAAGCACTCAAACAAAAGGTAACTTGTTTTATCTTGAACTTGCTCAATTTTGATGTTTTATTGCTCAAGTTGAAGAAAATTGGTTATGGCATAGGAGGTTATGTCATATAAACTTTGACAATTTGGTAAAAATAAGTAAATTCAAGAAAGTAAGAGGCATTCCTAACATAAAGAAACCTGAGGTTGGTCTATGTAAGAATTGTCAAATTGGCAAAATGGGAAAAATTAGTTTTAAAAGCAAGAATTACTAGTCTAAATAAATTTTAGAAATTGTGCATACTGATTTATGTGGACCTATTGGCATTACAAGTTATACTGGTGAAAAATTATTCATTATTTTTGTTGATGATTATTCAAGAATGATGACTGTCATGTACCTAAGAGAGAAATCAGAAGTATTTGAAAAGTTCAAATGGTATTTGGCCAGAGTAGAAAAAGAAATAAGCAATAGATTAAAATGTTTAAGGTCTGACAAAGGTGGTGAATTCATTTCATATGAGTTCAATAACTTTTGCATTGAAAGGGGAATCAAAAGATAGGTTTCAGTACCTAGAACTCTTAAACAAAATGGAATAGCTAAAAGAAGGAACAGATCTATAATGGACTATGCAAGAACTTGAATGATTAAGAAGAGCATTGCTATCAAATACTGGAAGGTAGCTATCAGCACTGCAGTTCATACCTTGAACTGAGTATAGCTAAAAAAGGACTCATTCAAAACTCCCTATGAGTTGTGGTATGGCTACAAACCCAATATAAGTTACCTAAAAGTATTTGGAAGCAAATGTTACATCTTGATAGAATCTAGAAAAGGTAAATTTGATGTAAAGAGTGATGAAGTAATATTTTTGGGATATTCATGCAAAAGTAAAGCATATAGATGTTTGAATTTTTCTACTCACAAAGTCATAGAAAGTGCACATGTGAAAGTTGATGAGTTTGCAGAAAGAACTGAAGAAAGCAAAAGGGAACCTAAAGACTACAGAAGATTTGTTTATATTGAACCTGATACAATGCCAAATACACCTATTAATTAGGAATCTTCAACTCCAAAGTCTTCAGTAACCAAGTCACAGGACTGAGCTAATACCTATCGAGTTGTAAGAACCTGAGTTGCAAATAGAAACTATCAAATCAACATCTATCGAGCCCGAGCAACCAGAACCAAAACCAAAAGTTGAGACACAGAAGGATAACAATGCAAGTCATTCAAAAGGCAAGGAGCTTGTGTTAGCCAAGTATGTCAGGAAGCATCATGCACTAAATTAGATCATTGGAGATAAATCAAAAGGAACAATGACAAGAATTAAGTTGAAAGGCACTTGTCTACTTGCAGATTTTGAACCTAAAAATGTCAAAGATGCATTAGAAAATGAAATTTGGATTGAAGATATGAATGAAGAGATAGAATACATAGAGAAAAAAAATATGGACTCTTGTACCTAGACCTAAAGACAAAAATGTGATTGGAACTAAGTGGGTATTCAAAAATAAGTTAAATGAAGATCGTAAGGTGTCAAGGAACAAAGCTAGACTGGTATGCAAGGATGCTCTCAAGAAGAAGGTGTAGACTATGGTGAGACTTTTTCTCCTGTTGCAAGATTGGATGGTGTTAGAACCTTACTTGCATATGTTGCATACAAAGGATTCAAATTTTATCAGATGGATGTCAAGTTAGCATTTCTCAATGGCATATTGGATGAAGAGGTTTACATTGAATAGCGTGAAGGTTTTGTTGATCCAGACAAGGACAGGGTCTACAAATTGCATAAAGCATTATATGGCTTGAAACAAGCCCCTAGAGCATGGTATGAAAGGTTGCATAACTATCTTATTCAGATTGGTTTTCAAAGAACTAATGATAATAATAGTTTGTACATAAAGGAAGGACTAGATAATAAGATTTTTTTGGTAGAGATATTTGTAGATGATACTTTATTCACAAGAAATGATGATCTTTGCAAAGAATTCTCAAAACAAATGAACAAGGAATTTGGAATGTCAATGTTTGGAGAAATAAAATTCTTTTTTGGTCTTCAAATTCATCAGAGTAAGAATGGTATCTATATCACTCAATCCAAATACATCAAGGAGATACTGAAAAATTTTGGTATGGAAGACTGCAAACTAGTTGGAACTCCTATGTGTACTGGATTGAAACTTTTCAAGGACGATGAGTCAAAGGAAGTGGATCAGACATTTTATAGATCTATGATTGGAAATTTGCAATATGTAGTGCACACAAGACTGGACATTGCCCTTGTAGTAGGAATTGTAGCAAGATTCTCAGAAAAATAAAAAATAAAATCACATGATGGCAATCAAAAGGATCATGAGATATTTAAAAGGAACTAAAGATTATGGATTATGGTATAAACTTGGAGGAAATCTGGATTTAAAAGTGTTCACTGATGTAGATTGTGTAGGGAATTTTGATGACAGAAAGAGTACAAGTGGAGGAGCTTTCTTTCTTGGAAAGAGGTTGGTTTCTTGGACAAGTAAAAAGTAGAACTATACATCCCAGTCCATAGCAAAGGTTGAATATGTTGCAGTAGCAGTAAACTGCTCAAACATTGTATGGTTCAAACAATTATTGGAAGGTATGAAACAAGAAATCAAAGAACCTATTGTTATGTTTTGTGACAACACAAGTGCAATCAACATATCCAAGAATCAAATAATGCATTCAAAAACCAAGCATATTGCTATAAAGTATCACTTTGTTATAAAATTGGTACAAGAAAAGGAAATCAAATTAGAATATGTGCATACAAAGGAACAAATTTCTAACATTTTCACAAAGTCTTTACCTAAGGATGCATTATTGTATCTAAGAGGTAAGTTAGAGGTCATTCCCCTATCTAAAGCTCACTAAAATATAGTTTTTGTGATGCATTAATAGGAACAGAATTGAAGATCTATCAGTTGATGTAGCAAAGTAATGAAGACATTGCATATGAATCAATACATCAGGTACAATGCTATTCATTTGATTTGTGTTTTCTTTGGCATGTGTTGTCAAAGAGGGAGAGTATACTATCATATCTTTTTGAAATTTGCAAGAAAATGAGAGCTTGTGTAAGACAGAGAGATTATTATGAAAGAGGGAGATTTTTGTAAAGTAAAGACCCATTTTCATATTTTATTCTGCTATGACATGTTGTGTTGCCATCAATTCCAAAGAGGGAGATTGTTGGTTACAATTGTTCAATTGTGTGTTGTCTTTGATGTTACACAAATGTCATATCAATTATCAGTCAAAGTCTATTGAGCTCAAATGATTAGCAAGATAAGAGACAAAGTCTATTGAGCTCATAAGGTTAGTAAAGAAGGTTTACAATGTCTACCAAGCATTCTTAGGCTTTACCTTGCACAAGCAATTGTTACCGAGCTTTCAAAGTTTAGCAAAGGAAATTTAGTTGTTATCAAGCTCACTCAGTCATCAAGAGAAAATAGTGTAGGAAATAGTTCTAACCGAGCTTTCATGGATAGTGAAGGAAATTTAGTTCTTATCAAGTTAACTCAGTAGATAAAGGATTTTTTAGCTTTTGTAGTGTTAACTGACTTAAGATGGTTAACTCAGTAAATTATCTCTAGAAGTAGTATTTACCGAGAAAGGTCGACTAGTGAAAGATTTCACTATTTTGTGAAATAAAGTTTATTTGTTTAAAGTAATATTTGTATCCAACTGAAGTATGGTTTATTGGTAAATGTAACTTATGAATGAGCCAACTTGATAATCTGAATGGTATATATAAGAGGTCAAGTTGTGAATTCTAAGTGCAAGTGATGGATTTGATGGAATGTGAATAAGAAGGAAGACTGATTAATATGAAAGAAAATTTTGAAGGATGATCAGAGATCATTGAGGAGTGGCAAAGCTATATTTGATCAAAAGGATCTAATAGTGTAGAATAGAGATCTGTAATCAAAAAATTCATTTGCATCTTATTCAGTTCAATTCACTGTTACTTTCTAACCATTGTAGCAATGATTTCAAAATCTCCCAACAGAGTTGGTTTAACAGTCATTTTGTAAATCCTCTAACAAGGTGACAGTTTAGTTGAATTTCTCTAAAGACCTCTACCAAGGCCACTCCTAATAGGGTGATTAAATCCTCTAACAGGGTCACACCTAATAGTGTGTATGATAACATTTAACAGGGTTGGCTCCTAATAGGGCTCACTTTAGAAGAGTGAAAATTGGTAGCTAGTTACTTGGTAGTTTTTCCCATATTGAGTTTTCACGTTAATTTTGGTGTCTCTTGTGTTCATTTTATTTACTTTTGCATACATGTTAATAATTATGAATGCTTGAAGATCAATAACAAGTTAATTTACCAAGTTACATCATTTTTGTAGTGTTTGTCGAGTATTAGCAGTAACTAGTTATTTAAGACATCTAAGGGATTTGTGGATTTATTTTTGTAGTAACTAATTCACCCCTTCTCTTAGTTGCTCCATCTATAATTCCAATAGATGTTTATATTTTTATTCCTCTTTCATTACAGAACATCTCAAACTCATTAGATGTGAATTCCCCTCCTCTATCTAATGTCAAGCATTTTAGAATCTTACCTATTTCTTTCTCAACTTTTGTCAAGTACCACTTAAACATTTGAAAAGCATTAGATTTCTATTTTAGAAACATGATAGTCATCATTCTAGAGTAATCATCAAAAAATAGAATAATGCACTTATCTCCTCTATAGCTTTGCACTTCAATTGGTCCACATTAGTCAGTATGAACAATTCTAGTATATCTTTAGACGAATAAGCTTTACTCTTAAAGCTTGACTTTATCATTTTGCCTAGTTGACATTGTTTGCATACTACATTATCAGGTTTCTTCAATTCTCTAACTTTCTTCATGTTATTGATACTAACAATGTTATCAAAATTAACATGACATAACCTCTTGTGCCAAATCCATACATCATCAAATCTTGCAACAAAATGATCAACATCCTCTATATCTAGATAAAATAGATTACTTCTAGTTTGATCACCTTTTCCAATCAGCTTTCCATCAATATCATATATCTTGGAAATCTTATTTTCAAACTCAACCATGCATCCCAAATTGTTTAGTTGTGACACACTTAATAAATTATAATTCAATCTTTCAACATAGTAAGCATTACCACATAAAATTGTATCTATGATTTTGATAGACCCTTTTCTTTTTATCAAACATGGTGCATCATTACCAAATCTTACACTATTTCCATCATAACAAGTTAAGGTAATGAACTTACTTTTGTCTCTAGTCATGTGATGTGAGCATCCATAGTCAATGATCTATTTATCATTTTTTTCACACAAGTCACAACTACAGTTGTGTTATCTTCATCAGATTCATTCTTCATTGCAACATACACCACTTCATCATCATGTTCATCAGAGTTATCTCTACTTCCTTCTTCAGTAATGTAGCATGACTTCTTGTCTTTGTCTTTGTAATCTTTGTTGTCATCTTCTCTTTTGTTCTTGTACTTGTTTCCTTCTCTGTAGTTCTTCTTCTATGTACATCTTGCATCAATATGACCAACCTCGTTGCAATTGAAATAAATGATGGGTAACTTACCTTTGAACTTGTCTTTAGCTCTGTGAAATCTTCTTGCCAATAGTGCTTCCAATTGTTCAATATCTTCCTCATCTGTATCACTATCATTAGATGCATACTTTATCTTTATTTTCTTCTTGTTTTGCTTCACCTCATTAGAATCTTACAATAACAACTTAACTTTGAAAGTAGACTCAAGACTCTCTAGTTTGTAATTATCAAAATTAGATATTTCAAAAGTAGTGAATCTACCTACCAAACCTTTAAGGGTTAAATTATTTCCTAATATACATCTCAACTCTTGGATTTCAGAAACTCTAATAGCATAGATAGGAAGTAATGTTCTCAAGACTTTACTTAATGCAATATCATCATCTATATGACCAGTAGCATCTTTTATTGCACTAACAACTTCTTTTATCCTAGAAACATATTCAGCAATATTCTCACCTTCTTCCATTCTCATGTCATCAAACTTACCTCTGATACTCTCAGACTTGGCTCATTGAACATTTTTATCTCCTCCATAGATGGTGGTTAGGGCACCCCACATCATCTTTTCAGTGTCACATCCTTTGATATTATCAAATTTGGCATAGCTTAAGGTAGAGGCAATCTCCAACATCACCTGATTGTGTTCTTTCTTTTTCTTCATATCTTCAATAGTTAGGGTTCCTACTGGATCAACATGTTCCACTATAATCATAGATTGCACATGATCTCCAAATCCTCCAAGGTGTAGCTTCATGAAACTTTTCTATGAAAGAAATTTATCTCTATTAAGCTTGGGTACATCTCTTTTTGACATCTTGGTCTTTGTGCTTCTAGTACCTTCAAACTAGTCCTCTTAAGAAGATGGCTCTAATACCAATTGTTGGAATTCTTTTAGAATAACTAAGAGGGTAGATGAATTAGTTATCCAAGGTCTAGATGTATAAATAAAACTTTTTTTTATCTTAGTGAACCCATAAAACATTCATATTCATGCATCCATCCAAATGAATGTGTGAATACTTAAAACTTGTAGGTTACTATCTAATCAAATTGTAGATATGTAAAGTATGAAACACAACACATTCATCAACACACTTGACACAATGATTTAATGTGAAAACCCAATTTGGAAAAAAGCACTAGTAACATGCTACTCATTTTTCACTCTTCTGAAGTGATGTTCTATGAAAGGCCAACCCTATTAAAGGTTACAATACACATTGTTAAATGTGACCCGATTAAGGGATTTTAATCACCCTATTAAAAGTGAACCTTGTTAGAGGACTTTAGGCCATTCACTTGGAATGCCACCCTGTAAAAGGATTTACTAATGACTATTAGGTCAACCTTAATCCAAAGGATTTACCCTAAAAATTGATACAATTGTTGGAGACTAACACTAGAGCTGTGATCTAATACAACTTACAACTTCTCTTGTAGATTATAGATCTCTATTTAGTCATCCATTTTGCTTGGCCTTTACACTTTTTAGTTCTAATAGCTTGTTTACCCTTCAAGCATAAATCTCCTTAAGCCTTCTTGCTTAGCATAACATGCAGATTCTTCTCTTGGGTCACTTGATCGAACAAAAACCTTAATTCCTTCTCTCTGGGTTTTCACATATGACCTACTTTACTTCATGACCAGACATTCCTATAAATAGGAAACTAAGATACTTTTTCATTTTTCATCATCCATTTTAGGGTTTGGATAAATTAGGTAGGATATAATGTATTTACCCCATATCTTTTATATCTTCTAGAAACTTCTTCCTAGAATCCATTTGAATTCACCTCAAAAATAGTTTACATCAAATTCTGTACCACTAGCTCATCAACCTTATCTTCCTCCTAGTTCACAAGTTTCAAGAAAATAAACTTGTCAGTTTATATTTGGAGAATCTATGATCTTTGTCATAATGTAGTAGCTCAACATTATCAATCTTCTAATTCTTAGCACATACTGCGTTGCTCGGTATCAACTATAAAATTACTTGACATCAACTAAAGTTTATTGATGCTTGGCATCAACTAAACTTTACTCAACATCAACTATCTCACTTGGCATCCACTAGAATTTTCTTTTATTCAACTCCAACTAACTTTTTTCTCGGCTTGTACTAACTTTTCTCGGCACCTACTATCCACTCGATCAAGCTTAACAAACAAACTTTGTTAAACTTATTCTTCTAAACTTTCTTAGTGTAGCCAACATTTGTAACCTTAAGTAGATCATCAATACATCATGTCATCACTATCTTAACTAATCCTTGTACTTCATTACATAATCATAACTCAACCTTTCCTCTAGGTGCTTTTGTTATATCGTGTTGATCAAATCCTCCTCATCAATCAACTAAGTGATAGTAGTTTAATCTTATAAGCAATTATCTTACCAGCAAATAGCAGGTTTGACATTAGTGACAAAACAATGATTGAAACACATAACAAATCTCTCTCATAACAATCTTTCTAATTAGATTTCAACATATCATCCCCACCCTAGTTTTACTTTCTAATTGAAAGGTTTTTGGGTCACCATATCTTGTGTCAAAGTGTTATGAATGTTTATTTGCTTTCATTCTTTCATACATGCAATTAGATTATAATACTATATGAAGGATTAATTGGTGAAGTAAGATAAAGTTTTATTGGTTCTTGATTCACCCCTCCCCTCTCAGTAAGCTTGTCTACCTTATGTTTCCAACAATTGGTATCAGAGATTTTGATTCTCACATCATGAGTTTAATAGCTTGAGAAAAGATTAGAGGCAATGGAGGTATATAGGCTAGATAAGGCTACTGACAATGAAAAGTTGGATCTCAAATTGGCTAATGGATAATTGAAGAAATAAAATGAGCAACTCTCTAAATCATTAAAAAGAAGGAAATATCTTGTAGTACAAATGAATTAAAATCTCTACATTGAAGGGAGAATTGAAGACTTATATCCAAAAAGAAATTTAGATGAAGTTGATGAAGCAATCAAAGACCTATTGGAAAATAATTACAAACTTCAAGAAGAAGTTAGAAAGCTGAAAAGAGAATAATAAATCCAATCGGACAGATTATGTGAAGTTATTAAAGAAAAATACAAATCCAAAGAAGAGATAGAAGAATAGAATAATAAAATCTAACAACTATCCCTAAAACAAGAAAACTTCATTGATCAACTCACCAATGCAAATGAAGAGCTTATGAATCTAAGATTAGAGAATGAAATACTACAAAATGATCTCAACATTGAAAAGAAAACCTATGAAAGAATGATGAAATCTTAGGAAAGGATGAATCAATTAAATGAACAAAGTCAGTTCAAACACAAAGGCAAAGCTGGAATAGGATACAAAGAAGAAGGTGAAACATCTCAACAAGGAGCTCAAAAGAATAAAAAGCCTACTTGTAATCATTGTGGTAATATAGGTCATATATCAAATAAATTTTGGAGTAATGGTAAAGAAAAATTCAATGGAAAGTGTTATAGTTGCAAAAAGCATGGTCATAGAGCAAGTGAATGTAAATAGAAACCTAAGTTTGAAGGTAACTGTAACAATTGCAAGAAACAGGGACACAAATCTTTAGAGTGAAAAACCAAGAAGTGGAACCTAGAAAAATAAGTTGTGAAAGCAATATTTGGATGGGATTACAACACATGGTGTAGATGTCACTACTATGGTGAATTTGGGCACATTGGAGCAGATTGTGTGAAAAATCACATGAGGAAAAGAGATACTACAAAAAGATGTTTTATTTGTACACAACTTGGACATCTTGCCAAGAACTATATGAATACAAATAGAATTGAAGATGAAAAGAAAGCCAAAGTTGACCATATCAAAAAGAAAATGAGGCAAAAATGGGTACCAAAATCTCTAGAGAATGTAAACCAAGGTCATGAAGTGAATGACACCTAAGTCAATGAGTTGCGTGGCTTGATCATTTCAACTTAGTTCCTTATGGAGATCAGTGGAACTATGATTCAAAGAAAAAACCTAACAATAGTTCCAACTAGCAAGAAGAAGGATCCACATTAGAATTCAAGATGCAAAGGGATAACTAAGCATGATGGAAAGAAGGAGACTTTACTGAGCAAGGTTGGGTTGTATATTATTGTAGACACAAAATTGGTAGTTCCTACCAAGTGATGGTGACTCTACTGAGTTGTAGATGTCTCCTAAGATTTAAAGAATAAACCAAGTGGAGGATAGCCTATCACTAAGAAAGTATGAAGTATTAAGCATTAATGGTGATTTAACAAGGGAGATTCTTTAAAAGGATGAAATTTAAGGCATTGTTTTTACTATGAATTTCCAAAGCTATTCGTGTAGAATGATTTTAGAGCCCCCAAGTAAATTGAGTATTTGTTGTTGAAGAATTCTCACAGTTTTTAGAAACCCTACTAAGTATGGCATCTTCAAGTAGCAAAGTGAAGAAAGGTTTTGAAATTTTGATTCATGGAGTCAACTGCAAGGCATCTAATTTCAATTTGAGTCCAGCGGTTGTAGAGGTGCTCAACCCAATTGGTGCATAGTCTCAAATTCCACCCAAGGTATTACTCATGCATGACATCCATTCCTTTTACCACTATTCATTTTAGGAACTTGAAACCTAGAGATGAATGAAGCATTCAACGAACTGTGTGTGGATGGTGCATTAAAGCTTGAACACCAACATTTGGAAACCAGGGGTTTAACCCACATTTCACATATGCCAAGAGACTTTCAGGTTAGATGGATTAGATATATTCTAAGTAGTGTATACATTGGATATTAATGGTTAGACCAATCCATTTAGATAATGAAGAAAAGGATTCAGATAGTCACTGGGCTTCCCATGCTAAACAAGGCTAAGACAACCAAAACCCTAAGTTAGGCAGAACTAACAAAGAAGACTCTTACTAAGTGGAGTAACTAGCATGGAGCTAAATTTGGCATACATGTAATTGTACACAAGATTTACATCTCTAGTCGATCAAATAGTGTGTCATGTGAAGTTGTCAATCTTGCATGCAAGGTTGTGGAGAATAACCTATCCTTTGACCTTGTCGAGTTATTGCTGATTCAGTTCAACAAGAACATCAAGAACACCAGATGATGAAAGAATAATCCATGTAAGTTTAGATCACTTTTAACATTCTTATTCTTCTTTGTTCAAAAATTTTTCCCTTCCAAAGATACAATGGTATGGAGGAAAGATGTTCCTATTTTATATCAAATCAATGAGTATATAGCAGACATGGGTAAAAATTTTGAAAGCATCATAGATAACTATTTTGAATCATTAAAAGAGATGTAGAATAGATTTAGGATACCTAAGAAACTTGTAGAAGATTACATGGATGATATATATTTTACGGTGGACTATGACAAAGTTACATTTAGGCAATCATACCTAGAGTGGAATGGGTTAAGCCTCTAGAGTATGAGGTTAACATTGATGACACTAAGGATGTCATAGAGGCTCTACTAAATGAGCCTATGGATCCTAAATCCACATATTTTAGAACATGTGATGAGGCTAAGGGAAGAATTAAGCTTGAGATCAAGCTACCTCAAGTAGTAAGCAAAGGAAGGAAAAGAGTAGATAAGATACTGAAAAGCACCAAGCAAGAAAATTCTCCTCTAATGCTTACTAAGGGAAAAGGTGATGATATTAAACATGATGATGAAGAGGATGAAAAAGATGAAGCCAAATCTTAGGAAGAAGAGCCTCTTAGGAAGAAAGGTAAGGTTATCATAACTAGTCCTGCAAAATCATCCCCTATTGTATTCACTAGAAGGGCAGCCAAGTCAAGAATGAAATTGAAGTTAGGTGAAGATGAAGCTAAGAAAATTATCTTCAAAAGAGATGCACCTAGACTTCAAGAAAAATTGAAAATAATCAAAGAAGGATTTGGCATGGAAAACTTCAAATCTCTTAAGTATGAAACTAGGAATTTAGAAGAGAAAAAGTAGATTGAGGATATTCTTATGACAAAATTGGGAAAATGGAAGTACTCATTAGATCAACTTAATCATCAAATTCCTAATGAAATTCTTCAAATAATTAAACCTAGATGGTAAAGTGCAACAAAGACTATCAAGGACATCTTTGAACAAACTCTGAGACAACTCATTCCTAATCTTAGTGAGAAAGAAGTGAAGGAATCCTTGAAGAAATATGAAGAGAAGTTCACTCTTAAATTAAACACATGTGTGATATTACTTAAAGACATTTTAATATGTGGTGAAGATAGCTACAAGTACATGGGAAAACATCTTTAAGTTGCACCAACCTAGAGGCTTTTTTGTACATGTTAATGACAAGGATGATGAAGATGAGGAAGAAGATGTAGAAATAAAAGATGATGAGTTAGATGATGTCAATCTAGATGATGAGGAAGAAGAATGGTAAGCTACTTGAGTAAGTCTTCCAAAAATTTAAAGCATTGAGGAAATAGATGCAGAGAAGATTGTAGTAGCAGTTATGGCCTCATTTCCTCACTCTTCGAGCATAGTCTTATCGTAATCTGGCAAAGAGATAGCTTTTACCAAGTTGGTTGTGGATACCATTGCTATACCAAGAATCCAGCCAAGATCTAAATCTATTTAGATGAATGTCTCATTAACTAAAGTTCCTAGCAGTTCATCTATCAAGTAGCAAGGTCCTCTATCATCAAGCTTGACTAAGAAGCAGCAAGGTATCCTTGTTGTTAGTGCTATTTCAACATTTGTTCCTAATCCATTGTTTTCAACAATTGTTTCTATTTCAAATGTATCCATAGCTAGTATAATGATAGTTGAGAACTAGTTTCAACTAAGTATTGAAGCCCTAGATAAGGGAAAGAAAATTATTTCCACCATTTTGAAAGAAAAAGGAAAAGAAGTAGAAGCTATTGATCTAGATGAGGATATAGTTATTCCAAATTGGGATATCTCTACCCTCACCACTAATCAAATGGACACCATGGGTGAACTACTAAAGAAGAGAGCTAAGAAAAAAAATCTTAGAGAAGAGAAGAAGAAAGAAAACCAAGTTTTTGAAGACACAAAGAGCATATTGTTTGATGCTCTAAGTATTGAGGTTGACAGTACTCAACCTATTTGGACCAGTTAGCAGAAATTGTCCACATATTTAATCAAGATTTAAATGTGCAAGAGAAGTTGCTATAAAGAGTTGAAAGAAAGTTTGAAAATAGATTGTTGGAACAAGTTGCACAAAATATTGCAATAGATCAAGTAGAGTTAGCTACTATTCTTGTTTCACTAGAAACTTTTGCGAATAATGTTATTTCATTATTTGTCAAGTAACACATCTATCTTTACAAAGGAAATCAAGGAGAAATTGTTCAAGATAAATGAAGACATGAAGGCAAGTGCACACTAGTTGGCACTTGACCCAAGTTATAATTCTACACATTATACAAAGATCAAATATCTAACAAATCTATAGGTAGAAGTATTGAAGGAAGAAGCTAGGATCAGGGCCACACTTGCAAAAATCCAAGGCATGATTCTTCCAAACATGGAATCATTTCAAAAACACATTAAGCATGCAAAGACTCTCATCCCTGATAACAACTTCTCCATAGCTAATCACATGATGAAATTATCAACATAAGTTTAGATTACACTACATAAAAGCAAGGTATTATAGGAGAATTGGGACAAGACAATGATACTTATTCTGAAGGTACATTCTAATAGCTTGTCACATTTTGGTATTATCATATAGATATTATACACCTTTTCCATTTATGTCAAAAAGGGGGAGAAGATATTGTATATTGTAGAAAGGAAGAGAAGTATATTCATTATATTGTAAAGGAGGAGAAGATATACTACACTCTAGATATATGTTTATAGGAGATATAAGTATGGGGGAGTAGTATAGTATTATGAAGATATGTGTAAAGATAATTTTATAAAAATAAATTTTGAAAAATTAGAAAAATAAAGTATGTTATCGAGTAACAATGGCATATAGTCAAAACTGAGTTCAAGACATTGAATGATGTTTTAGCTTTGAAGTTCATATTTTTGGTTTGATAAGTATTTTTGTCACTAATTCTAAAGGGCGAGATTGTTGACATAAAATGTCAATTTTTCTATCAGTGACTCAACACTTAGTCAATTGGTTACATTTCTACCGAGCTCTATAGTAGCTACCAAGCTTATCATTTAGTTTGCAATGTTAACCAAGTGGTTCAATTTCTCTCAAGAAAAGTAGTTAGAATACAGTGTCTACTAAGCACTTGAGTCAATTTACAATGCTTGTTGGGCTACACAGTGTTTACCAAGCTTCAGAGACAAGGAACAATGAAAATCAAGTGTAGTAGAGGCTACCAAGCTATTCAGTGGAAGTGAAGAAGATCATAGTGTTAACTGAGCTTTGTACTGTTAACCAAGTCCAATAGTATCTATTGAGATCATAGGGTTAATGAAGTGAATCTAGTTTTGATCGAGTTATGCAATGTCAACTAAGTGATTCAGTTGCTATTGAGTTTCTCAGTATTCACTGAGTCACATAGTGTTGACCAAGTTTGAGCTATTTTGAAGTGATCAATATGGACTAAGCTTCAAGTTCAACTGAGTTCCAAAGATTACCAAGTGTTAACATTATTTTTCAAGTATTAGAAAATCACCATGTTTGTCTTATGAACCCAAGTTGTAGCAGTTGGGCCGACTCTATGAATTATGATGAAATTGCTATTATAGCTGACTCTAGTAAGTTGTGATTTGGATTGGTATATATGTAATACATTATATAATATCCAAAGGAAGTATTAAAAAAAAAGAATATAATGAGGAGTGTGAATTAAAGAAGGCTACAAGAAGTATCAAGGACAACAGAGTTTTATCTTTCATAGTCAAGTGATTAGTGCTTTACGAGGAATCCCAACTAGTAAATTAGAGTTGTAGATCAAAGATTAGCCATTGGTTCATCCTAAAAGGTGTATCAATTAAATCCTCTAACAGGGTAGACTTAACAGTCTTTGCTAAATCTCTTCACCAAGCGCATACTTCATTGTATGTTTTTAAATCCTTTAACAAGGTGGACCTCACAGTCCTTATTGCTCTTAATAGGGTAGACCATTAGAAATGGTCAATTGTAAGCCTTAACAGGTTAACTTTATACTACAGTACTAAAGCTTGTGGGTATAATCCCACCCTAGTTTTACTTTCTAACTGGAAGGTTTATGGGTCATCATATCTTGTGTCAATGTGTTATAAATGTTTATTTGATTCCATTCTTTCATACATGAAATTAGATCAAAATATTATATGAACGACGAATTGGTGAAGTAAGATAAAGCTTTTTTGGTTCCTGATTCACCCCTCCCCTCTCAATAACCTTGTCTATCTTATATTTCCAACAACAAAGGCCACAATACTAATAATTTCTTCAAACTCAAGGATGTCATAAAATATCTTATTGATGAGGGGAAGGTTGTTACTAATGGATTAGTTAGGAATTCTAATCACAAGGATTTTAAGAAACCATTGCCTAATTATGAAAAAGGGAGATATCTCCAAGGCTAAAAAAGAGGACGATGATGCAAAGATTATCTATGCATATGCCAACATGGACAATGTTATTAACATGTTGGAGCCTATTGAGAATGTCTACATGATGGGTGAAAATAATGATGAAAAACCTAAAGTAGTTTGAGAACATGCAATCCTCCTCAATATTTTAATGAAACTAGACCTAGGGCTTTTTTTAGGATGGTGGATCCCTCTTCTTCTCATGGTGAGACCTTAGTTGTTGTTACTAGGGGAAATATATGGTTACTCTTAAAGTTGCTAATGATCCCAAACAAGCATCCTCTTCCAAGGTTGTGTCTACCTATGATCTGGCGAGTCAATTGCATAGAACCCTTGCTCAGATCTCTATTTTTGAGTTGTTAGAGTTATCTCCTTTTCATAAGGATATCTTAGAAAAAGCCTTATGTCTAGCTAGTTTCCCTAAGGACATTGATGTAGATAGGTGCCAAGCTATGGTCAACCACATTTTCTCACCACACTATCTCACATTTTTTGAAGAAAATGACAATGCATTGAGTCATCATCACTACCTTGCCTTACACATCAAAGTCCAAATTCATCATACCTGAGTCAAACGAGTACTAGTAGACAATGGTGTGGGAATAAACATTTTTTTCTTTAACATGGTTCAATGTATGTGATTATCTCATTTTTCCATTGATCCAAGGTGCAAAATTACCATTAAGGCTTATGATGAGGTTGAGAGATCTTCTAAGGGTCTTATTGTCCTGCATGTTTGGGTTGGTCCTGTAGAGAAAGACATGGTGTTCCAAGTGCTAGATATTATGTTTTCTTATAACCTTTTGTTGGGAAGACCATGGCTCTATGAGATGGAATTTATACTATCAACCTACCAGCAATGCATAAAATTCCCCTTTAATGGTGTCGAGATTGTAATTCCAATGGATAACTCTATGTTATTCAATATGTTGGTTGTTGTCAAATCCTAAGTACCACATAATCAACCTACTAGTAACATTAAACCCTCACTTGATGAATATGATAAGTAGATAAAAATGATGAGTATTGGTATGGGAGAATACACCTTAGACTCTATTGTGATACTACTTGTTTCTCCATGTTCCTATGGAAAACCATCTGAGAAAATGAAGCCAATTTCATCTACAATGACGATCTTTTGAAGCTTTGTTCAAAATTTGATTCCCTTAGAAAATGATAAAGAGGAACAAGTTGGTAGATACTGGATATATAGAGAAGAAGGTACTGATTATGAAGTCATACTTGCAACCCCTATTTATCCTAAGAAATATGGGAAAGGCTACTAGTTTCTTTTAAAAATGGGTGATTATGGCCAAGGACCTTTAAATGATTAAAAAAATGCTCTCATAGAACCTATGAGTCACACCAAAGGGTAAAAAATCCAAGATACTATAGGCTTAGGGTATGGTGTTGATGAGGATTTACCATTTTTTGATTAGGAAGTCCCTATAGCTAGTGAGTCTAAAGATGAAATTCCACCTACTATTGTTTCTCTACCACAAGAAGAAGACTTCAATCCTTTCACTTATCTTATTTTGGGTGAAGATGTGATATTCAATGATAATATTGTTGTAGCATCTACCTCTAGACAACCTACATTTCATGAGCCAAGTGTTCATGATCCTAATAAGGAAAGAGTTAGATGAAACATCACTCATCTTGTAGCATGTAACCAATGTGCTAAGTTGAATGATTATGAATGGGAATCTATTTTTGATGCATCTTGTGAAGTAGGGGTTGATGTGGTAAACACCTATGTTAACCAAATTGATGTACTTGATGAGTCTCTCATAGGATCTGATGAGTTAGGCTCACAAACGGCTTTAGTGGGTCACATTGGATCCCCTAGGATTAATCCCACTTTGGATACCTTAGGAGATCTTCTTATAAACTTTGACTTTCTTGTTACCAAAGATAATTCCCTCCACATTAAAAATCACGGAGCCTCCTCCTCATTATCACTTATACACCCTAATATCATTGACTAGTCTATTAAAAATCAAAAACCTGGGCTCCCATCATTCCAAATGAGTATGAGATCACTTGCTATTTGAATTTTGTTAAATTGGTAATTTCTTCTACCAATGAACCAAATATTAACATGACTGAGTTTGACATCAAGTAACTTAGTCATAAGCTAGAGAGAAAATTGAAAAAGAAAATCTTATATGGAAAAAACCACTTTGTGGCAATATGTGAGCAAAAAAAATAGTAAAAAGAAAGACATATATGAGGTTGAAGACCTCTTCGAGGCACTTGAGGATGAGGTACTTGGTAGTCTACCTAGTTATTTCCATGATAGGTCATCAATTTTGATTTAACCTATGCAACCTATAAATCTTAGTACTACTGAATCTCCCAAAATCATATAGTTGGCTCAATAACTCTTAGAAGAAGAAAAAGAATAGTTCACTTAGTTCTTCCAAGAGAAAAAGATCAACTTTTCCTAGACATATGTTTACATGCCTAAGCTTGATACAAACGTTATTATGCATCACCTTTCCATAGCTCCCATTGTCAAGTTTGTTAAATAGAAATTGAGAAAGATGTATCCACATGTGGCTCTCTTTATGAAAGTTGAGTTTTAAAAACTCCTAAGTGCCAAGTTCATTCGAGCTATTGATTATGTTGAAATGGATCTCAAACTTTGTCATTGTTTCTAAACATGAAAAATTCATTCAAGCATGTACTAATTTTTGATATTTCAATAAATTCTTTCCAAAGATGACTTTCCACTAGAAAATATTGATATGATAGTGGATATAACCGCAAGCTATGAAATTTACTACCTTATGGATGGCTTCTCAAGGTATAATCAGACAAAGATAGCTCACAAGGATTACGAGAAAATAAATTTTACATGTGCATGGGGAACCTTTTGTTAGAACATCATGCCTTTTGGTTTGAAAAATGTGGGTGCTACTTATAGCGGGTTATGACCATAATTTTCCATGACATGATACATAAGAACATGGAAGACTATGTTGATGACACCCTTGCCAAATATAAACAAAGAAGCACTCACCTAGTTGATTTGAGTTTGATATTAGACCACATGGAATAGTTTCAACTTAGGCTTAATCCCAAGAAGTGTGCTTTTGATGTCACATCTAGAAAATTGTTAGGTTACATTATATCAGCAAAGGGCATAGAAGTTGATTTGAAAAAAGTACAAGAAATAATGAACATGCCACCTCCTCAAAATATCAATCAACTAAGGATTTTACAAGGACACTTGCAATATATTAGGAGGTTCATTTGTCAGTTAGTTGATAGGTTCCAATCATTTAATAAAAAATTGCATAAGGGATCTACCTCTATAAGGAATGAGGAATGTGAGAAGATTATATTACAAATTTGTTCAATGCTCCCCTCAGAATTCATGTCAAGGGCTTAACCACCTCCTATGAACTATAATTTTAGTGGGTGTATTAAGCATTGATAGATCAATCTTTTGGTGCAACAAAAACCCCACTCTAACAATTAGTATCAAAGCTTGGTCACAAGTTCAAATCTTTAGACGCTCAGGTAATGCTAAGGGGGGGATTTTTAGAAAAAAAATTAGCACTCCCATCAAGATTTGTGACAAGGGCTTAACCACCTCATATGTCTATAGTTTGAGTGGTTTTATTGAGCATTGATAAATCAATCTTTTGGTGCAATGGCAACCCCACTCTAACAGAGCCTCGCTCAAATCAAGGACTAGTTGGCTAAAGTTCCAATCCTCATGTCTCCTATTCTTGGAAATCCCTTGATATTATATATTTCAGCTATGAACACTTCTTTAGGGGCTCTACTAGTGCAACATGATGAAAATGGGAAATAATGAGCTATATATTTCATCAGTTGAACTCTAGTTGCTTATGAGATCAATTATAACAATATTGAAAAGGATTTCCTTGTTGTAGTCTTTGTGTCACAAAAGATTTGTCACTATATGCTTGTGCATACAACACATCTAGTGGCTAAAATTGATCCTCTAAAGTACCTTTTGAGTAAGGATGCACTCATAAAATGACTAGCTAAATAGATGATGATTCTATCAAAATTTAGCATTCAGTATGTTGAATGTAAGGCTATCAAAAGATGACCCATTACTAATCAGTTTTTTGATTTCCCACTTCAAGACAACATCTCCATGCAAATAGATTTCTCAGATTCTTCCATCATGTATATCATAGAAAGAACCTGTAAAATATTCTTTGATGGATCTCACACACATAATGGGATCAGTGTTGGCATTTTGTTTATCACACCTCACAAATATACAATTCCTAAGTCCTATAAGTTTCTTTTCCTTCCACCAACAATATTATTGAATATGAAGCCCTTGTTAATAGTCTCAATCTCACCATTGAATGGAGGATTACAAAATTATACATATATGAGGATCCTTATCTTATTATAAATCAATTCAATAATGATTATAAAACTAAAGATGACAAGCTAATACCCTACAAGAAATTGGTTGATTCCTTAAGGAACTATTTCACATTTATTAAATTCCAAAAAATTCCTAGGGCTGAGAACAAGGCTACAGATTCTATGGCTACCTTTGCATCTATCCTACAATTATAAGAACATGAGTTGCATTTTGAGTTCCTGGTGGAAGAATAGCATTACTCTACTTATGATTTCCCCGACAACACAGTTAATTACATTGTTGTTAGCCATGATTCCTCTCATTATGCCACCATCTATTCTTATCTTTGAGACCAAATTATTCCTAACAATCTTATCCATAACAAAAAATGTCATCTCATCTGCAATGCCTCACACTATACCCTTGTCTCTGGTGACCTATATAGGAAGGGTCTAGACAAAACACTTATTAGGTGTCTCAAACTAGAGTAGTCTAAAAATGTGCTATTTGAAGTCCATGAAAACATTTTTGGGTCACACTCTAATAGTAATGTGCTTGCTTGAAAGCCACTTAGGGTTGGTTATTATTGGCCTACCATGCAGGTGGATGTTGTGTCTTATGCCAAGACTTGTAAGATATGTCAACTACATTGAAACCTAATGAATAGAAATAAAATGTGGAGGAGGAGAAATACTAACCTTAAGGTAGGGAAAATATAGAAAATTATGATTTCTAAAGTCTGTATATAGCTTTGAGAGATTTTGCAATCTTCTTCAGACGAGAAATGCCAAGACAGAGGAAACCCAGATAACTTTTATCTTTTTAAATGTAAGTCAATCTTGACCTAGATAGTGGGGCACATTCTTACCCTGGGACACAATTTTACCCCTCATTGAAGGTCATCCTTGAACCCAAGAATTCAACCTTGACCTACACTACTCTGACAAAAATTATGTTCATAGATCTCGGAAGTTCATCAAAAAGGGCATTCAAATCTACACTGATTTTCATTTTTCCACACCTGTACCTACCAAAAAAATAGGTTTTTTTTTTCTTTGGATGGGGGGTTTACAGTGGTCAAATCCAAATTTGGAATCAACCCAAAATGTAGTTGAAATTACAATATGAATAAACAAAGTAAATGGAACTATTCACCTTGCTTATGTAGAAATCCTTATGGAGGATTTGAAACCTTGAATCCACAAGTATTGATGCTCCAAATAAATGTAGAATTCTATAGGATGTCTCAAATCAATTCCATTAGATCTTTAAAACCAATCTTGAATAGATCTTAGCATAGGAAGAGGCATAAATGAAAGTGGATGGAGAAATCTTCAACAAGAGGGATCCATAGAGATTGAATCCTCTAATGGCTAACAAGGGATCTCCTTGATGAATTGGATCTTAAATATATCTCCTCTTAAAAATTAGATAATAACTTTTCTCATAGATAATAATATAGTGGATCAAAACTTCATAGTCCATCCATGTCAAAATGAGAGAAGAAGGCTTCCCTATATAGTGATCTGAGGCACAAACTTCTAGAGAGGCTAACATTGGAGAATTAAATCCCAATTAGCCTTAACCCCTATAAATTAATCTATATTAAATTAAATTTAAGAGTGTACCATTCCAAAACCTAAAACAGCCAACCCAGAAGCAGGAAAATGAAACTTTTCAAAACCCAACATCCTAAAACATCCAGAACTTAAAATTTGGACCTGGGGTCAAGATCGAGGTCAATTTTTCCCTAGGTCAAGGTTGAAGTCATGCTTTACCTATGTCAAGGTTGAGATGGACCTTGACCCTTCAAGTTTTCATTGACAAAGTCAAAGTCTTCAGTTTCTCAGAGAAAGTTGTCAAAAAGAGACTAGAAATAGGGGGAGAAAAGTAGAACAAAGGGGAAATAGCCAGATCCATGCTAAGACCCATTCAAGGTGCTTGACATGACCCCAAAACACTTACATGGAGGACTAAACACTCATATCATGGAAGTGCTTCCATTTTAAGATGATACATTAAGCCCCAACTTTAGCAAGAGTATGGACTTGATGAAAACTCTTGGTAAAGTAGATCACAATGAAAAGATAATCTCATTAAAATCAAAGGAAAAAAGGGACCCTCAAGCCTCCATGGACTCAAGTCTTCATTAACTCCAAGATCACAATAAGAAAAACATCTCTAGAAAAAAGAGAAAGAGCGAAAGAGTGTGATTATCTGGCCCACTGAGAACTTATGTCCTATCATGAATCACAAAAGGAAATAGTGCAACCAGAAAGATGGAATTGAACCACCTAGTAAAAGTGGCTACTCAATAGTCAACACATCAAGGATTCATCCTCAAGAATATTCTATTCCATAAGAGTAAAACCCAAAAAAAAAAGATATAGTCTTAAGGACACCTTCGCCCTTAAGGGATCAAGAGATCCTAAAATATAAATCTATGCTTTAAGGATTAGTCACTAATCAAAATAGGGAGAAAAGGTATCTTGAAAAATAATACATGTATATCAAAATGTGTGTGTGTGTGTGTGTGTGTGTGTGTGTGTGTGTGTGTGTGTGTGTGTGTGTGTGTGTGTGTGTGTGTGTGTGTGTGTGTGTGTGTGTGTGTGTGTGTGTGTGTGTGTGTGTGTGTGTGTGTGTGTGTGTGTGTGTGTGTGTGTGTGTGTGTGTGTGTGTAATAGGTGAGTAGAGTGTATGCCCCCACATTAAATTTATTGCTAACACTTTAATAGGAGCAATGGCTTTAATGGAAGCATAAACAACTCCATTGATTATGTTTCCACTATGAGATGCCCCCAGATGAAGATAAATCAAGGGAAATACCACATAAACATACACATAACAAAGAAGAGATCTACCTGTTGTGGGGTCAATATGATCATAAGATAATATCTATAATATTATTGTAAATAAAGTTGCATCATTCCACAAAGAAAGTATAACTATAATCACAAAGGAGGAAATTTCACATAAGAGATATGAAGAAGAGTCTTTTCAAACCATGACCTAGAGACCAAAAAGAATTAGTGCTACCAAGTCACAGATCCAAGAATATTACACAAGGAAACATATATGAACAATAGCACAAGCATAACATAACATAAAAACACATATGGAAGAATAAAGATACATATAGAGGAATAGTACAATAGGTTTGATTCTTTTATCACCTTGCACCAATAGGGCAACAAGGATCATATTAAAGAATCTAATAGCATTTGGAAAACACATCATGAGAAAAGTACAATACAACCAAAGAAAACACAAAAAGGCTACCATAAAGGACAAGCCATTCAAGCATTCCACCTACTCTCCCCATCTCATTTTATATCATTTAGGAAAGGTGGGTAACTCACAAGAGGGACTATATCCAACATGGTAGGAATGATAGTCAAGTCCAAACAAGGATCGTCTTGAGAATCACCATATTCGATACTAGGTGTAAGTGTCAATTGTGATGAACATATATTAGGTAAATCAATGTCAATTTCAATAGTTTCATATTCATCATTAACATCATCAGTATCATTAAGAGTATCTTCTTCATCTAAATTAATCAAAATATGATCTAAGATATGAATGGAATCATCATAATTATGCATCTTAACATCATTAGTAGCAACTTCTTCTAACACATCATGCATAGTTGTATCCAAAGAATATTTTTGAAGAATATAATTACGAGCTTTCGCTTGAGCATGACACTTCTTACGATATTCATTAGTAGATTGATTACATTTTGTCTTGTTTGAAATGTGTTGAGAACTAGAAGGAGAAATTATTGGATCCCTCACAAGTTTTATATGAGGATTAATAGGATTATTAGCAGAGGAACAAACAATAGGAGGAATTTGATTAATAGATGTAGAAGCCATAGATAGAGGAATTATAGAAGGTGTGGGAAAAAGACCACGATTAAGATCCATAGGAGGTAAGCTTAACTCAAGAATCTTATGATGTTGATATGCTTGATATGAGAAGAAAAGATGATCAAGTTGAGAAGGACATGAATTAGGTAATGTAGGCCAAAAGAAGTCCAGTATAGCACAATCCCTAGGCGTAGAAGAGTGATATAAATTATGATTAACTATCTTCACTTCTTCATCATGAACAAATTTAAGACATTTTTGAATAGGTGAAGCAACAATATGCATGGAATTTAACCATGACAAACTAAGCTTGACTTGAAACTAATCATAAGTAGGAACAACAACAAAGGTAGTGTTCGCAATTTTTCCACAAAGTTCAATCGATAAATTAATAGAACCAAATGATGGATAAAGAAAACCATTACAAGTTTGAATCCACACATCACATGTATCATAAGAATCATGTTGTAATCATTTCATTAAAATATTTTATTTAGTGGTAACATATACTAAGGATGTAGGATCAACAAGATAACCACAACTAGGTATGTGATAAATCCTAGTATAAATATAAAGGGGACCGTTAAGAGATTTAATAGTCTCAGAATCATCAAAGTTAATCAAGAGTTCCTGAAGTCTTTTATTCTTAGGTTGTTGTCAAGTTTTAGATTGATTCTTCAATTTAGGTTTAGGTTTTAGTTGAGGTTGAGGTAGAACTTGAAGCTGAGGTTGAGGTGGAGATATAGATTGAACAACATGCTCCACTTGATTAACAATGTGATTAAGATCATCCATCTTTGAATCATATACAATATCCATAGAAGATGGTTGAGCAATGGTATTAGTATCATGTTGAGGTAAAGGATTTGTATAGATTTGAAAATTTTGATTAGGAGGAGAAACATATTTATTCCTACTACCATCAAAATTATCAACAAATAAGGAATTAGATTCAATTAAGTCTTGAACATTATATTTTAAAGAATAACATTTCTTAGTATCATGACCATTATGATGATGATATTGAAAAAAATCTTTAGAATCAAAAGATTTAAATGCAATCATAGTAGGTAAATGAGGTCGAATAGGAGGTAAAGTAATCATATTAGCAATTAACAACCTATTCATAATAGAATATAAAGATTTAGAAAGAGGAGTAAATGTAGGATTTAATTGAAAATCAATGGATGCAGAAGTGGCATTATGAGATGCAACAACAACTTGATCAATAACTGGGCTTGCTCATTTTTTTATCTTGACATAGTTGTTGAATTTTTGAAATTTATTTGGATTAAAAGTAGCATCACTATTATCAATAGGAACAAGAGTCATTAGAATGTTGCTCTCAAATTGACTCACTTGTAATTAATAATGATAAGCACTACACAAAGTTGTTAAAAAGAGGTAAATTCATTAAGCAGAATCTTATCTCTAATATCCTTTTGAAATTTTGAAATAAACATACATTGAATATCAATATTAGGAACTAGATAGAAAATATAAGCATGTAAATGCTTAAATCTACCAATAAATTCAATCAATTTTTCCTTAGCACTTTTTTTACAATGCATCAAATCAATCAAAGACACTTACAAGCCAATGTTGGTTTGAAACTTTTGAATAAAGGCATTGGCAAGTTGTGGAAATAAATCAATAGAATAAGGAGGCAAGCAACAAAACTATTGTAAGGCCTTGTCACAAAAGGTTCTAGAAAAAAACTTAGCTAAAATCCTACGGTCATGAGCATAATCACTAAAAAGGATTTGAAATATTTTAACATGATGAATGGGGTCTCCCTTACCATTTTAATTTTCAACACAAGGCATATCAACTTGCTAAGGAACAGGAGTACAAATGATATCCCAAGAAAAAGGACTTCCCATGTCACACGTAGGAACACTAAACTTGTTTTGAATCAAGGATGCAAATTGTTTTTGTAAAGAGGACATAGTTTGAGCCAAATTGATAATTTTTGAATCATTAGAAGAAATAGGAGAAAGAACAACATTAGAAACACTAGGTAAAGTGTATGAAGCTGCAGGAATGGAAGATGTAACCGGAGAAACACTTGGAACTATAAATGGCAGAAAATTAGAATAAGTAAAAGGAACATTATGATAAGAAGATTGTGATGTAGGAAGGGACACAAGAGGAACACTCATAGTAATAGAGGGAACTATCACAGTCACCAAAGGAGTATCGGTAGGAACACTAGGTAAAAGAAAAAAAGAAAGTTCTACACTAGTGATAGGAGGTATCAACCCTAAATCTTAAGCTTCTTTAGCTAAAGTTTTAACATTTGAATGCACAAGGTGAGGAATACCATGCAAGAGGTTAACACCTTGATCACTATCACAAATATCTTTCTTAAGAGCCTTTATAGCTTGAATAGAATCTTGATTATTATTTTCTTACATAAGCCAATTACCCATTTTATCAAGTTTGGTTGAAATTTTTTGGACTTGTTTAGGAGGAACTCTTAAGGCATCATCCTCATCATGAGATGAGTGAGAAGGGTTTTGCTCCATAGTAGGATTAAAATCATGATTAATCAAATTGTCATATGGAATCTAAAGGAAAGGAGAAGAAGACTTAGGATCAAAGGAACCCATAAGTCTACAAATTCATCTAATTGAAATACCAGATGTAGGCCTAGAAGTAGTAAAGCTCATAAACCAATGCAATACAAATGAACTTAATTAAGAAAGCATAAACCATAAATATTTTGCTATTTTGAAAGAGATTTTGTAATTTTTTTGTATTTTTAAAATATAGATGTAAGAAATCTAATTAGTATACAATATTTAACATAAAAGACAAATTTAACACCAACAAGATAATATAAAAGGAAATTTAACACCATAAAACACAATAGGGCATCAAATTCCACAAAAGAAAAGAGGGTACACGTGTCGGTTCACCAAAATGAATAGAAAGAAAATGTGGAGGAGGAGAAATACTAACCTTAAGGGACACAAAATTTTGAAAATGATGATTTCTAATGTTTGTATACAATTTTGGGAGATTTTACAACCTACTCCAAACTGGAAATGCTAAGACAGAGGAAACCTAGAAAATTTATATCTTTCCAAATAGGGATCAACCTTGACCCAGATAGTAGGGCACTATCTTACCTCAAGGCACAATTGTACACCTTAGTGAAGGTTGTCTCTGACCCCAAAAAGTCAACCTTGACCTGCATTTCTCTAACAAAAATTTTGTTCATAGATGTTTGAAGTTTGTTGAAAAGGGTATCTGAATCTGCACTCCTGTACCTCCAAGACAACATTTTTTTTTTTTTTGGTTTGGATGGGGCATTTTCCTTGGTAAAACCCCAATGTAGAATCAACCTTCAAATTTAATTAAAACTACACTCTGGATAAACAAACTAAGTGGAACTATTCACCTTGCTTATGTAGAAATCCTTGTGAAGGATTTGAATCCTTGAATCCACAAGTATGGATGCTCCAAAAGAATGTAAAATTGTGTAGGATGTCTCAAATCAATGTCATTAGATCTTTGACACTGATCTTGAATGGATCTTAGCATAGGAAGAGGTGTTAATGAAAGTGGATGGAGAAATCTTTAACAAGAGGGTTCCATAGAAATTGAATCCTTCAATGGTTAACAATGGATCTCCTTGTTGAATTGGATCTTGAATGCTTAAATGCTTGAATTCTTGAATACTTGATAATGGATCATTCAATATAATATCTCCTCTTGAAAAGTAGATAATAACTTTTCTCATAGATAGTGGATCAAAACTTCATAGTTCATCCATGTCAAAATGAGAGAAGGCTTCCTTATATAGTGATCTAGGGCACAAACTTCTAGAGAGGCCAACATTGGAGAATTAAATCCCAATTAATCTTAACCCCTAGAAATGGACCTAAATTAAACTCAATTTAAGGTTGTACATTCTAAAACTTGAAATAGATGACCCAAAAGTGGGAAAATGAAACTTTCTAAAACCCAACATCCAGAAACCTCTGGAACTTGAAATCTGTACCTGGGGTTAGGGTTGAGGTCATCTCTTAGGTCAAGGTTGAGGTTGTCCTTGACATAGGTTAGGGTTGAGGTCAACCTTGACCCTTCAAGTTATCAATGACTTAGAAAGTCAAAGTCTTTAGTTTCTCAGAAAAAATTATTAGAAAGAGGCTGGAAATAGGGGGAGAAAAGTAGAACATGGGGTAATAGCTAGATCCATGCTAAGACCCATTCAAGATTCTTGACATGACCATAGAACACTTAACCAAAGGGAAAAATGCTCTTATCATGGAAGTGCTTCCATTTTAAGATGATATGCCTAATTCACGCTCTTGGGTGTGAGTTGATTCTGTCCATCATACATTAGCCTTTTTAGCAATAGGCCTTTGATCTAGTTGGCAAGATCCATCCTAGTTCTTTGAGTGGACACAAGTTCATTGTTACACCTATAGAGTATTTACCAAATGGGTTAAGGTTGTACCTCTTTTGACTATTATAGGAAAACATGTTTCTCTATTCATTCTAAATTACATCATTTATCGGTATGGAATTCCCTCCTCCATCATTATTGATAATAGGGGACAATTTAAAAAACAGGACTTTAGGAAACTCTATAAGAAATTGAAGATGAAGAAACATTGGTCCTCCATTTACTATCCTCAAGGGAATGGGAAAGATGAAGCATCCAATAAGACTTTGGTGAAAAAATTTCATAGAACTGTGCATAAATTAGGGAGAGATTGACACCTATAATTATGCATTATGGGCTTACCGAAATAGTATATGCACTCCTACTAGAGCTACCCCCTTTACACTAATTTGTGTTTTTGTAGTTGTTTTTCCACTAGAATTTGAGATTCCTTCTCTATAAGACTCCTTAAGACGGTTGATCATAGTTGAAGACTATAGGGCTATGTGTATACATGAACTTGAAATTCTAGATGAACACCAACAAGTTTCTTTTGATCACACGATAGCTTACTAGAAATGTATGTCTACAAGCTATAATAATAAAATTCATTCCAAAGATTTTAAATTTGGTGACCTTGTTCTTAGATAAAACCCAAAAAATTAGCAAAATTGGGAGCAAAAGGGAAAGTTTGAACCTAAATGGTTGGGTCCCTACATTGTTACTACTTTTAGATCTAGTGTGTATCAGCTATCTACACTAGAGGGAGAAGAGCTCCCTAAGCCTATCAATATTCTTCATCTAAAAAATTTCTATTCTTAAGGCTCATGTTGCTTAGCTATTTGTCCATATTCTATGATCCTAAAAAATTCCTAAAAATCAAAAAGTGTCTTGAAAAAAAGACCATCTTAGTGAAAACCTAGCAATAGGTTCTTTGATGTATCACGAAAAATAGCAAATATCTCCAAAAAAAAATAATAATAATTCCTAAAAAATAATAATAATAAATTTTAAAAAAATCTATCAAGTGGTAAAAATCTAGAAACTAGAGCTACTTGAGACCCTTGCACCTATGCCTATCACTCTTTCTGTGTGCTCATTTTACTTCATTTTGCTTCTGGTTTCCTAGCTTAGATCTTACTTTCATCTAGATCTAGGGGGCACAAACCACTTGGCTTATCAGGGTCTCTTTGTGCATAGGTGTTTGTTTGGAAACTTGTTCAATGATATTTTTCAACACTCCCCTTGACATCAGGTGTTTCTTAACACTTATCAAATACCTTAGCTACAGTCTAGGATATTACGATGTTTCTCACTAGTATATTTGAGTCCTAAAGAGATGATCATGTGCCTTACACACATGCACTTAAACACTTAAAACTTTTTGAGACTTGATTGACTTTATTTTCTTTGTGTTTCATCAATGAATCACTCCTTAATAATCTCTCAAGGATGTCATGAACTAGAGGAATGGGATTATGGGACATGTTTTCTATTGTTTTATGCTTGTGGGTGTAGTTCATTGATCTAAAGTGTCATAAGTATTCATGCTTTTCCTACTTGATATTTGGGATCTACAATATGTTATCCTTGTCCTTTTTTCTGAAAGACTACACTCAGGGGTTATCCAAGCACTTGTGCCTTGATACAGGTGTAATCTTGCTATACTAAACTTAGGAAATCTAAGTACACTAGTCATCTTGATATGTATTTCTTTGAGACATAGGTTGGGTTCCCACATCTCATTCCAATAAAGATCATATTCATATCCTCATAGCTATGTTAGCGATGATTGTATGGTCTTCTGATGTTCCTAATAAAGCTCAATGATGAAAATTAGAGTTTACTTATGTACCCCTTGCAATTGCACCTCTTTCATACTAGTTTTCATCTTAGGACTCATTCTAGGTTTTGCATTCTGCATGTTGAAAGAGCTTTGTCTTCATCTTTCATAGACATGTCATCTAATTGAATTCATTTCCTTTCGCTTCCTCTTGATCATATCTTTCACTCCTTATTAGTCTTGTCAACTTAATACTTCTTTAATTCATGTCATTACAAGGGGTTAATCTCATCATCATATCTAATCTATCCAAGTACTTAGTTTTCAAATCACAAGTCTATAACATAACATAAGAGCTAAAACATCTATGAGAGATACATCCATACATCCATGAGCATATAAGAATAAGATGAGCATAAACATAAACATGAGCATACATATCAACATCACATGGAAACATAAAGAAAATTGCTAAAGTATACATGAACAACCATTACATGAACTAGAAAGAGACAAGTACATAATACTATATCAAATCTAGTATCTCATAGATATCATGCAAAATCAATACACGTACAATGTGAGACCAAAATTTGGATACATGTCTCTCAAAATGATACATTGAATGTCACATGGACATCAAAAACCTCAATCTAGACCTAGAATAGAACTAATTCCCTCTCTCATGTGTGGGAGGAGGTTGTGGCAATGACATTTGTGTCCTATCTAGTAGTTTTACCACCCCCTCTAATCTCTTGGCTCTCTCATAGTAGTTGGGTAATCCCTACCCTGGTGGCACAATGCCTTTATAGGCTACATAGTAGTAAGTTTTCCCAACTCGATGGTGTTTTGAGTCTCATCTAGATACATCCCACTCCCATCTCACACTATTAAATTTAGCCCTAAATTTTGATGAGAAAAGGTTGAAATTGCAACAAGATTTGGTCGAATAGATCATTAAACCTATCGTCAATCTTTTTTAGTTAGTTTTTCATCACATTAATTATGCATCACAGTTTCGACTTCAAAAAGGTCAACTTACTGATGCGAGTTTCATTGATTTCCTTAGTCTAGCTTGAACTCTTATTTCCTTATTTGCATCCATCATTGATCAAAATTTTGACCTACACCCCTTGACTTTTTTGATAGTAAAGCCAAACATTCGATGGAAAAAAAGACCAACCATCATTGAAACTGCCACCAAGGTCCCTTTCAACCATCATCAAAATTGTGACCAAGTCCCCTTGATTTTCTACAGTGGTACCATACATTAGACAACAAAGGGAAGACATGTTGATCAAAATTGAGACCAAGGCTTGGTAGAAATTTAGACAGGCTATGCCAATTATTGCAAAAGCTTTGCTCTCATAAGAGCCTTTTAAACTACACAAAATTTAATTCTAAAGCATAATTTCTCAGTGCATGAGACTCAGGGTATCATGCACATTTCTACCTCCACACCATTGTTTCATTCATATCACATGATTTATTTCATACAAAACAATGGGAAGGAGGAATAAATGTGCACGATATCTTGAGGCTCCACCAAGAAATTATGCTTTAGAATCAAATTTTGTGCAGTTTAAAAGGCTCCTATGAGAGCAAAGCCTTTGCAATAATTAGCATAGCCCATCTAAATTTTGGTTCTTGAGACACCATTACTTGTGAAGACTGCAGTGAAAAATTAAATTAGGAAAAAATTATTTATCAAGAATAAAGCCAATAACACTAACTAATCTCTATTTTTCAAATAGATAAACATAACAAAAAACCTTACAGTCCCAATCACATCATCATAAGAGTGCATATATAACTATAAGCCCTTATTTGGTAATTTTTTGATCAATTCCTTGGCAAGAGTATCCAGGACTATTAAAACGCAATCAATCACTGAGCCTATTTCTAGCAATTGAATTGTACTATAAAAACAAAATTTTCCTTAAAATTGACACCTCAGCAGTTGTAGCTCATTTGCATCTATAATGGCTTCACAAAAGTTGAAAGCTTACCATTTTTCAAGAACACAAAACTCACTCGTAGTTTAGCTGCATCAATAAAAGTAAAGTTATTTGAATGTTCAAAAAATGTAAAACTTCCATTTAATAGCTAGAAAAGCCATATCCTTAGAATACATCATCTTTGATGGAATGTTCATAAGTGAATGATTTTCTCTAAAAGCTCAAAATTATGCACAAAAATGCACCATGTTCTTGAAGATATATATATATATATATATAGATTACAAGACTGATATATCAAAAGGAGCATGGTGAGGGCAAGAGACTGTCATCAATATCGATTATGGATTTGCAGATAGGTAAATGAAACATAAAAAGGTAGTACAAGGAACCATTTGTTATGTTCTAATATGATGAACTACCATGGAGCTGGTTCTAAACCTTGATTGCTTAATTTTGGATTTGGTCCAACGATACCATTATCTGGAGGAGGTCCCACACCCCACTTTCCTATTGATTCCGAAGGCTCAATGACATAAACTCCTCCGTCAATCATTCCAAGAGCAAACTGGTTTGAGTCAGATGGATGTGATGCAATTACTAGAGGATAGGAACTACATGAATAATCAAAGGATACATTTTGAGTTGAATCATAAAATACTTGGGGATCCATTTATCCATACATAGCATAACTTTTACCTTCCCGGGCCAACTTACCTATTCATGCCTGAAGCTAAATATGTAGAAGGTGCAATACAATAGTGTGGCCTCAAGCTCTCTGCATCAAATACTCCAACGGCACTATCATAGTAGCCTACAACTATGAGAAGGTTGTTGCATAAATATATCACACTTGAAATGGGAGCAGATAGAGAATCATGAGGTGTCCACTGCAGTACAAAAAAATGTGATATTATTTTACACTCATATAGAGAAGGTAGCTTATATCATTATCACTTACTAAATTTGAATTCTAAATTGCTGACAAAGACTTACATAATGCAAATGGTCAAACTTAGAAGCATCATAAATAGCAAGTTGGCTCTCATGAACAACCAACAAGTGAACTTGATCATTATGGAACTGTACTCTTGTATCCCCAACCAATGGTGATGATCTTCCTATCTACTCTTGTAAAAATTGTGACTTTTGCTTCTCCCATCTATCAAAGCTCCAAAAATAGAGCTACTAGAACATTGGCCAAACATTTAGTAATTTGAATCTATAAACATGTGAATGTACAAAATGAGATGGCAATGGATATACAAAATGAAGACAAGCCTAGGCATTGGCCCCTGAAGATACCAATACATTCAAAGTGTGTCAAAATGCCAAGCCTGTAATTTTCTTTTGGTGGCCTTTAAGCTTCATTTTTACCTAGTTAGTTTAAACAAGTGTTGAAAAGACACAAGTTAGAATGTCATCATATTGAACGACCCCAAATACTCTTCCTATAAAATAAAGACCGAAACAAAATGAATAGAATGAGGACAATTCACTTTGATCATGTATAACATTTTTGCATTGACTTTGCAATTCATATTTTAGAATCTATAATCTAGACAGTGAATTAGTGAAAAAGAGAACTACCATGATATATCATTTAGTATAGTGAGCTTGAAAAGAGACAAAAAGTCATGCTAGATCATAAATATAATTTTGGAGGTACCTACAATCAAGTTTACAAGCTTTCCAATTTAAGATACAAATTAAGACTTTTTCATATGAGTGTGGTCAAGTTTATAATGGATCAGACAAAATAATGAGCTAGAAAAGAGAAAAGTTATGATGATAGATAAAGCTATGATTTCTAATTCTAAGTTTACAAAAATACACAATCAACCCAAAAAAATGAAAATTCATAGCGAATAAAGATTCTATTTATAAGTAGTTTACTAGTGTACACTATTTTTCTTAGAATTTAATGAATTTCAAATATTTTGATATGACTTCATAAATCTCTTTTGCATCAATATTTATGAGTTATTAATAAGACATTATTGAAATGGTCCATACTCCATTATCTACCATGATCAAGATAGGAAGTTAGAGAACACGAAAGTTGTGATGGTAGATCATAGAACATGATCTAAAATATTGATAGGAAAAAATGATAAAATAATTGAATCTAAAAACAAATTAGGAGGTCTTACTTTCTTGGTCTATAATAAATATTTTCAAAGAGTTCAAACACCCATCAATATAATGAATTAAAATAATAATAATAATCCTAACAATGGATTGTAAGAACATGGATCATACTCTATAATGCATTATTGAAACAATGTTCTAGAAAAGACAAGGTGATAATGGATCATAGAAAATGTTGACATAGATAAAATATATGCAAACAATTTCAAGAGCATTCAAATTCAAAATAAATTTAGTAGTCATACTCTATAGATCTACATTAAAGACCTTAAATATTTGAATTATTATCTATATTGAAGATACCGAGCTAGATAAGAAAAGTTTGATACATAGATCATAGAATTTTGACAACATACTCTATGATGCATCTAAATAATAAATCACAAAGGAAGAAAGCTATACTGATGGATTGCAAGAACAAAATCTAGAAACCTCCCAAAAAGAAATCAAAACACATCTAACATTTCTCCATTCAAGCACTCTTACATTCTTCATGTACAATAAAGGTAAAAATGAAGTTAAAGGCCACCAAAAGACAATAACACCTTGAATGTCATCATATTGAACAAGGAGACCTTTCCACTAGAGGTAGACGTTACATAGGAATCATTCTTAGACAAAGCTATGCAAGAATCAACTTCTTCTAGATTAATAGCATTGATATCCTTAGTCATCACAATCCCACTAGCTGGCTACCACATTTGTGGTTGAAGATTGGTAGTAGACTATAGAGAAGATCACTATTTTAGTCACTTAAAAGACAATTTTCTAAGCAACACACAAAAATTCTTTCCAAATTAAGAGCATTACCTTTCCAAATGGATTTCACTCCTTCCATGGCCATTTCCATAGTTTGTGGAGTGCATTTGATGCCAATGCTAAAAGAGAAACACCAAAATTGGTATATATCAATCTTGTAACCTGTACAAAACAATAGGTGCTAATGTAAATATTGAAGCCATGAATTGCAAAGAAGGATATGTGGGTCTAGTTATACATATGAATTTTTGTATTATAGGGTAATGTATGGTAACACAAAGTCCATACAGTGTTTTAGAGGACACCCTTTGTCCTTGATGTTAGATTATGGAGATAAATCCTCAAGAAATGTGGAAATAATGCATATAAGATTGATCCTCCATCAGGCATAGGCCTTTCTCCATTTTTTAACATTTCTAATCTTTATGCATATAAGCCACCTACTGATGTTTGTGATGCAGGAATAGGTCATAAGGACAGTGCTGATGTTTCTTGGTTACCGAAGGTCACTAAACCCCAGATTGAATGCATTTTGGACAAGAAGGTTACAAAACAAACCAAGAGAGGCACCTATTATTCCTACCTAGTCAAATGGAAGGACACACCCAATGAAGATGCAACTTGGATGACTCAAATAGAGATTTAAAAGGTAGGGTATCAATTGGACACAATACCAACTCAAGGGACTTGAGTTCTTTTTAGGATGTTAGGAATAAGTTCATGTTGTTATAAGCCCATTTGTAAAGGTTCAAGGTTCATTTGGTGTTTCTATAAACCATGAATCCTTAGAGACCTATAAGGGCTAAATAGGTTTATAATAAGGAATATAGTCCAAAATGGTTGAAAAGACCTTAGAATAAGTTTATATAGGTTGTAGGAAGGTTTGAGAGTCTTCGGACTTCATTATGTTCAAAATTGCAAAATGCAACAAAAAGTTCCTAAGCAACTTTTGCTTAAAAGTTGGTAATTACAAATAAAGGAGTTTGAACTGATTATAACTATTCCTGAGGTAGTTGATCAGTCAAACATGCTTATAAATGTATGATGAAAAAAGATGAATGATGAAATTTGATTCAAAACATTAACAACAATAAAATGATAAGATTTGTTTCACTCATCCCAAGCACAATAGTGACAACCCCACCCCATTCCAAAGACCATGATGATTTATCAACACCCTTGTCAAAAAACACTATCAAAGTACCAATTTCAGTGGATCCCAAAAGAGTTGTGAGTGCTGATAGGGATAATGGGGCTGGAAAGCTTTTCATTGTCTCTGCTTGCATTACATGCTCTCAATTTTTAGTCACAACTCAAGAATACAACTACTATATAAGCAAAGAGCTTCATGAATGAGACCAATGTTTCTATTATAGTAAGAAAGGACTAAAAGCTAGGAAAAGAGGATGACAAAATCAAATAGAACCAAGGCAAGAGTCTACAACATATCTGTGAGTTGTAAGCCTCTCAACTCAATTAATCATGAAACATAATAATAATTGATCTTTTTTCCACCTGTACAATCATGGTAGATGACATGATTGTCAGAAATATTAAGAGGTAAATAAATCTAGTGATAGTTTTGTCTGGATTCCCCTCATGTAGAAAGTTAGGGAATTGAGATTTTCTGAGGGAGGGTCTGATGAAGGCCAAAGCTGGCTTATAGCAGGACCATGTAGGAAGCTCATGGCCATGGCTTCAGACACACACAACACTATGCTGACAATCTTGAACTGGCTACTTGCAAACTTAATGTCTACTTTCTCCATCCTACAAACACAAAAATGTACCAATTAGACCATAAGAGTATAAAAACCCAATCTTTGAAGAAGTAGAAAACATGTGATTAGAGAGTACTACTCACCCATAATACTCACTTTCTCACCACCTTGTTTATGAATACTTATCTTTCTCACCATCTTGTTTATGAATGCTTATCTCCATAGTTAGCATTATTTTGTATCTAGAGTGTCATCAATTTTTTTAAATGTAGAATGAAATGGTTGTAAGTATGCATTTCTACCACATGCAAATGATTTTGAGATATAGACCTATGCAATCCAATCTCCCAAGGAATAGACAGCACCACTTATTGCCATCTTTTCCAAAACAAGATTTTTCATAAAATGATGTTAGAATAGTTACTAAAATGGTCATAAATTATGTTCTTATAGTAAAAGAATATTTTGACTTAAGAAAAAAACTAAACAATATTAAAACATGACATTGTGCTTTAAAAACTAAAAAGGTACCTGTAACGAAGAACTTCATTTGGACTTGCTAATTGGTCATTTGGCCCCTCCCCCTCGTTAACATCACTCTAAATTCCCCAATAGCATTTAATAACATTCATTCATTCATCCATTTTTGAAATATAATAGTCAATCATTATAATCACATGATAACATTCATTAACACGCGACATTTTTGAATAATTCATTAACACGCAACATTCATGAGTAACCCATTCATGAATAATTCATTAACACGCAACATTCATGAATAAGTCATTAACACATAAAATTCATTAACACACAACAATCATTTCTTTTTGGCTTTCTTGCTATTTTTTTTTCATGAAATTTCTAAGAGGAATATCAATATCCTCATCATCCCCCTCCTATATTGGTTATAATTGCAATGCATGTCTCCTCCTCATCTCTTGAGGAACATGAGGCCACTGCACCAAAGGGGGGTTTGCTGCAATAACAAGTACTTCATGAGTTAAATTCACACCATTTTATATTAGTGAATTACAAGCTTTTATTTAAGTAAAAGAACTATAAATCAAAAAATTAATTTAAAAGAACAAAACATAGATTTTCTTTACCCGAATGTGCAACATGAGCTTCCTATTGATCAGTTTGAACATCCTCTGGCACTCGTTCAGCACAACATGATTCTATATCCTCTAAAATATACACAAAAAGGTTACACCAAGTTCAATTCAAGATGTCAAATTGTATTAATAATTACATAATTAATTTTAAATAGAAAATGAGCACCTCCATGGACAATACGATGCACATTAGGGGCTTCATGATGCAGCATATGATCTGTGTCACGATTAACATGTTGCATTGCAATGTCATACACATTATTATCAAATAGATTGTTTCTCAAGTATTCAATTTCTAATATATTTTTTGGCATATTTACCTATGCACATGATGCAAGAGACTGTTCAGTTGAGGCAATGGAAACTTGACATAGGCATTCAACCACAGCTGCATAGCCTTGCATGAAGGCAATTCTTTTGTGTTCTTCCATGGCCTCTAGATTAAAATCAATGCCCTACATTTTTTTATTAATTAACAAAATTATTTTCATTTTATAAATAATTTTTCTCTACAACTCATTTACTACTACTTACAACTTGTGCTTTGATTTTAGAATATCCTCCAGAGCCAAGTCTGTGCTACCCAACCTTTTCCAGTCTGGCCTTTGTTGCCTTTGATGTGTCCTGCAACCTATGAAAAGTTTGAAATATGTTAGATGAAAAAAATATAGATAGCAGTACTAATTAGTGCATTATTACATTAATGTACTAATAGTTAATACTATTGCATACCTTCTCACACTTGTTGGTGTAATTTGTCTTCGACCATCCCCTTTTTCCTTTGCATCCAAAATGAACTTATTCCATTCCCTCACTGTAATAAAGGGAGGACACTCATACTTTGGGTTTAGGATGAGACTCTTTCTATATGAGTCCCTCATGACCTTAAGATGTTTGCAAGCTTTTTGTAACATTTTCTTATGATCAAAAATATTAATACCAAACTCATGCTCTAAATCTTTGATGAGCTAAACTTTTAATTTTTTATCTTGAAAGTTCCACCTTTTAAGAAAAAACACAAAATTGTTAGATATAGCTAGTAAAAGAAAAGACCCAAATGAAAGAAAAAATGTTGCACCAATTAATGATATGAAAAAAAAATAGTGGGATAAAATTAGTTCACTTATGATGTTCCACCTTGTACGTATGGTGGGCTCGAATGTTTACAGTGTGAGGTCATAAAGAATCTTATAAATTCCTGCAAAAAATGTCATGAGATAATCAATCCAAAGCTTCTTATGAATAGGTAAATGCATATTACAATATTAAAAAAAATTATTTAAAGTACCTGGAATCTTAGGACATTTTAAAGGCATCAATTCATCATTGTCAATCAACAACGACATCTGCATAGCTCCTATGTTAGAAGCATAGGTAGCTCTAGGAAATCATGGTGAATTATCACCAATACATGCACTATGATCTGTATCTAGCATAGTAGATGGTTCATCTCCTACCACAAAAAAAATAATCTAGTATGTGATGCATCTTCTAGTAAATTGTGTAGGATAAATTGTTAGTCCTTTTAGAAGTTGGTCATTGATGTCTTAATGACCTTCACAAGCATCAATTAAATCATCAGTAAACAAAACACAATATCAAAATATAAATTTGAAACAAAAACCATCAGATGGAATGACATTATCTCGATGATTTATTTTATTGTATGCCAACTTCCATAGGTGAGGTGTCATTCTCTATGGCTTTCACGTAGTCTCTTCTTTTCCATTGAAAAGATATTTTTTAGTAATTTAGTACTTATGATTTCTATGTAGGAAATGTCTATTCTCATTGAACACCTACTTTCTTAAACTTTTTGAATGACAAGATTTCATCTTTGGACCACAAACTGGACATGCAAATTTTCCCTTTGTCTGAAGACCTACAAGATCGTGTATAATTGGATTAAATGAATATCAAAATATAAATTTGAAACAAAAACCATCAGATGGAATGACATTACCTGGATGATTTATTTTATTGTATGCCAACTTCCATAGGTGAGGTGTCATTCTCTGTGGCTTTGACGTAGTCTCTTCTTTTCCATTGAAAAGATATTTTTTGGTAATTCGGTACTTATGATTTTTGTGTAGAAAATGTCTATTCTCATCGAACAACTACTTTCTTAAACTTTTTGAATGATGAGATTTCATCTTTGGACCACAAACTAGAAATGCAAATTTTCCCTTTTTTTGAAGACCTACAAGATCGTGTATAATTGGATTAAATGTGTTAACTTTGTGTTGTCACTATAACATACCAAAAAAGAGGTGTTAAGAAGAGAACATACCACAAAAATGTGTTAGCCCAGGGGCATCATGTATTGTCCATACAAGCATTGCATGAAATTGAAATTGTCTTTCTCCTATTGGTCTATAGATATCATACATAGTAACCTCATTCCATAACACCATCAACTCATTAATAAGGGGTTCAATATATACATTGATATCTTTAACTTAGTACTTACCTAGTTGAATGAATAAAAACATTACATAATTATTATGACCATTTTGATGGATTAGTAATAATAAATTAATTTAGATGACCATTAAATCAAAAAATACCTGGAACAATCAGTGTCAACATTATGTACTCTCTCTTTATGGACAACCAAGGAGGTATGTTATTGTTGATAACAAAAATAGGCCACACCGAGTAAATAGATCTCATCTCTCCAAAAGAATTAACACCATCTACTGCCAATGAAAGCTTGAGATTATGAGGTTCTTCTTTAAAGTGTGGCCATTTTTCCTCTATTTCCTTAAATGTTAAACCATCTGCAGGCATTCGCATAATGTCATCTTGACTTCTATTGCGTGCATGGTAATGGATAAATTGTGCCAAGCTATTGCACTTGAATAATTGTTGCAGAAATGGAATAATGAGAATATACCAAAGAACCTTGCAAGGCACCTTTTTTGTTAATCGATCTGATTGATATCTACTAGTATGACAAAAAGGGCATTGTGTTGCAAATTCATGTTATTTATGATATATAATATGATCATTTGGACATGCATGTATTGTTTGATACTCCATTCCAATATCTTTCATGATGTCAGATAATTCTCAGTACGAGCGAGGTAGAATGTTTGATGGTGGTAACAAACTCTCACCTATCAACCTATGACCAAAAATATAATTTGTTAATTTCAAGAATATTAATTGATACACAAACCCAATATTTTTTATTAGATAAATAGGTTTTACAGGGAACCTAAAACCCAAGAGTTAAAACATTAATAAGGCTGACAATAAGCGTGAAAAGCCCAGCCAAAAAAGTTCTAGTTCAAAGGCTGAAAATAAGCACAAGGCCTGACCAACAGACAAAAACCAAAGAAAAGGCCAAGAACAAAAATAGCAAGAAATGACTACGGAAAAAGCCCTTACAAAAAGCCAAAAAAAAGGCACAGAAAGAAACAAAAGAATAGGTAGAGGATTAGTCCTCATTCTTTCTCTCCAGGTCTTGCATGACCTAAGCTGCCTCATAGGCCATCTTGTTCTCCTCAGCCTCTTGTTGGTGGGCCCTTTGATCCTCCTGGTCCTGACCATTGTTGATGTTGTCCTTTGTGGTGTCGACCCCCATTTTGGCTTCTTCCCTATCTTTACAATCCTCATCATCCTTCATAACTTTGTCTTTGATCTAGCCCGTTAAAGATATGATGTTGCTGTTAATGGAGCTTAGCATCAAAATCATCTGATTCGAGATATTATGATTGTAGATTTTGAGGGTGTTAATCCTTCTCTCTGCCAAACTAAGCCTCTCACCATTGTCATTATGACCCACCTACTCTTTGACCTCCTCCAGCTCATGGAAAAGCCACTTGATTGATCTAAAGTTATCAATCATGCTATTGCAGGCATTGTTCAAGAGATTCAGCTTGATTTCCCTAGCTTTTTCCTAAATAGCCACAATCGTCAGGTCAATGAGTTCTTCAAGCCTTGTCTCTTCTCGGTTATCCACAAGGACCTGTGGGATCATGGCCTCTCTAAAATGCCCATTTTTGAGGTCTTAACTTTAAAGTTTTTCCAAGCTTTCCTCCTGTTATTTACCTACACCTCCCCACCCTCGATCTCAAAATCCAAATCTTGTTCCTCAGGTTGTGCATGAGTATGGATAGGTGAAAGAGGCAGCGAAGACATGTCCCGTTCTTGCTGCATAATCTCATCCTCCAGACCCTCCCTCTTGCTTTTCTTCCCTCCCCAATCATCCTTAATTTCCTCCTGCATCTCCATTTCCTCCTCTTTCATCTCCACATCCTCCTCCTCATCACTTTCATCCTTCACATCTTTCAAAGGATTCTTTTGCCCATGATCCCTAAGGCTTTTTCTACTGGGGGTGATGGAGGAAGGTGAGTTCTTGACCTAATTGGTGACTTTTTTATCAGCAGATGAAATCACGTCATCCTCAGAGCTAAAGCTCTAAATGTCATCCAAGTCTAAAGAGTAGTTGGAGCTTCCAGATGTCACATTCTCAGTCTAAGGGGGAGCCTTGCTTATATTCTTAGCCTTAAAATGCTCATAAATAAACAACAGGAGCCCCTCATGCAACGCAGGGTTATCAATAGGCTTCTTTTTGAAGCTAACCACCACCTTGCTCAAGAAGTTAACAAGTAAAAAGGAAAATAAATTTTACAGTTGCACCAAAAATGATTCAAAAGAACAAAGTGGTGGGTACGAGCCCTATCAAACCTAGGGTCCAAATTAATATACTCTATAACAACTCTCAGAACATACCTCCACAATTTCTTCATGGTATCAGAAACATAGTAAGTGTCAATCTTCTTTAGGGCTTTTAGTTCCTTCTCATCCTTAACAAAATCTCACACAGCATTAGCCAAGAGCTTCTTGTCCCAAAAAACTTAAAACCCTCAATTAGGATTTCAGCAATGGTCGAAATGACCTCCTTAGTGATCATGAAAGAAACCTCATTCACCTTCACTCTACCATCCTTCCATGAACCAATCATACTATTGGTCACCTCTTGATCAAAGAAATGCAATTTTGTAATGTATCTAGTAATCCCACCCTAATCCAGCTACTCCCAAACTTTGTCCCTACTCATCCATTTCTCAATTTCGTCCACTGGCTCCTTTCTACACCTTTCGCCAACCATATCTGCACTCTGCGCACCCTCAATTCTCATATGCACCTCGCACTGCAAAAGATTGGATCCTCTTTGAATAAGTAGAATGCAGAAAGAATTAACCTATCTTTTGCTCCTATTGTAAATGTAATAAACAACCCACAAAGCGTGTCGACTAGTTTATAATAAATTGCAGCAATTACAATTTCCCATGCTAACTTTTTGAGAAGTACCCTTTCCCCTTAATCCATTCATACTCATAATTAAAAATTGATCTTCTTCGTACTTCCTTAGATCTTGTCTAGATCAATCATGCTTTTAACATCTACCAGCAAAGTATTTATGGGATGCCATGTCATAATTTGGCTTGCACCAACCCAAATATTTGCAAACTTGTCAGCAACTAGGTTAGCTTCCTAGAAAATATGAGTAACGTGGACTCTACTGAATTTGGCAAGAGTCTCACGAGTCTCATCAATAAGATTCACAATCGACCATGATGGTTGAGAGTTGTCATTAATACATTTTATAATGTTGTTCGAATCCCCTTCAAGCCAAAGATTAGTAACTCCAATTTCAAAAGCCAGTTTGATAGCATTACACACAGCATTCACTTCCATAAAGTGGTTGGTTTGATAACCTAGTGAGAGGGAAAAAGCTACAATACCATCTCCATTTTCATTCCTTATTATACCTCTACTTCTCGAGGAGCCAGGATTTCCCTTGGACACTTCGTCCAAGTTGGCTTTATGCCAACCTTCCGGGGGGAGAAGCCATTTGGCTTCCTATCTTTTCATCTTTTTGTCCTTTGCCTTCTCTTTTTTTTGCCACCTAATTCAATATCTCCTCCTTTCCTAACTGAATAGTTTTCCTTTATGTTAACAAATATTTTCTTTCCTATCACTATAGCTAGCTCCTCTTTATCTCTGAAGATTCTTTTATTTCTCTCCTTCCAGATGCTCCAATAGAAATGAGGCAGGATCCAGGAACTTAATTCTTGAAGTTGAGACCTATTGAACATACACTTCCATTGAAAGAAGAGATCCAGGAGGTTAAAAGGCACACACCAGCAAAAGCCCAAGTCCTAGGTCAGGAAAACCCAAACCTCCCTGGAGAAAGAGCAATGAATGAACAAATGATTGCCAGTATCTGTCTGATCTTTACATAACACACATCTACTAGGCATAATATGATCTCTTTTAATGAGGTTATCCTAGGTAAGGATATTTTCCTATAGAGCTAGCCAATAGAACATATTAATTTTTGGAATGAGGCTAGGAATCCAAGCCCTTGACCAAGGAGGAATCTCTTTTAATCTCCAAAGGGTCGAGTACCTAGAGGCGACAATATATTGCCCATTGGCATTATCTCCCTAGACCAATTCATCCCTGTTGTTATTTAGGGCCATAGAGTTAAGCATAATCATAATAGCGTTAAGATCTTCAGAGATGACGAAAAGGTCTATCCATCCCTAGTCATTCCTATAGTTACTAACTTTCTGCCCAAAATCGTTGATGCAGTCTTTCATCCAGACCTCATAGCTGGGGTTGTTCATAAGGGGGCCCTGAATGAGAAAACTATCAAACCAGAACTAGATATCCTCCCATTTCTCAGTTTCCAAGATACTCTAGAATTAGCTAGGTCCCTAGCTTTTAAAAAACCATTCCAAATAGCAGATCCTCATGGGATATCTTTGCAAAAGAGGGTAAACTATTTAGAGGGTCTCTTAATATACTTTTTTTCCATAATGTCTCTCCATTCCCCTATGCTACTGAAGATATGCTATATTTGCTTAGCCAAAAGAGCCTTGTTGAGGTGAGTTAGCTTCTTGATGCCTAGACCCCCATATTTCTTTGGGAGGCAAACTTTTTCCCAAGTAACAAGATGATACCTTTTATTCTTTTCAGCCCTCATCCATAAGAAGTCTCTCTAAATTTTTTCCATTCTCTCAGAAAATTTCACAGGGATCACAAAGAGGCTCAAAGCATAGACAGAAAAGTTCTAAAGGGTGGATTTAACTAGTTGGCATTTTCCATCTTGGGTAAGAGAGGCCCCTTTCCAACCAACCAACTTCTTACTAAATCTATCCATAATGCCATTCCAGAAAGAATTAAGAGGATTCATGCCCAAAGGAAGCCCAAGATAGGTAGAGGGAAGCTTCCCCACACTGCATCCCAAAATTTTGGAGATTTTCTTATGTCTATCCTCAGGGGTGTTGATAAAGAAAATAGAGCTTTTATCCCAGTTGATGAGCTACCCCAACCCTTTGGAGTAGATATCCAAGATGTCCTTCATAGCCTTAGCCTCCTTAACAAAGCCTCCCCTCCCATTATGGTATCATCAAAAAATTGCTGATGTGAAAAAGGGACACTTTTAGAAGAAGGTTTAAAACCTTTGATTCTCCCTTCCTTCTTATTCTTCTCAATAAGTTTTCCTAAACATTCCACCAAGATAATGAAGAGAATAGGTGAAAGAGAATCCCCCTGACGAAGGCCATGAGAGGGTTTGAAAAAATTAGAGGGGGATCCATTGACTAAAACTGCAAGAGATGAAGTAGACACCAGCTAAGATATTAGCTTACAAGTTTTGTCATCAAACCCAAAAGCCTTAAGCACTCTATCCAAGAAAGACCAGTCCACCCTGTCATAGGCTTCAGAAAGGTCCAGTTCAAGTAACATCCCTTCTCTTTTTCCAGCTTCCATGGAGTGAATCACTTCATGCACCATCATTATGGAGTCTCAAATTTGTCTACTCGGGACAAAACCAATTTGCTGATGAGAAATAATTAGAGGGAGGAGTTTGAGTAGCCTGGAAGTAAGAACCTTTGAAATAATCTTATAAAAAGAATTGCAAAGACTAATTGGTCTAAACTTGTCCAAGGAATTGGCTCTAGGAATTTTAGGAATGAGAACTAAAAAAGTTGAGTTAATCTCCTTAAGAATGCTTCTAGCCCCAAAGAATTCCTAAACAGCCTAAACCACATCCTTCCTCAAAATAGGCCAAAACAATTGGAAAAAGAAATACAGAAAGCCATTAGGGCCAAGGGATTTATCTGTTGGTAGAGAGAAAAGAGCTTCTTTAACTTCTGACTAAGAGGGAATGGCTCAAAGTAGTTTATTATGATGAGGAAGGATGACCTTAGGGATACAAGAGATAATGTCATTCTGATCCACTTTGGAAAGAAAAGGATCCCAAGACAATAGGGAAGAGAAAAAAGAAACTGCCTCAATTGATATTTCCTCATCTTTGGCCAACAATCCCTGTCCTTTCTTTAAACCTATGATTTTGTTGTTTGCACGATGTTTTAGAGTAGTGAGATGAAAAAACTTCATTTTCTGATCTCCCTCTTTTAGCCAGTTTACCCTTGATCTTTGTCTCTAGAACTTCTCCTCTTTAATGATAATGTTGTGTAAATCTGATAGGATAGACAACTCAACCTCCCTATTTAACTTTTCATACCCTTCCTCCTAAATTGAGGTTTGGATAGCAGAAATATTATCGATTAGGACTTCCTTCTCAAAGAATATATGGCCAAAATCAGACTTGTTCCAAGCTTTAACTATCCTTTTAACATTGCTAAGTTTTCTTGCTACCCTGTACATAGTTCTGCCTTCCACATCAATACTCCACCAGAGCTTAATCTTGTCTAAAAGGTCAAGGTGGGAGGTCCACATTTTTTCAAAATGAAAAGGGGGAGGCCTTTTGGGACCTATAGGAACAACTGAAAGGGAAATAGGGGAGTGGTTAGAACCCACTCTGGGAAAAATAGCTAATTTGTAAGAGGAGGTCTTCAGCCAATCAAGATCGATAAGAGCTCTGTCCAGTCTAACCTAAATATGGACCTAACCAATGCATTTATTTGACCATGTAAAGGCACCTCCCATGAGGTCCATATCCAAAAAATCCAAACCATTAATGAAGTTTGCAAGGTCAATTTTGCTTTCCCAATCTGGAGGCAGACCTCCCTTCTTCTCCTCATTCAACAGTAGAGTGTTAAAGTCACCCATAATAATTCCTTTCTTTAAGTTGCTGCTCTACACTAGACTTCGAACTCTAGTCCAGTAATTCTTTCTTTCTCTCTTATTGTTAGGAGCATATAAGTTCATCGGGAACCAGCATTCATTGGAAGGGAAATGAAAAACTTTCCACAAAAGAATATTACCATCATTGTAGACCACTTCCATTCTAAAAATTTTGGTATTAAAAAGGGTCAGCAGACCCCCAAAGGCACCATCAAAGTCTAAAGCCTCCCCACTCATCAAGTTGCTAAACTTAATCTTCCCCAAAAAATCCTTTTTCATCTTAGTTTCTTGGATCATCAAGATGTCTAGTCTCTGATCTCTGATTAGGTTCCTAATAATTTCTTGTTTATGGGCTTCATTAAGGACCCTAATATTCCATGATATGATCTTCATGATTAATTCTTGGAACACTCCTAAAGAGTTCTTTGGCATCCATTCGCCAAGCTTCTTCTGGTCTCCTCCTCTCTGGCTTCCTTCTCAAATTTTTTGCCTCTTTTGGCCGCTGAGCCCACATCCAATTTGTAGCTACTTCTAGTCTCCACCAAAGAGGCCTGAGAAGGTCCTCTAACATTTTTCTTCCTAGGATTTGGGGAAAGAATAACTTCACCCTTCATGCCAAAATTCAATGATCTAGAAGCCTTGAGGGCAGTCTTAGGGTTGGTTGGAAGAACCTCCCACTGGTCTAGTTCCTTAACCAAAACATCCAACTTTCCTGTGTTGGTCCCTCCAGCTAAAGAGGAGACAAGATTTTCCTCTGGGTCTTGATAGATGATAATATCCCTATTAACTCTATCATTGTCCACCTCTATGGGAGCTGGGGCTAGCCTACCCTCAGAAAGTGGAGACCTTAATAGCACCACCACCTAAGCAACCTATTGTGGGGCTTTCTTGCCTTCCTCAACTCTAGAATCCAACCTTCCCTCTACTAGAGCACCCTCTATTAGTTGGGGTTGAACAATAGTTTTCTTCTCCCTAATGACAAGAGAGGAGATCAGGGCAGGCTTTGACAGCTTAGCACGAGGACCCATCTTATCATCTATGCCCTGAGACAAAGTTGATTCAAAAGGTAGCATTTCATTTACCTTCATTGAATCTTCTACCACCTTAATATTTTCCAAAAGTGGACCCTTTTGGCCCTGGATGGTGGTCTTTTTTCTCTATACTTTCTTGACCCTAATAAGAGAAGCCATAGAGGGATTCTTCTTCTTAACTAAGGTTTATGACCTATCTTAAAACAATGATAACATCCAAATGGGACACTCTCATAATCCAACTTCTAAATATGAGTGCCAAGTTTGGACTGAAAGCACACCACTTCAGGCAAATCATCCCCTTCCCTAACACCTATACAGATCCTTGCATAGGTCATCCTACTCTTAGAAGAAATAGTTGGATCTATGGAGAGAAGCTCTCCAAAAGAACTGGCCACACCCATAAACACATCCTCACTCCATAATTCCAAGGGCAGCTTAGGGAGTCTAACCCATACTGGCACTTGCTGAAAGAATAATTCATTTAAATTTAGTTTGGAGGACCATTTTTGCAACACTAGGGTAGCTCTTCCAATGGTCTAGGGTCCTTTACACAGGATGTCAACCATATCCTCTTTACAGGTGAATTCAACAGAAAGAAACCCCTTAGCCATAGCAGTAACACTAACCTACCCTTTCAAACTCCATTTCTTCATTGTAAAGGACCGAAAAACATTGATGTTTGGTCTCTGACCCATAAACTTCCCCACAAGTGTGGCAGCCATCATAGCTATGTTGTGGTCAACAATTTCATCTAGAATGGTAATCATGCACGATCCCTTTTCCAGACTTGACACAACCTTAACCAGAGGGAAAGAGGACTTACCTGAAGGCTTAACACCAAAGAGTGAGGCCCATTTCACTGGGAGATTCTCTAGTCTATCCACCTTGGATAATGAATCTAGCACATGTTAGGTACCATCGACATCACATGGGACCCCATCCCCAAACTCCTCCTCTCCACAGTCAGCCTAGGTACCTTCCTATGTGCCTAGATTCTGAGATCCACCTCCCTGAGATTTCTCGCCTAGCACCAGGTTTGAAAATTGAACAAGCACTTCTCAATCTCTCCCCTTCCCACTCCCTAGTCTACTCCCCTTACCACTAGCTACACGTGGGTCCCCATCCCCAAACTCTACCTCTCCACAATCAGCTTGGATTCCATCCTACGTACCTGGATTCTAAGATCCACCTCCCTGAGATTTCCTATTGGCGCCAGGTTTGAAATTTGAACATGCACTTCTTGATCACTCCCCTACTTGCTCCCCTTTTTCCCCATCTTCTTTAATATTTATTAACCCTTGGTTGTAAGCACTACATGCAAGAAGCCCCACTATTTCACCAAGGGTCAATGGAAAAAGATTCTCAATTAAGATCCATAGTAGAGAATGGCCCTGTCGGAACTTGAACCTTGGTTGTAGGCCTTACAGGCAAGAAGCCCCACCATTTCACCAAAGGGACAAGCCCAATGTTAATTGTAAGGGAACTACAAGTAAAATAATGAAAGAAGATGACATACCTTAACATACATGTCATTGCTACATTGGATAAACCATTCATAACATTCAAGTTCACCAACAACAATATAGCGGCAAGAAGAGTTTTTTTGAAGCCTTCATATAGGGACTCATTTGCCTTCTTAAGTATAGGTACATCAAGCTCTGTGTCAACATCATCATCATCATCATCATCTTGATCATTGTGATCTTCATCATTGTGGTCTTCTTCCATGGTATCATCACCTTCTACTTCAATATTCACACCTCCATGTTCCCTCATTTGGAAATTTGCATTCTCTGAATTGTCATGGTCCATAACATGAAACTCAGGGATGTTGACCTATATGAAAATGATGACCTTATATTAGCCATGACCATGATGTCATCATCAAATCATGTCTTATGTAATTTATAAACTATTAAAATACATACCAATGGATGATATTTGTTTCTCCCTTCAATGTGACCATGTTGCCTACAATGTTCCTCAGCTATTTTGATTAGATATCTTCAAGTCTTTAAGCCCTTACAATTTTTGCAAGGACAATAACATTTTCCATCACCTTTTCTTTTTAAGTTAGACCATAGTCTAGCAATTGTCTCCCTATTTTTTTGTGCATTGATATCATTAGACATGGTCTTTCTTGAATGGAATGACTCGTTGGTGGAAGAAGGATGATTTATTTGCAAACTGCAAATGGAGTAGTAAGAGGAAGATACATATAGAAATGAATATTAAAGAAAGATAGATAGAAAGAGGTATAGATAGAGATATAGATTGATAAGGAGATAAAGAAATTAAAAAAATGAAAAGAAACAAATACTTAGTTGACCTTCCATAACTCTACCTCTACATATTGCACTTGCTACATACAAGCATCTATCCAATCACCTAAAACCAAATGGAATCAGAGGATCAAAATCATGTTTGAATTTTAATTGGGAAATATTGAAGCCAATAATGGCAATTTGTAATAATCAATTTGATTTAAAAGTTAAATGTCCTAGAAGTCCTAGTAAGGACTTAGAATCAACATATTGTATGGGTGGCCAATAGTTCCAAATAGGAATCTAGATTGATTTTATGGGTCAATTAGGTCCTAGGAAAAAATTAGAATAAATATTGATAAGTTAGAATGAGAAAAAAAAAAACAATAGTTAGAAATTCAAAAAAAATAAATATTAATGGTTATATGCAAATTGGAGGGAAAATGAGTTTTAAGGCCTAAAAAAAATTATAAACACTTATAACCACTTGGAGTTAGTTATGGAAGTTGGGAATAATATTATAAACAACCTTTAATGCCTAGAAAATGGGGATGGTACGGACTGTGAGGAAGAATGCAATAAAAAAATTTAAGGTTTTCTTGCATTCTTGGTATCCATTTGATGCGTTGTTGATTCTAAATCATTTCTATAGCTCAAGAATATTGCATTTGATCATTTTGAAGCACATTCATCTTCCTTATATCATTTTTTAGCAAATTATATTGACTGGTCTATTACAGGTGTTGGGGTTTACATTGATTTGGAAACATGAATTAAGGATTCATCCCTAAAATGTGATTATTGTGACTTGGGATGAATCCATGACTTGTATTATGATAAACTAACCTTATAATTGCAAGAATTAAGTAAATATTACAAGTGATCACCTCGAGAAGTTGATTTTTATGTTGAAGGACTTAATTTGTGGAAGGATTCCTTAAGGCGATGCTTGGAAAGGGTACATGGAGGAGGCCCTAGAAATCATTGGTTAAGCCTAGAAGTGCTTGGAGAGGGTACATTGAGGAGGCCCTAGCCTTAAGGGCTTGTCAAAGACCAAATTGGGGCTTTGATAGTTGCAGAGACCTTAGGGTCATTTTGAGTTGATTTTTTTTTTTTTGGAGTCATATTAGAAGACTGTTGAAAGTTTCATAGTTAGGGATAAATATAAGTTATAGTTGCTTTGTTAAATGACCATTTTTTTGAATTGTTGTCACATATTCACCACCTCTATTGTCCTCTCTCTCTCTACATCATGTAACTTCAGTAGGAGTTTGTGGCATCACTCTTTCCATAGACAAATATGAGTTAGATACAAAAATAGTGGCTAGTTAGGAAATAAAATAGGGATTCTTGATATGAGATATGCCCTCTAAATGAATTTCTTAAATAACTATTGATATTGAGGGTATGATAGAATCAAACTCATTTATTTCCTCAACATGTCTAGGTGAAAGGGTTTCCAGTTGAGTATCCAGCAAGATACCTTTTGGTTTTTTTATCTTCTCCTATATCTTCTTCTTTGCATTTTTAGAGCTCATTTCTCTTTCATGCAAAACCAAAGATTTTTCTCTCCTACTACTAGGTTCTCCTTATTCCAATTCTACCTCTTTTGACTCATCTATAGTCCTTAATATTGGACATTGATGGAGGAGCCAAGAAACATGTTTTGATTGTAAAAAAAATAGAGTTACTATTATTTCCTATTTATCCTTCGACACCACTTCTTGTTTCTTCTAAATTGTTGATGACTCTTGAACTCTTTTAAGTTTGAACTATTTTTGGAACTATCATTATTCTCATGGAAAAGAGGTAGGCACAATTTGTGTGTAACTAAGGTGACAATTAGTATGAAATTTAATGGTTGAGTGGCAATAGAAGATATAAATTCAAAACCATGTAGCATATTCAACAATATCCTATTGTAAAGAAAAAATGTATCAAGATTAACATCAACACTAGAATATAAATTCACATCTTTTCTGAATCTGACAAATATAATTCTCAGTATACCATTATCAAGCATAAGATCACCCTGAATAACATCAACTACTCGAAAATAAAGAAAAAACAAAAGGTAACCATAATATTTACTCATAATTTGAAAAACAAGTTCACAAGTGCATATCTATCAATGAAACTCCCAAATAATATATAATTTCCTAAAATCATAAAGTTAGCAAAAATTTTTAACCTATTTTTCAACTCTTTATCAAATCTTCAAATGAGAGTTTAAATTTTTCTTAAACAAAGGTAATTTTGTTTTGTTCAAGTCCAAATTTTGTTTATACATTACCAAGTATCAAATTAGGGCTTCCCCAATGATTGAATACCTTTAATAGTGCCGAAGTACTGCAATGTATGCTCAAAATGTTGCAATGTATGCTTGAAATGTTGCAATGAAATGCTACAATGTATGCTCGAAATACTCCTGGCAGTTCGAGTTTAGGGTTGTACTAGAAATCTGAAATGCTCCAAAATGTTGCATTAGAAATCCAAAATGCAGCTTGTCAATGTAATTAATAATGTTTTCATAACAACATGTGGGTTAAAATGGAAAGACAAATCTGCACTTTTAATTCAATTTAAGTATTTTCAAATTTCTCAATATTTTCTCAAGAAGTTGCCAACTTCTCTCCAATATTCATCGAGAATTCTATTTTTTGCCTCATCAATAAGTGGCAAAGAACTAAAATTTGTACTATGGTTCAAACAATCAAGTATAAGGGTATAGATGCTTACAATTCCACCTATCACCAAAAACTCACATATTTGTACAATCACTCTTTAAGGTGCAAGTCTGAGTGCCTCCAAACATATATTACTCTTTCTAATGTTGATCATCAACCTTTAATAGACTCACCATTACAGATAGCTTCAGGTTGCAAGGAACATATCAATTCACAGGTTTCCATTCATACCCATCACTGAGAGTTAGGTCCTCTAAACAACCTTATACACAATCTGAAGCAACAAATGTTGTTAAGGTATAATAAAAGTCTTTTGTGAGGAAAAATCATTCTTTAAAGGGTCTGATAATAACTAATGTTCTATTGTTATGTCCCTCCAAACAACCTTAATCACATTCCAAACCAGCAAATTTTGTCAATGTATAATAATAATCTATTGTGAGGAAAAATAATTCATTAAAGGGCCTAAAAATCACTAATTTTCAATTGATATATTCTAATAGCCACCAAGGAAAGCTTATAAGACAACATCACCCTATCTTTTATCCATGAAGAGTCTCAATGTCATGGGCTCACCATGTAATTTTAAAAACACCTCCAAATTGTAGCTTATCGCTCTTTAATTTTCACGCTCAACAATTAGTGGTATGGCCAACCAGGGCAATGTTACAACTCAATCAAAAAAATTCCTTTGCTATATGTTTTGTAGATTTTGCAACCTGGTCACAATAACATTTCCAAAAAACTTTAAACAAAAGACAAAATCAATTTGGTTGCTTCCCAAAAAGATGATATGGCCTACAAATAGAGATCATAGTAACATTTTGAAAATGATCAAACAAAAGATAGAATTAGCTTAGTAGATTCACGCCCCAAGGATGCCCAAAAAGATATGTCAGCCTATAAATAGAGATGTACGGCCCAGAATCAAAATATCTTCAATTTCTCACAAAATCTTAAATTACTAGAGAATGTAGCTACTAGGTAGTTATAGCAAGTTACCATTTCCAGGTGTAAATGTAGTGATCTTACACCCCTGCAAGTGATAATCAATCAAAAATCCTTCTTTAAAAACTGCAAGTAATATGCATCAATGACCTTCAACATGAAACTCCAAAATCTAGAAACTTGAATCTCAAAGGTGATTCCTGAATGAAATCATAATACCTTCATCAAGGTTAATTCAATACATAATCAGTCTGAAGCTTTGATACAATATTGATTAAAAGTAAACTTTATCACTGTTCAAGTCAGAATTTTATCATTTTCAATATGTCATTGTTATATGATTTATGATCTTCTTGTTCATGTTTAAAGTCTGCCTATGCACGTATGCGTGTGTATATTTTTTCCATTCAAGCCATTAAAAAATCATGTGAATAAAAGTATCATCTACTATGCAAATTTTTGAAATGTCCATAGAATGTTGGAAGAATTTCTTAAAGGTGGAGAATTCTTGCACAACAAATATTCATAGCATAGGCGGGACTTTCATTTTAAAAAGGTCTTTGCCAAACTAATAGCATGTTTAATGAATTGTGGGTGTTTGCAGATATTTTAAGAGGCATTGTAAGCATTATGAAGATTAATTCAACTTTGCTTGCCCAGAAACCCTTGTAATTTTAGTTTTAATCATCATCTCTCTAGCTTATGAATATGTAAAGCCTTCACATCACCATCGGTCTCCTTACCTCTAACGATCAAGATAAATCCTACTAAAGAGGTTAACTAGAGTTGAGCTTTGAGCTCAAGTGATCTCAAAAGTGTAGGTCAGTATTTGAGCTGATGTCCTACTAGATGAAAGACCATTGGGTAAAACTGGGAAAGGAGGGTCTTGTAGGCTAGGGTTTTTCTAGCTCCCACAATCCTTAGTAATTTTAATTCATTTTAGATAAAGTGGAAATGTCAAATTTTTAAAACTATGGCTAGTGAAAATTATATTAATGTCACAAAAGTTCTCATAAAGGTCTGGTTAGAATATCTACTCTACATATGTATGGAATTCAGTAACTCCATCATCAATACCATGGAGCTGTAGATTTTTCAGGCTTGCATTGCCACTGTCAAATCCAATTACAATAACATTTCATGAAAAAAAGAAAAATATCAATAATTAAATAAAATGTAGTGGCACCAACAAATGTTATAAGCCCTGTATTTGGATTCTTGCATCTTAGAACTCTGAATTTGAATTTAGATTATGTTCACTGAACTAAATTTTGGTTTATACAAAGACTAGAAAAAATAATGTGGATGAAAAGTCTAATTTTTTAAGACTGAAAATAGGAACAACTTTAGTATCAATAATATTTCAATTTGGGTGGCAAATATAAGAGAAATAAACTTCATTGAGAAGTTACAAGGGCCAAGGCAAGTCAAAACGCATTCAAGAGAAGTATGCTTGCTTAGCTTCATCAAATACTAGTCTCTATTAAATATTTTACAAAATCCCTTCCACCAAGAAGTACATTCCTGTTGCATTACCTAATTAATGGATAATGTTTTCCATGTGCTAGATCTTTTGTCTTTTTGTATGTAACATAACAGGGCTTCACATAAAACTTCATTAATGAACAAAGACTATCACTATCCAAACATATTACACGATTGACAGTAAACCTAGGAGCCTTCTTTTTCATCCTGATAACAGAAGGAGTAGGTTGACTATCAAGAGACAAAAGCCAATTAAATCACCAGTTAAACCTACCATGTTGAAAATATTTAACACTCTTAAGTCTCATGCACCATGACTCGAATACAAAACTAAAAATTTAAGAGATTGTGGTTCCCTGCAAATAGAACTATTTTACATAAAAATTGGGAATCAAATAAACTCCTTATTTCAATGAAATTTTGATTGTGAACTGAAATGTTAACTAATAAAGTAATTATTGATTTTGTTGAAACTATGTCTAAAGCCTCAAAAGTCAACTCTTCATGCTTAAATTTGACCAATTTTCGTAACCCTTATTTTAGGTACAGTGGAGTTGTCTTGACACGTGTAGAAGCATAGAAAGTAGGGTTAAAAACATGACTCCAAATGCATCAACTATTTGTGATAGGGTTGAACCCTATTCTAATATGTCTTTTGCTCTTGTACATTTTCAGAGACCCGTTCTTGGAGCACAGCCCTATTTCTATTCAAAGTACTAGTATTTATGGCTATAAATGGTTCCATGGTATTGGATTCCACAATTTGAAATATGCTTTGTTTATTGATACTTTGAGGATTTCATTATAGATCCAAAACCACTTAGTAACATATTTTGAATCCTTTGGTTCTCCTTGCAAGGAAACTACTTTTTCTCTAATCTTATACTTATTTTATATTTCCTTCTTTCATTATAGACTTTGGGGGTTTTGTATTTTAGGTTTATGGAACCCAACTTGATCCTGATGAGTTCCCCACTTGTGCTTTGAATATTTTGATCCCTACAATTTATTAATCACAACATACCACATAAAATGGGTGTTATTTGCATATGAAATTGTCATTGTTGTTTATAGAATTGTTGTTGACAATGTAATATAGTATTACTGCCCCTTAACATTGCTTGTTGTCAGTCACTACTTTATTGTACATGTTACTTATCAACATCATTCACTCAAATGGAAATAACCCTTGTTGGGTAGATTTATTTCATGATAGTTCACCAATCTCCTAGATGACTCTTCACCTTCCAAGCAATTCAAACAAGCCCTTTGTAGGACCTATCAACTCCAACTTTACAAAGGCATCCCATAAGAATGACTCAATCAACTCAATCAACTTAGAAAAACTATCTTCGAGGTTACAAGCTTCATTACCAATGCCCACAAAGAGAAATTGCAAGATAGGCCTAAAACAAACCTAAAATAGTTAGGCTTCCATATTGAATTTTCGGACCTTAATTCAAAATTCTTCCAAAATACATCCAAACCAAAATGGACTTTTAGACTCCCATTTCAAAGTACTTCAAGATTACAAAGTTTATTTTTTCAACTCTTTTCTAAGTTGCTAACCCGCAAAACCCTAAGTTTAAGGGTTTTAGTCCTACTAATTAGGGCATATGCTAGTTCAAGCTTCTAGGGAATACCCAATGTCAAATATCCATTCCTATAGAACATTTCATATGCATCCTAATGTTCATCTTCACTAAATCAATGCCCTTCCTACTTCCAAAAAAATTCACTAGTAATGTTATCCAGGTTACTCACATCAAAATGCCTAATCTCAACAAATTGAATTGGACTTGGAGATGGTGAGTTGTATAATTGTTGAGTGTCGAATTCTATAATACATTGGGCTACCTCCCTCTCTGGACAAGATCTCCATTTCTCTATGGTTCAAAGGTGAGATATCCATTGTGTTTTAAAACCATAGGTACGGTATTTACTTATAAAAAAGAGCAATAAGTTTATGTAAAAGCTCTTAAAAACAACAACTATTAATAATTGTTCTCAATCCATGCAAAATGCAATACAAAACTTGTACAATTCCCATTAAAAATCAAGCAAAAAGGACCAATGTCTAAAGCAAACAATGACTTATAAGCTGCAATAGAGAGAGAGAGAGAGAGAGAGAGAGAGAGAGAGAGAGAGAGAGAGAGAGAGAGAGAGAGAGAGAGAGAGAGAGAGAAATCCTCATGCACTTATCTCCTTGGACATGCAGAGTCTGTACCCAGTAAGCGAGAGGATGTAAATGCTCAATTGGTCCATGCTTGCCAAAATGCAACTCGAAATTCAAATGCAAAATTATGTTTGGTACTTTTTTTATATCTTTATGTTGATGTGTTGGTCATAATTGAGACCAACACAAAATAGAAAGCATTGGTCGCAATTACGACCAACACAGGCATGCTATATAAAAAACAAGAGTTTCCTTTATAATGTGACCAACCATTAAGAAATTCATATTTTGGTCAAAATTTAGGGTTAAATTTACTAGTGTCATTTCCTCATTTTGTGCTCGCTCATATATGAACTGTTGGTCTCACATGACAATGATAGTTTGTGCATGTTATAGTTCTTCCTCTAGCACTATGATCTGTTGGTCCCTCAGATCATCTCCCCCTCCAGCTAGTGTGGGTGGCCCCTACCTCTTCTCCTATCTAGGATGTTGTCTCTCCACCCAAGGCCATTTAACAAGCCTCTCCTCCTCTATCCTCTTTGCCTGACTCCTATACCTCATTTGATATCACCTGTCCCTCCTCCTTTGAACCCATTGGACCTCTCCACCCTCCCCCTTTGTCTCCTCCATCTCCTTTGTTATCCCTTCCATATAAATCATCATTGGGGAGCACATATGGTACTATGAACCTTGGAAATGGATGTCTCCTCATCTTCCATGCATAATATGGCGATATCCCCACATTTTTTTGTGTAGGAAAATTGTCCCAAAATTGCCTCTATAATGCATATGTCTCCTAGAGACACACTACATAGTCTATCATCGAAAACCACCCCCTATCCTCATCCTCCCACATGTAAGCATAGGTAGTAGTCTCAATTGGTACCCATTGTCTCCACCCAAATAGCCTCCATACTTGAGTGATCACAAAATGCTCCACAATCCTTGCATGTTGGCCAGCTAATGTTTGACTCTTGAACATGTAACCCATCTCATCTTGGGCCTCTCATATACCTTGTAGCCTATGTAGGGTCTCCACTTGAACACTGCTAACTCATTAAAAATGTGTCATAATAGGTCACATCCCCACTATGCAGTTCTGATATAAATCCACATTACTTATAGATGTATGGATACCATCTCTCCCTTGGTTGTACTCTTAGCTAGATCATTGTAATGTGATCCCACACCCATATCTATGCCAAGATATCTCCACACACTCAAGTCTGCCCCTCTTAGGACACGATTTCATGTAGCTCATGATACATATCAGCTAGTATTGTAGGACCCTATGTCATCTGCCATGGCCTCCCTACTAAGTCCATCACCAATCTATCCTAGCCATAAGGGAAGCCTCTCTAACTCCTATCAGTAACTAGTGCTCATGCCACCACCATTAGATGTTGATCTCTATAGTTTTTTATCAATTGATCCCATGCAATGTATCTATCCAAGATCATCACATCATGGAATACTACCTGTAATGTTGCTCTGTCATCCTCTAGGGTCTAGTCATAATACACCTGTGATACAAGCTCATATCAGCATGCATATCACAAGAGACTAAGTACAATGCACTCTCTAAACATTCTCATCATACTCGTTGTGTCTCCATGGCATGGTACTCATAGGATGCAATACACATCCTCAAGTGTAATGGTGGCCTCTCTAGTCGACAAGTGAAAGGTGTTATGCTTACTATGCCAGCGCTCATCTAGGGTTGTAAGGAGACCATGTTTTGCCTGGATATGGGGCATTGCAATAACCAACCAAATCCCATGGTATTTAATTTGCCCCTATCAAAATCATCCTACCATCGTACAAGTATCAAACTAACCACCATGAGCACCCTAACATTAAGGGTCAAGAACATGGAAATCAAATTGCCATTAAAAACATCATAATTTAGCTACTCAAGCACAAAAAAAGTATGCAAATTTGATGCAACATGTGAAATAGGCATAAACATCAACAAAACATTGAAGAAGTACTGTGCGATATTTTCTCCTATAGCCATGCTACATTATCTATCCATGCAATACTTTGCATGCTATCATATAATAGATGGGTAGGGCCCATACAATACTCTGTATATAGCATGTGCGAAACTTTTTGCATGCAAAAAATATTGCACGGTAGTTTCTAAACTACTATGTTATACTTTATAAACTATCACATGAATTTTTTTTGAAACCCTATTTTGACCTAGAAAAACATGCTAAAATGCTCATAAAATCATTAAATTTCTTAAAAAATTAAAAACTTATAGGTGCTCCAGACTAGAGGCCGGTTATGTAACTAGTTGTGCTTGAATTGCTATCAAAGGGTTAAAATTCCCTTTTGGGCCATCGTAATCTCTCTCTAGGTGCTCTAAGATCTCCAAAATCAAATAAGATAAATGAATTGAAAATGAACTCTTGGACCCCTTTTATACCTTTGACCTAATTTTTGAACTCCTCATGTTTACCCGAAAATTGCATTATTGGCTAATTTTGCCATCTTGGATCTATTTTCAGGATCAAAATCAAAATTTGAATTCATCTTTATGGCCAAAATTGCCTTTAAAATTTTCTTCCTTCTTCTATGTAATTAGTTGACCTTTTGAGGCTTAATCTTGCATCTTGTCAGGGCATTACCATTTCTTCATTCCTTCCTCCTTTCTACTCTCTTCCACTTTTCTTGCTCATTCTATTTCATTTCCATTTCACCGTTCTTCTTGTTTTGACCTAAATTTTATGCTTTATCTTCTTTAGTCAAACTTAGTCAAACAAGGGCATAATATCCCTTCTTGGTGGTCAATCTTTAGTTTTCATCACTTATCTATCATTGTGGACCTTATTGTATCTCCATTTGATCATATTTATCTCATTTCTACATCTCCTTTATCTCATTTTGATTTTGATCCTAAGGGGCCAGGAATATTCTATCATCACTGCAAATTGCTTTTATGTTATAGTTATCTATTTCTCAAGAGCATATGTTTGACCTTTCCATTTTCTCTTGATATATTAATACTCATCTCGGATTTTGATATTTTCTCTCTCTCTCCTAGTATTCAGTGTTGTCACTAACAAATTGTGTATTTAGGATCTCCTATCACTCTGCACTCTGTTCTCCAAAGTCGGACCGCTTTTTTGCTTGCTTAGGCTTCTTCAATCGTTAAAGTAACATGCTCCCAAATCGATCACACATTAGTCAAAGAGGTAAAAATATAAGAATCCAAAAATGGTCACTTAGACTATTACCCCCCTTTCTATCATTTTTGCTAAATTTATTAAATCACTTATCTTGACCAAATCTCAAAAAGAAAAATTGATTTTATCCTATAGTTTGACCATTATATCCTAAGTCATTATTTAATTAAAATGAACTTGTCCCCCTTTAATTAAATTTAAAAAAACCCATTTCCCGCTTATCCCAAGTTGTGCAAATATAAACTACTATTCCCACTTTAAAAATAAAATAAAAACTTATTTTGTCTCATGTGGGGCACAAAAATCAACTCTTGATTGCGATTAGCAGAAACACTTGTGCACATGGATCACTCTACTTTCATCCTCCACCCTTGATTAGATCCTTCTTACCTCATGATCTCCACCGTCTGTTATTTTTTAAAAGGGAGAGCTCTCTTCTCACCTCACAACCACTCATTTTTGTACTAACATTATGTTGCAGGAATTCTAGGTACTCTTTGGAGCTTTTGAGGACTTGTTACATCACCTTGATCTCTTTCACATCAAAGAATCATAGTTCATACTTGCATTAGTGTAGTTTATTTTATGCATTAGTTTTAGCTCATCTAGTTTAATTAGAAGGCTTGTAACACGATCATTTTGTATTAGTAAGTTTGCATTTCTTTCATTCCATTTAGCTTAGTTTCATTTTGTATTGCATTTCATGTTGGTTCTTGGACACTTGCACTCTTTCTCTTATTCTTGAATTTCCCATTTCATGGTGCACTTTGTAACGGGTTGTGTATCTAAGCTCATTTGAGAGCACAAATACTTCATTTCTCTCATTTACACATCATGACTAGAGAGCTCTAAGTCACCATTTGAGACTCTCAATCCATGAAATCCCTTGGATAGAAGGACTTAGAGAAGTCCACTCTTTTCTGATTTGCTACACCATTTCCCTCTTCTCTCTTCTTTCTCTCTCATCAATTTCCCAACTCAACACAAGTGGCTAGCTTGTTTCATCCATTATTGTCTTTTCATTTCCTCAATGATTACATAGAATAAAACAATTTCCTATTTAATTAAATCATTGAGTCTTATCTTACTTTTGATGTATGCTCCTCTTTTTTGGTGACCATTTGATATTTTTCAATATGTTTTTTTAGCATGGTTCTAGTGGTTGAGATATTTTACTTAATGAGGTCTCTTCATCTAGTCGAATTGGAATATTAGTTAGCTTTATGCTCTCTTTTTTTATGTGTCCTTTCATATAGATGTCCAAGTTAAGATCCTTTATTTCTAGTCTTATGTTCATAAGCTTATTGATATCTTATATCCTTTCAATTTTCCCATGGTTCTCATATTTCTCTCCCTTTCTTCTATTGTACCATGAGGTGAACTAATACTCCCACTGAGGTGAAGGCTAAATGTACCATCCTAAAAGGGAAGCACCCTTAATCAATCACTCATTTTAGCCCCATTTTAGTATGTATCACTTATTTGACTTCAAATTAACATTACAAGTCCTATAATGATTCAATTTCTTCAAAAACAAGGTCAAGCCTTATTTCTATGTGCACTTCTCTATTTTTCCTCCAATCAAATAATTCATTCCATCATCTTGGCACTATATTTGTATTTGTGGCTTTCATGACTTGTTCTAACCACATATTGAGTTGTACTCATAATTCCTACCTATGCCAACTATTTGAGACCCATTGTCCAATTTCTATCTCATTTTCCTAGGTACAAATTTTCATTTGCCTTTTGTCCTCTATGGCTAGGAGGCATATATTTGAGTATTTGCAGGAGATTTTCTTTTGTAGTCGGTATGCCTAAGGTCTAACTCCAAAATTATAAGCACCCCATCTCTCCTCATTTTGGTATTTATTGTTAGGTGAAATCATCCACTATCAAATTTTTCATACATTCTTTAGATCTCTTCTATAGATGAGCCTCCAAGTCTTAAATCTTTTAAGGAAATATTCTCTTTCTTCCTCAATAATTTTTGGATAACTATAATATCTATCAATCAAGAAAATTTTATTTCATGATTTCCTTTTGGATCAAGCTATTACATCAGAAAAGATTATCACATGAAAAGAAGCATCATACCACCAATGTATAGGGCGATTTCAAATTAGATCTAGCTTCTATCTCATATTTTCTTATGAAAATTACTTTCATTTTTAAATTTGATTCCTAAATAGCTATTTTACAAAGGAAAACCCCTTTATCAAACCTTCTTACCCATTTTTACGTGTCCAAGAATAAGTTATAGATCCACTAGACAAGAATCATAAAGATCTGACATAGACAAAAATACTCAAAAAATGTTTAGCCAAAATCACCCAATATAAAATGTCATTGGCATTTTGTCCCCAGGTATAGAGTGAGTTTATCCCTATACTTTGCATTTTTTGCTCAAATTTGGAAGAGCTGGATTACAAGGCATTTCAAGATTTTTACAATTGAGAATTTGGATCTAAAAATTCACTTCTATTTTATTTCTATATGGATTCAAATTCTACTCTATGCCGCATTACATATATTTTCTCAATTGGATTAAATAAGATATGTTCTTATTTAGTACTTTCTATATTAGTATCATCTATGTATTTCTTGATTGCAAGCAACAAAAAAGAATAAAAACCCTTCAAACACATATATTGGATTGACAACTTTTAAATGGTGTTAATCATATTTTTCTTGAGGTGAATTTAACTTCTAATGTGCTCTATAATTTGGAGAAAGTTATTCCTTTTATGTGCTCCATTTTTCATATTGTACACATACAAGAGATATGAAGTATGAGAGCGAGGGGGTGTGTGTGTGTGTGTGTGTGTGTGTGTGTGTGTGTGTGTGCGTATGTTTATATCTATATATACATCACACACACACAAATATATATATATATATACACACACACACACATATATATATATATATATAAATACATATCTATATATAGACACACACACACACACACACACACACACACACACACACACATATATATATATCCATAGATAAATATAGATATATACATATATATCTGCGTATGTATATATACATACATATATATATCTATACATTTACATACATTCACACACACACATGCACATATGTGTGTGTGTGTGTGTGTCTATATACAAGTGTAGATATATATGTATGTATATATTTGTACGTATGTATGTGTGTATATGTGTGTATACATACATACATACATATGTATATATATATATATATATATAGAGAGAGAGAGAGAGAGAAAGGGAGGGAGGTGGGGGGTAAATAATTAAGAGGGGGGTGGGGGGGTGAATATGTGTGTGTGTGTGTGTGTGTGTTTATATGTATATATACATCACACACACACACACATATATATATATATGTCTATGTGACATATATATATATATGTGTGTGTGTATCTATGTATAGATATGTATGTATATATATCTATATATATCCATAGATAAATATAGATATCTACATATATATCTGTGTATGTATATATACATACATATATATCTATACATATACATACATTCACACACACACACAAACACACACACATGCACATATGTGTGTGTGTGTGTGTCTATATACAAGTGTAGATATATATGTATGTATATATTTGTACGTATGTATGTGTGTATATGTGTGTATAGATACATACATACATACATACATATGTATGTATGTATGTATGTATCTATCTATCTATCTATCTATCTATCTATCTATCTATCTATCTATCTATCTATATATATATATATATAGAGAGAGAGAGATAGAGAGAGAGAGAGAGAGAGAGAGGTGCGGGGTAAATAATTAAGAGGGGGTTGAGTAAGTTATTCTCACACAACTTTTAAAAAAAAATCTCTCTTGGTTAACACTTAAACAATTCCAATAACAACTTAAGATTTATTAATTTAACATATTGAACATCCACCATAAATGTAAACATGAAATACATAGGAACACCAAAATAGAGAACACTAAATTTTACATGGAAAACTCAAACTTGCACCAGAAAAAAAAAAGAAAAAAAAAAGGAAAATATAATTCTTGTCAAATATGAAAAGACATGTTAAGGTGACACAAAAATATGATTGATACAAGAGACTTACTACAAGAAGGCTCACTATTGGATGACTCACTATCAATACAATTAGGCTCACTAGCAATACATGGGAGCTCACTACTGGAAGATATGAAAATAGATAAAATCCACCTCTAAGATCTACAACTTCTTTGAATGAACATGAATCTCCTTCATATAGATTTATAGCTAGTTTGCATATAATCCACGGAAGCCACGTTAAATGCAATACACTTGTAAACTTTGACTCTCTTTCTAATAGCTAAACTGCTTGCCCCACTTATACACAATTATGAGATCCACAAGGTTGGGAAAAAAATTGAAATAGGTCACACCAAAACATTTTCAAAGTGGGAAGGAATGAAATGAGGAGTACCTCAAATAATACGTCATGTCATGCGTTAGGCCAATACACAACATCTTTTTCCTAGGATTTGACTCTAACAAATATATGCAACATGTTATAATTAGATAGTTGGGATTGAAACCATATACACATCTAGATATGAAAACATATGATCTACCATGATGCAGATTTCATGCCATAGCCAGTCAATGAATGCACCAACTAATACACAGACTATCGACACATCGATCGATACACCAATGAGTTAGCTACCCAACAACCGATACACCAAAGGATAAAAGATGTGTATGTTGACATTAATGATAATTATTAATGACAATGATAATTGGATAGTATCATCCTCACATCTAACAATGTGTATGAGAGGGAGATAGATATAGAGATGGAGATAGGGAGAGAGAAATAGGGAGTTTTGTGTGTGTGTGTGTGTGTGTGTGTGTGTGTGTGTGTGTGTGTGTGAGAGAGAGAGAGAGGGGGGGGGCAGCGGTGGGGAGGGCGGAGGGGGGAAGAGAGAGAGAGAGAGAGAGAGAGAGAGAGGCATCAATACTTAGGAATACAAGTGGTCTCTCTCTCTTTCTCTTGTTCAAACTTTTAATTCAGGTTTTAAGCTGAAAACTATTTTATTAGTTTTTTTTTTAAATGAAAATACAATTGTAGTGAATAAATTTTTATTAAAACATTAAATTGTGAATTGAATAACTCTAATATCTTTCAAAAAATTTATAATTTCATAAAAAAGACATAAATAATTGAAACAAAATTTTAACTAAATAAAAATTAATTCTTAATAAGAAAGGAAAAACTGAAATAAATTAAATAACATTCTTATGAAACAAAATAAAAATAGAATATAAAATTTAATTCAAATTATAATAACTTTGAACTATTGTTTGTAATTTCTTAATAAAATAATATTAAAAAATATTATTTGTATTATTTTTATAGTACTTTGAAATATATATATATAATATTCTCATTGAGATTAATTATACAATCTTACATATCCCTCTTCAATTTTAAAATAGATTTTAAAACGTAGGCTGTTGATTTGATATAGGAAATCTGATATGAAATGCCTTTTGAATGATTAGATCGGAATGATTATGATATTCTTATCAAAATTCAGGTGAAAAAAAAAATAGTTGTTTTTTTATCTATTTAATTGCTAATCGTTGCTTGCAAGTCTACAATAATTTGGAATGAATGTTCAATATCAATTTAATTTGAAGTAAACAATATTATACAATTCTCTGCTTAGAAAGCTAAGAATCTGGACAAGAAATGCGTAATGCGTATAGAAAAAATGATGAAGGTTGGTAAGCTGCAAAATGGATAAGAAAGAAAGACTTGTACTCAAGCTTACCGGGTCTGTTAAAGTCAAACGAACCACTCTATAGGCTCTCTGCAAACTTGTTTATTTCCCATTTTCTGTGGGCATTGACATAAACATTGGCCGTGATCTCCTCAAACAAATCTGAAGAAGTATGGCGAACATAAAAAGAATTTGAGTGTTGGAATAAACAAAACAAAATCTTAAACCCGAACCAAGATTTCGTCACGTTTCCTTCCATTCTCTGGTTCAGAAGTTCACTCTATGGCTACATATCTCCTTGTAATTAACGCCCAAGAATGAATAAGTTTGTGTCTGTAGCTACAGACAAAGTCAGTATCAGATTCTTAGAATTTCCATCATGGGTTCTTTATTAGGGCATATGCATCCTGAATCAGGTTTTATGCTCATAGAACATGTGCTGATCCATAATTGCTGCCTAAGAACTAATAAATTTATGTGTTAAGGTTGAGCAAATTCGAATCTAAGACCTTTCATATGAGAGGCCCACAAGTTATCATTATGTTGTAAACTCTTGCTTTAATAAATTTGTGATTTTATAGTTATAGACAGTGTACAGTATCAGATTCTTAGGATTCATGCGTGTTAGAGTAGGGTTGCCCTTGCACCAAAAGACCCATCTGTCAGTACCTGATACAACCACTCAACTTATAGTACACAGGAGGCAATTAGACCCTTGTCACAAATCTAGAAGGGAGTGCTGAACATTTTACCCCAACACTGTAATGGGTTCTTTCCTAGGGCACGTGTATCCTGGATTAGGTTTTGCAGTCATAGGGTTGTGGCATCTCTTCAATACAATCAGAAACTATGTGACATGTCCATGGGACTTCAGAACAAGAACATGGTTTCCAACCAGATTCAAATCTAAATTCTTAAAGTACCTGGAGCTGCTAGGCATCATAGCAGGCTCCTGCCTCTCAATTTCCTTAGAGCTCTTCATAATGCCAGCAAAGCACCAGCCTCTGGCAGAGGACTGGTCCATCCCTGCAGTGCATCTCAAGAACTTTGAGCACTCCACCATTTCATTGTTCTTTATCATCTATGCCATTGTGGCGCTGTACATGGAAGGTATCCATTCTGCCAAAATCGCCCAGAACACGCTCCATGTCATAGGTGCCCTGGTGTTCAGCCAGGAGCTGTTCATATTCCAGCAGCACTCCACTGATCATATGGGACTAGAGGGCCACTATCACTGGCTCCTGCAGCTCATTGTTATGGTGGGGATGGTGTCTCTTGTATTAGAGCTTCAGCCCTGCTACAGCTTTGTGGCTGCCATGGTGAGGTCTTTGTCAATTCTGTTTCAGGGGCTGTGGCTGTTGCACATGGCCTTTATGCTGTGGATTCCTGCATGTGTTCCACATGGCTGTGAAATGCAGCATGGTTGGAACTTGGGTCATGGTGCTGTCATGTGTATGGATGAAGAGGCCACACTCAGGGCTAAAGCTCTGGCTAACTTGCAGTTCAGTTGGTATTTGGCATTCCTGGTTTTGTTCACAATGGGGGTGTATGTTATAGTGTTGAGATTCTATGGTGAAAATGGTGTTTATGAGCCTGTTAATGGAGTTGGGAAGAAGGTGTTTGAGGAGGGGAGGCAATCACAGAGCTCTATTGATTTGGTGAGTGGCCATGATGAAGAGGATTTGGCTATGCAAAGATAATGCTTGCTGCTTTACAATCATTCATCAATTGTTTGGAGTTTCACTTAGTGTGAACAATTGTTTGGAGTTTTACTTAGTGTGTACAATAGTTTGTACAAACATTTGGAAGTGCTTCATGATTGTTTGTTTGCTTGGAACATTGGGAAATGTCTATGTATACTGGTGCAATGGAGGGCTCATTGTGCTTGGGCATTAAATATCTTATTTGCTCAGCAAGGTGAGAAATGCAGTAGTCTTACAAATTTGAAAACAATAAGGCAATCTTGAATAAATTCACCCTGATTTGATTGGTGGCACTGTTTTGTTGTTTGGTAGTCCTTGATTTCTAAGAGAAGTGGCAGTCTTTACTAAAAAATAATAAACATTTGTCAATATGTCCTTGGTCTAAGAGTGAAGTTGAAAGGTTTCCTAAAAAAATTAAAATTAAAATGATAAACATTTATTGTTATGTTGATTAAGTATTCTGTGTTTTAATTTTACTAGAGTTATTTCATACATATAATTATATATCAATTATTGATAGTATTTTTTAATGTTGTTATTAACTTTTAAGAATTGTCATATTGTTATTCTTATGAGAGCCCTTCTATTTGGCTTGCAATGGAGAGTCCTACTTATCAATTTTAAGAATTCACAAATATATAATTTAAAGATAATAAAACATTCTATAAGAATAAACCAGCGTTAATTTTATTTTAATTAATTAATATAAATAGTCATTTCTAAGAATGATTAAAAGTGATATAATAAGTATTGATCATGTAGCAACAATTAATTCATAAGTTTTTTTTTCAAATATGTATATTTTCAATAACACTAGTTTTAAGATACACTATATAGTAAGCTATTTGAAAATACATTACTTAATAAAAATATTATGATAAATTGAACTTATGTGTTATATGTGCTATATACATATTGTTAGATGCACATCTTAAATGTACATAAGTGTTTAATGATATCTTATCACCATAGTTTACTTTTGTAGAAATTTAAAATGAACATTATATACAATTTATAAACATGGATCCATAAAATTTGACAAGTTATTCAAAGAACAAACCATAACATATTTTCTACAACATAAAATACTTGGATAAGTTGATCATACCATAGAGACCATTTTGAGAAATCAAATTATTATTATTATTTTGTAAACAAAATATAATAATAATAATATATTTTGCATAGTTACAATAACATGAAACAATTGAAAGAGGTTTAATTGCAAGTGTAGAAATTGTCACATTATGATATTAATAAAGAACATAACTGATAAGGAGTACAATTATGAATTATTATTATTATTTTTTCTATTATTAACATAATTTTCATTGTTTGTCCTAGATTTTGTTTAAATGAAAATACTGATGATATTATCAATAAATTTGAGATGCTTGACTTGATAGATAATACTTAATGTCAAACTATTTGTATCTTAATCATATATATCTACTATGACAAGCTTTCTAATATTGACTATTTTAACTAGTCTAAGGCCAACATGAGGATTATTGTATGATTGCTTCTTGTAACATGTATCATATGCACAAATCTTGTGTTATTAATGTCCTATAATCAAATCAAATAATTATCAAATTTTACAATCATACATAATAATGACTCTAGCAATCAATTTACCTTGATGATAGAGAATAAAATTTATAAGTCTTGATCAATGTACAATATAATCACTTCATCCACATGATCATCATGCACATTATATATGATATGTATGTGTGCGAGTGAACTTTCATGCTAAAGTGCACAACCTTAAAGTCAAATATATAAACTTGAAAAACACTAAAGATCACTCCTCAAAACATCATTGAAATTGGAATAATTGCAATAAATTAATGTTACTCACTATTTTATACATTGTCTACCCATTCCTACCTTGTACTTCACAAAAACACCATACCAAATCACCTTCACAACTTACATCAATCTTTAAAAGATATTTTGACCTTCATATATCATCCACAGCACAAATCATTATCAATTAGGGCCCGTTTGGCAATGGGAATACAAGCCGAATAGGCATATGCAAATTCTTAAAATTTTGAACTCTTCATTTGGATGCACCAAAACAAAATTGGAATACGAAGTAAAATAGGAATATGTATTCCAATTTTGGCTCAAAAATGAGGTTTTGCAATTCCACCCAAATAAGTGTTATTGGAATCCTTATTCCTATTCCACTTTTATTTATTTTAAAAAACATAAATTTTGGAGTCTGCAAATTCCCCATAAAATATTGGCTGAACCAAATAGAGAACAGGAATATGTAGCCCCATTTTCTATTCCAAAATAGCTATTCCTATTCCCCTATTCCTATTCCAACAACCAAACGAACCCTTAGTGTGGCGTAATTAGATGTCATATTCAAAACTTAAGACGTTGGCCCCTAAATCATTCTCCAAAGCATGTTGAAGGAAAACAAGACATATGAAACATCACACCATATCAGCAAACCTTCATTTCAATCCCTAATCGATATTTTCAACAATGCACATTACCGCACAAACCAAAATAACTTAGTTTGGCCCCAAAAGATAATGCTAACATTGTTAATGTACGTCATAGTTGGAAAACTCGCCAAGCCCTGCAAAAGTTTAATCGGGAAAAACTTGGCGATTAAAAAAAAAACTCGAGAAAACTCGAGAACCTAAAAAAATTGCTGAAATTTAATTAAAAATACATTTATTTTGCAAAATTTAATGAGAAGATGCATCTAATGAGTTAATTCAAGAGAATACAAAAGAAACAAGCAGAGTTTAGATATATATAAATGCACAGTGCGTACAAAATTGCATTCTCATGCAGAATGCTCATGGGAGGAAGCAAAATAGTAATTAGTTCTTGGCATCAAACAATGTAGCCGAGTTTTTTTTTTTAAATCGCCGAGTTTTTAGTAAAAACTCGTCGAGTAATTGGCGAGTTTTCTAGGATTTATTCGCCCAGCTTAAATACTCGACAAGTGTTTAAAACTCGCCGAGCAATCTATGAGTTTTCCATCTATGATGTACGTCAACCAAACATATCCAAAATATAGTCTGGAGCTCCACAACAACTATGGATACTCAAAATAGCATTATCCAAGACCAATATAGCAATATAAGAGAATTATAACATCTAAACAACTAAAGACAAAGGAATGTAAAGTACACTAAACTCAAAGAAACATTTAACATAAACTTAGCTTTGGACCATATAGGAATCTGATATTTGAGATCTAACATCCTTTTATATCTATTGACATCATATTCTATATCTATTAACATCATATTCCAATGGAAGAAGATATGAATCAATCTGTTATGATGTAGATCAAAAAAATGATGAACTTAGTTTGATAGATTATTCATCACACTCCACAAAATTCATAATGTGGACACTTAAACCCTTCTCCAAGATTTTGAATAAGACTTGAGACATCTAGATATACAATATTCTATCATGATCTTCAATACTATATAGATAGATATTAAGTATCAAAACTTACAAACAAATTTGAGGACGCTGGCTAATCTCCAGACAAATTACCAAAGACAAAAAAAAAAAATCAAATGTGATTCTTTTTCATATTCAAGAAAACACAGCGAAATTTTAAGAAAATTTTGTTGTTTTGGATCACAAAATATACAGATCATGGTGCAATTTGTAGGAAGGATAGCCGCATCCAAATTTTAGATGGTCACCATCATCATTCAATTTTTTGTTGCTAATTTAAAAAATGAAAACTTCAAACTATCTCATATTTGCATGTGTCAGTGAAATTGGAAAAACATTAGCCTTGCAGCTTGAGAATCTGATAGGCTAGGAGAAGGCTTAGTTCAAAATTTATCATCCATGTTAAGATGGGACTAAATTTTTTTATATTAATTCAATATCTTTTTTTAAAGTTTTGTGAATAATTTTTTTAAGAAGCTTGAGAAAAAAGAGTAGCACAATTTAAAATTAACTTGCATGTGAATAAGGAGGAGAGAAAAGACCGAAGACATTAGAACCAAAAGGTTTCTAAAAACTAACAACTACATCAAAATTAAGTAAAAACTGATTTAACAATGGCCATTCTTATGAAAGTTTATGGTTTTCTGAGACAGACAACTCTGGAACATTAAATGCAAGTAATAAATCTGATCCACTGTGATTTTGAAGTACCTGTAGCTTGTGTTGCCTAGAAGACTTTTCAGTGCAATATTTGCCTTTGAATGCTCTCTGATCAGTTAAGGCACAATGCAAGCGACATTTGCAGATGTAAACAGAAAAGGCTTGTAACAAATATAAGGTGGATTTTGACAAGCAAGAGATTATGGATTATGGTTAGAATGCATGCGTGAAGCAATGGGAAAAGGCCCATACAAGGCATGTGAGCGCTTAAAACAAAAGTTGCCCAATGCGCATGGAAGGACTATCAAAACATCAATATTTTCCCAATAACGTAATAGCCACTCCACAATCTGATAACGCAATGCCTATCTTGGACAATATCAGTATTTATTAAAAATATATTATTTAAGATATAATGTATGCTAAGTGTATAGTAATCATTATTGGACCCAACTAAGCTACGACTAAAATTTTAAAAATTAAAAACATCTCGGATTTTTTTGAAATTTTCAGCATTTGATCTTTATGTAGTTGAAAATAAAATAAAAATTGAAAAAAAATCCCTCCGTTTTCGTGAATCTGGAAAAAAATTAAGTTTCACCTTCTTCTTTTTTGTCTTTAGTGCATTTTGCGTGGAGATTAGCCAGCGCCATCATTATTAGCTAATTTCAGACTCACAGATTGTACATTCATATATTTAGATTTCTAAGATCTTTTTGTTGTTAGTTGTTGCGTTTGTATGTTCTTAGTTGCTAATAGCTATTGTTCAGGATTCTTCTTGGTAATGACAATACCCGTTGTGGAATCTATTTTATGTTTTTGATTAAGTAAAACAAGTTTTGAAGGGTGTCTGAAACCCTATACAACACTAAAGATTTTCAATGAGCACATAACCCAAAGGTGCACCAAACTAACGCAGAACTAGTCACCCCACAAACAAAGGGTAACCTAGGTGACAAAAAAACCTATCACCAGCCATAATAAAATATCCAACAAGGACGTAGGGCAAGATACATCACAATTTTCCCTTTGATTTAGAGCCTTCCCTACATGATCGAAGATTCATTACTGAAGGAGAAGCAGATGGCCTAGATTTATTTTATGTTTGAGAGTTTAAAAGTAGTCATTTCAAGTATTGTTTATGTTGGCCCTATCAGTCTAAAACAACAAAAAAAATTAAATTAAATTAAATTAAATCAATATGTAGTCGAAAACAATAAATCAAATTAAATTAAATCACTATGTTTTCGTGAATCTGGAAAGAACTTAACTTTTTTTTTGTCTTTAGTGCATTTTGTGTTGCGATTAGCCAGTGCCATCATTATTAGCTAATTTTAAACTCATAGATTGTGCATTCATATATTTAGATTTCTAAGATCTTTTTGTTGTTAGCTGTTGCATTTGTATGTTCTTACTTGCTAATAGCTATTGTTCAGGATTCTTCTTGGTAATGACAATACCCGTTGTGGAATCTATTTTATGTTTTTGATTAAGTAAAACAGGTTTTGAAGGGTGCCTAAAACCTTGTACAAGACTAAAGATTTTTAATGAGCGCATAACCCAAAGGTGCACCAAACAAATGCAGAACTGGCCACCCCACAAACAAAGGGTAACTTAGGTGACAAAAAATCCTATCACCAACCATAATAAAAGATCTAGCAAGGAGGTAGGGCCAGATACATCACGATTTGCCCTTTGATTTAGAGTCTTCCCTGCATGATCGAAGATTCATTACTGAAGGAGAAGCAGATGGCCTAGATTTATTTTATGTTTGAGAGTTTAAAAGTGGTCATTTCAAGTATTGTTTATGTTGGCCCTATCAGTCTAAAACAACAACAAAAATTAAATTAAATCAATATGTAGTTGAAAACAATAAATCAAATTAATTAAATCACTATGTTTTCATGAATCTGGAAAGAACTTAACTTTTTTTTTGTCTTTAGTGCATTTTGTGTGGCGATTAGCCAATGCCATCATTATTAGCTAATTTTAGACTCATAGATTGTGCATTCATATATTTAGATTTCTAAGATCTTTTTGTTGTTAGCTATTGCATTTGTATGTTCTTAGTTGCTAATAGCTATTGTTCAGGATTCTTCTTGGTAATGACAATACCTGTTGTGGAATCTATTTTATGTCTAAGAGTTTAAAAGTGGTCATTTCAAGTACTGTTTATGTTGGCCCTATCAGTTTATTGGCATGAGGACTCGAGACAAGAGATGGTAAATGTTTTGCATCACATACTTAAGTGTTGTCATTAATTGACAACCGGTAGCTGAAGAGGAGGAAGACTTCAAGTCAGTAGGATTATACACCGGTCAGTACAACGATAGTGATTATGTCAAGTCACGACATGTAAACAGGGAGTCACCATGATGTGGCATGACAATGGGACAAGTAGACAACATGATGTGACTAACATCTATGTTTCAACAATCATAGAGTTGAAAGACATAAGCTATATATAGGCTTGTAGGGAGACTGACAATCTAGACCCCTACTCGTAGGTAGTCATGGGTGTTATGTGACTAACTCATGTATGGTACTCAAATTTAAATCCATTAGTTTGAGTGGGAGTTTGAATGGGTTTTGGCACCTGGGTAAAAGCACAAACCTGTGTCACCTTTTATAAAGAAATGTGATATCAGAATGTGACAGTTCAACATTAATGACAAAAAAAATGGTATTTGTGTTTAAAATATGAAGATGATGTAAACTAATGAAATGTGTAGAATTTTATGAATTTTATGCCTATAATTTTTATAATTTTTTTGACTAAGAATTTATTCATTTTATTTTATTTTGAAGTCCCTTTTTTAACTATAAAAAATATAGGATGTAGTTCCCGTCAAACAAGTATGTGCAAATCATCTTTTTTTGTTCTGATTTGAAAATATTTTATAGATGACATGTATAGCTAGTGAACAAAAAAATAAATAATTATTTTTGATGTATATTTTCTTTGTTATAAGTACTCAAGTTTGACCTTGTCAGAATCCAACAATTTTTTCCTCCCGTCAAAACTTCCCTATCAAATCTATACCTTCTTGAAAAAAAATTACATATTCGTGAAGAGGATTCTCTCCTCTAGTGATAAATATATATTTTTTATTTTTTTGATATGATTTACTATTTTTTTTCATTTTTTGAGAGAGCATCTTCTGAAATGTTGAAATATCGACTTATAATGTTTTGAGATTATAACATATTATAACTAATCAAAACACTCAAAAAAATATATAATGATGATATTGAATCTAAGATCTATAAAAGGGTATTTTTAGTTTTTGAAAAAAAATGAGTTTTGATAGAGAAATGAGATTTGACCAAAACAGATTTTTGTATCACAAATGGTGACACAGATCTGTGCTTTTACCCACCTAGATGTTGCAAAGTGTAAATAGCTTGTACACTGCATTTTGAGGTTGGTGTTGTTGAAGATTATGTTGCATGAGAGAGAAGTATACGAGAGTTGCAGAGGAGAGGGTTGAACAATAGATAGGTGACTAAAGATAGTGAAGAATGGGCAACAAAGAAAGGTGATACGAGAGTGTTCATAGGGAAAGGTAGGATGAAAAGAGGAGATCAAGAAATTTTCAAGGTTTACAGAGTAGATCTACAAGGAAATTTGTCACTTATTAGATCAAACATTTTAGTTTTCTTTCTTACCATTGCAACTACTTTGGAAGCTCTTAACTGGGCATGCTTCATTAGTAGGCACATTTAAATCCTTTAATAAGGTACCTCCTAGAAGGAGTGTTGTAAATCTTCTCACAATGTAGCTTTGACAAGCTTATTGTAATCCTAATATAGATTACTAGAATTCTTGACCAAATGTGTTCTCAGAAAGAATAATTGTAGCCTCTAACTGGGCAACCTTTTATCTGCAGTAAAGGGCTAGTGGGTATATTACTCCCACCATAGTTTTCATTCTCACATCAAGGGTTTCCATGTACAAAAATTCATGTATCATTGATATATTATTTTTTGTGTGAGTTGATATGGTTCTATTGTGTTGCTTTCATTGTTTTGTTACTGCTTAAGCAACTAGTAGTTAAAGTGTTTGTAAAAGTAACTAAAATAACTGGTTTGAAAGCTCTCCCCCCCCCCCCCTCCCCCCGGCTTCTTAGTACCCATTTGGGAAAATAATTGGTATCAGAACTTAGGTCCTAACAGTAACAAGCTTGAAAAATTAAGGGAAGATATAATGAAATCTTTTAGACTTCATAAGAAACTTGATAAATATCTCACCATAATTGAGGGTTTAAAAGACAAGCTAAGGGGTTCCTTGAACAAAAGAAATAAACTAGTACAAAAGCTTAGTAACATTCAAGAACTTATTGAATAGCTTGAAGATCAAAGTGAATTAGAAGAATATGAAGAGGCCATAACAGATCCCATGGTTGATAATGAGAAGCTAACCAAAACTATTGCATTGCTGATGAAAGAACATGAAGATACAACACTAAGAATGAGTGTAGCACTTAAAGAGAAAGATTATGATATTCAAGCCAAACATAAAGCTAAAGAATCTTTGAGAACAACACTAGAGACTAAGCTAGTTTTTGAGGAATTTGTAAGAACAAAAGATGACCAAATGACACAAATGGAGGAAGAGCGTCACTACATAAGATAGGAGAAAATGTCTTGCTTGAACATGATCATGACCACAAAGAGAATATTGAACAATTGAGTGAAGAGAACAAGCAACTAGTTGAACAAGTTCATAAGTTAATTGGTGACAAGAATGAAAAAGTGAAGAAGTTTAATGACAACTCTGAAAAGATAGATGAGAAACTCAAAGCTCAAAGAAATACCAAGAGTGCCATTGATCTAGGATATGAAGGTCAAAACAAGATTGAAAAGGGTGAGTCATTTGGAACAAAAGACCCAAACTTCAAGAAGTAAGGAAAGACATCACCTAAAGGTATGAAACCTAAGAAATCCACTTGTTATTATTGTGGTAAAGTAGGACATACTTCAAGTGTATGTTTCCACAAGTAGGTATCACATGGTATCCAATGTACCTTTGATGGATAATGTCACAAGTTTCATTGGTATGGTCATATAGCACAGAGTTCAGGTCTCATTTTAGTGAGACAAAGATTGATGGATATTGTTACTATTATAAAAAGTATGGCCATAAGGTTGAAGACTATAGATCTAAGGCTTCATCAAACTAGTCATCCCCAAAGTTAGTGAGTCCCACTAGGAGGGAAAGGTTCACCACATAGGTATTCCCAACATGTGGAAACCAAGGACATCTCATAGCATATTGCAAGTTAAGGACTAGTCAGAGAAACAAAATTGGACCTTGGAGAGATACAAGAATGACATGTTTCAACTACAACAAGACTAGACATATTTCCAAGGACTGTAGGTCAAGAAATATATCCAATAATCCACACCCTAACAGGAAAGGGAAGAGAAATATTGTTAACACAAAAGAAGCCAAGAAGGACTTCTACAAAACTTGGATCAAGAAAATTGATGAAGTAGAGGTTTCCAAACATGTAGAGGCTATGAACTCACTAGTCAGTGGTGAGACCTCTGATAGAAACTAAGCTATCATAGCTTAAGGGTGTTATATGTGTAGGTATAAGATTTATTATTAAGAGGGAGCGGGGGTGAAATAGTAATCACTAATTTAACAATCTTTCAAATAACTATCAAATTTTCTACCGATAAGATACAGTTTTACCAATAATATTGCTATTTGTTAAGTTCATAAATAATTATGTAGAATAGTAAAAGAAATCATATAATAGTAACACCTATACTGATCTTGTGGAAACCTAATTTGGGTGAAAATCATAGTGTGATAACGGTGCTCACAAATGTTGTACGCTTTTGGAATATGCTTTGTTAGGAGCTTGCCTAATTAAGGGTTATAAAATACTACTAAGTGTACCTTGTTGAAGAATTTTTCTCTAGATCTGTTAGGATCTTTACTCTACTAGGAGTAACCTTTCTAAAGGATTTCAACACTCTAATCTAAAAACTTCTACCTTTTTAGAGGTTTTACAATAAACTAATTAAGGCCAACATTTCAAGGGATTTCAACTATTAAAATGAAAACAATATAACAAAAAATAAAATTATCTATAACTTGCACTATCTTTCTATATTAGATCCCTTAAATCTCTTCAATACAACAACTTAACCATTAATTGTTCTATGATCACAACCCCCTTTCTAATTTTGTGCTCTAATAGCTCTATCACTAGCCATCTCCTCTACTTCCTTCTTTGAGCCACTTTCTCTAGAAACAATACCTTCTCCTTGCCTTTTTCTTCTCATGAATTATTTCATACACCCTTAACCTAGATCCAGTGATCATCATAACATCTTTCATCCTTGTAGAAGTTGTTTGAATAGTTTTCCTTTCTTGATCTAGTGATGACTAACCTTTCTTGTTCTTATGATAAGAGATTAGCTCACTAATAAGCCTTCTTTTACGATAGTCTGATAAGACTTTTCAACACTAACATTGCTTCCATTATTTATTCTAGTTGGTACTCGATGAGTCTCTTTTTACTATTCTTCCTCGTTTCCTCAATGCCCTTAATACTTTAAAGACCTGGTAAAAAGATGAAATAATATGCCAAATATTTGACATCAATGACAAACAATAAAACTTAAGTTTTTTTCTTCATCAACAACTTGTAAATCAGTTATACCAACAATCTCCCCCTTTGGCATTGATGAAAAAATTTAGTAAACTATGTCGTCATGTACCAAAGAATGATCTTCTCATACCATATGATCTTTTTGTAGTGCCTGCCCCTCGTTTGCATTTCTGTTATCATTATCAATTTGCTTTAGGTTGATTTTATGCATTGATTAGTTTTAGAGATACTAGATTTGTAATATTATGATATTATTTCATGACTTTGATCACAAATGTATCAGTTATTGTTGCTTAGTTGATTTCATTCATGTGTTGTTAATGATATTTTAATGATTCCTAGTTAGTAAATGTGGTTTCTTTCATAAAAATGTTAACATGATGTCTTTAATGATGATTATGTTGTATTGATAGAGATGCATTATTATATGTACGCATTTGATATTAGACTTGTTATTTTTACGATACTTACCCCATACTTGCATGTGTATGGTGCGCGTGTTTATTTTATCTTTCTGTCTGACGTGTTTGATGTGGTTAGAGGAGGGAATCGTAGTCACCTGCTAGTCGAGATCTACACGATGAACCACTCCCCGCCATTGTCTGTTTAGTTTAGATATATTATATACATGTACATGCTTGTCTTTTATGCAGGATGTAGGTACCGGGCATCGACTTTCCTGAATTGCCAGGATGAGCGTGCCCTATTACAAATACTCAAATGGTGAGAATGGGAAGATAATGATCAGGTCCAATCCTAGCCATAAGCCTATAATACTTGTCCTGCAAAGAGGACTCGTAACAGACTGTCTACCCTTTTTAAACCTGTGAGTATTTTGTGCGTATGTTGTTTTGTGAGTCTTTGATGAATTTCTATTAATTAAGTCTAATTAATAGATTAAATTAATAATTTAATTTAATGGAGAATTATTATGACTTTTTGAATATTTAATTATATTTAATTAATTGAGAAATTAATTAAATATAAAGAATTGAATTGGAAGATAAAAGTTAAATAAAGTTTAAATTTAGAACGTGATTATATTTATTTAATTTAATAATAATATATTTAGAGTGCATTTTTAAATAAATGCTAAATATTATTGTTATTTAAGTTAATAAATATTTTATCAATTAAGTTTCTAAAAAAATGAAATTAAAAGTGAAAAGATATTTAATTATCATAAAGATTATAGTTCGCATGATTTATGCATGAGTTGAAAATAAAAGAAATTAATTGAAAAGATTAAACATGTGAAATTAATAAAGATATTTAATCGCATTAAGTGCGCATGAGATTTATAAGTTATAAATTGATTAAAATAGAAGTCAAGTGGATAGTTAAATAAAGTAATTTAACATTCACTTAAAGTGCATAAAGGAATAATAAAAGAATATTTAAATTTAAAAAAAAAATTAATTGTGCATGAATGAATTAATTAAATTAAATAATTATAATTTTAGACTGGTGGTGATAGAAACCCTAAAGGGTAATTAGATTCTATATTAGAGGGTTTTGGGGTCATTATTTAGGGGAGAGTTTTTCAGACACAAGTTTAAAGGGCACACACAGGTTTGGAGAGCAATTCAAAGGGTTTGGAAAAGAAGGAATTTTTCGTAGCTTGAAGGATATTGCTTGCAGTAGAAATTTTCATCCAGCTGTTAGAGTTTTAGCATAAGTACGAGGTAGGGTTTTGAAATCTCGTGAATGCAATTTTAATTGGAAATATCTGTTTGCTTCGTGATTGTTGGGTGATTGAAGTTATGTTTATCATCTCGATGGTTTCAAGATCTGATTGGTTAAAATTAGTTTCTCATTGTTTATACAGAAGAATCATAGAGGAAATTAATTAAATCATGTAGGGTTTGAAGGAAAAGAAAGATTTTGAATTAGAAATTCGAATAATTAAACTTAGTTTTCCTATTAGATTATAATGTGATATATATATATATATATATATATATATATATATATATATATATATATATATATATATATATATATATATATATATATATATATATATATATATATATAATTGTGGAGTTTGTTTTAAAATGAGTATCATATATTTTAATAAAATAAAAATTGTAATTTATAAATTTATAAAACTCCTCTTAAACTTCATATATAATAATTTTATAAATATATATATATATATATATAGCAATTGTATTAAAATTTAAATGAAATTAAATTATAAAATATATATATATATATATATATATATATATAATAACAAATTTATTAATTTGGGGTGGGTACCCCACCGTACCCCACCCACCTCCTGCGACGTACAGCTGTCGACAGTCTCTGCTGATGCAGGTACTGCGCAGATGAGCTGCCGCAAGCCCTGCGTCAGCAGGCCTGCCGCACAACAGCGAAGCCTTGAAGGCTGCGCTTGCTTGTTTAAGCAATGCGCTTTTTGCATTATAAAAAAAATGAAAAGTATTTAATTCATTTTTTGAGTTTGTTTTTAATTATTACGTTTTAAATTAAATAAAATTTATATTATTAATTATTAATAATTTTATTAATATTCTATATTATTAATTATTAATAATTTTATTAATAATTTTTATACATTTATTTATTAAAATTTATTATTAATTTAGTAATTATTTAAATTATTAATAATTGAAATATGGTTTAAATAAAATTATTAATTGACTTAATTGAATTTGATTAAGAATTATTATAACGAGAGTTATTGAGCGAATATGTAAATTTATCTATTATTGTTAATGATCATGATTCAATTAAAATTAGTAAAGCGTTACTTTGGTAACTTGAAGAAATAAATGGGTATACTCAGACTATGCTTTTAGGAAAATTGAATTTTATCATGAGCATAACTTTATATATATATTTGAGTCGAATAGTTGAATGGGTTATTGGGTGGGATAAACTGAGAATCTTATACACTTAAACGTTCATTGAAATGCAAATTGAAAACATTACTTTTGACTTTATTATGTCCTTTCAAATCAAACCCAAACTGTGAAATTGTACTGTTTTCTATGTATTGTCTTTACTTGTGGATTTTGGAGTTGACCTAGTTTGACCAGTCTAGGATGTATACCAGAGGCTTTGCCAGATTTTTGTTATACCATTTATGTGGCTAGTTGTCATGATGTGTTATGTGATTCAAATTGAAATTATAGTTATGAGGTTTACTTTATGAAGCATTTATGTGTACTTGGGTGGGAGAACCATCTTATTATCAGGTTGCCTGTTAAGGAACCGAGTTTGATCTTTATGGGTGTTGTGGTATGGGACACAACTGTGTTTTTATGTGCCTAGGAAAGGTTGTCTAGGTACATGACTTGGGAGTGGCTTGCAGTAGGGGTCCAGGACCCAAAGTGGTCAGTACCAAGGTAACCTATGCAAGTTGTGTAATAAGTGATAATCTAGTAATGAAAAATCTTTGGGGGGGAAACACATTAAAAAGATAAGTTAGAGATATTTGATCCACCTATGCCTTGAGTGCTTGTATAGACTAAGGATGGGAATGAGAAGAGTGCCTCGTCTTCTTGAGAGGGCTTTCTAGTTTTCCATATGTGTGATGTTGAGGGTCCGGGGTTCATAGTAACCAGTCCAGGGTAACTCAACGCTTGAGGGTCTGGGGCCTATTAAGAGATCAGTCCAGGGTAAGTCAAGCAGCCATGTGATGACACTCCCTAGTATGTAGCCTAAGTCTCCTCTGTAGATTTGTGTACCTCTAGTGGTGTACTTATTGTTGGTGGTGTATCTATTGTCGGATGTGTCTATTATGGTTATTTACTTTCATTGATGATGATTGGTGATTCATGGATGTTGTACTTTTGACATGTGGCTTTTGACTTGAGATGATTATCTTTCGTTGACTTTATCTTATGATCTTGGTATTTGGTTTATACTTGGTTCGTGTATGATGTTTGGTTATGTGGTGTCAGTATTGGATTGAGTGTTCTTACTTTTGGATTATTTTATCTTCTTGAGTAGTATGTGTTACCTTTAAGGTAGTTTTGGCTATTAGGGGTACCTTGCCTAGGAATGTTTTATGTTTGTTAGTCGTATCTGGATCGTTCATTATCTTCCCTGCATGGTGGGAGTGGAAGCCTGACTAGGTAACCACGCGATCGGGAGGTAGTGCCTTCTTACCATTTGGGTTCCCCTTCACATTGCCAGCTGTTGGATGTTCGTTGCAGAAGATGTACCTTTATCATTCTTATTTCTTATCTTAGAGACTTCTTTTCAGATGATGTATATATGTTATCATGTATTCTGATTTATTGTATCTATTTTCACATACCCTGCGACATGTGGAGTGGATGTTATTAATTGGATGTACTTTCATTGTATTAGCTATACTTATGCTTTGCTTATGCAATTATGTATCTGTCATTTCCTTATGATCACGAGACATTGTACTTGAAAACTTAAACTAATTAATTTAAAATTATTAAATGTGACTCAACATAAAGGAATCCTTGAGGAATTGAACTGTATCTGTAATTGCATATGTGTATTTGATATGTATGTTCTTATTGCTTCCGCATTAATATTATTTGATGTTGTTTAAACTTTTTTTTTTTTTAAATAGTTCAATAAACATTGTAACATCTTAGGTTTAATTCTCTTGGGTTCCCGAGCGGGGCGTTACACTTTTTTATTTAAATGATTCATATTCTTCATTCTTCGTAAGATCTTTAGTTTCTCCTTTTTGCTACTTTCTCCCTCATTCTCATCATAATTTTTGCTTTATCTTCATATCTTCTCCCCCTTTGACAATAAGGTCAAAGGTTCCATAGAAAATAATTTCATATCTTAACTCTTGTACTCACCTTTTAGACTACTCCTCCTTTGAGGATCTGATGCTTACATCAGTCCATGTAAAAGATATTCTAATTTAAACTCTTCATGAACTGATGCACGCTGCATCTTTCTACTTAATTTTTCATAGGGGTAGGACCCCTAGTTTTCTTCTCAAATACTCAAAACCTTCCTTTGGTAGTGGATTTGTGAAAATATTAGCAATTTATTCCTTGGTGGGAATATACTCTAGTCTGACTTCGTTGTTTTGTACTTGCTATCTCAAAAAATGATATTTTATTGCTATGTGATTGGTTTTTGAGTGCATTACTGGATTCTTGGATATATTGATAGCATTGGTATTGTCACAGTGTATAACAACTAGTTCTTCAAGTGTTTCCTATATTCCTTACTATATTTGTTTCATCCATGATAATTGATTGTAGTTACTACATATTCAACTTCCACAATAGATTGTGAAATGCAATTATGCTTCTTACTTGTTCATGAAACTAATCTTTCTCTTGATAAAAATGCTCCTCCACTTGTGCTCTTCCTTCCACCAATATATCCTTCATAATCTACATCATTGTAGACTTTAAGATCAAATTCTCCTTTATTTTCATACCATAAGTCGTGATACTAGGTACCTTTTAGATATTGAAATATCCTTTTAACTACTATCATATGCGACTCCTTTGGTTGTGATGAGAACCTTTCAATAATTCCTACAACTTGATCTATGTCAGGTCTACTATGGACAACATATTGTAGCTTCCTAATCATTGATCTATATAGTGTTTCATTTACTCCCTTGGATTCATCTTCTTATGATAACTTACAACCGATAACCATTGGTGTACTAACTTGCTTATACTCTTCCATCCGAAATGTTTTCAATATTTATTTTGTGTACTTTGATTGAGTGATAGATCCCATTCTTCATTTTTTGTATTTGAAGTCCAATAAAGAATTTTTTTTCTCCAATCATAGACTCAAACTCATTACTAGTCATTTCTTCCACAAATGACCTACTTAAAGCTTCATCCCCTCCAAAGATTATATCATCCACATAAATTTCTATAATTAAGATTTTGCTTTTACTTTCAGTTTTGAGATACATATTATAGCTATCACTCGTTCTTACAAATCCTATTTTGATCAAATAAGAATGTAGCCTTTCATAGCATGCTCTCGGTGCCTATTTTAGTCCATATAATACTTTGTGTAACTTGCATGTACTAAATCTTTTCCTTGTTCATTAACAAAACCTTCAAGTTGTTCAATGTATACTTCCTCTTTGGAGACTCCATTGAGAAATATGGATTTCACATTCATTTGATAGACCTTAAATCCTTTATAGGTTGCATATGTCACTAGTATTATTACACCTACCAATCTAGCAACTGGTGCAAACATTTCTCCATAATATAATCCCTCCTCTTGTGCATAACCTTTGCAAACCAATCTTGCCATGTTTCTAATTACTTCTCCTTTTTCATTCAATTTTTTCTAAGAACCCACTAGTACCTATAGAATTTTTTTCCTTAGGTCTAGAACTAATGACTAGATATTATTCTTCTTAATGTGTTCCAATTCTTCCTTCCTGGCTTGTTTCCAATCTCCATCCTTCAATGCATCCTTTACCATTTTAGGCTCCATCTCTGACATTAAACATGTAGAATTCCTTTCTCTTAGCTGACTTCTAGTTAATACTCCTTCATTTATGTCTCCAATTATGTATAAAAAGTTGTGGATGATTCTCATGCACTTTGGTGTCACATGTTTTGTGTTTTGGTTTTGCTCCTCAATTTGTTCTCATTGTTGTGTTTTTAGTTTATCATTGTCAATTCTAGCAATCACTCATTGTATTTGTGTCTTATCAAGTTCAAAGTATATTAATTCATATATACTTTTGGTTTCCTATTGTTGTTCTCTTTATTATGTTCAAAGACTTCATCTATCTTTACGTTTGAGATTTCAAAAAAAAAAAAATTGTTTTCAAGTTTAGACACTTGTATGCTTTTCTTTTGGTTGAATATCCCAAAAATATTCCTTCTTCACTTTTGGTGTCAATCTTTCCACATCTTTCATCCTTTTTAATGTAACACTTGCTACAAAGGATTCTTAAATAACTTACATAAGGTGTCCTTCCATACCAGATTTCATATGATGTCTTGCTTACTTATTTTTTGAGTTGTACCTGATTAAGTTTGTAGATTTTTATACTAATATCTTCTCTCTAGAATATGTGTGATACATTGTTCTGACTCAATAGTGTACTTGCACACTCAACTATAGATATGTTTCTTCTCATAGTAATACCATTTTTTGGGGTGTTCTCAGTGGTGTCAACTACCTCTTGATTCCATTCTCTTTACAGTATTGGTTTAACTCATTAGATGTGAATTCACCTCCTCTATCTAAGCTAAGACATTTAAAATTTCTACCAGTTTCCTTTTTCACTCTAGCTTTGTATTTTTTGAACATATCAAATGCTTTTGATTTTTCCTTTAAGAACATGATAGACATTATCTTTGATTGGTCATCAATAAATAATATAAATAATCTTCCTCCATGATAGTTCTCAAGACCAATAAGACTACAAAGATCTGTGTGTATTAAATCCAATATAATCTAAGTTAAATATTTTTTACTTGAAAATTTTGAATAGGTCATTTTTCCAAATTGACACTTCTTACATACAACACTCCCAAGTTTATTCACTATTGGCATTCCTCTTGCACTTTTTCTTTCTTTCTTTTTCAAGATTATCATAATTGACATGACACGATCTCTTATGCCATAACTAGCTTTCTTCTATTTTTGCAATCAAACAATTACCTAGTGATGTGTGTAACTTGAAAATATTACCCTTTATTTATTCATCAGTTGAAATCAGTTTTCCACTCTTTTCAAATATTTTGTATTTTCCATTACTAAATTCAAATTTGAACCCTTTGTTGTTCAATTAAGAAACACTTAAAAGATTGTGTTGTAAGTCGTATGCCCAATAAATTTCATCACAAACAATATCATCAATTAGATAGATTGAACCTTTTCCTCTTTTTACACAGGGTGTTCTATTTCCAAATTTTACTAAGCTCCATCACATTGCTCCATGGTTATGAATTTGTATTTATCTCCAGTCATGTGATGAGAGTAACCACTATCAATGATCTAATCATTGTTCTTGTCCATGCTTGAGATTAAGGCCTTTTTTCTTCAATAACATATGTGTCAGTAGATGTCTCTTCTTTCACATCAACAAGATGTTGGAAACTAAAATTTAAATAATTGTTATGTTGTAATTGATGCCAAACCTTGCTGGTGAGACAGTTTGCTATCTAATCTAAGTATCATAACTATCTGATTGATGAAGAGGAATTGATGTTGTTCATAACAAAAGGACCTAGAGGAAAGATTGAGTTATGAAGAGAAAATTGCAAATGGACACTTGATTAGTTGGAATTTGGCAATATAAAGTGATTTTTTTAATCATGTTTCAAGTGGAGAAGGCAGTAACATTAAAGCTTTGAAGATGAGATCAAAGATAGACCAAATGCATAGGCTTGACTGAGAAATAGAGAAGAAGATTAAAGAGCTTGAAGAATAAGCCGACTAATGCTAGTGTCAACTGAGCTATAGTATGTGTCAAGTAGAATTAGTGTTGACCAAGCATCATTATTGACCGAGTGATAGTATATATGTCAAACAAGAAATTTAGTGGTGACCAAGTAACCTAGTGATGCCTGAGTATTAGGACATAGTGTTGGTCAAGGAACAAAATTTTGACAATTTATGAGAAATCCTAATTTCCAACCGACAGAGTTGATTTCTTGGAATATGGAAATCATGTTGAAGATAAGGATGGATGACCTGGAATATTTAAATCAAGGGAAACTATGTTTGTGCATTACTATGTAAGGATTCATGAAGAAGTTTCTAAAAAAGAAGAGGATGAACAAGAAGGTGGATAGATTCATTGTATTTGTTGAATCTAATTGTAACCCAAAGATCTATAGTGGTCTTTAAGAAAAAAATATCAAAATTACCTATTTAAGGAGGCATAAGGGCTAACTTTAACAAGGGTTGTTGAAGGTTGGAGTAGTTGATGTTGTTATTGACTAGAAAACTTAAGGAGAAGGCTAAGAAGAGGAGAAGTGAGATTTCTTGAAGTGTTTCCAAGAGAATTAAATATTGAGATGACAATGAAAGCCTATTAGTAGATCATCTTATGAGCCAAACTAAGATCTATAAATGAAAAGTGAGTTTTACTTGACAAATCAAAACCTATTTTTATTTTCTAACCCTTGTATCAGTATTTGATATCCTTTAATCATGGTTGACCTAACAGTCATATGTAAATCCTCTAATCAAGGTGGCATTTGAATGGAATGTTCTAAAGACCTCTAACAAGGCCACTCCTAATAGGATGATTAAATAATTTAACAAGGTCACATTTAATAGTGTATTTTGTAACCTCTAACAAGGTTGGCTCCTAACTGAGCTCACTTCATAAGAGTAAAACATTTGTGGCATTTTACTGGTAGTTTTTTTCCAAATTGGGTTTCCACATTAAATCCTAGTGTCAAGCTTGTGTATATGTTATATGTGGTGTTTTAATCATTAGTGTTTACATTCTACAAGTTTTTTCTATTTAGGATAGTGTACTGCTAGTTGATGTTACTAAAAGTTGACTATGGACACCTAGATTTGAAGATATGAAGTTGTTTAAGTATTTGTTTGTTCAATTGCTAGATCTAGACCTTGGATAACTTATTCGCACCCACCACGCCCCCCTTGCCCCTTCTTGTTTATTCTAAACATTCTAAAACAAAAACTATTTTTATATCATCTCCATCAACATCATCTTCATTATCTTCACAATCGACTATGTAAGATGTCTTCTTGTCTTTTTGTCCAAAGTGTTTATTCTTTCTCTACTAGTTCATATTTTCTTCATTTTTCTCTTTCTTCATTTTGCTAAGGGATCTGTGTGCAAAGTGATCAATTTTCCTATAACTCTAGCATGTAATGGAACTCTTTCCTTTGGGAAATCTTTTAGCAATCAAGGATTCCATCTCTTCCAACTCTTTTTCTTCTACTACTAGTCCTTCATACTCTCCATCATCAACAAATATTCTTCTTCAGCATGGTTCCTCACATGCTAAAGCTTGAAGTGTCACTTCATATCTTGATTAACTATTATCAAAGTTTCTTAGCTCAAACATTGTTAACTTGTTGGCCCCTACAAATCTCTTTGGCACAAATATTGAAAGAAGTAGGAAGTATTGCCATTGATAGCTAAAGTATTTGATTGTCAAAATGTGTGACAATCGATTGAAGGAAGGAGAAGAAGAAGGAAGTTGATGATTACCAATCAAGGATTACACCAGCATACACTTTGGCACACCCACGTCAACACAAGAGTTGAGAATGAGTGGTAGTTGATCTAAGTCATCAACATGATGAATCACCAATGATGTTACTAGAGATAAGAGAAAAGTGGTGGAAGCAAGCAAGGACAAAGGTTGCCATTGATTCACAGAAGGACTAGTAGGGATACCAATCTAGACCCTAGGCATAGGGATCATGCCTAGGGATCATTGGTCACCTATGAACAAAGCAGACATGGGATTAAAATTTTGAATTCAAAAATTAGCAGGATAATTTGGTCATAGGTAATTGTGCCTTAACATCGAAAGAAATGGCATAAATAATAAAATAAATGTTGAATTTGATGAAAGCTCAACCCACAACTCCCAAGAATCACCTTCATGCAAAAATTTCTCACAGAAAGAGAGAAGAAAAAAGGCTACGGAGGCTATAATTCCTAGACCCATAGATGAGACATTCTTGATGAGAAAAAATATAATTTTCTATTATCAATAATGAAATTGATTAATTACAAAGAGAGATCATCCTTATAAAGGAGATCAAAACCCTAAAAAGGTCTAACCTAGGTTGCATCATAATAATTAATAAAAAAATTAATTATTAGATGACTAAAGTTTAGCTTAAGAAAACTAGAGTTAATTAGAAAATATCTAATTACTCTAACACCCCCCTCCCCCAAGATAAACTTAGGGAGCAGCTAAAAACCTAGAAACCACTACAAAAAGTAGATTTGGGTCTCGAAAACAAAGTCAAATGAGGTACCCAAGCACAACCAAATCTCTAAAAAGAGGAGAAATAGAGTAAACCACATGGAAAAAACCCTACTCCAAAAAGAGATATAAAACATGTTGAAAGAAACTAGTGAAGGACTAAAGAAGCCTCCAAATTAGGAATATCCTAGAAGATAGAAACAAAATATGATCATGAAGGACATCACTAAAGAATGTAGAAGTTGTAAAGCTCTGTCAAAAGTAATTATTGATTTGAAGAACCTCCACTGAAATAGAATCTGGCCAGGTAAAGAAGACTATAATCTGCATCAAATCAGGAGGCACACAAAGGCAAACAACTAAACTCAAAGATACAAATGGCATAAAATGCCATAGCCTAAAGAGTTGATCAATCAAACATGGAATACTACAACCAAAGTAGAGACAAAAAGAAGAGTTTCTATATGGTAAATGATCCATCTCACCGAAATGCATAGGTACCTAGCCATTACATCTGCCTAGTACATAGGAACAAAAATTAAATACATAGTTCACTCCATCGAACCAAGGAAGCATGAGAAACAATAGAACCCCCCTAGTGTAGACAAGGGTGAGGTGATAGGAAACTAGAAAAGTGGGCCAAAAGAATTGCATGTCAAGGAACCATGATCAAGATGCACAAAAGAGTATATATGTGTGTACTAAGGTGATCAATCTCAGACACATCATGAGGCTAATGTCATGGAAGGGACACTCATTGAAAAAAGGAAGATGGAAAACATAGGAAAAACATCAACCCCCCATGTTATTTTGATGATGAGTAGTGCATGTACAATAAGGAACAAGATATAATGAATCCCAAGAATATAATAATCTATAAAAATGTCCTCAAATGACATTGTTGGTTCCCAAAATTGCAAATTGGAATCCTACAAGCCTTGCTTTCTTGATGTTGGGATATCCAACTGGTTAAGGCCAACTTGACGGAACTGAATAGCAAAGTCTGAATTCCCTGCACTTTCAACTCTGTAAAATCGAGGCGGGTGTACCTAATCTTGGACAAAACACTTAAATCCAAGACACTTAAAACAGATCAATTAGAACGTGAACACAATAAACATTTTCCAAATGGCAAGAAATATAGGAAATCTTTAAACTTGTGATTTATGAATTGAGAATAAAAGCAAATGATTGAAATGACGTTTTAAATAAAGTATAAGTATAAATTAATGCAACAGATGAATATATTAATTTTTTCAATGGAAAGAAATGAAATAGTCACCAGCATATGGATTGTGAATTAAGAACAAGAGACCAGTGCTTAATTAGATGGGCAATAGAGTCAAAATTATTAGTTGAAATGTACAACTTTATAAAATTTAATAGATTAAACTATAAATAAATTTAATGATTTAGACATGACGGATCAATTATATGAATGCAATTCAAATTAGTCTAAAATGTACTTTAACTCCCGTGGAGACAAATTAGACCTAAATATGGAAACAATAAAGTATTTCACAATATTTAAGTTTATCAAATTTAAAATGCAATAACGATCTAGTCCACTTATTCGAATATTAAAATATTTATAGAAAATAATAAAAACATTTATAAAGGACACAACTTAATAATAAGTTAAACTCCAATGCAAATAAAAATAAATGCGCTTACAGATTATGCTGGGAATGAAAATTATAAGTAGAGACACTCCTTTCGGATGATCCATCCATTGCAAATTGATCCAGATCGAATGAAATTTATTGAAAAATCCACTATCCACAGGCTTAGTTCAAGAGGTCATTCTTTTACCGATGAGAAAATATAATATATCCTAAGGCATAGGCTAGACAAAAATTTAAAAAATATGAATGAAAAATTATATCCTCTCCTCCCTTTGTATTACATATTTATAATAAGTAAAAAGGTACATAAGGAATGGACACACCCCTTCACGATACCTAATTACAACTATTTAGTAGTAAATCCAAAACAACCATCGATAATCAAAGGAGGCGGCTTTAAATAATTAATTCATGATGCTTTGGTGTCTTCCACGCAATATCCCGAACATAGAAGTTTTTATTCTTAATTCTCAATCTCTGGCTATTCAAAGAAGAAATGAATCATGGCTTTCTGAATGCAATGGTGAATTGGGTAGTAAAGACATTATCATCCCATCATTGTCTTAAGTCGACTTGGCTGGATACACAAATAATTTTTCCCTCTTCTGCACGTGATGACTCCTCCTAATCTCCTTTCCTTGTGCTGTCGTGAATCGATACATCCCACACCACAAAATGTTCAACCCAACACCCTGCTGCCATGATGATGCTCCAACCTGCAGAAAACATCAAATAAATTTAATTATGATTGATAATGTTTCAGCGGCTTATAAGACATGGGTGTCAAAGTCTCCAAGACTCTTCTATTAATCATCAACATCTTTTGGCTGACGTTAATAACACTCTCAACCTGTAGGCGAAATCAACTTCTAACTCTGAGCAAATTGTTCACAATGTTAATGTCTCTATGATTTGTTTCGAGTGAGGAAATACAATGACAATCTGGGCAATTCTTTGCATGCAGTAAAATCCATATACTTTGAGGATAAATAAAGTGTTGCTTAATTTGCTTTCAAATAGTTCTCGCTATGTTGCATAAAAATGTAACTAAGGAATAACACTAAGCAACTAATGCACATTCCTACATTATCATGCAAAACCTCAAAATATGAAAGAAAGACATGTAAATGAACAACAAAATAGCACTATGCAAACCTCATAAAACCATCAAGTGTAGATTATTTCTTTACTCATGGGATGTGGTTGCTCACAAGTCCAGCAGCATAACAATAAGGTAGATAGTGCTTTTTGAGAATGAGGAGAGGGCTCTCCTTTTATAGGAAAATGGATGCAATGGACGGCTAAGATTGAATGCAAGATGGATGGCTAGGATCTCTCAAGATCAATGAAGTGTCCATGAGGTGGAGGACAAGTAGACTCTACATGGATTAAGGTTTTGACCATTCAAAGGGGGCAATATGCTCACACGTGTGTGAGCAACCTTTGATGGTGACATGATTAATGAGGTGTGAGAAGCATGGCTTCTCACACATGTGTGAGACACCTTTGAAAGTGATGGGTCAATGATATGTGTAAGAGGGTTGGAGGCTCAAGGTTTCTCACACATGTGTGAGACATCTTGGTTCATATGTGAAGGGGGACAAGGTTGTAAGAGGCATGCAAGATATGAGGGATAAAGAAAGTGTGAACATATCTCACACATGTGTGAGGATTCCTCACACATGTGTGAGAACACACTTAGGATTAAGAGAAGATTAGCTAGGATGATTATGCAAAGCAAGCATGATTAGAGAAGTGGGTAGGTTTAGCATGATGGGTTAGGTAGGATAGTGAGGTTAGGTGAGGGTTAAATGTAGGAGCCATGTGCTCAAATAGGATTAAATGCAATATTTAATTCCTAGTGGAATTAGGAGGGAATTAATTAAGTAAATGACATATTTAATTAAAGGGAATGGGTTAGGATTTAAATAAACCTTAGTTTGTTTAAATCAAGAAAAGGTGAACATAATTAAATAAATGTAAAATTTATTTAATTAAAGGTAAGGGAATTAAATAAATAATAAATATTTATTTAATTGGTCAAGACACGTGATTTGGACAATTTTAGGTGTCTACACTCGCAAGCACACAATGATTCAAACACACCCTTATTGGCTTTCCATTTCATTTCGATGTAATCTCCTTCAGTCTCAAGATCGTCATCTTTAATCTATTTGGAACGACTGCCAGGGATGCTATTTATTTGGTGTATACCTTTCTCTGTGGCATCTTTCCATTAGTGCAGTCGGTTCTAATTTTAACTCTGGAATTTGATTAGATGAAAATAGTCTGAAGTCACATGCATCATTGGACCCATGGATTGCAGAATCATCAGATTTAATTGCGTATCCACATCCACTTGACTCGATCTTGTAATCAATAGCAAGCATGATTGTAAACTCCAACTCATTCCAGCAAAGGTCATGGAAGAAGTCTAGGTCTAGGCTAGCAAACTGCAAATAGCTATACAGAGTGTTTTAATCCAATACTGTGAATCCTTTAACTAGGGTCACAAGCCCATGGTGATCAACAAGTTCCCTATTCATGATTGGGATTTCAAAAAAAAATTTGTTGCTATGAAACTTTCAATAACATCTTTCTTTAATTTTCTACCAGTAAGTGTACAGAGGGTGATGTACATAAGTAATATGCTTATTTTATGTAGCTCTGTATATAAGAAGTTTAAAACACAGAGATAAATCTAGAAACTCTCCAATGTCTGTGCTTACTGTTGGGTGACTGGGAACCACTTCTAGATTGCTTGATGCATATTATGAGTATGTAAACTCTATTGTATTTCTTTTTTACTGCCAGCTGTGACTGATGCAAACTGATTGTGAAGTCTATAGTCTTCACTATCTCATATATTTAGTGAATTACAAATCTATTTGAATATGTTGTGGAAGAAGATTCCATTCATCCTGAAATGGAATTATTTTTGATGCAAAGTCTTTGAAGCTTGTATATGAAATTTGACTATTTTTGCCTTCATCATTGTTTATCTGATATAAACTTTGAGACATATTGCATGACCTTCCCAGTATTGTAACTAACATCTTCAAATTGAATGCCTATAATATGAATTACCAATAATGAATATGCAAGAAAAGATTACTGAATAAATATTGAATAGAAATAGCAAGCCTGGATGTGTGAACATAAATCTCTGAATCCCCCCTATTCCAAATCTCCATATCTACTATGTCATGTTTTCTTTTTAGATGACTGGTTCACGCAACTAGAGACCTTATACTCATCATACACAGACCTCCATAAAGAAGCACCTTTGATTGTAAGGAGAGCAGAGTGAAATCTTTTCTACAAAATGGATTTTTGTATACCAAAACATGCTTTTACAATCCTTCATCAATCCCCAAACATATTTCCTAAATAGAGACTCTAAAATTAGAGTTTCATCAAACAATGCTCAAATCAGAAGGAAAAATAAGGCACAACTACTTAAATGAATATACAGATGCAATATGGCACTTTATATCAATGTGTTTGCAAGAATGCATACAAATGATGTCTAAAATAGACTAGAAGAGATATAAGACTAATACAATAGATAGTACAAGCCATGAAAAATCATTTGAAGCAATGAAATTGATCCCCGAACCTAAAACTACCAAGATATCCACCAGAATGAAAAAATGCAAAAGACTAAATAGAATGTGCCTAGAGTAGAATCTAGAAAAAAAACTAGCATCATTGGAAAGAGCTCAAAAAGACCTTTCCTACAATATAAAGAATTCCAAAATCAAAGATCAGATGCTCAAGATATGTCTGCCAAAGTGAAAAATTGTACCCCTAACTTTGATCGCACAAATAACCATCAAAAAAGAATCAAAACTAAAAACCAAATGTAAGATTTTGATGGCCTTGAAACTATCTTTTTGTTGATATCTTGTTTGCAAAAAACAAAGTTTTTATGCCTAAGATATGAGAAAAAATGTGAAGGTCACTACAAATAGAGCCTAAAGAGGTGACAGGTATGCTGATGCAATGCTAACATGGTGCTAACATCAGCAAGTGACAAGCCTAAATTTGATAGGAAAATATTCATCAAGGAAAAAAATTGGCTTTAAAATGACCCCTAACAGAAAAAAAACCTAGCCGATAGAAACATGACAAAGAAAAAATAATGTCATTGGTAAAAGAGCTGATGCAGGAGAAAAAAATCTGGTGGCCAATAAAAGCATGTGTGCCAAAATCTGAATGGTGTGTGACTTGCAATATGTCACGAAAGTAGAGGAATGGGTGGGCCCACATGGTTTCAAAAAATGCATGTCTTTGTCCAAAATTTGGCAACCAAAAAAAATCATGCACCACCATGCATAAAAAGCCAAATGTTGAAACCACCTGATAAGGGAGTGAAACCAATGTCCAAAGGAAAATAAAATAAAATACAAAGCTCAAAACCACTATATAGAGTGGGAAATCGCTAGTATGACCAAAATACCACTAATGAAGACATTTATTGCCTTCTAAAATAGTGACCATTGACATGCCAAAAAATGATCTCCAAAAATCATGGGTCCACCATCAGTGACAAATGGGAAAACTACCCAACCATGGGTACCACCATGCATAATGGCAAAAAAAAAATTTCACATAATACCAAACCACTGCGGGTGGCAAAGAAAAAACCACTAACCACCATCTTGATTAGATGCCTCAAAGAGGTAATGCATCCCAATCTCCATTGACATTGCACACATTGAAGTTGAAGGAAGATCCTTAGACAGAAGTGGGGGCACCAAGAAGATGCAAGCTTGACATGCCATCGCCAACAAATACAGAGCACAAGAGTCCAACCTTGAAATAACTTTTCATCAAATCCTTAGATATTGTGGCATGGTGATTGTTTAGTAGTCTAACTAGGTCATGCGTACTGAGGAAGCCCATAACTCACTAACTGGTGCATACTAGGGAAGCCCATGAGGGCCAAGAGACAGTCCCAATAAAATATTAGATAGTGTTCCAATTTTTCGAGGTCAAAGAAGACATCTCTCTAATGATAGCACTTATGGAACAATCTAGTTTGTTCTCATATGTTCTTTGTAAAGGTTGATGTAGAGCAATTGGAGGAAACTGGAGTGAGAGTGAGTGGTAGTTGGGGGGTGGAAGCAGATACCATTGAGTGTGTGGAACACCAAAAAAAAAATGCTTAGAGAGAGAATTCACTAAAGGGGAGTCGTAGAGAGGAGTGAACAGAAGACTCAATCAAAAAAACTTCACAAAAAAGGGAGATCTCATGAGCCAAAATAGATGGTCAAATATATCAATTAAGAACCTTATTAAATGCCAAAAATCATGCCAAAGAAGATGATTAGGATAGGAAAAGACCCCAAAATCATGTGTTGAAGTTGCACAAGCCAAGGCATGGGCACCAAAAATTGTCCTCCACCAATACCATAGAAATCACAAACCACCAAACCATCTAAAATTTGTCAATAAACATTGACAAGTGGTGAAAAATGAAAACCATTGAAGTGAAAGAATGTATAAATACGTGTTGACTGGACTTGGAGTGTAGTTTTCATTTTTTTCTTTCAAAAGTCACAAACTCCTAAAAATTTCTTTGGAAAGAGTCATGTTGACATGGCCACTTTGATTAGTGATCCCAAACAAAAGAGGCATTGATATGGTGACATGGCCCTAGGCACAACTCATGAACTATTGTGGGCCAAATGAGCAGATCAAATAGCCTTGGTGCGGAGACTGAGAGGAGAGCAATATCCAAAAATGGTACCCACTTCATAAAAATGCAAGGTGACTATGCATGTTTAGGCACCAAAACTTGTTCCCTCAAATATGTAAGCACACCAAACTCTAAACACAATATCCAAAAAAGCACTTACCACACAAAAACTCCACCCAAATAAAAGCTCAACCCCATGGCTCTCAAGAATCACCTTCATGCAAACACTTGTCACAGAAAGAGAGAAGTAAAAGGCTATGGAGGCTGGAATTCCTAGATCCATAGATGAGATATTCTTGATGAGAAAAAAGATAAATTTCTATTATTAACAATGAAATTGATTAATTACAAAGTGAGATCATCTTTATAAAGGAGATCAAAACCCTAAAAAGTTCTAACCTAGGTTGCATCATAATAATTAATAAAAGAATTAATTATTAGATGCCTAAATTTTAGCTTAACCAAAGTAGAGTCAATTACTTATCTAATTACTCTAACAATAAAATCTAGTTGTTGTTGAAGGTTGTTGCTATAGCAAAAGGAGAAGAAGAGAGCATATAACAAAAATTAAAGCAAGAAGGAAACTAAAATATTAAGTGTAAGAATTTGTCTTAGGCCAAAATTCATCCAAGAACTAAAGAACTCGACACAAGCACACAATAGACCAAAAATAGACAGAGTATGATCAAAATGATGATATTCATTCAATAACTAGTTGAGAGTACACTAGGAGTGCCTGAATATAAAGGCCTTAGGAGAGCTTCTAGAATGCATAGAAGTCAGCATCATGATATGTCATACAACCAGGCACATGTCCACCAGATATGGGTTATCCTCCATTGAGCACAAGATTAAGTGCGATGATGTGAGGATAAGCCTACAATGGTGTAGCATGCAAATCAATGGTGTAGACAACATTTGCTAAATGAGTGAGGATAACTGTGTTGTCATCATGATAACTCAATGAATGATGCATACTCCTGTGTTGTAGACACCATGTGCATAATTAGAGTTGTCTAACTCAATGAGAGTTCACAAACTCCTAACTGTCTCACCTAAAATAATAATAAAATAATGCAAAATAATTTAATAATGCATTAACCTAAGTAAAACTTAAGTAAGTGTAATAATTAAATACTTATTTACACCAACACCCCCCCTTAAGTGCAACTTAGGGGAATTCCCTTAAGCTTACAAAATCTAGGATGAAATGCAAGAATGGGTCCCGGCTACTAGGCCATGTTAGGTACCCATGTACATAATGATATGCAATCTCCCATAAAGTGGGGAAAGAGGAAAAACCTCATGGGAAAAACCCTCCCCCAAAAAGAGAGATAAATAAGGATGCATGGATGGATGGAGTAATCAAGACACCCCCATTATGACATACATCCATTATATACATAAGAAAATGATGAGAAGAGGAAGAGAGATAGGATAGGCTCCCCCCACCCCCAAAGAAGAATGTCGAATAGTGACTTCTCTGATGAAGAAGCTGATCCAAGATTGCAAAATGGTGTTCCTCCCCTTAGGAAGAAACAATGCCAAGGGTACAAATGAGATGCTTCCACTGTGTGTGGAAAGAATCCCATGGATAAGTGATGTCTTTGAAACCTGCTCAACTGGCTGAAGAGCCTGTCCCAAAGAACTGTCTATCTCTACAACTGATGAAGAACCCTGTTGCAACTGCTGATCATAAGTATTCACAATCACTTCAAGCTGTGAGGATCGATCATGTAGAGAATGAACAAGAGAGTCTGATGGAACCCTCATGACAACTGAAGAAGGTATTTCTGCATCAAGAAGAAGAGGCAGATCATGAATACTATCCCCCAAATCTGTCACTGAACCTGTATTTGGAAGACTAGATGTACCCTGTTGTTCTGGACCTATCACTGTGGTGATGTATGCATGTGGACTAAACTAATGAAGTGACCTCTTGTTGTAACTGTCGATAGAACTCCATGTGTTTTAATTTCTTGAAGCACTATTGTTGAAATCACTATCAGTATCCACACTGTATGATGTGCGAAGAGGAGTAAAGGACAAGCTTGGAGAACTTTCCTCAAAGTATACATCCTTCTCCAAAAATATCTGATGTGTCTCAGGATCTAGAAGTCTATATGCCTTCACATTGTCTTCATAACCAATGAAAGTACAAGATCGAGATGACTATGCCTTGCATCTCCTGGAAGATATATTTGCCCATGTAGGACAATCGAAGACTCTAAAGTGTGTCACAATAGGTTTTCTGCTGCACCATGCCTCAAAAGGAGTTTTTCCATCTAAGGTTGGATGAGGAGAATGATTAAGAATGTGAGTGGCACTTGAGATTACTTCAACTTCTAAGGATGGATCGAGAGACTTGGCATGAATCATGCAACTTGCCATAGACTTAAGAGTTTGGATCCTCAAAGCTACAACATATATCTTATGCAAACTGAATGCTGGCGGAGTTTGAAGATCAATTCCCTCATGTCTACAAAAATCTTTAAGTCTTTTGTTCACATCCATGTTTCCATTATCCATTCGGAGTACTTTGATGGCCTTTTTGGATTTTCATTCAACATGAGCCTTGAAGCCTAGAAACTTGTCCAACATTCATTCTTTTTATGCAGAAAGTAGACCCAAGTGAACCTTGAAAAGTCATCAACTAAGGTAAGTATGTAGCAACCCTAGCTAAATGCAAAAGGACCTGCTAATACCATGTGAACCATCTATAGAACACCTGTTGCTCTTGAAGACTTCCCTCTTTGTAACTTCCCCTCTGGATGTATATCCATTGAATTTGTTGAGCACTCACCCTTAGAAAAGTTGATTTGAGGTAAACCTTTCACCATGTGGTATGTACAAAGTCACTGAAGATAGCAGTAGTCAAGATGACCATAGCGCTCATACCATAATTGCATGTTTGAATGTGATTGTGATAACAAGGCCTTTGAAGAAGACTTGGGCACAAAATGAGAGAAAGAGTATAACATCTTCTTGTGGTTCACTTTCCCCACTACAACCAAGGAATCATCTTTAAGATTGTGCAATTGAACCGAGTCTGGAAGGAACTCAACTCCATGTCCATCTCTGAGGTGAGTGATTTGGTAGATTGATAGGAGATTTGAACTTAGATTTGGAACATAGAGAACCTCTTGAAACTCTCCATTTTCCATCTCTACGTTTCCTTTCCCTTCAACTTTCATTTTGCTATCATTCCCCATGAAGATGTGCGGTACCTTTGAGTGATTCAATGAAGAAAAATCCTCCTTTGAAGAACCCATGTGATATGAGGCACCTGAGTCAAATATCCATTCCTTTGAAGAGTTTTCATTTTTCATGAATGCTTGCCCTTTGCCCTTAGAATCTAAAGATGATCCTTTATCCTTGTAAGCATTAGGAAATGGAATATTATGTTTCTCCATGATGTTGGTCAATTCATCAATCTTTTTAAGATAACACTCATGCTCTTCATGACCCAATTTCTTGCAATAAGCACACTTCTTCTTCTCCTTATTGTTGTTTTCCCCTTTCTTGTTAGAATTTGAGGACTTGCCTTATTGATTGGATTGTGGTGTTGTCTTTTCTGCATCCTCATATTTGTCTTTCTTCAACTGCTTCTTACTCTTTCCTTTATTTGAATATTATGCAACTAAATTTTGAGAACCCTCATTTGCCACCAATGCTTTGGACTGAGGTGATTTGAGAATCCCCATTGATTTCAACTTCTTTTCTTCATCATCCAACAGTTTTGCATATTCATCAAAAGTGACTTTCTTGTAGGCAGACCCTAAGGTAGTCTTTGAGGTGTTAAAAGAAGATACAAATGTGGAATACTCTGATGGCAGCTTGTTATGGATGAGATAGATCAATCTGTCATCTTTGATAAAACTCCCACAATTAGTAAGCTTTGTCCTTAATTCATTCACCTTAATGATGAAGTCTTGTATTGAGTCATATGGCTTAGGATCTAAGGATATAAGCTCATCTTCAATTTTGAACACATCCTCTTCAGACACTTTACCATAAAGACTTTCGAGGGTATCCCAAGCTTCCTTGGATGTAGTACATTTCTTGATTTGATACATGATCTTATCATCTACCCCCAAACATATATCACCTAGGGCTTTCCTATCCATTGCTACCCAATTTGAATCACTTGCAAAAATATTATCACCTGCTAGTTTAGGAAGAGTACCATCTACATATTGTGAAACTCCATTATGCATTAAGTGATACAACATTTTGATTGACCACGAAGCATAGTTGTGAGGAGTTAATTTAGGAAACTTAAAGTTGCTCATAATATAGAAAATGAAAGAAAATTTCAGAAAAGAGAGAACACAACACCAAGAACACCCCCATTTTCACTAAATCAAGAAACCCCCCCAAAATAGATGCTTTGGGCACTTTATCAATAGTGCAATTACAATGTGCCACTTGCCAATTTTGGCCTTCGTTGAATTTTGATTTTTCTTGTTACAACTTCTTAATGGAGTACGAATTTGAACATTTACAATGTGCTACAATTTTGAAAAATTACAAAGAAAAGAAAGGCCCTATTGCTAAACGTGACAATTTTTTCCACACAATAGTACAATTTGATGCCAGATTTGGAAAATAGATGAAAAAATACGCACTTTCAAAAAAAATAGAACCTATTTTTGACTCCAGATATGCCCGTATGAAGCATTTGAAGTTGCAAAATGTAGGATTATCCAAGTACAATCACCAAAAAATGCAATTTCTAAATAATCCATGCACCAAAAGAAAAAAAAATAGCTACACCAATAAAAAAATTTGAAAATTCTACCCAATTTCAAAAAAAATTGCACCTGATTTGAACTCTAGATGTGCGAGTTATGGCCTCTTGAAGTCGGACTGCAAAAACCAAAATGAATCTGGAGAGGTCTTGCATTAGCAAATCAAGGGGTTAAATTTGACAGTCATACGGCCATCGCAGTAGTTCTAATTTGCCCTGTTTTGATGTCAAAATGGTCATCAAATTTAAGGTCATGAAAAATGATGATGTTAGCAAATATTCAGCCAGCGATATGTCAGCATGATGTCATGATGATGTCATCATGTATGAAAATGTATGGACTGTGACAGGGAAAAATTCTTACACTAACTGTGTTGTATGGTCTGATGAGGTGGCTTGTAGGGATTAGGTCTGCAAACGATGATGTGTCTAACAGCTAGGATTAAGGAGACGAGGTTCAAGCCATGTGTCCTGCTGTTGTTCGCCCACATGGTTGGAGTATTTTTTCCATAGGTTGTTGGAGACTGTAATTTGCATTACCAAAATCTACACTAGGGATAGAATATGCTCTGATAAATGTCATAGACTTTTTTATAAAGAACCCTCTGCAGTGTCAAGGTCAACAGCGAACGGTGAGCTTGCTAGAACTTGAAAGGTAAGGATGTGTGTTGTGAGGGTTTGTTGTCCGTTGGTAAAATGGTGGATGGGCGAGCTAATAATGTATTACTGCTTCTACAAATTTGGAGAGGTACGGCCCGATCAGGGACTTAATTAACTCACTGAACCAATAATATAATAAGCCCTACGAAATTAAATATCCACCAAAATACAGAACACCGAGCCGGGGTGTCACTGCCCAATTCGGCCAAAAAAATTTCTCTGTCTGATTCAAAAAATTAAAATTTCAAAAAATACCTAATATTGTAGAGAGGAAATTAAATTAGATCTGAAACATAATAATCAAATCCAAAAATGACCATACCCGAACGGCAAATTGGGGCCTTAAGGTTTCAATTTGCAAAAAAAATTTCCCTCACGATCAAATTTAGCCAAAGATAGCCAAATTTATAGTCAATCTTCACCAAATTGACACTCTGAACACAACGATGAGGTTAGATCTAGCTCTAGATGCTCCCAATTTCTGTGGATCCTCCAGATTAGTGTTGAGGTGCTAAAGCATGAATAGTTTCAAATGGCGTGATAAGAATCTCCCTCAGCTTTGATACCATGTAAGAATTTAGCTTAGGCCAGAATTCACCCAAGAACTAAAGAACTCAACACAAGCACACAATAGACCAAAAATAGATAGAGTATGATTAGAATGATGATATTCATTCAATAACTGGTTGAGAGTACACTAGGAGTGCCTAAATATAAAGGCCTCAGGAGAGCTTCTAGAATGCATAGAAGTCAACATCATGATATGTCATACAACCAAGCACATGTCCACTAGATTTGGGTTATCCTCCATTGAGCATAGGATTAAGTGCGATGATGTGAGGATAAGACTACAATGTTGTAGCACACAAATTAGTGGTGTAGATAACATGTGCTAAATGAGGAGTACGGATAACTCTGTTGTCATCATGACAACTCAGTGAATGATGCATACTCCTATGTTGTAGACACCATGTGCATAATTAGAGTTGTGTAACTCAATGAGAGTTCACAAACTCCTAAGTGTCTCACCTAAAATAATAATAAAATAATGCAAAATAATTTAATAATGCATTAAACTAAGTAAAACTTAAGTAAGTGTAATAAGTAAATACTTATTTACACCAACATTAAGAAATTGCAGAGGAAGAGAGAATGACAAGCTATCATAGACAACCAAGGGGAGAGGTGAGATTAGTGAACTCTCTAAGAAAATGGGAAGATTAGTGCATATTTGAGGATACAAAGAAATGATCTATTTGGAAAGAGAACATCATATATAAGGTCTAGACACATAGTATGTTTTCTTACCATTGCATCTATTTGTAGCTCTTAATAGGGAAAGCTTCATTAGTAAGCTTATTGTAAAATACTCTAAGAAGGTATTGCAATCACCTAAAAATGCTCATCTAGACTATGATCCCCCTTTCTAGCTTTTTTGCATAATTTATCTAATTCTTATGCTTGATCAAATCTCCAAAAATTCATTTATTTGATGTTATCCTATAGTTTGACCACTTTATCCTAAGTTCATATTTAATTAAAAGAACGTGTTCCCCTTTTAATTAAATAAAATTTCCCCACTCATCTCTTATCTTAAGTTGCACACACAAAATCATTTCCCTTATTTAAAAATAAAAGAAAAGACATTTTTGTCCCAGATGGGGACAAAGTCAACTCTTCATCACAATTGGTGGAAATTCTTGTGCTAATGGATCACTCCCACTTTCAAACTCCACCCTTGATCACATGCATCTTGCCTCATGATCTCTATCATCCATGTCTCTTTAAAAGGTAGAACTCTCTCCTCACTTCAAAAACTCCACTCTTTTACTAACGTTATGCTGCAAGATTGAAGATCTCATACTTGTGGAGCTCCTCTTCTTTTATCTTCTATTCTTCATTCATCATGCTTCTCATTCATTCTAATTTCTCTCCATGCTTATAGATTAAATCATTTAGTCTAAATAGAGGTTACAATAATTATTTTCTAGTTTAGATTTGATTCTAATTTCTCTCATCTAGCTTTTATTTGCATTACATTCATTATAGATTCTTGGATATTGGTACTCTTGCCTCTACTCTTTGAATCTTCCATTATATGGTGCACCTGGCAAGGGTTTGCATAAGCTAGGTTCATTTGAGATCCACCATCTCATAGCTCTTGCACATCATAGATGTAAAGCTATAAGCCTACTCTTGAGACACTCACTTCCATGGTTATATCAAGAATAATGGTTTATAGAAGTGTGACACTTTTTGTACACACATTTTTGGCACCCACTGTAGGGCTAGAACCAAGTTTCTAGCTCCATTTTCTTTCTTTCATTTTGGTTAAATTATCATTTTTGATTTATTAAAAAAATTTATTGCATCTAATCAAATGGTTTTTGTAGGTTTTTCACTTTGGTTTTAAGGCTAACCCTTGTGTAGATTGGTTTGAAGGATACAACCCTAGTTTTTCAAAGATTTGAGAATATCTTCCAAACAGCTTTGAGTTAGGATCTGAATTTATTTTTTATAGTTTTTGAATGCATCCAACATGTTTGATTCCAATATTTAGATCGTTTTGAGTTGATTTTCATTAGTTAATATTTTTTCTTTATTCTTCATAAAAAATTGTTTCTGGTTGCAAATCAATGAATTTTTTGGAAAATTTTACATTTTTGAAAAGGTCTTTAAATTATAGAGGGGGTTGTTTCTTTATGTTGTGAATTTGGAAATCATATTAGGGCTCAATAACTTGATTTTAAAAATATGGTTTGTTTTGACAAAATGGGTCCGTAGAGCACAAACAAAGAGATATTTTTGAATTTCTTGCAATTTTGGAAAGCTCTCTAGATTTTAGAAAGGGTATCTTTTTTTCATTTCTATTTTTTGAGACTAAATAATAGCAAAAAAATTAGATCTCATTGACTAAGTCAAAAACAAAAAGTAAAAAAGAGAGCATTTTTTATTAGTTTGCACTCTTTTGTATATGCTTGATTGGAAGATAACTTGGACTTTTGAGGCACCTAATCACTTTGTGTTGTAAATCTTGCTTTGGTTTTTATTCCCTAACCTTGGTTTTATAGGGAGTTTCTCATTTTATTTCTAAAAAGAATGCTTGTCAAAGATAAAAATTGCAAATAGGGCTACTAACACTCATTTGCGGTACTGCCCAACGAAAATAAACAAATAAACCAAAAAGCATTTTTGTGCTTTATTTATTATTATTTGCCACATTAGATTAGTTCTTTTTCATTTATAGGCACATAATTACTTATTTTACTAAAGTTTGTCACTTGGTAGGAGAGTATGCTCTTCACCTTTGGGTGAATCAAAAATATTGACCCATTTGATATGCCAAGGTGGAGTAAGGTGTACATGAACATTTCTTGGTGTGTTTAGGGGAAGCAATTGGAATAGGAGAGTATTCTCTTCACCCTTGTGGTGAATCAAAAATCTTGACCTCCAAAAGTGGATCCATCTTGTGTAGTTTAGCATCCTTTAGAGGGTCTACTCTTGAGCAATTAAGAGGAATGACTTGAATGGGGACAAGTGAATCCACGTATTCCAACCCACTATAAACTCAAGCCTATCAAGGACACAAAACCTTAGTATACATAGTACTTATCTTCATCTAGTAGAAGTACTTGCGGGAATGTGACCATGAGGAAATCACTAGGTGAGAGTGCTTAAGGTACTCTCATGGCTGTGAAGTTTGTTACTTATCATATGATAAGGTGTCCCATATCAGGAGCAAGAGGAGTGCTATAAATGGAAGCCCTTACTAGGTGACTTAGGATTATTTTACCACTACATATCTTGATGCAAGGATTGATCCTAGTGGACTACACTGATGACTTCAAGATTTGACTCACCATATGTATTCCTGTAGATGTGGGTAAGCCATCTATGCATATTCCAATATCTATTATGGGAAACCACTTTGTGTGAGGCAAGGGAGAATGAAGTTGTGGGCCAAAGTATTGAGTAAAAATGAGCCATTTCCTTAGGTAGAATGTGCTTGATGTTTCTTTGAATGTTCTAGACTTATGAAAATATTTTGAACATACACATGACGATACACATGATGATAGTTCTAGGGATTTCTTTTGAGCCCTCACATATTCTTGTATCATGTGAGGTTACTTTATCCTTTGATTGATTTATTGAAGACTATTCCATGTGTCACTATCTTCCTTGAAAAAAAATTCTTTTGAACATCAAACTTTCTATGCTATCAACTATTGTTAAACTTTTTCAACCAAGTCAAAACATTAAGTGCAAGCATTTTCTTGTGTTGCTTGCTAAGGGGAGTCTCATCATTTGAATTTTCTTTTCTATGTCTCTAGTGCTTGGGAATTCTAAAAGTGACTCTTTGGTCTTAGTTCTCTTGGTCTTTCTATCTTCATGGTCTATGTCTGCTTGCTAGTTATCTTTTTTCTAAAATGGTTACCTTGATTTCTTGACTACACTCTTGGGTTGGGAAATTTGTTCACTTGTCACCCTGCTTGCTCTATCTATTTGGCTATTTGGCTTCTTGCCTAGCTCTTGACTTTAGTCACTAGTGTCATAAGTTGCTTAGACACCTTTCTTGTTAAGTCACTTTAATCTCTCTCCACTATGTTGGCAAGTGAATACTTTACCTCTCTAGTTTGGACATCAAGTTATCTTGTGTTACCTTCTTAGATTCCTCTTGTCTCCTTCATGCTTGATTATCTATCTACCACTATGTTATTCAAGCCTTGTGCTACCAAAACTCAACCAAATCTATTTGATCATGATATCCTCCATCTCACTAAAGAGTTTCAAGATCTATATGCTTAATATAAAGAAGTAGAAGAGACAAATGATCTTTATCTCTCTAAGCGTATGATAGAAATGAAGTCTAAACTTGAGAAAAGGTTATAGGAGAAGATTTAATTATTAAATTAATCTCCCTTAAGACCTTTACATACACATGGTTCATCTTCTTCAAGAGTCTACAAATTCTACTCCAAGGCATCAAATGTCTTCATCTTCTAGATCTAAAGACCTCTTTAGAGAACAAGCAAGTGATACCTCCTTTGAGACTATGTCAAGATTTCATGATGGACCTACCTTTTACCAAGACAATGATGAAGACATTTATTCATTCTATTCACTTGAGAAGAAACAAAATGACTCTATACATACTTTTCATAGAATTTTTACTCCCTTGGAAGATTATTATGATGACACACTGCTTTGCACCAAGCTCATCATGTTGCCTAAGTCTATCTCATATGGAGACCCATTCTTGGATATATATTGTTCTTATCATTGATATAATGAGCATAGTACTTTATATTGCATTGAGCTGAAACATAAAATCCAAGATCTTATTGATGATGGGACTTTTGATACCTCTAATGACTTGTGTGTTAAGGATACTTCTCTTGAGCAAGATCATGTTGATGAACCTATGTCTAGTGATGGTCTCCTTGATACTCCTAATTCTTCCAACACTCATGCATCTCCCAACTCTTAAAAATTCTTTCCAAAATTCCTCCATCAAACAAAGAACCTAATTCTTTCCACATTGACTATGCCTATCCTCAAGGGCTACCTCTAAAAGAAATTCAGGTTAATCTTCACTTGTCTACAAATATTTTCCATGCTACTAAGCCTAAAGATCCCCAATATTCATGTGCTACTATGTCTACTTTGACAACCACTCCATTCACTCTCCATACTCCCTTGTCCTTAGAAGTGGCTCCATGTCAAGAAGACTCAAAAATAAAAATCTATAAATGTGAAGAAAGATCAAGATCAAGCACCCTTTCATCTCCTTCAAGATGTCACTCTTATATATTCTATATCTTACCCACCTCTGAAGTACTATGAAGACAACACTTCCACTATCCACATTGAGCTTACTAAAAATCATGAGAAAAGATATATGCCTATGCTATCCAAAGAAACTTGTCAAGATCAAAGTATCTCTTCTTTTTCTTCTCCTCCACATCCACTTCAAAACTATTATCAAGCTTCAAATTATCCTACTAAATATGTTTCTCCTATCAAAGCTACTTATGAGTCTATTGATGGCCTTGGCCATGTTTCTCACTCTAAAGATGTTGATATCCCTACTCACTATCCATTTGCATCTCCAAAATCTATCCTTGTTCCTAATCCATCTAAGCTAGAACCTTCAAACCTTCCTTCCATATTGGGGCTGCATGTTCCTTCATCTCCTCCATTTTTTGTTCCTAACTCTCCTATCATACCTCAAGATCAAAAAAGATACTCATTTGACAAATTTTCATTCATCTATCCATCTAAATTAGTCATATCAACCTTATTCATCTGCAAATCCCAAGCCTTTTGGAAGCAAGAATTAATATAAGAATCCATTAAAAAATCCATATCACTATGTCCCATCTAATTGACATGTGAATGCAAAGAAAGAAAAATTATTCAAGAGACCACAAAGGTCCACTACCAAAAGAGATAAATCAAAGCAAATATGGGTTCCTAAATCTATTATTGAAGATAGGCATTCTAAAGCATCCAAAAGAAATGAAAAATATAAAGCTATATGGATTCCCAAGTCTCTTTTAAAGACTTGAACATTGAAAATGCTTCAAATTTAACATTCAAGCTTCCAAAGGCTTCCACTCCATCTTCTTCCAAATGTCTTCCTCAAATGCTTTCAAAGCTTTCCACTCCATCTTCTTCTAAAATTCTCCTACCACCTCATAGATCTAAACCACAAGCTATTTAATCCATGATTCCTCCATCATTCCAACACCCTTCAAGGTGTGTGTCAAAGTTGATATTTCCCAATATTTCAGCTACCCTCATGAAATCCTCTAAAGCTTACACTTGTTATCCATGCTAGCCGGTTCTTTCAAGACATGAACTCTTATCCTCTATATACTCTTCCTACTATTATCTCTCTTCCATCACCATATCAGCATCTTTGAGCATACCTTTCTATGGTCTTGGCTTATCATGAATTATCTTTCCTATAGGAGCTCTATCTAACTTGAAAAAGCTTGATCTATTTCTAAATATCCCAAAAAAAATAGAAAAAAAAGAGTTCCTTGGTGAAAACCACTTCTTGTAGCGCCTTGATAGCAAAAGTAAAGAGAAATAAATTCATCCTATGGTGAAAACCACCTCTTGTGGTGCCTTGGATAAGTAGTATGATGAAAACCTGGTAAAACAATTTCATGCATAATTTTTCCATCATCCATCTATTCCATCTTCCTCTTTGTTCTTGACAATGTTGAGTCATCCTTGCATATTGGCTATCTTTTTCACCAACTTACCTATTGTGCTTTCTCATTCACTCGTAGCCTTCATATCCAATGTCATTATTATTTTTCTATCCCACCACTATCCTATCTATTTGACCCTTTGGTCTTGATCACAATAAAGAAAAATATGGATCTTACACCTCTTGACATGTCTACTCTCTTATTGTCTTCCACACTTTCATGCTATCTCACTTATTGTCTTCCATTTCTTATGCCATATGTTACCTCACTTTTTGGCTTCATTGCTTATCCTACATGCTATCTTTCTCATTACTTCCATTACTTATCCAAAACTTTCTTCATATGGCTATCTTTCCCTAGCTTGGGTACTCTTAAGGAGTGAACCTTTGAGGATCACTTTCACTTTCTTCATACTCTTTTTGTATCCATCTATGGTTATCTACCAAATTTCTACTCCATCATGTCCTACACCTTGCTCAACGATGGAACAAAATGATGCGATCTTTCTTGATAAATTTTAACCTCTAAATCATTCTAAAAAATCCAAAACAAGTCATATATGATGTTGAAAAATACTAAAAATTTGAAAAAAAGTCCTGAAAAAATTGTCAAGTGTTGAAAACTTGGAAATAAGTGCTACTTGAGACCCTTGCACCTATGTCTATCAGTCTTGCTTTACATTCATGAATCTATTCATCTCATCATTTTTTCTCCTTTCCTAACTTGGAACTGACTCTTATCTAGGTCCAAGGGGCACAAACTATTTCACTTATCACGGTCTCCTTGTGAGTTGGTGTTTCTTTGGAAACTTGTCTAATAGTGTTTCTCAACACTTCCCCTTAACAATGAGTTTTTTCAACACTTATCAAATACCTTAGCTATAGTCTAGGATCTTATGATATTTCTCAGCATCATATGTGAGCCCTAAAGAGACAGTCATATGACTTATGCACACACTTGAACATTAATCATATTGAGCCTTGATTGACTTTGTTTCTCTTTGTGTGTTATCTATGATGATTTATTTTATAAGTATTCCCTCCCTAATAGTCTTTCAAGGATGTCATGGACTAGAAGACTGGGGGCACGGGGCATGTTTACTTTCTTTCTGCTTATGGGTATACTTTGTTAGTCTAAGGTGTTTAGAGCATTCATGCTTGTCCTACCTGACACTTTGACTTACAACGTATCATCCTTGTCTATTTTCTCAAGACCATACTTTGGGGTTACCCTGGCACTCATACCTTGATACAAGTGTAATCTTTCTATACTAAACTTAGGGAATCTAAGTGCATTAGTCATCTTGACTTTCATGTCTTTGATGCATAGGTTGGATCCCCGCATTTTTATTTGATATAGATCATATTCATATCCACATAGTTTATGCTAATGATGATGGTAGGATCTTTTGATGTCCTTAATAAGGGTCGATGATAAAAACTAGGACCTACTTATGTAACCCTTGCAATTGTACCTTTTCATACTAGCTTGCATTCTAGGGTTCATTCTAGCTTAGCTTTATATTTTGCATGTTGAGAGAGCTCTCTTCTTTATCTTTCATGGATGTGTCAGCTAATTGTGTTCATCCTTATGTTGCCTCTTCTCAATCTTATCTTATCTATTCTTTCCTATTTCTTGTTTCTTTTCTATCTTACCATCTCATCTATGCTTTTGACCTATCTTTTCTAATCTTGACATTCTAGATCTATTTCTAGGATCGAAATCCAAATTCAGGTTCATCTTACTAGTCAAAATTTCTTCCTTCTTCTATGTAGTAGGCTGAGATATTGAGGCTTAATCTTTGAATCTTTTTAGGGAAATCTTCATTTCTTCATCATTTCTACTCTCTTCCACTCTTCTCTTTCATTTCTATTTCATCTCATTTCATCTTTCTTCTTTCTTTGACCTAATTCTTATGCTTTCTCTTTCTTGGTCAAACTTAGTCAAACTAATACATATATTCATTGCTTCATGGTCACTCTTTGATCTTAATCTCTTATCTATCATCATGAACTTTTATTTTTTATGATTTGAGAAAATCTATCTTATTCATGCATCTCCTCTATCTCATTTTGATTTCAATCCTGAGGGGGCAAGAATATTCTATCATTGTTACAAATTGCTTTATACTACAACTATCTATTTTCTCTTGATCTATCTTCTTTCTTTTCTCAACATATCAGTGTTCATCTTAGGTACTAATATTGTCTCTTCTCTCTCCAAGTGTTCATTATTTCTGCTAATAGACTGTGCATTCAGGATTTACTATCTCTCTATGCTTCGTTCTTCAGAGTAAAAACTCTTTATCATATTGGATTCTTTATTCTTTGACATAATGTGTTCCCAGATTGATCAGCCATTAGTCAAACAGGGGAAAATATAATCACCCAAAAATGGTCATCTAGACTAGGAGCCCCCTTTCTATATGTTTTTCATAATTTATCTAATGCTTATCCTTGATCAAATCTCCAAAAATCCATTTATTTGATTTTATCCTAAGTTTATATTTAATTAAAAGAACATGTCCCTCTTTTAATTAAATAAAATTCCCCACTCATCTCTTATCCTAAGTTGTAGACACAAAAGCATTTCCCTTATTTAAAAATAAAATAAAAGACAATTTTGTCCCACATGGGGGATAAAATTCAACTCTTCTCATGATTGGTGGAAATGCTTGTGCACATGGATCACTCACATTTTCAAACTCCACCCTTGATCACATGCATCTTGCCTCATGGTCTATATCATCCATGTCTCTTTAAAAAGGGAAAGTTCTCTCCTCACTTCAAATACTCCACTCTTTTAATCACATTATGCTGCAAGATTGAAGATCTCATACTTATGGAGCTCCTCTTCTTCTATTTTCTATTCTTCATTCTCCATGCTTCTCATTCATTCTAGTTTCTCTCCATGCTTATAGATTAAGTCATCTAGTCTAAAAAGAGGTTGAGATAATTATTTTCTAGTTTGGCTTTCATTCTAATTTCTCTCATTTAGCTTTCATTTGCATTACATTCATTATAGATTCTTGGATATTGGTACTCTTGCCTCTACTCTTTGAATCTTCCACTCTATGGTGCACCTGGAAAGGGTTTGCATAAGCTAGGTTCATTTAAGAGCCACCATCTCATAACTCTTGTACATCATAGATAGGAAGCTATAAGTTGACTCTTGCGACACCCGCTTACATGGTTCTCTCAAGAATAATGGTTTAAATAAATGTGACACTTTTTGTACACATAGGTATCTCTCAGAAAGAGATTTTTAAATCCTCTAATAAGGCATTTTGTAACCCTGATAGGTTGTGGGAATTCCTTATAGGATGCACTTTTCAGAAGAAATATTTAAGGCTCTTAACAAGGCACCCCTTTACATGGATTATAAGGGCTAGTGGGTATATTATCCCAATTGTTATTTTCATCCTCTAAGCAAGGGTTTCCACATATAAAATATCTGTATAAACTTGATGAATGATGTTGCATGTGAACTTAATTTTATCTTGTTGTATTTATATTGGTTTTCAAGTTGCTTACATTAAATATAGTTAAAGAAATTGGTTTTTAAAAGGTACTTATTAACACCCCCCCCCCCCCCCACCCCCCTACCAATTGGGACCAATAGTTGGTATCAAAGTGGAGATCCCTGTTACAAAAATTCTAACAACTTGAGGGAAGATCTAATGGAATCACTTAGAAGACACTTGTAGGAAGCCTTGGGCACCATTTAAGACCTGAAGAACAAACTGAGAAAGTCTTTGTCTAAGATGAAGAATCTAATACAGAATTTTATTGAAAGTCAAGAAGTCATCAAACCTCAGTATAGTAGTTTTGAGGAGTCAAAAGAATCCATTTCTAAATTAATTTCCAAAATTAAGTAGTTGAACGAAATTAATGCTCAATTGAACAAGGAGAAAGAAGATCTTACTAGAGAGGTTGCTAAATCTCAAGTTCAACAAGATGCTTATGTCTTACCAAGAGATGAAGATGAAGCAGTAGAAAGGAGAATGGATGAGCTAAAGACTTACGAGAGGAGTTATCCCAATATAGAATAGTTCATAGAATTGATTGAGCAAGTGCTCAAGCTCACTAAAGAGATGAGAAGCATAAATTAATGAAATGAAAGCTAAGGAGATTCAATTAGAGCTATGAGAATATTTTATCTCAAAGAAGAAATAAGAGCATAGTTGACCTTGGCTACAAAGATGGCAACAAGACTGAGGAGGAGTGACCAAAAGAACTTGAATAGTAATAGATTAGGAAGTGCATCTTCCAAAGGTAATGGTATTGCTAAACCTACATGTGGTTACTGTGTTAAGAAAGGGCACACATCTTGTGTGTTTTTGTTTAAATGATTATCCAAGTTTAGCAGTGTCTCTATGAAGGGTATTGTAATGACTTCAAACTCTAAGACCTATAATACCCCTAAATTGGCACATTGGTATGCGAAACCAATTTTGGTCTATTGATCTTACCTAAAGTCCTATCGTACTAGGAAATTTTGATTCTAATAATCGCTACTTGACCTAAGTGTCAAATGTAGAAAATCATTAATTTACATTAATCACGTACCTTTATTTAATTCCTAAATGTTGACTCAAATAGCTAAGTTAAACCTATTAATTGAGTTTAATTTAATTATAAATCCTAGTACTTTGATTAAATTAAAATCACCCTTTTGGCTAATATACATGAGGAATTAAATATATTTGATTTAGTTAATACACCCTCACTCTTATTATTGAATTTAATTATTCAATTAATTAGGTTATTCAATTATGAGGTCATATTTAACTTTTTAAATCAAATATCTTCTATTATTCTCTCTTTAGTTTAGAATTGGAAACACTAAGTGGACTAGAATTAGAAAAGAAACTAAGTCAGTTAACTCCTTATCATACTTAGAAATTATTAGTTAACTTCCTTTTCACAAAGGAATTTTCTATTCTAATTAAATCTCATCTTCAATCTTGACCATTCACTCTACGTGATCTTGATCGTTGATCAATTTCTTGGATTCTATTTAAGAAACCTTCAACTCCTCATTTAGAGGATACACATTAAAAGTATTGAACTAATGCCAAATTGTTTATTCAAGTGTTTGCATTCATAGCTTATTGCTTTCGCATTGCTTTCTCATATAGATTATAATGCATACATCTAGATTAATTTTCTTATTTATTCTTAGATTAATATGCTCACCATCTAGTTTAATCTTCAATTTCATATAGATTAAAATCCTTCCACCAGTGGTTTGGTTGTTGATCTCTCAAATTTGAGAGTGGACAACAAAATGTGTCTAGTTAGAAGGCAATAGGTCAATTTGTTGGATCATTCTAGATGAAAAATCCCAAATTCATTTCAAGATGTTTCTAGCATGTAAGGATCATGTTGAAGTGTGTGGTTAATTTAGAGTCCCACAATTAGCACAAACATTTCTAGCACCCATTGTGGGGCTTGAAAAATCAATTTTCTGGCCTCCATTTTTTATAATTTTTTAACATTCAAATTTTATGACATTTTTGTTTGTACGATTCAACAATTTTTTGTGCGATAAGATCAATTCTCACATGAAGAAACAAAATCTTTTCCTATAGTTATGTTCTTTCACATGCGAAAAAGTGTACCCTTACATGTGAGAAAGCAATTTCTTGCATGGTAAATAGTTTATTCTCATGCAAGATTGTGTAGAAGCTCACGTGAAACTTGAAAAAAATAAACATAAACTATAATTTTTAGCTTTTTTTTCATAATGTTGTTTGATTTGACACTTGTTTTTGAAGCATTTGGTTGTTGATTTCTAATTTTTGACAGCCTAACAGTGGTGTGCAGATTGTTTGTCAAAGATATCTAATCATGAACTCACAAACAATACTGATAGTTTGATTGCAGGATGCTCAGTCAAAGATTCACATGTCAAAGAATGTATTCAAACTCACTCAAACATTGTGTCTTTTCAATGCTTTCTTACACACGTAGTTTAATAGGGCTTGTGAACTTTGTAGGGCTCTAGACAAAGGAATAGGGGAGTATGTTCTTTGCTACTTGAAAGTGATGCCTAAGAGTAAATTAGAAACTTAGACACCTTTGGAAGATAGTGCTAGAGGGAGGAAAGAAAGTTAGTGGTTCTCCCAGAAAAATATTTTTTATGAAAAGATGATGACTTCCTTTTAGGAAAATCAAAAACTTAAAAAAAGATGTGTTAGGATTAATAAACTAACTCAGTGATGAACATGTTTTATGAGTTTTGGTAAGGTGACAAGGTAGAGGAGTATGCTCTTTTCCCTTTGGGAAAATGAAAAACTTTGACCCTTAAATCCAAGCCACTAGTCCGAGTCAACCTTTAGAGGGCATGTCAAAGTTATCCAATGTCCAAGAATGACCTAAGTGATCTCACAGCTTTCACCAGCGATTCCAACTCACTATAATAAATAATTTTTGTAGAGAGAAGGACTCCAAAGCCATGTTAATTTCTTCTTCTTGATTCTAATATCACATATCAAGAAGAAGCTCTGTTTGTTTCACTGGGTGATGCCACCCACAGGCTTGCTAGTTAAGTGTGTGCACTTACTATTTTTTTGTGGGTTGATGGCCTCAACTTCATTCATGAATCCATTGGGGATTAATCTAAATAGAAACCAACTAAAAACTTTTAGATAGTTTCTACCTAGTTCACCTCTGAAAGGGAGCATAATCTTTGTGCAAGGAGGGGGAAGAATCTCTGCTATAGATACTCACCATAGGTATGTACCTGGACCCTGGAAGGTGGTATATGCCCTTGACCCATTCCACAAGGGTTATCATTGAGCGTATATGTTATTGAGTCTATAGAATATACCAAAAACACAGGTGCCTTCTAGTCGGGTGACACGGTTGTGTGAGGTGAACACATGCACATAAGTTGTGAGACAAAGGTTTTGCTTCCTCTATCATTTTTAGTTATAGGGATAAAGAGTGTTTATTTCAAGTCTATAAACTATCCAAGTCATCCAAACAAAAAAAGGTCAAGACTCCTTCATCCTTCCAAGTTGCTTTGTCCTCGGTTAGAATGTTTATGACTACTTCTTGCATCCCTTGTCTAGAAAATAACTTTCTACTTACAAACCAACATGATGTCCAAAATCTAAAAATGATGTCCATATCTACCTGAAACTTGCAAACACTATCAATCCTCTATTTAGAAACTGCTAAAATCATTGAAAATCTCTTCAAGTACAATCTAAACTTGTCAATTTTGTCCTTTTCTTGCTTGTAGTTATGCAAAATTTTGCACAAGAAAATTGTCAATTCGTGTTTCCTCACATATTTCTCTAAATTTCCTCACATGTTTTGATGTAAATCCTCATGCAAAAGTTTACCAAAACACTAAACTTTGAATCAAAAATATGTCTTTTTTCTCAATTTGTCCTTTCCTCGAATGGCTTTGTCCAAATCCTCGCGCAAGAAAATAAGTTCAAAATTGTTGTTCTGAATTATCGCCTAGTTCATTGTACTTCCTTATGCATCTCTATGTGAATCTTTACATGACATTTTTTTCTAAAACTGTCAAAATTGCTCTGCTAGAGTTGCTTACTTGCTTATTTTTCTATATTTCCTCGTGCGAGTCTATCCAATTTTTTCCAAAATAGTGAGCTATTATTAGCTCCCTCATCAAAACTTGATCCAAATCTGATTTGTCTCTAAAACATTTAGTTATTTCTCTATCTATAATAGTGTCAAACTCTGATTTCTTGCTTAGTTGAACACTTGTGATTTGTACACAAACTAGTCTCCTTTCTTGGATGTTCTATTCTATTCTCTTGTGTTTGTTATACCTTGTGTCATGATACTCACACTCTTGGTTGTTTTAGCCATTTCTTAGACTATTCATACCTAGATATACAACATTCCTACTCACTTTGAGACAATGTTCTAGTGTGATCCTTGTTTAAACTTTGTTTTAAATCATTGTCTATGATTGTTGCCACAAGGAGTGGAAACTTGTTTGCTTCCTATAGACCATGACATGGTAGAGATAGAGGTATAAATTGTAGTTGAGGTTGCTCCCAAGTTTACACATAGTCTGAAACTAGTGAAGGATCCTCATGATCTCTTTCACCTATTGGTCCACCTAATCCTTGAAGAACATTTTCCATATACTTTCAGCAAACTAGTAATCCGTTGTATCAAGAGAATCCTAAAATTGATATAACACCTATGTCTTTAAATGAAATATTTGAATTCTCATTTAGAATACCTTTTCAACAAACATATACTAAAACCTTCTACACTCCTAAAATGGTTGATCAAGATCAAGAAATAGGAGACCATAGTAGAAGACAATACAATCAAGACTACCAAAGAAACGAGAGACTAAAAGAACCTTACAACTACATGAATGAGTATGAGGATACTAAAGAGGACTCTCGAAGAAATAGATAAATGTCATAATGATAAAAACTTTTAGAAGGTGATGGAGATCTTGCTTAATGAAGAAAAAGAGAAATATTTTCTCAAGCTTTCTCAAGAAGGAGAAAAACTATCTCAACATTTCAATGTTGAAACCATTGTCACACAAGAAAAAGAAATTGAAACATCCAAGTTACAAAATCAACTAAAGGCCATGCAAGAAAAATTGGCCCAAATGATATATGACAAGGATAAACCAATGAAAACATATACTTTAGACACCATTTGTCCTTTTCCTTTCAACAAAATTTTGGACATGCCTCCTTTTCCAAGAGGAGTTGAATTACCCAAGTATGACAAATACTTTGGAACATCTGATCCCCAAGATCATTTGAGGGAATTTGGGGGTTTGTCTATGGAATTCATGCACAATCAGACACATCTTATGTGTTTATTTCCATGGAGTCTAGGTGGTCAAGCCATGGAATGGATTTCAAGGTTGCCTAATGGTATTAAAACATTTTATGAGATATCCAATATGTTTATTCGGTAATACTCACACAACATACAACATCCAGTCAACATACGTGATCTATGTAACCTCAAACAAAATGTTGGAGAACATTTCCTTGCATTTCTTCAAAGGTGGCAACAATTGTATACCAAATATTCATGAAAAAATCCTAAAATAGAAAAACTTGACATCTTCTTGCATAATCTTTTGCCTAATTTTGGGTATAAAGTACAACTTCAAGGTCCACGCACTTTAAATATATGATTACACAAGCTATCTGAATAGATGATTTTATGGCCAAAAAGGGTGAGATAATCCTTCAAAAGGACATTAAGCAAGGATCTACCTCTAGTAAAAAATGGAGAGGTAATACACAATAGAGTAGTTGATAAGATTACTCTCAAATTGGATTAAATTAATTTCAATCTCATAGACAACATCAAAGCATCTAAAACTATTGATAAATCTTCTCCTGATAACAAGAAATTTGAGAAAAAAATAAAGAACTCATCTTGGGTTACATGAAAAAAATGAGAGTACACATCCCTTGGTAAACCTCTAGATGTGGTCTATAAGACTTTGCTGCAAAATAAGATCATTTCTCCATTGGATAATTCTCATCCTTATGATCCATGGCCATGACCCACAATGTAGAATGAGAGTACATTTTTTGAACACCATCAAAAAAAGGGTCAAAAAATAAGCAATTGCATCAACCTATATCATAAATTTGAACACTTAATTGATAATGGTGGAATCATTATGGATGGATATATTAAGAATTTGGATCATGAGGATTTTAAGGATCCATTTCCACCCTATGAGAAATGAGGAAACACTAAACAAAAAACCAATAACAAGCTCAATTATACATATGCCTATGATGCTGATGTGACCAATATGGTTGAACCCATGGACTTTGAATATTGTGATATTATTAAAATTAAAGGAAAACATGACAATATGAAACCAAAAATGTCATGTGTCTTACAGGGTGCTACATCTCTTATAATTGATCAAGAACTGTCACAATCTTGTGCCAATGTTGTTACACGTTCTTGTGCCAAGATAGTACTTAAAGGCCCTATTCCTTATGCTTCAAAGGTAGATCAACATAAAGACAAACCTATTACTGGTCCATCTAGAAAAGGTACAAAAACTACAACATCTTCCACAGTTACCAACTATAGTTTCCTTGACCAATTGCAACGGATGAGCGCTCAAATAAAAATCTTTGAATTACTAAAAATCCCACTTGCTCATAGGTAGATTCTCGACAAAGCACTCAATGAGGAAATCGTACCTCAAGATCTTGGTCTTGAGATGTTTCAATCTATGGTGGGTCACCTAACCTCACCTTATAGTACTTTCCCTTTTCTGAAGAGGACAATAATTCATTGAGTCATTTCCATAACCAGCCATTACACATTGAAGTCATGATACATCAAAAATTTAGCCATTCTAAACATCTTCTCTTCTACTTTTCTCAAGAAATTGGGTTATTCTAAATATTCTATTGATCCTCATTGCAAAATAACCATCAAGGCATATGATGAAGTCAAGCATAAATCCCTAGTTCTTGTTGTGTTGCCACTTCAAGTTGGTCCAGTAGAAAGAGATGTTACTTGTCAAGTCCTTGATATTCCATTAGCATACAATATCTTGTTAGGGAGACCATGGATACATGAAATGCAAGTTGTACCTTCAACATACCATTAATGCATTAAGTTTCAATTCAAAATTTCTAAAGTTACCAAAATTGCTAACACTAGTTACACATGTAACATGCTTAAATCTATTGAAATATTTGTACCTACTAATAGGGAATATATGGACATCATGTTGATAAGATTAAAGAAATGGAGATGCCACTCAAGTTGATAGAAACTAGGATGGGTGACCTGTTCTATCTTTGATATCTCTTCCTGAGTCTTCTCATCATTATGGGAGACCGTCTGAAGTGAAGAGATCTTTTATGATATCACCTCATACTAAGTTCAATGATACCTTTTTTGAAGCTATTGTACCCATGGAAGAGGAAGATGAAGATAGAGCCATCACTGCATGGATATATAAAAAGGAAACTCCAGTGGATTTCACAAAATAGTCTCATGAGATTACTCTTGAAAAGTGTGGTCTAGACATTAAGCTCATGAAACACTTTGGTTACAAAGGAAATGGTCCAATTAGATGTAATAAAAATGTCTTTATTGATCCTATCAAAGAAATAGCTAGAAGGTCTTAGGATACAACAAGTCTAGGTTTCAAGAAGATCCCCTTTCATCTAGGGATTAATAAATTCATACCAGAATCTGAAAGTTCATTTGAACATGAGTCACAAACTAAGTCAAATAATCATGAGGATAGCTTTGACAATGAGGATACTTATCCTTATTGAATTCCTTTTGATCTTGCTAAAATATTTGTAGAACTAGATGACTTTGTACCATGTGTTATCCCTATGGATATTGATAGTGGTTCTTCTAAGAACACTACTAATCCTCCCCATATTCAACATGAACAAGGAGAGTCTGTTCATACTATAGTTGTTGAACACCTTTGTAAAAATCAAGATGATAATGAAAGTGGAGAATGTATTCCCATCACTATTGAGGAATTATATAGTCCAACTCCATGTAGCATAGATTCTCAAGCACAAGAATTTGATTCTCTCATAGAGGAAACTACATACAAGGATGTAGATCAAGTTTACATATACGAGAATTGGCTTGACATAGGCAAACAATCTAGGGTTCATTTGAATGAGTCTCATCCAACTAGTGTCAATGAGTCTTCAATTCATTTCAGTCAAAACTCAAAGGCATTCAAAAACACCTTTGGATGAAATCACTTTAGGTCTTGAATTACTTGTCCAAGAATTTGATGACAATACCATGAATGCCATTGAACCCACCATATCTCTCTCACTCACCTATCTTGGGCTCATAGACTAGAATTCCAATACATCTAGTGAAGTCCCTATATTCCATAATGACTATGCTCTTGCCTATTGTTTGGCCAAATAAAGGGATCAAAATTCTATAGCAATGGACTGCTTAACCCAAGATTGGGCATCTCAAGTGGTTCTTACCCAACTCATTTGGACTCATTTAATTTATGAACCAAGGACTTAAACTTGAAATGGTGTTCCCAAAATATATGCTTCAAACTTATCTCCGCTTAAAAACTACTTTAAGGGAATTTAAATGCTTAAGCTACAAACAATCTATAATAAAATTGAGAATCAAATCTATTTTGACAAAGCATGAAAATATAGTTGGGAATTACTTCAACTACCTATGTTGTGGGAATAGTCCACTAGTTCTATTATTAATGGCTACAGGAATAACAAAGTCTACCTTAATTATATCAACTTAATGTAAATCCTATGTTAACTACTTAGTTCACTTCCTATGTGAGCCCCCACAAAGAAGTGAAGTAGAATAACTCAAAGATGAAAACTTAAAATGTTCCTTTTATTCATAACAGTGATACAATGTACATACTAATGAACAATGGGATTGTATTTAGTACTTAGTAGCTTCTTCTATTGAAAATAACTAAGAACTTAACCCTCTGGAACACAGACTTCCAATTATTTAAATACATGGATTAGGAATAGAATTCCTAGATTTTAGTCTCATCAACTATCAAAGTAAATAATAATATTGATTATTACAACCGACTCATTAATTCTAGTGTGAAAAAGAATAGCAATTAAGGAGCTCATGACCCCAAAATTTCCTCCACTTGGTGTTGGGTGAATAACATAGGCAACCATTTTGACTTTCACTTTGTTGAGTTGACCCTACTTTTATATCTGAAAAATATTAGTGCCTCCATGACAATAACATACATCAAGACTTATTCAAAAACATTTCATCTAAATTAGTTTATCCTATGTCACATTACTACAGGAGAACTACCCAACCTAGTTAAGGAAGTGAAAGCATCATTCACACATTATTTTGTAATTAAATTACATATCTTTTCATAGCATATTCATTTTGATCTTGAAAAATAATTACGCACAAATTATCATAAACATCACATTCTTGAACATGAAAGTCTTTAGAAAGTTTGAGAACTAAGTTGAAAATGCAATGACAAAATAGACCATATTCTAGTCTCATCACCTACTACTTAAACATTGTTGAACCAGTAACATCCTCCAATAGTGAATAGAGTATCAATATTACTGAAGTTGACATCAAACATCTTAGTCACATAATTAAAAGAAAAAGAAATAGAAGGTCTTATGGTGAAAATCACATTGTGGTAGTATCAAAACCAAAATAGTAAAAATAAAAGATGTATCCAAAGGTGAAAACCTCTCTGAGGAACCTAAGGATAAGATATTTGATGCAGTTCCTAGTCATTTTAAGAAAATATCATTAGTGTTGATAAAGCCAACACAGCCAATCAAGTTGGGCATAGAGGAATAGCCTCATATGATACACATTGCACAATCTTTATCTACAGAAGAAAAAGAGGAATTTATTTCTTTCTTTCAAGAAAAAAAGATTAATTTTTCATGGAACTACTCAGACATGCCAAGCTTGAATCCTGATCTCATAATTCATCATTTATCTATTGCTCTAGGAGTAAAACTAGTCAAACAAAAGCTTAGGAAAATGCATCCTCATGTGGCATTACTTGTTAAAGATGAATTAGAAAATCTTCTAAAAGTTGTTTTCATTCATGCTATTGATTAAGTTGAATGTGTCTTAAACATTGTTCTAGTCTCCAAACATGAAAAATCTATCCACATTTTTATAGATTTTCAAGATCTAAACCTAGCATGTCCAAAGAATGATTTTCCACTCCCCAACATTTATATGATAGTGGATATGACAACATGATATGCAATGTACTCACTCATTGATAGTTTTTTTGGTTATAATCAAATTAAAATTGCACCAAAAGACCAGGAGAAGACTACTTTCACTTATGAATGGGGTTCCTTCTATTGGAATGTGATGCCATTCAATTTGATAAATGTTGATGCCATGTATCAAAGGGTAGTTACAACAATTTTCCATGATATGATGCATAAGACGATGGAGGACTATTTCGATGACACTTTGGTCAAGAGTACACAACACAACACTCATGTTCAAGATTTGGGACCAATCCTAGATCATATGGAGAAGTTCATTCTTAGACTAATCCCCAAGAACTATAAATTTGGTATAACTTCAAGGAAGTTACTTAGCTATATTGTCTCTATAAAAGGAATTGAGGTAGACCCAAAGAAAAATTAAGCAATCATGGAAATGCCTCCACTCTATAATATTAGTCAAATGAGGGGGTTACAAGGAAGACTTCAATCCATTCACAAATTCGTTTCATAGTTGGCAAATAGGTCCCAACCTTTTACTAAGACTACATAAAGGTGTGAAATATGACTGGAACAAAGATCGTGATCAGAGTTTAATGCAGATAAAAAAATATCTTGCTAATCCACCAATCTTGATGCCTCCTATTTATGGGAAGCCTCTCATTTTTTACATCTCTGCAATAGAGCGATATCTTTCTAGTTCAAGAGGACAATGATAACAAGGAATGAGTTATCTATTATCTTATTTGCACATGGATTTATTATGAAATGAACTATAAAATCATTAAAAAGGCTTGCTTGGTGATCATCTTTGCTTCTTAAAACTTGTGACACTACATGTTTTCTCACATTATGTGATTGGTTGCCAAAATTGATCCACTAAAATACTTACTTAGCAAGGAAGATCTAATAGGGAGGTTAGCCAAATGGTTCATGATACTAAGTGAGTTTGATATTACATATGTTGAAAGAAAGGCTATCAAAGGACAACCAATTTCTAATCAATTAGCAGAAGCACCAATGCAAAGTCTTATCCCACTGAATATTGACTTCCCAAATGAATCTATTTTAATGCTAACACATCAAAATAGGGTGACATTCTTTGATGGTTCCTTCATACAATAAGGACTCAGTGTTGGGATCTTATTCATAAAACCATAGAAGTATTCATTGCCTAAGGCATACAAGATTATATTTCCTTGTACAATAAATATTGCAAAATATGAACCCCTAATCAACAGCATGAAGATTGCAGTTGAATGGAGAGTAGATGAATTGAATATCTTTAGTGATTCATAGCTCATAATCAACTAGATCAATGATGTTTATCAAACAAAGGAACAGAAGTTGATTCCTTATAAATGAATGGTGGATGATTTAAAGAAATACTTTGCTCATGTCACTTTTCAACAAATTCCTTGGGCAAACAACAAGGTAGGTGATGCAATGGCTAATCTCACTTCCATGCTATAGATGCATGAGAATAATTTTCAACATGAATTCTTGATGGAGACATTACTCTACCCTACCTATAATTCACCTAAATCCTAGATGATTTTTTCTATTGTAGGACACAATTCATCCCGCTACCATCATATGTATTCCTACCTGTGTGACCAAATAATTTTGAACAATCTAACTTGGAACAAAAAAATGTCACCTTATCTACAGTGCTTCATAGTATGTTATTAATGATGATGACTTTTTTATGAGAGTTCTTGATGGAACACAACTTAGGTGTCTAGAACCTGATGAGTCCAAATGCACATTAATCAATGTAAATGAGGGCATTTGTGGATCTCAGTCTAACAGTGTGACACTAGCTCGTAAACTTATCAAAGTTGGTTACTATTGGCCGAATATGGAGCAAGAGGAAATTATATATGCCAAGTCCTACAAACAATGCTAGCTCCATACAAATTTGATTCATGCTCTAGCTAGGGAGCTGATTCCATCTATCATAGTTTGACGATTTCAACAATGGGCCTTTGATCTAGTGGGTCAAATTCATATATCTTCTTCAGATGGACACAAGTCCATTATCATAGCTACAAACTACTTCACTAAATGGGTAGAGGTAGTCCCTCTCTCTTTAGAAAATGTAAAAATTGTAGCTCTATTCATTCTAAATTACATCATATGTAGGTATGGTGTACCATCCTGCATCATTATTGATAATAGGGGATAGCTTAAAAGCAAGGATATTAAAGAGTTGTGCTCAAAGTTTAGAATCAAGAAAAATTGGTCTTCTATTTATTACCCCCAGGGTTGGTCAAGCAGAAGCATTCAATAAGGCTATCCTTAAGATTTTACATTGCACAGTCAAAAAATTTGGAAGGGAATGGCACCTTTAGATTAATTTGGCTTTATGGGCTTACAGAACTAGTATCAAAACTCCAACAAGAACAATGCCCTTTGCTTTGGTATATGGAGTAGATGTTGTGCTTCCAATTGAGGTTGATATTCCTACTTTGAGAAACTCCATGAAAGGCCTCATTACTGATGATGTTTATAGAATATCTTAGATTCAAGAGGTAGAATTGTTAGATGAATGTTGACAAGTGGCATGTGATCATCTCCAAAATTACCAAAAGTGTATGTCTAAAAGATAGAACAAGAAAGTTAAGCCACATGACTTCCAAGTGGGTGACCTTCTTCTAAGGGAAAACCCTAAGAATCAACAAAAATGGATATAGAAAGGGAAGTTTGAACCCAACTGACTTGGTCCATACATAGTTACTGCAGTGTTTGGATCTAGTACTTATCAACTTTCAACAACTAAGGGAGAATCACTCAAGGAGCCGATCAACTCTCTTCATCTAAAGCAATTCTATAGCTGCCATGCTTTCAAAAGCTCTTTGTACTTACTTAAAAGTCCTGAAAAAATCATTATCTTGGTAAAAACCTAGCAATAGGAACCTTGGTAATACCAAAAAAGTGAAAAATTCAAAAATACCAAAAAAGAAAAAGAACAAAAAAATTGAATAAAAAAAAGGTGGCATTGATGAAAACTTGGCAAATAGGCATATGGTAGCAAAAAAAGGAATCTCTACCAAGAAGGTGAAAACTTGGTAAATAGGTGCCTCTTTTTTTGAATGCTACATCTTGCAATGCACTTTTTGGCTCTTGTACAATTGCTTTCTTGCTTTAGTGTGTTTCTTTTGCTCATGAATCCATAGATTTAATCTTGTCATAGTCTTAAGGAAACATCTTGTAGTGTCGAAGAAGATCTCTTTCATGTTAGTCACCAGTTGTTCTAACTGTGTCTACCTATTGTTGCTTACTTTACTATAGAGATTCCTCTCAAAGAAGATCTCTTTCATGTTAGTCACCAGTTGTTCCAACTATTTCTATCTACTGTCACTTAGTTTCCTACTAAGGTTCTTCTCAAAGAAAATTTCTCTCTAATGTCAGTCACCAATTTTCCTAACTAAGTCTATCTACTATCATCCTCCTACTAAAGAGATTTCATTCACATATGTTCTAAACATCGAAACTTGACATCAATTGTATAAAATAGACATTGAACTAAAAATGTTGAACTTGTTTGAGATATCTTGATTTTTTATTTGCGTATTTTTGTTTTTGTTTTATCATTTCCCTTTGACAAACTTGACGATGTCTCTTTTGACTAGAGAAGCAAGGATTGGGGGCATGATATTTTCTTTTCTTTCCATTTGATGGTCTAGTTCCAATGATCTAAAGCATACCTATAAAAGGGGTATCCACTATAAGAGCCTCTATCTCCTATTGGATAGTTGTGTGTACCTCGACTTTTTTTATATGGATACTTCAGTGAGGTTGGTTCTTTTCCTTGCTTTTTTGAGCGAATTCTCTATGCTACAGTAAATACTGATACTCGTCCTGCTAAGTGAATGTATGGGTCATTGTGAGTATACTTAACATAGTTCTATCCCAAGTTACGAATGCAAGGGTCATTGTGCATAGAACCTTTACTAAATAATTATCATAAGAATGATCTCTCATGTATCTAGTGTGTTTTCACACAAGAAAAATTTTGGTCATCCTAGCATTTATGCTTATGTTAGCTTGCTACATTAAAAGGGACAAATGTTCTAGTCATTCTAGCTTCTTGTGCCTTAATGCTTGCATTTAATCCTGACAAAACTAAGACATGTGTCAGATTTATATTCTCATGATTGCAATGTCAATGAAAATTGTATGACATTTGTGGGTCTAGCTAAATACTTGGTGATGATAATTCTATGATTTTAGTAACTAGATCTAGGGTTGCTTCTAGCATAGGGTTGCATTGTATACTCTGCTTGCATAAGCACATAGTTTGATCACTCCTTTTCTTGCATCTTTCATCATGAGAGGTCATTGGTTTCTTCAAAGTATCATGTTTCTTCATGACTACACAAGTGTTCAACTCCTTGGTTCATCCTCTTGAGTATCACGGGATACCTATGACTGATAACAAACTTGAGATCTACATGAAATGTTAGTCTGTTCACATTTTGCATTTCATATACATATTTTCATATTCATCTCATCTACACTACATCAATACATGGTATCATTTTTCATTCAGTCAATTATAGCATTAACATCTCATCTATAAAAAACTATAAGAGAAAAAGTGACATATGCAAAGATGCTTGAATCAAACAATCTCATATATATATAAAATGGATTCAAGTGTACATTGATACAAAAATGTGTGCTACTTGAGCATTGTGGATCTCAAAATGGTGTTGGTACACCAATTGATACATAGCCAAAACAAAATCAAAAGAGAGAATAACTAACTTTGTGCCTATTCTCCACCCTCAAGTGGAGGAGGATGAGGAACATCTACTCTAGTCGACGGATGTGCAACTCCTGACTCTCTCACATACTCAAAGAATCGTGGCACCTAATTTAATGGATCTGAAACTACCCTAGCATAATCCACATAATAATATGCTACTCTTATAGACTATAATTGGGCCTGATCTTGATATCACTCCATCTGCTCTCATAGCTCATGGTTCTCCTACTCTCAATTGGCTAACTAGGTATCCCTTGCTGCAAGCTGTATCTACAAATCTCCTAGCTGTCATTGTACTACTCTTAATCTATCTCTAGCTATCCTTAGGACATCCTATGTCTGTGTCATAATGTCTCCACCTTGTGGCTTAGGAGTAGGCTGATCTTGCATCTCCTCATCACCCACTACGGACTTTGCCTATTGAGTTGTTTTCTCCTCTACACATAACCTATGTGCATCACTACCAATGGCACCTAGGGTACCCATCTCACCTCGAGGATGTCTATGTCCTATCCCATTCCCACCAACATCTAGATAAAATCTCATCTGATGAGGAGGGATCTTCACCTATTTCATCTGCAGTCTTCAATCCTGTTAGATTGTGGTGACTGATCAGGAAAGTATTGTACATACTTCATAAATAGTCGGGTTCGGGGCATCGCCACAAAAAAAAAAAAAATTTTGGAAGTAGCCAACATGGTAGCCGACATGGAAGCCGACATATTATGGCCGACATATGGCCGACATGTTATAACCCTAAAGCGGTTTAATACTTGTATAAAAAGGGCTTAGGGTTGGGTATTTTTTATATGTGGTGATACGAAATTGGTTCTTGCGGCGGTATTGAGCTGTAAGGGATTATGGATTGTAATCAAGTTGTAATCACTGGATTGTAATAAGATCGGACTTGCTGTTTGGTGGACGTAGCCCAGGGATTGGGTGAACCATGTTAAATCTTGGTGCCTTGTGTTCATTTCTGTGTGTTTTATTATTTTTTGTTATTGGTTATATTTGCATGTAGTTTTTATTTTTGTCCGTGGTTTATCCTAACAAGTGGTATCAGAGCCTAGTTATTTTTCAGTTATCCTCTACAGGAAAGTCTCACGGTTAAGTGAGAGTCTCACGGTTGAGTGGGAGCAATGGCAGATGAGGGTAAGCTGAGGGTTGATAGGTTTAATGGGCAGAACTTCTAGTTATGGAAGTTGCAAATGGAAGACTATTTATATCAGAAGGATTTATGGAAGCCGTTGGAAGGAAAAGCCAAGAATTAGGGAACTATGTTAGAGGCTGAATGGGATCTTTTGGATAGAAAGGCACTCGGAAGCATTCGGTTATGCTTGGCACCATCGGTGGCATTTAATATTACAAAAGCAAAGACGACAGAAGATTTGATGAAAACCCTAGCGACACTGTATGAAAAGCCCTCCGCTTCAAATAAGGTATTTCTCATGAAGCGTTTATTTAATATGAAAATGGCAGAAGGTGGATCTGTTGCAGATCATTTAAATGAGTTTAATACTATTACTAGTCAATTATCTTCTGTGGGTATCAATTTTGATGAAGAAATTAGGGCTCTCTTGATTTTGTGTTCTTTGCCTGAAAGCTGGAATGGCTTGGTAATGGCGGTGAGTAATTCTATTCCTGGATCAAGTACCCTAAAATATGATGATGTGATCGATGTTATTTTAAGTGAGGAAACTCGTAGAAAATCCTCAGGTGGATCTACATCAGGAAGTGCTTTAAATGCACAAAGCAGGGGCAGAAGGACTGAAAGAGGAAGTAACTCTGGAAATCATGGGAAATCAAGAGGAAAGTCAAAGGGGAGGAGGTCTCAATCAAGAGGACCAAATGATTGCTGGTACTGTGGGAAACCAGGGCATAAAAAGAAAGATTGTTGGACTCGAAAGAAAAATGAAGGAGATAAATCAGATGGAGACAAAGAGGCAAATGTGGTAAGTAACAAATCTGAAGAGGATGCTTTGCTTCTGTCTTTAGAGAGTGTTGATGATTCATGGGTTTTAGATTCTGGTGCTTCTTTTCATGCTACACCTCATAGAGGTTATTTCATTGATTATGTCCAAGGGGATTTTGGGCTTGTTTATTTGGGGGATAATGAACCCTGTCAGATTGTTGGAAAGGGAAAAATTAAGATTATGTTACAGAATGGGAATCATTGGCTACTACATGAGGTAAGACATATTCCAAAGCTGAGTAGGAATTTAATTTCAGCAGGGCAACTCGGTGATGAGGGTTGTGTAGTTACTTTTAATGATAAAAATTGGAAGGTTTCAAAAGGTTCCCTTGTAGTAGCAAAAGGTGTGAAAGTAGGCACCTTATATCTTTGTACAGGTCATATTGTTCCTTCTACTTTGATTGTTTCAGAGAAAAATGAATATTCAGGAACAATTACTGCAGTTGAGCAGGGAGAACAAATAGCTACTGTAGATTCTGATACAGCGCTGTGGCATAATAGACTTGGGCACATGAGTGAGAAAGGTATGAAAGTACTTCATTCAAGGAAAGTTTTACCAGGTCTAAAATGTGTGAATATGGATTTCTGTGAAATTTGTGCGTATGGAAAACAAAAGAGAGTGAGTTTTGTAAAGACAGGGAAGGAAAACAAAAAGGAGAAATTAGAGCTTGTGCATACAGATGTATGGGGACCGGCTCAGGTATCTTCCCTTGGTGGCTCTCATTATTATGTTACATTTATTGATGATGCAACTAGAAAAGTATGGGTTTATTTCCTTAGATAGAAATCTAATGTATTTCAAACTTTTAAGAAATGGAAATGCTTGGTTGAAAATGAGACTGGTAAGAAATTAAAATGTCTCAGATCTGATAATGGTGGTGAGTATTGCAGTCATGAATTTGAAGATTATTGCTCCACTAATGGTATTCATAGACAAAAAACTGTTCCAAGGACTCCACAGGAAAATGGAGTGGTTGAACGCATGAACAGGACTATAATGGAGCGCGCAAGGAGCATGAGGTTGCATGCTGGGTTGCCCTTACACATGTGGGCGGAGGCTGTCAATACTGCAGTATATTTGATTAATAGAGGTCCCTCTACTCCTTTGGGCTGTGGTATTCCAGAGGAAGCATGGACTGGTAAGAAGGTGAGTTATTCTTTTCTCAAGACCTTCGGTTGTGAAGCTTTTGCTCATATAGACTCTGAAAATAGAACCAAGCTAGAAGCTAAATCAAAGAAATGTGTCTTTGTTGGATATGGCATTAATGAATTTGGTTATAGGCTTTGGGATTTTGAAAATCTTAAAATTATTAGAAGCCGGGATGTCATATTCAATGAGAAAGTGTTGTACAAAGATCTATTGCAGCAACATGAGAAGAAAGAAGATGATTATGTAGTGCTGGATGATACTCCAAAAGTTGATGTTCCAGCCATTCCTCATGATGTGCAACAACTGCAACAACAAATACCACACACACCAGTGAATGTTAGACAGTTAACAAGGCCAATTAGACCTCCACAAAGGTTTTCTCCCTCTTTGTATTCTATTTTACTTACTGATGCTGGTGAACCTAAAAGTTATGATGAAGCTGTGCAGGTGGATACTAAGATTCAGTGGGAGTCTGCAATGAAAGATGAAATGGACTCTTTGCTGAAAAATAAGACATGGGATTTGTGTAAGTTGCCTGCAGGTAAAAAGGATTTACAGAATAAATGGGTTTACAGGTTGAAAGAAGAGGAAGGAGGTAAGAGAAGATTTAAGGCTAGGTTAGTTGTAAAAGGATTTGCACAGAAAAAGGGAATTGATTTTGATGAGATATTTTCTCCTGTTGTTAAAATGACTTCTATTCGTACTGTTTTAAGTCTTGTGGCTACTGAAGATTTGCATTTAGAGTAGATGGATGTTAAAATAGCCTTTCTTCATGGTGATTTGGACGAAGAAATATATATGGCTCAGCCACAGGGTTTTGAGGTCAAAGGTAAGGAGAACTTAGTGTGCAAATTGAAGAAAAGTTTATATGGCCTGAAGCAAGCACCTCGGCAATGGTATCTGAAATTTGACAGTTTTATGCATGAGCATGGATATAATAGGTGTCATTCAGATTACTGTGTTTATTTTAAGAGGTTCGATGATGATAGCTACATTATTTTATGTCTATATGTTGATGATATGCTTATAGCTGGGTCTAACATGCATCATATTAAGGGGCTAAAATGCCAGTTAGCACATGCAGTTGCTATGAAGGATTTGGGGGCAGCAAAACAAATCCTTGGTATGAAGATTTGCAGAGATAGGAAGAATAGAACATTGACGCTATCTCAAGTTGATTATGTTGAGAAGGTGTTGCAACGTTTCTCTATGGAGAATGCTAAAGCTGTCAGCACACCTTTACCTGGTCATTTGAAATTGACTAAGGAGATGTGTCCCAAGACACAGGAAGAGGAGGATAAGATGTCCAAGGTACCCTATGCTTCAGCTGTAGGAAGTTTGATGTATGCTATGGTATGCACTAGGCTAGATATTGCACATGCAGTGGGAGTTGTTAGCAGGTATATGAGTCATCCAGGATTTGAGCATTGGAATGCTGTCAAGTGGATTCTCAGATATTTGAGAGGAACATCCCATAAGTGTTTACACTTTGGGGGCTCTACTACTGATTTACAGGGCTATGTTGACTCAGATTTGGCTGGGGATATTGATACCAGGTAGAGTACTACAGGTTATGTCTTTACTGTTGGTGGGGCAGCCGTGAGCTGGGTTTCTAGGTTACAGAAGATTAATGCTCTCTCCACTACAGAGGCAGAGTATGTTGCTGCTACAGAGGCATCCAAGGAGATGATATGGCTTCAATTCTTCTTGGAAGAATTGGGACATCCTCAGAAAGATAATTATTTGTTCACAGATAGTCAGAGTGCCATTCATCTTGCTAAGAATTCAGCTTTGCATTCTAAGACCAAACACATACAGTTGCGGTACCATTTCATTCGGTCAGTTTTGGAGGATGGACAGTTAAAGCTAGAGAAGATACATACCAATGAAAATCCAGTAGATATGTTGACAAAGGTTGTAACAAGGGAGAAGTTGAACTCCTCTTTAGCTTCGGTTGGTCTTTTAGACTGAACATGAATAAAAGAACAGTAGAGTCCAGGATGATTTGATCCAGTGGGAGCCCCATGTGGTAGTTGTATTGCTACAGGATCAGTCTCCAAGTGGGAGATTGTTGTTTAGTGTGGAGCCTGATTAGTCCCCAAGTGGGAGATTGTTAGATTGTGGTGACTGATCAGGAAAGTACTGTACATACTTCATAAATAGTGGGGTTCGGGGCATCGCCCCAAAAAAAAAAAATTGGGAAGTAGCCGACATGGTAGCCGACATATTATGGCCGACATATGGCCGACATGTTATAACCCTAAAGAGGTTTAATACTTGTATAAAAAGGGCTTAGGGTTGGGTATTTTTTATATGTGGTGATATGAAATTGGTTCTTGCGGCGGTATTGAGCTGTAAGGGATTACGGATTGTAATCAGGTTGTAATCACTGGATTGTAATAAGATCGGACTTGCTGTTTGGTGGACGTAGCCCAGGGATTGGGTGAACCACGTTAAATCTTGGTGCCTTGTGTTCATTTCTGTGTGTTCTATTATTTTCAGTTATTGGTTATATTTGCATGTAGTTTTTATTTCTGTCTGTGGTTTATCCTAACAAATCCTTCTATGGTGGTCATTGTGGTGGTTGTTGTGGATACTACTATGGTGCCTAGATAAACTATGGGCACTACCATCCCTACTAGGTCTGTAAATCAAGGGAAGGAATGACTCACAAAATGCTCCCTATATGTAGGAGTCATCCCCCCATCTACAATTGTTGACAAATAATCCCAGTGCATCAAAATGGGGGAGTGCACATCAATCATAGACCTCCCAGGGTCTAATCAGATAGACCACCTCTTCTTCACCTCTAAGGTGAAGTAGACATAGGTGCAATACTCCTGTGATATTTCCTATGGTTAGCCATACTCTTACCATATGCATGTCAATGGGAATCTCTCAATCACCTAGATTGAATGACCAATCAGTGGTTGAGAGGCAAACATATGTTCAAGCTCCACTCAAGTGTCATCCCACGCCTCCATCTCTCTCCACAACCATCATATTACTGCTATTAGGTCATCAAGATGACCTCACCACTACTTAGTCTTACCCAAAGCTGTCTTGGTCATATGTCCTCAATATCTATAGATGTATAGCTCATGGTCTTTCCTTACGTCAACACATATTGGCCTTGTGATGGGCAAGTGCTCCCATGTCCATACCTAAAAAACATAAACTTCAATCGCCATGCTCTTCATCTCCTAATAATATACCTCGTGCATCTCATGCTACATGTGTGCTAGAAACATTGATCCAATCTATGTGTAGGACCATATGTCTACACCAACTACTCCCATGTGATGGCTCTGCCCATAATGAGATCCTCCTAGAAGATGGCCCTCAGTGCCAATGTACTCAGTATCACCTAAGTATCACACTCAACTCATGGCCCATGGAAGGGTATCCATAGAATCCTATATATGTCCCCAAGGGTGAGCATCATCTCTCCAAGGGGTAAGTGGAAAGTGTTTGTCTCTGAATGGAAATGCTCAACAAGTGTCGTGAGTAACCTATGATTTACCTATAGATTGGGGATATCACAAAGGTATGAGAGGCCAAGAGAATCAATATGTGCCATCTCTACAGCATCTAACTAGTAAATCAGTGCCCCGATGGGAGGATAGTGTGATCTAAATACAACATTTAGAAAGCTAACCTGTAAACACAAAAATGATATGAACATGATCAGTATCTGACATGTGAAACATCATACTATTCCTAAATGTGCTACAACATATTGAATACATGCAATGAAAACTGATGATAGTGAGAATGGGCAGCTAAAAAAATCAAGTTTCTGACCAAAAGAATTGTAAACAACACCAAATTTTCACATGATATTTCAATTTTCACACAAGATTTCACTTCTTCACGCAAGAAACTTTACTATAGTGAGGAAAAAAAAAACTGACTTTAGGGTCTCTCATGTGAGAGATGGGTACCTCCCATGCAAGGAAACCCTACACTCTATGTGAAGAAGTACCTTAGTGGTACTTCCTTGCATGAGATTCCCTACAGGCACATGCAAAAAATTGGGTTTCCATGCAAGACTCGACCACAACAACTTTTAGAACACTAAAAAAATGCAAAAAAAGTGACTAAAATGCATAAAATTTTAAATGCAAAGGAGGATATTCAATTACTCACCAGAGGTTTGTAGTCCATCGGTTGGCTATGTTGCCTCGAATGCTCAAATTAATGTGTATGCATGGGGACCACCTTTTCTCTCCTCAAAGCTCTCTTCTTCACAAAAGACAAAAAGCAAAAATGAATTAAAAATGACCTTTTGGGCCCTTATATAGGTTTTGACCTAATTTTCCAAAGTGCTCTTATTGACATGATAATTACCCTATTAACTAATTTGGCTACTCTGAACTCATTTTTGGGATAAAATTTGAAATCTAACACACTTAAATAGCTCAAATTCACACTTTTAATTTTTGGGACCAATGCGATCAAATGCTTTTGCAATCCATTTTTCTAGTACTTTGCAACCCTTGCAATATTTTCAAAACACATTTCTTCAAACTTTCCAAAAATTTTGGAAAATTCAACTTTGGTCAATCAAAGTCAAACTTGGTCTTTTAGACCTCGAAATCACTCTGAATCAACTCCAAATTTTCTTCATTCTCTTCTGATCTATTCTACATTCTTTTGAATCTTGAACACTTCAATGTCTTCCAATATATGTCGTTGCATCACTATTTTGTTGTGTCATCTTCTGATTTCATTCCCAAAGTGGTAGGATCATTACATCATTGAATCTTCCAAAACTAGCTTCAACTCAACCTGAACATTATGTCCTGATCACTAAGGGCATCTCATCACTCAGGGCATCTTTGTTCCCCAACGTCTGGCATCATATTTCATCTATCTCATCTTTTGATCAACTGATTACACTCATAATAGCCCATATCATAGTTTGATGGACAGGTATTGGGGCAATCTAACCCTGACTCCTAAGGATCAAGCCTCAATCTAGGGATGATTCTATGACTCATGATTAGGTCTTGTTATCTTTTATGGACCAGCATTCAAGTGGTCTATCTAGACTCTAGAGGATCAAGCTACGTTCTGGTGATAATCCTAACTCTTGCTAAGAATTAAGCTCTATTATGGAGATAATTCTAGACTCCTTCATTCAATTACTATTTAATGGACAAGTATTAGGGCAATCTAACACCTAAATCATGAGGATTAAGCCTTGTTCTAGGGATAATTCTATGAGTCATGATTAATCTTGTCATCTTCTAATGGATAGGTATCAAGGAAATCTAACCTTGACTCCTGAGAATTAAGTCTCATTCTGGGAACAGTTCTATGAAGCTTGATAATCTTTGTTCTTTCATATCAGTATCTAGGCATTCTATTTGGATCCCCTAAGGCTAAGCTTTGTTCATGAGATAACCTTAAAAAGCTCATCAATTGGTCTTTGTGTCATCAATCTCAGAACCAATCTCATTTCTTAGTCTATATTCTCAAACTTCTTATTCCTTTGAATCAACACATTGCTCAGACATCTATTCAAAGAGGGGCAAATGTAATACCCCTAAATTGGCACATTGGTATGCTGGACCAATTTTGGTCTATTGATCTTACCTAAATTCCTATTATACTAGGAAATTTTGATTCTAATAATTTCTACTTGACCTAAGTGTCAAATGTATTTAATTCCTAAATGTTGACTCGAATTAGCTAAGTTAAACCTATTAATTGAGTTTAATTTAATTATAAGTCCTAGTACTTTGATTAAATTAAAATCACCCTTTTGGCTAATATACATGAGGAATTAAATATATTTGATTTAATTAATACACCCTCATTCCAATTATTTAATTTAATTATTCAATTAATTAGGTTATTGAATTATGAGGTCATATTTAACTTTTTAAATCAAATATTTTATATTATTCTCTCTCTTTGGTTTAGAATTGGAAACACTACTTAGTGGATTGGAATTAGAAAAGGAATTAAGTCAATCAACTCCTTATCACACTCAGAAATGATTAGTTAACTTCCTTTTCACAAAGGAATTTTCTATTATGACTGAATCTCATCTTCAATCTCGATTGTTCATTTTATTTGATCTTGACCATTGATCAAATTCTTAGATTCTATTTAAGAAACCCTCAACTCCTCATTTGGAGGATGCACGTGAAAAGTATCAAACTAATGCCAAATTGTTTACTCAAGCATTTGTATTCATAGCTTATTGCTTTCGCATTGCTTTCTCATATGGATTGTAATGCATACATCTAAATTAATTTTCCTATTTTATTCTTACATTGATATGCTCACCATCTATTTTATTCTTTCATTTCATATAGATTAAAATCCTTTTTACTAGTGGTCTCATTGTTGATCTCTCAAATCTAAGAGTGGATAGAAAAAATTGTCTAGTTAGAAGGCAACAAATCAATTTATTGGATCATTCTAGATGAACAATTCCATGTTCATTTTGAGATGTTTCTAGCATGTAAGGATCATGTTGAAGTGTGTGGTTAATTTAGAGGCCAATAATTAGCACATATTAGACTATACCACATAGCAAATTATTTCTCATTTCAATTAGAAAATAATAGATGAATGTTTCTATTATTCCAATAGGTACATGCATATAGAAGAAGATTTCATAACAAGATCTAGAGACAATCAAAGGTCTCTCAAGGAAATGAATCTCATTGAAAGGGGTAGGTTTCCACACTGGATTGCATGACCTATGGAAATGAAGGTCATCCTACAACTCAATGAAAACTTGGGATGAACCCAAGAAATAGTATTGGACTATGGAAAGGTACCAAAATAACTAGTCATATCTACCACAAGATTGGTCATCTTGCAAAGGAATACAAATGTAGTAGAAGGCAAGGCAGTAAGTCTCTAGTCAAAAAAAAGAAAAATAAAACTATGGAATAGCTGGAGAAGGACTTTGCCACTAAGTGGACAAAGAAAAGTGAAGTAGTTGAAGCAAAGCCTGATGAGGTTAAAAACTCACCAATCAATGGTGAGACCTCGAAACTAACTTATATTAGAAATCTTAGAGGGGTGATATGATAAAGGAAAATAATCATAAACTATCCCTATTCTAAATTGGTAGGCCTGCAAACAAGGAGAGGAAATGCTAACCCTAAGAAAAAGTGTGACCTATTGATAAAAGACCAAGATGCAGAAAAGTAACCATTGTAGAACTATTTGAAGCATTAATGGCATATTCCCTCTAATAGGTGAAAAAAAATTCCAACCACTATTACCCTATATTACAATTTTGTGACATAAATAAGAGAATTGAGAGTCATTTGATACTTTGCATTATTGAAATCATTAGTCCTTTCATATTGCAAAACCCTAAGAGCTTATAAGAGAATCTACTAAGGTATTATCAGTGAGAAGAATCTTTCATAGTTTTGCACAAAAAATAATTTTGAAAGAGGCAAAAATAATGGCTTAATAAATCAACAAGGTGAACCTAGTTGAAAATAGATAAAGAAGTCATCCAGAATACTAGGTGATCATAGAAAAAGGCTAGGATGTGGAAGATGAAACTGTACTATCATTACTTTACAAAGATGTCTTTCTTACAAAAAATGTGATCATGTATCAAGAGGTTGAGATCTAAAACATTGGAGACAAAGAGATGTAATATAAATACAAACATTTTTCTAATAAGAATCCCTAAAGGAGGAACACATATATCTAGTGGATTACATGCTAAGAAGAGAAGTGGACATACCTAATTTCTTCCATGAATTATTAGTAAAATTTATTTTATGTAGAATTCATGAGCAATGTGTATGACTGTACAAACCGTACATAATCATAAAGGCCCTAATTTAGATGGTAACTAGCTTCAATGCATCTAGCATTGATGTGCTAATGAATGTTGTCTTAGAAAGGAAAGAAGCTTCATTGACTAGAGGAAAGTTGATTTAAGACAAAATGGGTTGTATAGTGGATGAAATTATAAACCCTGGGTTGAAATTTGTGGCCATGGTGTTGGGACCTAAAAAATGTGCCACAATAGTAGAGAAAGTTATGTTCCTAGCAACATAGCATACGAAGAAATTCAAATCATCCAAAAGAAGTCCAAAGTAGACCTATGTAGTTACATGAACTAATAGATAATGGAGAACTTGGGAAATATAGTGAATGATTATAAGGATCAAACTCTATAGTTTGGATCCATACTTATATGCATGTTCTTCTACCTAAGGGGAGAATTTCAGGGATTCCCAAGCATCAAGTGCAATCAAGACCAACTAGTCATGGCTTAAATAAGTGAACTATACATGAAGCTAGAAGGGAAAGGAAATGTCATGCTATGGGAATACTTCAAAGGTTTCCAAAAGGAGATGAATCAAAGAGAATGTATACCCACAAGTTTGGGGAAAGCTACAAATATAAATTTTTACTTTTGGCAATCACAAACAAGTGCATTGTGTGCACAACTCAACCAAGAACTCTATGGTTGGCATCATTAAGATATGAAGTAAAGGATGACAAGGCATGGACCTACATAGAAATTCTAATAGCATCATATAAAATTTGTATCCTAGCAAGGTTTGGCAATTGCACAAAGATAAGGAACATGCTTCTCTTGGAGCAAAAGAAATATTAGAAACTAACTCCACAAAGAGTTACAAAGAGTCGGGCATGTATGTCATCCCAAAAAAAATATTTAAGGTAATGAGTACAAAAGAAATGGAGGAAGAGCTAGCAACTATTCCCCCTCAAATGACTTTGGCATAGGAAGCAAAAGATTTATCACTCGATCAAACCAAGGTTGAGGTGAATTTGAAGATGATGTTCTTGGAGCAGCTACAACCACTCAGGTCACTAAGGAAGAAGAAGTAGAAGCATCATTGGCAACAAAAATGGTAAGAAGAAATCTAAACTAATTCCTATTAGTGAAATTGTGAATAAATTTGTAAACAAGCATGATTACACTATTCTTAAGAATAGATTTTTAAGATTTTCTATGGAAAATAAGACAAAGGCTATAAGGTTATATTGACTAGCATAAGAATAATATAAATAAATACATATGATGTTGGGTTGTCATTACCCAAAGAATTGAGGAAAATGTTGAATGACAGGAGGAGTATAGGAACAAAGGATTATGATAAGATGGTGGAGGATTCTTTGATCAAGTTGAGACCAAGGATGAATGAGTCTCAAAAGATGTCCATCGCAGAAGTATATAGATGAAGGTTCAACAACACAAGGGATGTCATAAACATCTTAACAGGTTGAACCAACTAGACATGGAAAAGCATAGCCCAAAATTTGAAGGAAATAGCCCCATAAATTGATACATATCTAAAGAAAAATTAGCTACCATGAGGCACACAGAAGAACCATCTAGTATAAAGGTCAAAGAAGCAGTTAAGCCCAAGTCAAGCCTTATGTGATGCAAATTCATATGTATGATCAAAACAAGTGCAAAGTATAGAAAATAGCAAGTATTGTATGTATATCTATTCTTGTGAAGAACTGAATTGTATAATTGCATGTTAGGGCAGTGGGCTCTTCTTGCATACATTGTATTTGTTCTACCAACTCCTAATAGGGTTGAAGCAACTCCTAGTATGGTTGAGGCTTTTAACAAGGCCTAGTCTCCTAACAGGGACTCGAGACACTATATGTGCTTCATAAACTCCTAACAGGGTCAATATCCTTAAGAGGATCCTATTTTTTAGTGAATCATCTAGTGGGTATCATCCCCACTGGGGTTTTCCCTTGGCCAAGGTTTGCCTAGTCCCTAGTTAACAAATAATGGTGTTATGAGTTCATTGTGTTCGTGGTTATATTTACTATTCAGCATTTTTGGTTTACTTTCATATGCAAGTTATAAAGTAATTAACAATATTCAGTTGTGGGAAAAAGTTTATAGAATATTGATTCACCCCCCCCCCCCCCCCCCCCACCCCACCCTCTCAATATTATCTATTTCTAACAAATACTTACTAAAGATTTGGTAACAAAATGAATTAATATGCCAAGCATGTGACATCAAATACAATCAATATAACAAATGAAATGCAATACTTAAGTTGTTTTCTTCATCGATAACTTTTAAATTATTTATGCCAACAATATTCTCAAGGAAATTCTTACACTAGTCCTCAAGTCTAAATTGGCAACACTTGTTGTGATGTCAAAGCTGAAAAAGTGTTAGTTGTATTGGTGAGTGTGGTATACCTATGGAAAGATAAGTGAGCAACAATACTATGATCATTTATATATGGGTCATAAACATTATTGCATGGATTAAGCGGTAGGTAAATACTTTGTTTGTTGTTGTAATCTTATTGTAACCCTAACATTACTATTTTTTTATAAATAGGCTACAGAACAATTATTTACCATTTTTTGAATTGAAAATCTTGAGGTTTCTATTTTGCATAACCCTACCTTTTTTTGTGTCATCTTTCAATGAATTCAGTGTCAAATTGAGTGAGCAAAATGGTAACTTAATAAGTGTGTCAGTTAGCAGAGTCGATCAATTAGAGGATTATCCACTACTAGTCAAGATTCAAGATGGTAGAAGAAATTAACAGAGTGATAATGGTCGACAAAAAGTTAACTAAGCATCTTGAGTATGAAATTATTTTGTTGAAGGTGGATGAGAGAGATATGGAAAGAGAATTATCATTACTCACTATTGGTGCTCTACCTATTGAGGACATAAGTGCATATCTAAAGGTCAAAATTCAAGAACTTTGTGACAAATACATTTGTGACCTATATGGGAAGTTCTATGAAGATGGGGTTTTGATGAAAGAACATAAATTCTTGGAGAAGAAAACTATGCATCATGTCATGGATATTTTAAAATTCTTCCATAAAGATTGGGTTAGGTTCATGGTGAGAAAATTGCATGACTAGTACATATGGTTGGTAAAACCCTACAAGATCATGAAGGATGTGATTCGAAGGTTTATTGGTTTTAGTGGCATAGGGGTAGAGTTAACCACCAGAACTATCTCAACCCAAAAAAGGGTGCAAACCTAACTAGAGGTCATGATTAGAACATGGCTCATGATTATCTAGAGGAGGCTAGTAAAATTAGAAATGGGAAAGTATCAAAATATATTGACATTTTTAAAGGTCTCTGGGGCATGTTTGGGCCTTGAAATATTTCAAGAGCCTTGAATCTTGAAAATTGAAGATAGATAATTTGATTGTCTTTCCAACATTGTAAATAGCATGCATTCTTGAATAACAATCAGTTATTATCAGCATCAGTTGTTTCAACAATCTCTCCCTTTACCATTTATGGAAACACATAATGAAATATTTCATCACATACCAAAATTCATCTTTAAATAGTATGGAAATAAATTATCATCATATCTCCTCATGTACTCTCCTTTACTTTAGTATTTTATGTCATAGCACATTTTCTTCCTTGGCACATTATTTCTCTCTTTGAAAAAAAATCATTTTGTATCTCTCTCCTTCTTTATCTATTTATTTTTTTATCTTTCTCCTTCTTTATCTTCTCTAATACCAATTGTTAGATAACTCAAAGAGGTATGAGTTAGTTCTCCTCAATTAACATATAGACCCTTTAATAATCTCACCAACTTATATCAACTTTAACTTAAAATTAAATCAACTTGGTAAACACATTCATGTTCATTAACCTTATGCATTAAATAGATTTCCTTAATATACTGAGTATCAACATCATTTAATAACTTAGATGAATATTAACATGTTTATTAGTAAAACAAAACAACAAGTAAAACATGAATAAAACAATAAAACTAGGATTTTTATCATGGAAACTCAAATGGGGTAAAAACCACCTAGGACCAATCATCCAAAATAATTTCACTATTTTTAAATGAGATTAGTTAATATCCAACCTTATTAAAGGTTACAAAAACACTGCTAGGTGTGACCTTGTTAGGGGATTTTCACCAAATATCATCTAGACCTTATCAACCTTCAATGAGTGGCATATCTAAACGACTTATAAACATTCAATGGAATGTCATGATACAAATGGATTTACAAATTAAGACTATTAAGTCCACTCAATTAAGAGCTTTTCTACTATAATGGTTAGAGAGTAACACTCAAATGATCTGATAAAAATGTTGCTCACTTTCTTTGTTCAAATTTCCATTCTGCTCAATATCTCTACTCATTGACTAGTCATCACTCTAACTTCTTCACACTTGTACAATTTTCACTAGAGATTTTCTCAGTATAATCTATTTCCAATTCCTTGACTATAAAATCAACCAAAAAATAAAGTAGAAACAATTACCTCCTTGTCTCTTCCTTAAATTGACATATTTTTTCCACTTCAACTTGTTGGTTAGATTATGTTGCTTAACTATGATCGTAGATTAATATTTTCCATTTCATATACATTGAATGTAGTCACTTGATAATTTTAAAAAATAACCTTGAATTTATGCATCACCTTGGATCACTAAACACACTTCAACTCTTCATCATCATATCTTATATGAATTATTCTTGTCATTTATATCCTTAACAAATGTTGTTCTTATCTTATATTCTTCTAGAATAATCCAAATCATCATTTAATTTCTTCCTTGTCATAGCTTTTCACAAATGGTTCATCTTTATTGAACTATGTTCTTCCTTCATCGAGTACCTTCATCACTCAATTAATAATGTGCTCGCTTGGTTAACATAAGACTTTCTCACTTGATGACCATCCTCACTCGATCAATATTGTTCATCTTTTTGATCAATACTACTTTGACTTCTTCTCGGTCAACCTTGACTTCTTACTTAACCTTTTCTTTCTCTTTATTTACTAAGAAACTTTTCTAGTTTGGTGTGACTTACTGATTCTTCATCTTTTCACTCTCTATCTTTACTCCTTCAAACTAAACCACCTTGCTATACATCATCTCAACACTACATGAAATTATGTAAAACAATAAAATCAACATTATATTATCATAGTGATATACGAGCATCCATGGGTTGTTGGAAATCTTGCATCAACTAAAATATGTTTACTATTTTATGTTTATGGCTACCTATCTAACCGTTTGTATTAGCAAACCATTGTTTGTTATTTCTAAATTCTGTGAGATTGGCTTCATATTTTGGACATATTAAGGATCATTATCCTAAGTGTGCATAATCCTATGTAACAACTAGCAAAAGTTATGCTTCATCTTATCAGGTGTTGTTTTCCTTTATTGATCTTCATAAGATACCTAGTATTTAATTTGGTGAAGTTATATATTCAAAATTTATCTTATGCAGTCTTGGATCTAATTAATTGGTTAAAATATGGACCTATACTTGAGTTCACATCATTTTATCTCATGTATTATGTATTTGGGCAATTTTTCATTGAGGACTAGTCCTATAATGTAATGCATGTTTCCTATTATTGGAGATTGTCAGCTCTAAGCCAATCTATGTGTCCTAATGGCTATATATGTAGTGTCCTCAAGTCTTAGAAGGAAGAGGCAAGTGGAGTTACTCTCAAACAAGGAGATGGAACTTGTAGTAGTCAACTTTGGTTTATAATCTAGAAGTGTATTTCATCATAACTAGGAGGTCCTTACACCCTAGCATATAGTATTTTTTATTATGTGAGTTATTTCATCATCAGTAGAATGTGTGCTAGACATTAGATGTAATTGAATATTTTTTGATAATAAAGTGGTTTATTGCAATTATATCTTGTATACTTTTGTAGTGTTGTATCTGTCAGGGGCTTCCTCATCTCCTTTGGAGGCACAGTAATATTGTACTGTGTCAAAGTGGTATCATAGCTAAAGGTTTGATCTTGTTGAGAAAAGGTTGATCATGTTAGTAACTTGAAAGAGGTAGTTAGATATGATGGTTTTTTATCTAATCTTGAATCATCTTAAAGAGATTTTGAAAACTTTATTCCTTGATTGTGGGAAGCAAGATTGAAGTTTTGGTTCATAATTATAGACTATTTTCTTAAGCTTTTTTTAGAATCTTGTTACACACCTATTGATCCTTGGTGGTGCATACAATGTTGAGGTTTCATACAGTTGCATCTTATTGTAGTTAGTATGTCACCTAGAACAATGAACCCTAGAAGGTTTGAGAACATATTTGAGGAGGAACCCTAAAGTTGAAGAAGAATATGTTGAAGTTGTTGAATATCTTGAAGTACCTAAATTAGAGATCCCTACAAAAGAAGAAATATTGTTGAAGGTTGTGGCACAAATGGGTAAGAGTCATATAATGGAAGTTTCAAATTATTCCAGTTCTTTGGATCCTAGGGAATTGATATATTGGATTAATGAACTTGAGGATTATTTTGAGATTTAAAATACTATAGATCCAAGGAGAGTTAGGTTAGCACAGACTAAGTTGAAAGGTCATGCTACATTATGGTAGAAAGAATTACCAAGAATTAGATAAGATAATGATGAACCTAGGATTACTAGATGGAAACTCATGATTTTTAGAGTGAAGACTAAATTCATTGCTAAAGACTATAAACTTAGATTATTTAAGAAGTTGTAGATTTTGAAACATAAAGATATGTCTATGAAGACTTATACTGAAGAATTCTACAAAATACAAATTAGATCTAGACATCATGAATCTTTTAAGCAAAAGGTTGTAAGATATGTTGATGGTTTGAAATTCAATGTTTAGGATGAATTAAGTATGTTGAAATTTAGTTCAATTGAAGATGATCAACCTTATGCATTTAAGGTTGAAAAAAATTGGGAAGAAAGCAAGGTAAGAAAGTTACTAAGGTTGATAAGGGTAAGAAACTTATTTCTAAAAAAGAAATTTGTTTTCAGAGGTAGCTTTTTTAATGTGGTAAGGATGGATACTGAGATTTTGAATGTCCTAACATGAAATTTTAAAAATAGAAGTTAGAAGTATAGGAATAATAGAAATCAAAATCTTCTAATTTTGATTTGGCCCTACCAAAAGTTGGAAGAACTCTTTTGATGAGAAGAACTATGTTGGTTAAACATGATGTGGAACTAGTGCAAAGAAGGAAGGTGTTTTGAACCATTTGTAATTCTAGAGATAAATGTTGTAAAGTTATTATGGATGGAGGTAGTACATATAATATTGTTTCTAAAGAGATGGTTAGGAAACTTTGTTCATTGAAGCATCCTACTCCTCATGGTATCAGTTGACTTCAAGATGATCATTGAGTGTGAGGTTAGAGAACAATGTCTTGTTAATTTCAGTATTGGACCTTTTAAGGATGAAGTATTGTGTGATGTCATAGACATGAGTTCTTGTTATATTTTACTTGGAGACCTTGGAAATTTGATACAAGAGCTATACCTGATTTTAGAAAGATATTTTTACAGTTGAAAAGAATTATAAGAAATTTGTTTTGGTTCCTTTGAAGGATGAGAAAGTTATCAAAGTAAAGAATCTAAGTAATTTCAGAAATTTTAGTTTGAAGATAACAAAATCTGTGATTGAGGTTCCTAGATAGTTTGACTTGAAGTTACCTGATTTTGTAGCTAGAAAATAAAGAAAATTCCTAATCAAATGAAGGCATGCAATGGGTATGATTTATTTGATCCTAGTAATTGTAGTATTAGTAGTGCATATCTGAGATTTATGATGATGTAGTTGATTGGAGTGGTGAATTTGAGAAAAAATTTGTGTTGATTGATGAAGAGGATTTTTGGATTAAGAATGAGCATGGGATTCATGCTCTAAAGTATTTTAGATGTTTATAATTCTTGATGAAACAGCTTTTGTCACCTTGGGTGTCTAATGTAGGAGCATCCTTGGGTTTTTGGAAATCTTGCATCCACCAAAAGATATTTACTATTTTATGTTCACAAGTACCTATCTAATTGTTTTAATTAGAAAACCCTTATTTTTTATTTCCAAATTATACTATATTGGCTTCATAATATGTACATATCAAGGATCATTATCCTAAGTGTGCATAATCCTATGTGACAACTAGAAGAAGTTATGCATCATCTTCTCGGGTGATGTTTTCCTTTATTGTTCTTCACATGATGCATGTTATTTAATTTGGTGAGGTTCTATATTTAAGAGTTAGCTTGTGCACTCTTGGATCTAGGAAATTATTTAATTTTTGGACCTATTCCTAAGGTTGCATAATGTGATCTTGTGTATTATGTATTTGGTTATTAATTCATTGAGGGCCAGCCTATAATGTAATGTACATTTCCTATTATTGGATATTGTGAGCTCTAATTTGACCTGTGTTTCCAAATGGCTATATATGTAGTGACCTTGAGTCTTAGGAGGTAGAGGCAAGTGGAGTTACTCTCAAAAAAGAAGATAGAGCTTGTATTACTTTGGTCTATAATCTAAAATTGTATCTAGTCATAACCAGAAAGGCCTTAGAGCCAGACATATAGAATATTTTATCATGTGAGTTGTTTCATCACCAATAGAATGTGTGGTAAACATTGGGTGTAGTTGAATCTCTTTTGATAATAAAGTGGTTTCTTGTAATTATATCTTCTATACATATGTTGTGTTGTATCTTTTTGGGGCTTGTCCATCTCCTTCTTAGGTACACCTTGCCTTATACTATATCACATAGACCAATTCTTCAATTTCCCAATTAGTTCAATATACTCAACATCACTTCAGTCATCACAACTTCTCACTTTGTCATTCAATCTCTCTTCAACATCACATCCTTCAGCTAATTTATACTTGCTTGAATTAGTAATATGCCAAATGTCTTGAATCCAATGACAATATAACAGTTGATCTAACTCTTCCACACATACTTTGTAGCTTGGTTAAGACCTTGTTCTCCATCAACATCAAGTATCAATCTCTTATTTACCAATAATTAGCATCAATTTTTCCAACAATACTTAGGTTTAGGGCTAGGGATAGGGTTAGGGTTAGGATTAGAGTGAAGCATACAATAAGGTAATTCTTATTATGATAGTTAGATTTATATTTAGTTTTAGGGTTTTCTTAGGGTTAGAAGTAGGGTTGTAGTTAGATGTACCATTAGGAATATGGTTAGGGATAGAATTATGGTTACAATAAGGATCAATGTGAAGCTTACAACAAGGGTTATGGCTATGGTTATTGTTAGGGTTAGGGTTTGGATTAGAATTATTATTAGAGTAATATTTTTTATTAAAGTAATAGTAAACAAAGTTATGATAAGGTATGTGTTAGAATTGTGGCTAGGGTTTAAATTTAGTAGTGGAGTTAGGGTTAGGAATTATGATTAGGGAAAGGCTAACACTTAGTAGTAGGGTTAGGCATTGTATTAGAGTTAGACTTGTGATTAGTAGTAAGGCTAGAGTTAGGGTTAGGGTCATACTTAGAATAAGTGAAGGGTCATGCATAGAATTAGGGTTAGGACCATGATTACTCATTGATTTAAAATTAGATTCAGAGTTGTGGTTAGGAGCACACTTACAATGGGCTGAGTGTTAAGCTTATTAATTAGGTGTATAGATAGCAGTAGAGTTAGGGTTACAATTTTAGATTAGATTTATTTTTATAGTTAGACATCATATAAGAGTTAAGAGTATGCTTAAGATTATGGGTAGGGTTAGGAATACGAGTAGGACTATGGTTAGAGTTATAGTTAAGGTTACAAATATGCTTACAGTTAGGGTTAGGATTAGGTTTAGAGTTACACTTATAAATATGGTTAGGCTTTGATTTTTGATTAGCATTAGGGTTAGATTTAGAGTTAGAATTAGTAAAAATTTTATGAAAAGGTAAGGGTTAAGATTACAATTAGGGTAATGTTTAGGAGTAGAGTTAGAGGTAGGTTAGTAAATAGAGTTATTATTATCCTTAGGTATGCTGTAAGAGTTATAGAAAGGCTTATGATTATGGGATGGGGTTATGGATATGAGTAGAAATTTATATAATTTTTGCTATAGATACATTATGGATAGGGCTAGAGTTAGACTTGGCATCAGGTATATGATTAGGGTTATAGTCAAACGTAGGTTTAAGGTTATGGATAGGGTTAGGGTTAGAGTTAGGTTTAGTGTAATGCATATAATAAGTTAATTTGGGTTAGATTTAGAGTTTAGGTTAGATTTATGGTTATGGTTAGGGACACACTTATAGTATGTTAGGTGTTAGGATAATAGTTAGGGTCATAATTAGGAGTAGTGTTTGGGTTAGGGATTTAAATTAGATTTATTATTATAGTTATGCATAATATAAGAGTTAGTGATAGGCTTCTGATTATGGGTAAGGTTAGGGATCGGAGTAGGACTATGGTTAGAGTTATAATTTAGGTTATGGTTAGGCTTGGAGTTATTGTTAGGTTTAGGGTTAGGTTTCAAGCTACAATTAGTGATAAAGTTATGCTAGTGTAGGATTTAGGTTGATGATTACACTCCCTAGTCTCTCTCTCTCACTCCTCTCACTAAATACACCCTCTAATCTCTCTCTCTCTCCCTAATCTCTAGATACACTTGCTAATCTCTCTCCCTCATTTCTCTCAAGATATACCCCCTAATCTATCTCCCTCCTTTCTCTTTAAATAAACCCCCTAATCTCTCTCTCTCTCTCTCTCTCTCTCTCTCTCTCTCTCTCTCTCTCTCTTCCCCCCCCCCCCCTCTCTCACCCTCTCCCTATTAAAAATATAAAATTATTGCTAGTTAGTAGTACATTTACAGATAGGATTAAGGTTAGGTATATAGTTTACTAAATGCTTAGTATAGTCACATATAGAGTTAGGGTTAGATTTAGGATCTAAGGTTTACAATTTCATTTATATAACACTTAATGCTATGGTTAGGGTTAATAGTGGATAAGTGTTACACTAAAATAGATGTGGTTAAGGGGAGTATGAGATTTAGGTGTAGTGTTAGAGTATTTGGAGTATAACTATGGTCAAATTTGGGATAGAGATTTAAATATGACTTGAATCTAGTGGAAAATATTTAATTGCATCTTGTTCATTAAAGCAGAATTATAAGTCCCAACACAACTATTTAGACGATGTAAAAAGTGTGAAAGAATAGATAAGAATCAATTGTAATGAAAACATTTCTCCATAACGATGTGAGAACATTATATATTGTTGAATGTTTAACAATGTTAATGCAAGTTTTATCACAATTATTAAGAATTATATTCAATAAATATGCCTATTGTGAAGGATATCAATGCAGAGTTATGATTTTCCATTAATGTTAGTGGAATAAGGGTTATGCTTAGCATAAAGATATTTTTTAGAATTAGAATATGGGGTTTATATTAAATCTAGTATATAACATACATATCTAAAATGTCCTTTTTAATTAACATATTTAGTAGCCACATCAATTAAGGATATATTTTGCAAAAACAATTCATTTTTATCTTGTTCTCTTCTTTCTGAAAGTTACATAGAACAATGAGGAAACAACTCCAAATACACCTCATTAGAAGAACTAAAAACCTAAAATCAAAGACAAGAATGAACTATATGCAAAATATTTCTCCATAGTGGTGTAAATACATGACATATTCTTCAATTATTAGGATTATATTGTTACCTTTTATTTGAGTGGTGATCATGAAAAACTTATTTTATCATTGAAGAAAACTCATCCACTTTTACAGATGTGTCACACAAGAGTTTTGCAGCATCTTCCATCTGCATTATTTCTATTTCCTCAACATAATTAATTGACAATGTTGTGTTCTCCACAACTTTAAATATAGTTGTACACTCTTTAATCATTTGTAGGCACTTGTCAAAATCAGTCTCAAAGAAATCATTTGACACCACTGAAGTAGTCAAGCTAGTATTGATAATGTTTGATTCTCTATTCAAGGCATCCATAGTTCAAATAGTAATGTGCACACTTTTAAACAAACATCAACATAAAGAAATAATTAGAATAAAAAATTATTAGTAATTAGCATAATTTTTTGAAATGAATAATGCTCAAAATAAGATAAATAAAAATCAAAGCCATTTTAAACAAAATAGTTAGATTGTGATGTTTGAATATGGCAGTATTGCCTTCCACTTTTCAAACATCACAAACATAAACATTATATATATTTAATGAAAAAAACTTAAATAAAATATACACTTAATCTAATTAAATAATGACAAAATATAAACCAAATTAGTTAATTTATTTTGAACAAATTATTAACTTTAATAAAATACAAATTTAATTGACATGGCAGCATTGTTAGTCATATTAATGATAAAATTTAATTATGACATATGCAAATATAAATATTTTAAAATGTGCAAAATTGAAATTATTATGAAACATACAAATCTAAAATATGCAAACCAAAACTATTTTGAAAAATAAAAAAAGTAAAACTAGTATGAAATATTCAAATCTAAAACTAATTGAAATCATGCGCATTAAAAATATGCAAATGAAAAGTATTTACAAACATATAAATCAAATAGAATTTGAATGCAATTCTAAATCTAAATCAAACATGAAAGGCTAAACTATTACATTCAAATCTAAATCAAAGTAGAACATTGCAACTAATTTTGAAACTAAATCTACATCTAAATTTAAATAAGCAACTAAATCTACATCTAAATTTAAGTGCTCAGCTAAATCTAAATTGAAATAAACAACTAAATCTAAATGCAAAACTAAATTACAAATAAAAAAGTAAAAAATACAAATCTCACTTGCAAAAAACTAGCACTCCAAACTCTTTGCCTCTTCCTCCATGCAAAAACACAGAACGAAAATGAAATGAGGAGCCTCTATTTTATAATTTGTGAGAGGCTCCTCATATCTCCCAATTGATATCTCTTGACATTCCACAAATTTGTTTCAAATTCCTTCGCTCCCTATAGAAAATAAGCATGAACGCCATGCAAAAATATATTTAACAAAAAAAAAAGTTTCAAAGAAATTATTTCAGGGCTATTATTTTGTGTCCTATTAATTCAAGTCTATTATTTTGGTCTTGTCATTTAGCTTCCTATTATTTTGGTCAGCTATTATTTTGGGAAAGATCTTTTGTAAATGTCATTTGGCATTTGGTAATTTATTTTTTTATTTTAAATAGAACAAAATGTCAAATGGAATTTCTTATTTTTATTTCATTTTTTTATTATAATTCATTTTTAAGTGCTACACAATCTTTTTTGTTTACTCAAAATATTTTTTTGACATATTCATATAGAAGGAATGCTTGATGTCATTGTATATGCCACTCGACATAATTAAATTTTGTTATTAGAAATTAAAATAGTAAGTTTGTGATAGTTTTCTATGTCTTATTATCATTTAAATTTTATAATTATTTGCAAGTGGCGGAGGTGGCATAATGCCCTTTTTTTATTGGTTCTTTGTTGCATTTGAATTTTCTCATTTTTTCGGTAAGTGGTGACTTCTTCTACAAGTTATCTCTTCTCATTAACCCTTTCTTTAATGCATCTTATCTAATCTATTCTTATTGGCCTAAGTAGGAAATGTAATTTTTTAATTGATCCACATGGTGGTGCCTAATTATAATTGGGTGGGCATTTAACATTTGTAGCAAGTTTATATGGAAACCCTAACTACAGCTTATATGGATTAATTTTGGCCTTTTATTTTAAATTAATCTTACCCATTCATTGTAACTGAAGCCCCTATTCAATGGTTTGATCTCTTCATTTATTAAAAACATAGTTATGTTAGAGAATTGTTGCCAAAGTACTACCAAAACTATTTTCTATTCATTGTTCATCTTTATGGTGGACATATATTGTTAAATTGATGGTCAAATCTTTTGTCAATTAGTGACTAAACACTTAATCAGTTTGATTGGTTACATTGCTACCAAGATTCAAGCAATGTAAATCAAGCTTCATAGTGCAAACCAAGAAGAATATAGTGTTAACTAAGCTAACAATGTCTATCAAATTAGTCATTTTAACCAAGCAGAAGGAAGGTAGTTTTGATCAAGTTGTAGTGTCAACTGAGCCCTTCAATACCTACCAAGTTCTCTAGTGTTTTCTAAGTCACCCAATGTTAACTCAATTCATGCCTACTCCTGAGTGATCAATGTGGACCAAGCATCAATGTCAACCAAATACAAGAGATTGCCAAGTTGATAGTGTTGTTGAGCGTATGAATAGCACTCAAGTGGTCTTCAAAACTTGAGTTACAATAGTAAGCCAACTTAGTGAAGATTGTTTGAATTTGGTGTTGTGGCCAACTCCAGTAGGTAATGAATTGGATTGCTATATATGTAATACATCTTTTGTATCCAAGGATGAGTGTGTAACAAGTAAGAAGAAGAATGAATGTGAATTAGAAGATAAAGTCTAGAAGCAATATAAGGGAAAGAAGAGTCTCATCTATCACAACAAGGTGATCAATTTACATCAAAGAAATCTCATACAACAAATCAAGTTATAGATCAAAGATCTACAACTGGCGCATCCTAACAAGTGCATCAGTCAAATCCTCTAACAAGGTGGACTTAATATTCTTATGATAAATGTGCTAACTAAGTGCATACTTCATTGTATTGTATAAATCCTTTCACAAGGTGGACCTAATAGATGTTATTGCTCCTAACAAGGCAGATCATTAGAAATGATCAATTGTAAGCCTTAATAGGCCAACTCTATATTACAGTCATAAAGTTAGTGGGTATCCCTAGTTTTACTTTCTATTTGGAAGGTTTCTAGGTTACTAAATTTTGTGTCAAGTGTTATGAATGTTTTATTACTTTCAGTCGTCCATGCATGCAATCAGATCATAATAGCTTATGAAAGATTAATTGATGAATAGAAGTTAAAGTTTTATTCATTCATGATTCACACTCTCTCTTAGTCACCTAGGCCCAAATACATTGCCAACAATTGGTATCAGAGCTTTTGGTTCTCACATCAAAATTTTAGCAGCTTGAGAAAATGTCATAGGAAATGGAAGTGTATAGACTATAAAAAGCTATTGAGAATGAAAAGTTAGGTCTGGAATTAGGCATCAGATCAATTCAAGAAAATGAAGGAGCAGTTCACTGTATCCTTAAAAAGAAGAAAAGACCTAGCAAAATATATGAATGACAATCTCTACATTGAAGAAATAATTGAAGACATTTTCCAAGACAGAATTTTAGACGAGGTTGATGCAGCAATCAAAGATCTACTTGAAAAGAATCTTACTCTTCATGAAGAACTCAGAAAGATGAAAAGAGAAAAAGAAATTCAATCAATTAAAATGTTTTAAGACATGGAACAAAAGGACAAAGCCAAAGAATAGAAATGATTGCTAACTAAAAAGATAGAAAAAAAGAATAATGAAATTCATCTCCTATCCCTTTAGCAAGCATATTTGATCAATCAAGTAAATTGTGCAAATCAAGAACTTATCAACTTGAGGATAGAGAATGAAATATTGTAGAATGATCTCAGCATAGAAAATCAAACCAATGAGAGGATAATGAAATATCAAGAAAACATGAATCAAGAAAACTTAATTTAGACACAAAGATAAAGAAGGATTAGGCTATAAAGATGAAGGTGAATCATCTCAGCAAGGAGCTCAAAAGAATAAAAGATTGACTTTTAATCATTGTGAAAAGATAGGGCATATATCAAAAAAATGTTGGAGCAATGGGAAATCAAGATTCAATGGAAAGTATTATAGTTGTAACAAGCCAAGACATAGAGCAAGTGACGCATAGAGAAAACTAAGTTTGAAGGAAAGTGTTTCAATTACAACACACAAGGGCACAAATATTTAGAATGCAAGACCAAGAAATAGAATCCAGCTAAACAAACTGTAAAAGCTATATTTCGTTAGGATTATAACACATGGTGTAGATGTCACTTATGTGGTGAGCATGGTCATATTGGACCAAATTGCATAAGAACTCACATGAGGAAGAAAGACCCTACAAAGAGATGTTATATATGTACAGAACTTGGACATCTAGCTAAAAACTATATGAATCGAGGTAAAGTTGAAGATGAGAATAAAACAAAGGCTAACAAAATAATAAGTCAAATGAGGTAGCAATGGATAAAGAAATCTCCAGAGGATACAAATCAAATTCCTAAAAAATGTTGATGCCCAATTCAATGAGTTGGGTAACTCAACCATTTCAAACTAGTTAGCCATGGAGATCACTGGAACTATGATTCAAAGGAAACATCTCATATTAGTTCTAGTTAGCAAGCAAGAAGATCCAAATTAGTATTTTAGATACACTAGGATCACTAAGTTAGATAACAGTTGAAGTAATCTCTCAAGACCTTACCAAGCAAGGTTAGGTTACAAGATCTTACCAAACAAGGTCAAGTTGCAAGACCTAACTGAGCTTAGATATAGATGGTGAGTTCAAAGTTTCAACCTAGTGTTGATGGCGCACACCGAGTTGAATAGGATATCATTGAGCTATCTATTGTACGATGCATTAATAGAAACTTGAAGACAAGTTTTGGTTAAAAGATGAAATCAAAAGGTTTATTCTTCACTATAAATTTTAGAAAAAATAGAGCAAAGCATTCCTAAGCCATTGAGTGATTCAGAGTGATTTAGTGTAAACTTTTTGAGGGTTTTATCAATTAACTACCTAGTGTAATGGCATCTTCATCTAGAAGCAAAGTAAAAAAAAAAATTTCAAGATGTTGATCAAAGGTTTTGAACCTAGGACCTTGGTGTTCAAGTTGTGTCTAGTGATCATGAAGGAACTAGACCCAATTGGAGCTCATTTGCAAATCCCTCCAAAGGTACTTTTGATTCATGAAATTAGATTGTTCTATCATTTTTCAATTTTGGGATTGGGTACTTTTGAGATGAGTCAAGCATATGAGGAGTTATGTACGGATAGAAGTTTGAAACCTAGGCATAAGCATTTGGAGACAAAGGGTTTAACTCACATTTTATGTATGTCGAGGGATTTCCAAATCAAATGGATCATATTTATCCAAGTCATGTCCACAACATGCAATTTTAACTTGATCAATATATTCATAGGGTTACTAGGTTTTCAATGCTTAGCAAATCAAAGACAACAAACACCCTAGGTTGGGTTGAACTATCAAAGAAGACTTTTTCCAAGTGGGATGGTAGAGGAATGAATTTGAAAGTCATTATAGACATGGATATCAAGTTTAGAATCTATGTGATTGCTCACAAAATTTATAGTTCCAGTAGAATAAACAATGTTTTGTGTGAAGCAAATCAAATGGATCAGATTTATCCTGAGTCATGTCCATGACATGAAATTTTGACTTGATCAATCTATTTTGACTTGATCAACCTATTCATAGGGTTATTGGGTTGTCGATTCTCAACAAAGCAAAGACAACAAAAACCCTAGGACAAGTTGAACTTGCAAAGTAGACTTTTTTTGAGTGGGATGGCAAAGGAATGAAGTTGAATGGCATTATAAATATGTAAATCAAGTTCATAATCTATGTGATTACTCACAAAATTTACAGTTCCAACAAACTAAATAGCATTATGTGTGAAGCTATGGAATTAGCATATAAAGTGGTCAAGAACAACCTGTCATTTGACCTTGCTGAGTTACAGCTTAACCAACTAAGCAAAAATATGGAGAGCATTCAAGCATCAAAGGCTAATCCTTGTAAGTTTGGATCACTCTTAACCTATCAATTCTTTTATTTTTAGAATTTTTTCCCTTCCAAAGGCACTGTGGCATGGAAGAAGGATATACCTATTGTATATCAGATAAATGAGTTTATAGCTAAAACGGGTGGCAATTTTGAGGGCATCATGGATGCATACTTTGAGACATTTAAGGAGGGAATGTAGAGAAGATTCAAAATTCCCAAATAGCTAGTTGATGACTATGAGCAAGATATATATTTTCTTGTGGATTGTGACAAGGTTCATATTTAGGTGACCAGGCCAAGAATAGCATGCATAAAGCCTCTTGGATATGAGGTAAACATTGATGAAACAAGAGATATCATTGAGGCTCTTGTAAATGAGCTAGTAGACCCTAAGGCACCATACTTTGGCACCTGTGAACAAGATAAGACCAAAATTTCTTTCAAAATTAAGCTACCTTGTGCTTTGAAGAGAGGAAGAAAATAGGTTGATAAAATTCTAGATGAGAGCAATAAATCTAGCTCCCCTCTTCTGCTAACAAAAAGAAAGGGAGATGACTTAGAAGAAGAGGAAGGAGAAGAGGAAAATGTAGAAGAAGAAGAGCCTCCTAAGAAAAAGGGGAAGGTTACGATCTCAAGAGATACAAGGTCCTCTCCTACAGTATTCACAAGAAGACCTGCAAAATCTAGAAAGAAGCTAAAATTACAAGATGATGAAGAAGAAGATAAAGAGAAGCAAGTTACATTCAAAAGCTATGCCCCCACCTTTGAACAAAGACTAAAAAGACTACAAGATCATGGAGGTATGTCTAATTTCAAGTTTTTAAAGTATGAATCAAGAATTAAGGAAGAACAAAAGAAAGTTGAAGAAGCCTTAGTGGCTAGAATGGCTAAGTGGAAGTACTCTCCAAAGGAACTAACAAAGAAAGTTCTTGATAACTTACATAAGGTTGCTACACATCAATGGGAAAATTCACTAAATGTTGCCAGAGATATTGGAGAACCAACCTTAAGAAAGACAATGCCAAATATTTCTAACAAGGAAGTGAAGGAAGCATTGAAAAAGAATGAATAGAAACTAATTCCTAGGTTTAATGCATTCCTGATTCTGTCAAAAAATATTGAATTGGTTGTGAAATCAAACACAATTACATGGAAAGATATATATGGATTGCATAAGCCTACTGAAGAGGTTTTTACAAATTTATGATGAAAAGGATAATGAGAAAGAGGATGTGGAGAAAGATGATTATGAAATAGATAATGTAGAAGGAAATGATGAAGAAGATGAGGAGGATCAAGTAGCAAGTGGAGATATTTCTAAAATATAGATCATTCAAGACTTAGATCCTAAGAAGATAGTAGCAGAGGTAATGGCCTCCCTCCAACTCTCTCTAAGAAAAGCCTTAGTTTCATCTAGCTCAGAGAAGGCTACTACCAAGTCAATTGAGGTAAACATTGTTCCACCAACCATCCAATTTAATGTTGGAGCAATTCTACTGAGTGCAATGATGAGTGTTGATTCCACAACTTCATCTACCGAGTAGCAGGCTCCACTCTTCTCAGCAACAGGATAGACTAAGTCTCATCAAGGACTAGTATGTTCTCCTACTATTAATGTTATTTATCCATTGAGAAATATTGTTTCTACTACTATTGTTTCAAATCTTGCAAGTGTAATGATAGTTGAGGTTAAGCCTCAATCGAGCACTGAATATTTGAGTAAAGGAAAGGAGATTATTCCTTCTTCTACTCAAAAAGAAAATGGTAAAGAGGTAGAAGCCTCTAATGATAAAATTGATCTAGAGGAAGAGATTGTTATACCATATTGGGATCTCTCCAATATTAATCTTTGATCAAATGGATACCCTTGGTGATCTATAGAAGAAAAGAGCCAAACATTAGAAGCTCAAAGAAGAAAGGAAAAAGAAAAATTAAGTGCTTAAAGACATTAAAGGCATATTTTTTAATGCACTTAATATTGAGGTTGATGAGAAGCAACCTATTTTGGATCAACTTGTTGATATTTTTCACAAGTTTAATGAAGAATTGACTAGACTTCATGAACTTCTACAAAGGGTAGAGAGGAATTTTGAAGACAAAGTTTTGGAGAAAGTGTTGGAAATAACAATGGGAAAGTAAGTTCTTGGTGGCTGGGGGGGAGGGGGGGGATGAATTAGCACTTAAAACTTTTACCTCTAAAACATATCACCAACATCCATCTCACAACTTAACATGTAAATTGAAATAACATAACATGCATCACATCCATAGCATAAAGTAAATAACACATAACACAATAAATTGGTTACCCAGAAACCCTCCTATGAGAAGGTAAAACTAGGGTGTGGATGACACCCACAAATCTTCACTACTATAGTTGTAAAGTGTGCCCTGTTATGGCTATAATGTGTTTAATCATAATCTATGATATACCATGTGAAAGGTCTGCCCTATTAAACGCTTACAAAAATTGTTAGGTCTCACCTTGTTAGAGGATTTAAACTTACAATAAAGAAAGCACTTGGTTAAGAGATTTACAATAGCCTATTAGGACTACTCGGTTAATATATTTTCTCTAGATCACCTATTAGAATGATTAGCACCATGATCCTTTGATTAGCACCTTTCTTCTTGATGTTAGATCTTCTCTTTACTATTTAAACCTTGATCCTCTTGATCATATATGTCTACCTTGTCCTTTCACTTCTATACTATGTTCTTGTCAAACTAATTTTGTAATGCATAGCTCTATCATAGCCATCTCAGCCACCATGAATGCTCTCTTAACTCTTGCTATTCATCTCCTCACACACACACACACAAAATATCTAGGGTTTACCATGTTAAATAAGCATTTGTGTGGATGGATTAGGTTAGAATCAACAGATGTGGTTGATCCATACTGTCGTGTTAAGCTTCCCTTTTTCTACTTGATTGCATGTACTACATAGGGATTCACAATATACCTCTATACTTATCTTTCATAATCATAAAATATAATTATGTCAGCTCTAAGATGGTTTCAATAGAAGTTTGTGCCATTATAAACATATATGCCATAAATTGTTCACTTGGCATCCAAAGACTCTGATGCTCGGCCTTCACTATGCTCCTAATGTTGTAACTCAGCTTCTAAATAGCTCAATACTCTCTATTTACTTGACACCTGAATCACTTGACATGTATATATTTCTTGAAATTTGAATGACTCAACACTAACTGTCTATATTGCTCAGAATGTATTGGTTGGTAACTTATGCTTGGCATGCTTTGATCACTCAGCTCGTCGGCTCACTTTGATCACTAGGCATACAATATGTACTTGACATGCACTATAATTCTACTAGATTATGACAGTTTTTTTTCACTACCTTGTCAAAACGAATCTAAGATTAACAGAAAGAGGCACAAAATATTGCCTTTAATCAAGTGGAATTGTCCACCACTCTTTCTATTTTTGAAAATTCTATAAATAATGTTATTTATTTATTTGTTAAGTTGAGTAATACATAAAATTTCACCAAGGAAATAAAGGATAAGTTGTCATAGATACTAATTTGAAGGAAAGTACACATCAGTTGTCACTTGACCCTAGCACCAACTCTGCACATTCAATGAAGATCTTGTATCTAACAGACTTGCAGGCAGAGTTGTTCAAGGAAGAAGCCAGGATAAGGGCTACACTAGAAGATATACAAAATATGATAATTCCCAACATGGACGTAATGTAAAAACATATTGTGCATACCAAAATATTAATCCATGACAATAATTTTTCAATTTTTGACCACATGATGGAACTATCCATTGAAGTATAGATAGCATTACACACTTCAAAAGTTTTGCAAGAAGATTGGGACAAAACTATGTCCATAATTTTTAAGGTACATAGTGATTTCCTTTCACATTTTGGTATTACCTTGTAATATGCATTTTTGGCATTTGTTTCAAAATTAAGGGGGAAATAGTTATTATCATACTATACAATGTATATGTGTATATATGGAAGGGCATCCAAAGGTGAATACAGAAAGGGTGAAATGCAGTTATGTATAGCAAAGCTACAAAAACAATTTTTGAAAATTCAAAAATAGAGTCAGCATCTACCGAGTTGTCAGTACAATAGTCAAAACTGAGTTGCAAACCCAACCATATTGATAGGGGAACTTTTGACTTATATTTTGAGTATTCATAATTTTGGTATGATAAGTGTTCTTGTCACTAATGCCAAAGGGGGAGATTTTTGACCTAATGGTCATTTTTTTTCCAATTAGGGACTAAACACTTAATCAATTTGATTAGTTATATTGCTACCGAGCTTCAAGCAGTGTAAGATGAGCTTCATAGTGCAAATTAAGAAGAATTTATTGTTAACTAAGCTAATAGTGTCTATCAAGTTAGTTGTATTATCCAAGCAGAAGGAAGGTAGTGTTGACCAAGTTGTAGTGTCAACTGAGCCCTTCAGTATCTACCGAGTTCTCCAATGTTTGCTAAATCACCCAATGCTAACTAAGTTCATGCCTACTCCTGAGTGATAAATGTGGAATAGGAACCATTTTCAACTGAATGCTAGATCTTGTCAAGTTGACAGTATTCTTGGGTGTCAGAATATCACCCTAGTGGTCTTCAGAACCCTAGTTATAGTAGTAAGCTGACTTAGTGAAGATTATTTAAGTTTGGTGTTGTAGCCAACTCCATAAGGTAATTAATTGGATTAGTATATATGTAATACATCTTTTGTATCCAAGGATGAGTGTGTAACAAGTAATAAGTAGAATGAATGTGAATTAGAAGACAAAGGATACAAGTAGTATAAGGGAAAGAAGAGTCTCATCTATCACAGCAAGATCAATTTACATCAAAGGAATCTCATATAGAAAATCAAGTTGCAAATCAGATATCTACTACTAGTTCATCCTAACAAGTGCATCAGTCAAATCCTCTAATAAGGTGGACTTAACAGTCTTATGTGAAATCTCCTAACTGAGTGCATACTTCATTGTATTGTATAAATCCATTCACAAGGTGGACCTAACAGTCCTTATTGCTCCTAATAGGGAAGATCGTCATAAATGATCAATTGTAAGCCTTAACAAGCCAACTTTATACTACAGTCATAAAACATGTGGGCATCATCTTGACCCCACTTACTTTCTATTTGGAAGGTTTTTGGGTTACCAAATATCATGTTTTATTTCTTTCAATCTTCCATGCATGCAATTAGATTAGAATAGCTTGTGAAGGATTAACTAGTGAATAGAAGTTAAAGTTTTATTGGTTCCTAATTCACCCCCTCCCCCCCAATCACCTAGGCCCACATACATTTCGAACAATATATATGATTATTTTGGCATATTGTATCCCTCACTTAGCTTAGAATTTTATTTAATTTTCTTTAGAAGTAGTTTAGTTGGATGAAAGAAATTGTAGATATTTTCTTGTTTGACTCAAACAAAATCGGGCTAGAGTCTCTTGTTAATTATAAGTGTACCTTGTGTGGTAATTTGATGATTGAAAGAACTTAACTTAAATTGATATTCAGTATTTATTTTTCATCCATTTTATGGGATTGAAGAGGATAAATTATTTTAAAATTATTCAAGCTTTCATTAGAAGCTTGCACTAGATGGGTGGAGTCATTGATTAAGCTCCATCTAGTAGAGTCCAACTCCACACATGCTTCCTTCCATTCATGTTTTTGGAAGTAGAAGTAGAAGTAGAAGTTTGAGCTTAAGTTGAAGTGAAAGTTGGAAGATCAAACTATATTTCAATTGCACATTGTGAAGCTAAATCTTTAGGAATGCAAGAAGTTGATATACATTGAATGAATAGAATAAATCCATTTGAGATCTCAAAAAATCACACTTTTTAATTGAGTGAGTGTCCATAATTGAAGGAACCTTGAAATTAAATTATCTTACATTGTAATATTAGCATGAGAGATTACCTTATATCAAGAGAGGATAGAGTAGTTGATGTTTTATCTTGAAACATCGAGTATTGATCATGCATGTTGTATTGAACAAAACTCACATCAATAGGTACATCATTGAAAACCATATTGTAACTATGGGAAGCTTCATGTAAGTCATCCTAATATTTCTTAGGTAGATTGTAGATAATGGTTTAAAGGAAAACAAACATTGTGTTGCCCATGCTACATCTCCAAGCCCAAAAATTGTGTCCATCTTCTTGGTTGAAATGATATTGGTTGCACCATTGGGCATGCCCTTTAAAACCACTTGCATCCCATCAACCTTGAAAATAAATTCTAAACATGAATTTTTTGGGAAATTTTTCAAATATTCCATCCATTGAATACCTAAGATGACATTTTTATAATCTAAGCCACCACATAAATGTCGTTGATAACAACATAACTACCTTTTGTGTTGCAAACATGGTAATTAATAGACAATAGCCACCTTAACATCAAATCCCTCATGTTCATAAATCTAAAAACCCCTCATAGGTATTTATGAAGTTATGGATGGCCACATTATTAAGCATCACAACCATTCATTCCTATAAATTAACTTACACTAGAAAATTATTATAATGTGGTGTACCAAATAGAGAACTAATGTCACCACCCTTTTCATTAATAAGTGTTGACTTCTCATCAAGAAGTTACTCCTCATCTAACTCATCAGGGTTTTTGTATTCATCCTAATTTTTCTATTATTCCTCTTCACTATTTGATATAACCTTAATGTAGTAAATCCATAGTTCTAGGAATCAGACTCAACATAGACTACGCAATGCTAACCTAACTCAATGTATACTAAGAAAGTGCAATCCTCTAAACCCTTCTATTCAAGGAGTGAAGGTGTGTGCATAAGCATGGAAATGGCTATTAGTTGAGCCTTAGAGATGAAACCCTTGCTATTAAACCATGAAATTGGAGATTCTTTAGACAAGAGAAAGAGTGTTAGTGTCAAAGAGCTCTCAAACATGCAATGCAAGAAATGAAGTATGCTACAATAGAATGCAAGAATGCAACTAAACTAAGAAAAATGAGAGTATTACAACCATTTTAATTAAGCTAATTGATCTAAGATAATGCAAAAATAAGGATAAGCTATTTCAAATGAATCTAAACTAGTATGAGAATTCAAGAATCAGACAAGAAGTAAGTTCTCCTCAAGTACTCCAAGAAAACTTGTCAAGAAACATGCAGCATAACAATAGCTCAAAAATGGGATCCTTAGAGAGGGAGAGAGCTCTCTCTTTTAAAGGTGTATGAATGATTGAGATCAAGATCAATAAATGAGGGATCAAGGGTGGGGGTTGACTTTTTCAATGATCCATATGCAAGATCAAGTCAACCAATGTGAGAGAGTTGACTTTTTATGTGAGACAAAGTCATTACTTTGAATTTGCAAATAGGAAAAATACTTTTATTTGTGCACATTGAGTGGATTATAAGAATTGGTATTTTATTTAATTAAAAGGGGACATTTTCTTTTAATAAAATATGGACTTAGGATATTATAGCCAAACTATAGGTCAAAATGAAATAAATTGATTTTTAGAAATTTGGCTTGGATAAATAATTAAATAGTTTAACCAAAATGTTGAGAAGGGGGCTAATAGTCTAGATGACCATTTTTATGTGATTATATTTTCTCCTCTTTGACTAATGTGTGATCAATCTCAAAACACATTTCATCAAAGAATAGAGAAGCCAAATAGGTAGCAATAGATAGAGGGATCTGATTTTGAAGGATGAAATACAGAGTGAGATAGCAAGTCCTGAATGTACAGCCTGCTAGCAATAGTATTGAATACTAGGAGAGAGAATTAATATCAAGGCTCAAGAAGAGTACTAACATCAAGTAAGGAAAATAATTGAGAGAAAATGGAAAGGTCAGGCATATGCTTTTGAGAAATAGATAGCTATAGCAAGAAAGCAGTAATAGAATATTTATGCCCCCTCAGGATCAAAATCAAAATGAGGTAAAGGGAATGCATAAATGAGAAAGATGTGATCAAATCAAGATAGAAAAAGGTTGACGATGACATATATGTGATTAAAACTAAAGAGTGACCATAAGGAAATGAAAGGATGCCCTAGTTTGACTAGAGTTTACCAAGAAGTGTAAAGCATGAAAATTAGGTCAAATCAAGTAGAAAGATAGTTTAGAAGAAAAGGAAGTGAATTAAAATGGGTACAAAGTGTAGAAATGATGAAGACATGAAGAAATGAAGATTCCCAAGAAAAGATTCAAAGATTTGACCTCAAAAAGGTTAGCTAACTACATAAAAGTAGACAAAATTTTAAAATATGATTTTGACTATCAAGATGAACTAAGATTTTGATTTTGGTCCCGAAAATGGATCTAAAACATTAAGATTAGCCAGGAGTGCAATTTTTGCAAAATTCTATGGAGCTTGAAAAATGGGTCAAAATTAGATCAAAGGACTATATAAGGGGTCCAAAGGTCATTTCCATTTCATTTATCTTTTGTGATTTTGAGTGCTTTGAAAGAGAATGATGGCTTTAGTAGGCATTCTGACCCATAGAAAAAAAATTCAGCACAGTCAGTTACACAACTAGCCTACCGACTATGAGGTCCCAGTATGTTTTCCAAAACAATATGCTTTTTGGGTTATTTAATTCCTTTTTTACACATTTTTAATGCTTTTTATTAGTTTTTTGCAAAATATCATGCAATACTTTAAAAGTATCGCACACCTACCTTGAGAAGTATCTGCAATACTTCTAATGAAAAAATAGTATCGCACGAGCTCTATAGGGTGCATCACATGGGAGCCACCCAAAAATCACATGACACAATGCAAAATGTCATCTGAGCAAGAAGTATTGCACATGTATTTCAAGAAATATCATAGGATTTTATAACAACAAAATGTGTCACATGACAATTAGAAGAAGTATCACACAGTTTAAAATTAAGCATTTTATAATGTGTAGAGGAAGGTTGTGAGCATGTGATTGTTTTTTATGTCATGTTTAGATATTTATGATGTCACTTGATATACTATGGTTGATATTGACATTTCATTATTTTTGATAAGATAAAAAAGTTTTAAAGGGACCCTGAAACCCAAAAATAGCTACAAACCAAGGCTAATAATAAGCAAAAAAACCTAGCCAAAAAAAATGAGTCTAAAGGCTGATAATAAGCACGAGGCATAGCCAACAACAAAGGCCAACAAGAATGCTAGATCAAACTGTCTTAAACAAAACTAAGAAAAACCCAATAGAGAAATAGTAAAAACACAAAAGACAAAACCAAAGGGCTACTCTTCATTCTTCTTCTCGAAATACTACATGGTCTGGACAACCTCATAAATCTTTTGGTGCTCCTCAGCCTTCTACTCCTGGACTTTCTCCATTTCTTTGTCCAAACTGGTAAAGGTGATGTCAGTAGCCATATCATCATCAGACCTGTCTCTTTCTTTGTCCTTTCCATCCTCACCTACCAGCAAGCCTCTGTCTTTGATCACACCGATTAAAGAGAACATATTTTCATTGATCAAATTAAGGAGAGAGATCATTTAACTAGCCAAATTCTAATTGCAGTTATCAAGATTCTTAATTCTCCTCTCAACCAGACTGGCTCTATCACTTTGATTCTCTTGGTTCTCATTTTTAGTCTTCCTATTGTTACTCTCCAACTGACACACCTTCTCTCTGACCTCTTCCAGCTCATGGTATAGCCACTTGATTGATCTAAAATTATCAATCATGTTGTTACAAGCATTGTTCAGAAGGTTCATTCCCATCTCCCTAGATATTTCATTGTTGCTTGACTAGATTATATAGATAGTTTTCTAACATTATTGATTAGAACCCCCAAGGTGGTGGGGTTATGTGTCATTCACCACCTAAATGTTGATGGGAATGAAAAAATGGGGAGCATGGGTTTCACTCGGTTGCTACACAAGCCCCATATTTGGGTGAACCATGGGTTGTTGATAACATTAGCTAAGTGGTATCATAGTGACCATAATACCTTCCATTTTCCCACTTAAGAGGCCATGATCACCCTTGAGGATGTGCAACGCATCCTACATGTGTCAGGTCATAAAGATCTTATGAGTATGATCAATATTTCTTAATGTTTTTCTTTTTAAGTTTCTAATTTCCATATGAGGTGTGTTGATATGAGCTTTTTCATGTAACAAGTTTACTATGATTAGACCCCTACATAGGGGGATTAACAATCCAACATCTATTCCAGGATGTGATCATTCTAGATCGTCACCTCAACTAGGAGAGGTTGATAAATGAGTATAGGGATTAGTATCCCTTAGCCTACCTCATTTTCTCATTAGTTGCCTAGGATCTTGTCACTGGCAAGATGTGATGTCCCCTTCTAGCTAGAGACATCACTTTAGCTGGTGATTAGCCTATCAGAGACCATCGTAGGCTAATAAGATTGGATAGAGAGTCACCTTGGTGTGGAGATCCTCCAAGGACCAGAGCAGAGTACTCTTTTGGGTTGCCAGAGTTTGTTTATGATGAGTTTTCCTTTGAGTTTGGCTTGGTCAGGCTATTTTTAGCAGTTTTGGAGTTATAAAGATAGACCCCTGCTATTTTTAGAAAAGGGGTATGGTCATATGCAGTTCTATCATGTTAGCTCCCAGTCCAAATGACATTCAAAAATGTTGAGTAATAATGGAGATATTAATGTTTATTTAGTTAAAATAAACATTATTGGTTTTGAGCCTATATTGTTAAGTTATAATATATAACTTAAGTGAGGGTCATGATATCATAAAAGGGGCCATCGTTTCAATTAATTGTGGGTCCAAGCTTATGGAAAAATTAAAAGGGGTTTTCTAAGTTTTAATGTAATAACATTTTTTATGTTATTATTATATCTTTTATTCCACATTGAGCGTGGAGACTCATTCTGGAGTTGAGGAGTCCTTATAAACAAACCTTGTCTTCCTTCAAGAGCAGGTTATGAGAATTGCTTAAAAACTTTTCCTTGTGAAATTTCTTGAAGTTGTGGCAACAAGGGTTTCTACAAGTTTAAGAAGAATTCAGACTGTGGAGAATGTAGTGTCTTCAGAGTTGATGCAATTTGAGGGTGTGAAATATCACTTGAATTTTGCCTGTGAGTTGACTTCATTCTGGAGTCAATATTGTGTTTCAGTAGGAAAAAAGTGGATGAATCTATTTACAGGTTGGAAGGGGTTATAACAGCAGCTACAGTGTTGTGAACAGTACAGCGCTACAGTGAATTAAAAATCAGAGATTTAATATTGTAGTTTTTGATAGGTGCTGCCCAAGGAGGAAGCAACCAGCAGCATGGTTGCATACTAGAGAAAAAAATCAGGTTTTTTTCAACTATTAATGATGATGTTTTTAATGTATTCTTCCAGCAATAATTATTGTACATACATTAGGAGCCATCCGAATAAATGAATTTGATTAGCATTATAACCAGATTTGAGTTATAATTTTAGGTAAGATTAGTTTTTCAATATTTTTATTTTCTTTTCATCAACTCAAAAACCCAAAAACAGCTTAAAACATTAAAAAACAAACCAAAAACAATCATTACACCCAGCGAAACAAACAATGATCAGTGTAGAGCCTATTTGGGGTTCTTACACAAGAGTCAGAAGGGCTTCCCTTTAGGTACGGGTAGATTGGTAGCAGACTTGATTGGGTGGCCCAAGAGGATGGTATGGGGACTGAATATTCTTGTAGACATGTACCATGAGATTAATGAGATAGGATAATGGGAGGGTAGGACCTAGACATGTGGTGCAATGTTAGCATGGATTTGGGCCTAAGAGTACATAGTGGTGATATGGTTGTGGGTTCATCCATGAGAGTAGAGCCACCCATTCATATATAGATACATAGAGTTCATCCCCAAGACATAGAGTGAGGATGTGACATACTATAGGAGGTTCTTTGATGAGCTCACATCATTTGTGTAGAGACCCTAGAGGTAGTGTGAAAAGTGGGTTGATGTTTGGGAGCTCGAGTATATGTGCTATAGTAGGCCACTCATGGGGAGGCACTTAGATATAGTGGAGTGTTTCATCATCAACCAAGTTTGGAGGTAGTATGGACAAAGGTAGGTGATTTCTATCAAGACCATGACATATGCCTACTTCCATGGAGAGGAAGAATAGGGGTGGGTACCTATGTTGAAATATTAGACATCACTGAGAGACATCATAGCCTTGATGTGACATCTCTAGGATTATCGACCAGATTTTGTAGATGTGGGGGTTGATCTAGCTTATCTTTATGAGATGTAGTGGCATCCCTTCCCTTAGTTAATGAGAATATATGCACTACCTATGGAAGTGGGAAAGGGAGGAGATGGCAGGGATGGTGGAGGAGGTGGAGGTAGGGGAGTTCAATAGATAGAGATAGGAAACAGTTCCCAAGGACTTGCAGTGAGATGGGCATCATCTTGAGCCATGAGGGAGGAGGATGATCTACCACTAAGGCATAGGAGGGTCAAGAGGGAAAAGCCACAATAGGAGAATCTTATATGATGGGATAGAGAGTACTTTAGAGATGCTTGGATTTGAGTACTAGAAGCAGAGATTGTTGGAAATTTGGTTAGTGCTCCCCTCGAGATTCATGATAAGGGCTTAACCTCCTCCTATGTACTATAAGTTGAGTGGTTGTATCAAGCATTAATAGATTGGTATTTTTTTGCAATGAAAACCCCACTCTAACAAGTGGTATAAGAGCTTGGTCACAGGTTTGAATCCTCAGACTCTCGGGTAACGCTAAGGGGGAGATTGTTGGAAATTTGGTCAGCACTCCCCTTGAGATTTGTGACAAGGGCTTAACCACCTCCTATGCATAATAAGTTGAATGGTTGTATCAAGAATTTCCCAATTGGTCTTTTGGTGCAATATCAACCCCACTCTAATAGAGGTGTAGGTGATATACATCATTATTTTTGTGTTGGATCAGTAGCTCATTGACAATTAGGCACAAAGTGAGCAGTTGCATAGGGAGCAAGACACAACAAGGTAAGAGTCTAAGCACCATGGAGCGCAAGTGGATTACTAATATATTTCTTATAGGGGTGTGGTACCACTAGGATAGGAACTCCCTAATAATTCAAAGTGAGCAAGGTGATCAAAGGGTTGTGTATAGTGGCAAGATGAGAGATAGTCTCCCCTACTACAACCACCCCTAGCTCAAGAGGGTGGGAGTCAGTCTTAAGTCTAGGAGTAGGTCTAGGTTGATGTCCTTATGAAACTTTTGATGTATCATATGTATTTTAAGATAGTTATCCAAATTTTACATCTCACATGTACATGTACACTAGTTTATTTGATATATATATATATATATGAGATACTAGATTTGATCAATCTTCATTGTATTCTTGTCTCATTTTTTATGTGCATGTGATGGATATTTTACATGGATGTTTTAGCATTTTTTTTTTGTTTCCATGTGATGTTTTTCTCATGCTCATGTTTATGTGTGCTCAATTTTATGTTTGTGTTTATATTCTCATGGATCTCTCTCATAGATGTTTTTAGCTCTCATGTTTATAATGTAGATGCATATTTTGAAAATGTTATACTTGGATAGATTAGATGTGATGATCATATTACCCCTTCTAATGACTATAGAGCTCTTAAACTAGTGTGCAAAAAAAATTACTAATTAAATTAACACTCACAAATAAATAAATTAGCTATACTTATGATGAGATGAAGGAAACATTGTTGAGGTAGGAAAACCAAGAATGGTAAGCTCCTCAAGTGTGACCTGTGATGACATTGATGTGTCTAAATATGGATGGTTGTGTGCTCAAGCATGATTCAAGCTTCAAGTAGTGAGTTTGTGGTCAAGAATGGAGATGGATGAAGGATTAGACAATGAAGGTGTATGGATTTTGACATGGTGAGGATATAAAATGGTTGTACTATGGTGGTTAATGGTGCATTATAAGTTTGCATGAAAGTTGAATATCTTTGTGAGAGAGGAAGGGCTCAATTTATAGGCTAAGGGGTGATGAGATGGAGGGTTGGGATGTGAGGATGGGGAAAAGGTGAGGAAGGGATAGGATGCAAGGAAGAGAGAGCAAATGGATTGTGCTTCTTCAAAGCCCTAGCCTTGTGACAAGTATCACAAGGCGATTAGGTGGTCAAAATGGGGTTCAAAGGGAATTATGAGGGAGGAGAAGTGTGGAAGAAGGATGTAAGAGGCATTAAGGGCATTTATGGAATGTAAGAGCCATTAATGCTCTTGGATAGGAATGTGAGAAGATAGGGGGGACTTTTGACTTTATCTTGGGTTAGGAAGTCTTAACCCATGCTTAAAGTTGTGTACATGTTTAGGAGGGAGATTAGGCTTAGCTTAGGGGGATTAGGAGGTAAGTGGCTTAGGTTTGATGGGATGGTTTAGTTAGTTGGCTAAGTGAGGTTAGTATGGGTGAATGGGTTGGATTAAGATTTTAAGATTGATTTATTAAATATTTTATTTAATAAATGGGGATAAGGAATTAAAATTAGATTTTTTTATTTTTTTTTTAATTTAATAGAGGAATGGGGATTTAATTGATAAATTGATTTTGGGTTATCATTTGATTTTATCAATTGAAAAATAGTTAATTAAATTAAATAATTAAATATAAAATATGTAATCACTAATGCCCTAGAAGATGACTAAATTAGATTACCTAGTGATGTAATCAGATTTAGGTGTCTACATTTTGCCCCTCTTTGACATAGTGTTGGGATAACATTATTCTAAATAAGTTCAAATATAGGTGATATAGAGAAGATTTTTAAAGCAACATGGATGCCTCAGTCTTGAGTAGAAGAGTAAATAATGGACTATTTGATGCCCCTTCAATAAGGTAGTGGGGAAAGAAAATGAGACTCGATAACTTCTTGAAAAGTTACAATAAGCCAGGCCAAGCGGGAGGATGTAGAAGGACCAGAAAAGTGTTTAAATGGAAATTAAATTACAAAAATAATAAGGCTAGAGGAAAAGGGGGTTGTTAGAGGGCACTACAAGGAGCCGATAAGGGAGTCTAGGAGGGCTAGAAAGGGTTATTTTCTCTCACACCTATGGCAAGATATTGTGATTTGGAGCTTTGATTTGGTTGACCCAATGGTTGCATATGGATGACTATAGCATTAGGTGGATGCGGTACAGTGCGTACAAGCACAACAAACACTAGACCGATTGGTAGGTGCCAAAAAAATTTCTTTGTTATTTTTGCATTGTCCTTTATAGCAGTCTCAAAGTTTTGAAAGTGCGTTCCTACAGGCATAGGTCTGGTAGAATTATAGTAGGAATCAGTGGAATAGTGATCCCACAAAAATGTCTAGAGGGTAGGGTTTAAAAAGAGGTTAGAAGCCATTTTAGCGTGAATGCAAATTTGGCTGGCGATTATTGTGAGAACATCAATCTACTTTGAATTTTTTGTGAGTTAGCAATCTTGGAAATAGGAACATGTTCCCATTAGTGGGATTGCGAACTTGTAAGGAAGGGTAGTTTAGGACAATGTCAACACGGGGATAGCAAAACTTTGATCAAGAGGGGCAAAGGATAGGATGCATTCCCATGGTGATCTATAGTTATGGGAATGTGGGAGTATAGGTTGGGTAGCAAGAATGTGGGTTAGGGTTGGGTGGGATTAGAAAATGTAAAGAAGCAATCTTGCTAAAAAATGGGGTAGCAGGAACATGGGGGAGGAAGGTGGTTTGTAGGAATGCAAACCCACTTGCAGGAACATAGGGAAAGGGTAAGATATTAAGTTGGTGGCAAAAAAAGGGGGATTAAACATAGGTAGACATTTTTGGTAGGAGGAAAGTAGATTTGATATCATGTAATTTGGTGGATGCAGTGGTTATTGGATGCATTGGTGTCACAAGAGCAACGTGTTTTTGTGTTGTGTGTTATGTGTTGGGGAGTAGTTCACACTAGCATACCAGGCAAGGATCAACATCATTGGACTTATATATCTAGCTAGACTACCACACACTTGCACCTATATGGCCATGGTGATAGCGTTCTATGACCACTAGCATAGTGAGATTGGCACATTTCATCTGTCGACAAGCGAGATGATGGTGACTCTAGAGGAATTGTACAAGATTTTTTGTCTACCAGTATGAGGTACACTAGTGATGGTGACTAGGGAGATCACAAGAGAGGTGGATGTGCAATGACTGGTGGGGCCCAAAGTTGAATTCTACATCCAGAGGAGCCAGTTTTCTTTAGATGAGAATTTGGATTGGGTGGTTGTAGATCGAAGGATCTACTTCTATGTATGTGGGCTAGTGTTGGGGTATATTAACCTAGACACAGGCAGTATAGGTGTTACTTTGACACTGATGCCGACTTTCATATAGATCATTGATGATGGAGTCCCTAATGCATGGAGCTCACTGATGTTGGTTGAGTTATATTAGGATCTTCATTAGATAGTATATCAGGGCCCAAGGTGCCTCTAGGGGAGGAGTGTGGGCTTTCCCACTCTATTAAAGGTGTGGATGTGGGAGTACATTACGGCTTTCAAGTTGATCAATCAGAGGGATAGGCAACTAGAGGAGCTTTTTGTTTAAATGACTTCTATCTGTACTTGTAATCACCTAAAAATGGTCATCTAGACTATTAGCCCCCTTTTCAACATTTTGGCTAAATTAATTTAATCACTTACCTAAGCCAAATTGCTAATAATCAATTTATTTGATTATAACCTATAGTTTGACTATGCTATCCTAAGTTCATTATTTGATTAAAAGAACATGTCCCCTTTCAATTAAATAAAGCACCCCATTCTTCTAACCACTTAAAGTGCACACATAAAGTCCTTTTTCTATTTTACAATTAAAAGAAAAGGTTTGTGAGACTTTTGTCTTATATGACAAGTCAACTTATATTCTATTGGTTGACTTGTGTGCGCACATGGATCACACCTATTTTTGAATTCCACCGTTGATCATCCACCATCTCCATCTTGATCTCTACAGTCCTTACGACTTTAAAAGGGAGAGAGCTTTCTCCCTCAAAGGATCCATCCATCATTTGAATATTTTTATCCTACAGGTTTTCTAACAGGTTTCTTTAGAGCTTTGTGGAGAACTTCTCTTTCTTGTCTACATTCTCTCATCCATGGCATTCTAGTTTAGCTTAGCTTTCATTTTTACATGTAGCTTAAATCATATAGTCTAATATTTTGATTGCAACACTCTCATACATGCTTAGCATAGCTACACTTTACATCTCATTCTAGCTTAATCTTCATTTGCATTGCATTCTTGAGGAACTCCTTGGGACATTTGCATTCTTGCATCTTGTCTTTGGAACCTCCCATTGCATGGTTTACTAGCAAGAAGAGTATCTCTAAGGCTCATCTAAGAGCCTTCTTATTCTTGAAATATACTCTCTTGCACTCCGTGGATAGGGAGCTCTAAGCCGGCATCCAAGCATTCCAAACTCATGGAATCGTTTGGATAGAAGGGTTTAGAGTGGGACACTTTTGAGTGTACAGTACTATTCTAAGTATTGTGGTTATTGAAGATTTACATTTAGAGAAGCTTGATGTTAAAATAGTCTTCCTTCATAGTGATTTGAATGAAAATATATATATGACTCAGCCACAAGGATTTGCAATCAAAGGTAAGGAGAACTTAGTGTACAAATTGAAGAAAAGTTTCTATGGCTTGAAGCAAGCACCTCGGAAATGGTATCTAAAATTTGATAGTTTTATGCATGAGCATGGATACAATAGGAATCATTCAGATTTTTGTTTACTTTAAGAGTTTGGATGATGAAAGCTACATTGTTTTATGTTTATATGTTGATGATATGCTTGTAGCTAGGTCTAACATGGATCACATTAAGGGGTCGAAACGTTAGTTAGCACATGCATTTTCTATGAAGGATTTGGGGTTAGTAAAAAAAATCCTTGGTATAAAGATTTATAGAGATAGGAAGAATAGGAAATTGATGCTATCTCAAGTTGATTATGTTGAGAAGGTGTTGCAACGTTTCTCTATGGAGAATACTAAAGTTGTTAGCACACCTTTACCTGGTCATTTGAAGTTGACTAAGGAGATGTGTCCCAAGACATAAGAAGAAGAGGATAAGAGTTCCAAGGTACCCTATGCTTCATTCGTAGGAAGCTTGATGTATGATATGGTATGTATAAGGCCAGATATTGCACATGCAGTGGGAGTCTTTAGCAGGTATATGAGTCATCCAAGAATTGAGCATTGGAATACAGTCAAATGGATTCTTAGATATTTGAGAGGAACATCTAATAAGTGTTTACACTTTGGGGGCTCTACTACTAATTTATAAGACTATGTTGACTAGGATTTGGTAGGGGATATTGATACTAGGTAGAGTACTATATGTTATGGCTTTACTGTTGGTGGGGTAGCTATGAGTTGGGTTTCTACGTTACAGAAGGTTAATGCTTTATCCACTACAAATGTAGAGTATGTTTCTCCTATAGAGACAGCCAAGGAAATGATATGGCTTTAGTTCTTCTTAGAAGAATTGGGACATCTTTAGTAGGCTAATTATTTGTTTATAGATAGTTAGAGTGTCATTCATCTTGTAAAGAATTCAGCTCTACACTCCAAGACCAAACACATACAGTTGTGGTACCATTTCATTCGGTTAGTTTTGGAGGATGGATAGTTAAAGTTTGACATGATACATACTGTATGCATGGAATGTGGCCTCTGTTTAACACACACACTTCAACATGATCTTTATATGTGGATTCATCCTAAAATGAACATGAGATTTTTCACCCAAGAGGAGTCCTGCAAGGCAACCTGTTGCCTTCTATCTAGGTGGATTTTGCCTACTTATGCTCTCAGATTCGAGGTATAGGCAATTAGACCATGCTAGAATGAAGGATTTAAATTTGATTAAGCTTATATGAGTGAAATTATTCTAAAATGAGATATGCATTTAATCTAAGAACATATAAAGTAAGATTAAATAGATGTATGCATATTAAAACTAAAATGATTCTTAATCTAAGAAATGAAAGTGTATGCTAATAATGAGTAAATAAGTGCACAGTTCAGCAGAGTTTCAATACCAATTCAATTCAACCTCCATAATGAGGAATTATGAGTCTCTTAAATAGAATCCAAGAATCCATCAACGAGTGGGATCAACTCAAGTCAATAGTCAGGATTGAAGCAAAGATTCAGTTAAGATAGAAACTTCCTTGTGTAGGTGAAGTGAATTGTTTCTGATCTGAGTGTGGTGAGTAGTTAACTAAACTTGTCATAAGTGTGAGAGAAAGTTAATTGGATTGATTCTAATTTCAAGAATTAGTTCACTCAATGTTTCTATTTTGAACTGAAGAGAAGATTTTGAAGATATTATTTAATTTAATAAAGTGAGATATGATCTCATAAATGCATTTTCTATTTAATTTAATAATCATAATGAATTAATTAAAGTAGGCATAACTATTAAATTAAATAAATTTAATCCCTTAGTACATAAGTCTTAGGATATAATTTAATTTCATTAAAGTATAAATACTTCAAACCAAATTAAATCTTAATTAATAGGTTTAATGTGACTAATATGATTTGATACTTTAAGAATTAAATAAGTAGCATGATTAATGTAGATTAGGATCTTCTGCATTTGAAAATTAAGTCAAGTAGCAAGTGGCAAAATAAGAATTGTCTAGTGACATGGGACTTAGGATTGATAGACCAAAATTGGTGATCATGGCAATGAGCCAATTTTGGGGTATTACATTTTGCCCCTCTTTGAATGAATGTGCGAGCACCAATTGATAGGCTTTTAAGGACCATCTCTAGAACAAAGATTAATCCCAAGGAATCCAAGCAGAGCACCTAGATACCCCAAAATGATAAGCATTCTGAAGGTTTCCATCAAAATGAAGTTTAACCTTTAAGGATCCAGATAGAATGTCTAGATACCCGAGATTGATAGTATTTAAAAGATTATCTCTAGAATGGAGCTTAATCTTTAAGGATCCAGATAGAACACCCAGATACTTGAGATTGATGGCATTTAAAAGATTGTCTCCAGAACGGAGCTTAATCTTTAAGGATCTAGATAGAACATCTAGATACCTAAAATTGATAGCATTTAAAAGATTATCTCCAGAATGGAGCTTAATATTTAAGGATCTAGATAGAACATCTTGATACCTAAGATTGATATCATTTAAAAGATTATGTCCAGAATGGAATTTACTCTTTAAGGATCCAGATAGAACATCTAGATACTTCAGATTGATAGCATTTAAAAGATTGTCTTTGGAATGGAGTTTAATCTTTAAGGATCTAGATAGAACATCTAGATAGTTGAGATTGATAAGCATTTAAAAGATTATCTCTAGAAAGAAACTTAATCTTTAAGGATCCAGATAGAACACCTAGATACCTAAAATTGATAGCATTTGAAAGATTGTCTCTAAAATGTAGTTTAATCTGTAAGGATCCAGATATAACACATGGATACCTAAAATTGATAAAAGATAGCGAAATCAAATTATAAGTCATAGAATCATCCCCAAAATGAGGCTTGACTCTCAAGAGTCGAGGTTCAGATTATACCGATACCTATCTGATACCAATGTTGATTACAAGATGAAATAGATGACAAAGATGTCAGAGAGAGAGAAAGAAAATGCCTCGAATGATGAGATGCCCCAAATGATGAAGACATAAGATGGGAATGAGATGCCCCAAGCAATAAGGATTCAAATTGATTTGAATTTCAAGTTCAATGATGTAATCATCCTGCCCCCTTGAGAGTGAAATCGAAAGATGACACACTAGAAATGTGATGTGAAGCACTATATAAAGAGATGCAAAATAAATCCAACATTCAACAGAATGTAAGAGAGATCCGAATGATCAAAAGAAAATTTAGAATTGATTTGAAGTGATTTGGAGGTCCAGAAGACCAAGTTTGACCAAAAGTTGACCAAATTTGACTTGAGTTTACTTTTCCAAAATAAATTTAGAAAGTTTTGAAGAATTTTGAGTTGAAAAGATTCCAATAAGCAGAAAGTATCAAAAAAAATTGGACTTCACTTGTCGGTCCCAAAATTTTAAAATGCATTTTTTTTGGGCTACTTAGGTGTGTCAGATTTCAAATTCGATCCCAAAAATGGGTTCAGAGTAGCCAAAGTAGCCAAGAGGGTGATCAATCTATCATTTTTGTAGTCATGGAGAATTTTGATATGCTTGAAGAGATCCACAATCCCTCATTATGAAGGATGGAAACAGAGTTGTAACTAAATCGTGTGCTTATGCAAGTGAAGTATGCAATGCAAGACTATGTTAAATGCAACCCTAGATCTTATTACTAAGCCTCAACCATTTATCATCACTGGGCATAGGGAAAAATCCCATATGTGATACAATTCCCACTGACATTGTAATCATGGGAATATGAATAGGGCATATGTTATAAGTTTGTCGAGATTAAATGTAAGCATTCGAGGCACAAGAAACTAGAATGACCAGAACATTTATCCCTTTTATTGTAGCAAGTTAACATAAGCATCAAAACATAAATGTTAGGATGACCAAAATGTTGCTTGCATGGCAGACACACCAAACAAATGAGAGATCTATCTTATGCTAAGTACTTAGTACGTATTATGTCTATAACGACCCTTGCATTCGTAACCTGAGACAGAAGTGTACTAGATATACTTACAGTGACCCATACGTTCACTTAGCAGGATGAGTATCAGGATGTACTATAGCATGAAGAGTTTACTCTAACAAACAAGGAGAAGAACTAACATTATTGACATATTCATATAAAATAATTTGAGGTACACCCGGCCATCCAATACGAAATGGAGGCTCTTATAGTGGACACCCCTCTTATAGGAATTTATCAACTAATTGGAACTAAACCATAGATAGAAAGAAAAGAAAAGATCATTCCCCCAATCATTACTACTCTAGTTAGAAATGACATCATTGAGTTGCTTGAGGAGACATGATAAAGTGAAAACAAAGCAAACAAAGAAAATGCTCAACATTTCCAAGTAAGTATGTCATTTTGAGTTCATTTTTAGGTCATAGGATTGATGTCAAGTGTCAGTGTCTAGAACATTTTTGAAAAAAATATCTTTAGTAGGGAGACAATAGTAGGAAAATGTAGTCAGGACGACTAGTGACTGAGGTCAAAGAGGAATCCTTGAGGTGAAGAACCTAAAGAGGACTAAGTGATAGTAGACAGACACAGCTAGGATGACTGGTGACTAACGCAAGAGAGATCTTCAATAAATAAATTTTGAAACATGACCTAAGCAATAGTAGGCACACATAGTTGAAAAAATTGGTGACTGTTGCAAAAGAGATTTGATGAGGTGAATCTTGACAAAGGGTGACACTGGCGACAGTAAGAAGATGCAGCCATAATGATTGGTGACTATCATGAAAGAGATTCTATAAGGAGAATCTCAAAAAGAGTGACACTAGTGATAGTAGGTAGACTCAATGAGGACCACTGGTGACTATCATGCAAGATATTATATGAGGAGAATCTCAAATAAGAGTGACACTAGCGATAGTAGGTAGACACGGCTAGAACTACTAGTGACTATCGTGAAAGAGATTCTATGAGGAGAATCTCAAAAAGAGTGACACTAGCGACAGTAGGCAGACACAGCTAGAATGACTAGTGACTATCACAAAAGACATTTTATGAGGAGAATCTTGAAAAGAGTGACACCTAGGGATAGTAGGGAGACACAACCAGAATGACTGGTGACTTTCGTAAAAGAGATTCTATGAGGAGAATCTTGACAAGTGTGATGCTAGCGACAGTAGGCAAACACAACTAGAATGATTGGTGACTGTCACAAAAGAGATTCTATGAGGAGAATCTTGAAAAGAGTGACACTAAAAAGGAATGCCCTCGAGATGTGACAATACTCAATCCATGGATACATGAGCAGAAAGCGAAAAAAGTAGTAAAACAACTGTACAGAGAATTAGAAGATGCACTATGAGATGGAGCATTGGTAACAAGAGGCACCTATTTACCAGGTTTTCACCTTCTTGGTAGAGTTTCTCTCTTTTTTTTTTGCTACCATGATGCCTATTTGCAAGTTTTCACCAATGGCATTTTTTTCATTTTTCATTTTTTTGTTTTTTTTTTTTTTTGATTTTTTTGTATTTTTTTGGATTTTTTAGTTGTTTTTGGTGTTACCAAGGTGCCTATTGCTAGGTTTTCACTAGGGTAACAATTTTTTTCAAGACCTTTTGTAATTTTTATGATTTTTTTTAGGACATATAGATATGAACAAAGAGCTACTAATATCAGATCAACTGTAAAACCGCTTCAGGTGAAGAGTGTTGACAAGTTCCTTGAGCACTTCTCCTTCGGTTGTGGAAAGATGATAGGTGTTGGATGCATATATTGCAATAATGATGTAAGGATCGAGCTAGTTTGGTTCAAACTTTTATTTTTGGACTTATTGTTGTTGATTCTTAGGGTTCTCTCTTAGGACAAGATCACCCAACTAGAAATCATGTGGCCTTACCTTTCGATTGTAGCTTCTTGACATTCATTGTTGATAGGCTCACAGATGATCGCATGCCACTTGTCGACCTTCATCCAGTAACACTAGCTCTTGAAGTTGAGCTATCCTATAGTCATCATCAGTAATAAGACCCTTCATAGATATTCTCAAGGTAGGAATCTCAACCTTTATTGGAAGCATAGCATCCGCTCCATACACCAAAGCAAAGGGAGTCATGCTCATTGGAGTCTTGATGCTTGTCCTATATGCCCACAAGGTTGGATTAATTTGGAGATGCTAGTCTCTCCTTGATTTTTTGATTGCATGATGAAGGATTTTGAGGATCACCTTATTAGATGCTTCAGCTTGACCATTACCCTAGGGTTAATAGATGGAAGACCAATGTTGTATGATTTTGAATTTCTTGCATAGTTCCTTGAGGTCTTTGTTCTTGAATTGTCCTCCATTGTCAGTAATGATTGAGGATAGTACACCATATCTTCAGATGATGTAGTTTGTGATAAAAAGAGCTATAATTTTTCCATTAGTGAATGTGAGAGTTACTACCTCTACTCATTTCGTGAAGTAATCTATAGCCATGATAATGAACTTATGTCCATTAGAAGAGGTTGGGTGAATCTAACCCACCAAGTCGAAGGCCCATTGTTGAAATGGCCATGTCATAGTAGAAGGAATTAGCTCTCTGGCTGAAGCATTAATCAGATTCCCATGAAGTTGACATTGCTTATAGGATCTAGCATACTTGATAGCTTCTTGCTCTATTTTAGGCCAATAGTAACCAGCTCTAACGAGTTTGCGAGCTAGCGTCAAGCCATTTGAGTGAGATTCACAAATGTCCCTGTGAACATCAATTATTGCATGTTTGGACTCTTTAGGTTCTAAACACCTAAGGAGTGTTCCATCAAGACCTATCCTATATAGATCATCAGCAATAATGACATAACACAAAGCATTGTGGATTAGATAATGTTTCTCATTCTGGGTCAGACCTTTCGAAATGGTTTGATTATGGAGATAGGAATAGATATGATGGTAGCAAGATGACTCTTGTCCTATAATAGAATAAATCATCCTAGAATTAAGGGTTTCATAGGGTGGGTATTATAATGCTTCCACCAAGAACTCATGTCAGAGATCATTTTCAGGCATCTGTAGCAGGGAGGCCAAAGTAGCCATGGCATCAGCTGCTTTATTATCTGCTCTTGGAACTTGTTGGAAAGTAATGTTTGCAAAACACTTCTTCTAGTCATCAACCATGCACTTGTATGAAATTATTTTCTCATCCTTTGTTTGGTACACATCATTAACTTGATTGATGACAAGATGAGAGTCACCAAATATGTCTAACTCGTCAACTCTCCACTTGGTTGCAATTTTCATACCATTGATCAAAGCCTCATATTCAGCAATGTTGTTTGTATAAGGAAATAGAATCTTGTATGCTTTGGGAAATGAATATCTCTATGGTGTTATGAAGAGTAATCCAACACCAGATCCCTGTTGTGTGAAGGACCCATCGAAGAACATGACCCACATTTGGTGTGTGAGTGTCAAGATTGACTCATTAGGGAAATCAATGTTCATTGGCAAGAGGCTCTACATAGGTGCATCAGCCAGCTGATCTACAATTGCCTCTCCCTTGATAGCTTTGCATTCAACATATTGGATGTCAAACTCACTGAGTATCATAACCCACTTAGCCAATCTTCCTATGAGAGCTACCTTACTAAGCAAGTACTTTAGTGGATCTATTTTGGCCACAATCTGCATAGTGTGGGAAAGCATGTAGTGTCTCAACTTCTGGGAAGCAAAGACAACTGCCAAGCAAGCTTTGTCAATGATGTTGTAGTTCCTCTCATAAGAGATCAGTGTGCGACTCAAGTAGTGAATAGCTCTCTCTTTGTTGTCATTATCTTCCTAAACCAATAGGATTCCCAGAGATGTTTCAGTTGCTGAAATGTACAAAAGCAAAGGCTTCCCATGGATAGGGGGCATCAAGATTGGTGGATTGACAAGATATTGTTTGATTTGGGTTAAGCTTTGCTCACAATCCTAGCTCTTATTGAATTTCATGCCCTTATGTAAGGTCTTTGTGAAGGATTGTGATCTATCTGCCAACTGTGAGATAAACTACGAATAGATTGGAGTCTTCCTTGTAGACCTCTCATCTGACTAATGTTCTAGGGTGGTGGGATATCCTTTATTTCTTGAACTTTCTTTAGATCCACCTTAATTCCTTTTGTGGGCATGATGTACCCTAGCATTTTCCATGATGTGACACCAAATACGCATTTCTTAGGATTGAGCCACAAGCTGAATTTTTCCATGCAATCTAGGATGGGTCCTAAATCTTGCAGATGAGTATGTCATTTGGCACTTTTGACCAGGGTATCATCCACATAGACCTCCATGGTCTTATGCATCATGTCATTAAAAATTGTGGTTACTGCTCGTCGATAGGTTTCTCTAGCATTTTTCAAGCCAAATGGCATTACATTCCAACAAAAGGTCCCCCCATGCACATGTGAAAGCAATTTTATCCTGGTCTTTTGGCACAATTTTTAGTTGATTGTAACCAAAAAACCCATCCATAAGCGAGTACATCTCATAGCTAGCCATCATGTCCACTATCATATCAATATTAGGAAGCAGAAAATCATCCTTAGGACATGCCAAGTTGAGATCACAGAAGTCAATACAAACCCTAATATATTTATCGTGCTTGGAGTCTAAAATAATATTAGATATCCATTCAACATAATCAATTGTGTGGATGAAACCATCTTTTAGAAGCTTCTCCAATTTTGCTTTAACGAGCAACACAACATGAGGATGCATTTTTTGAAGTTTTTGTTTAACTAGTTTGATGCCTGGTGCTATGGACAAGTGATGCATGATAAGATCAAGATCCAGTCCTAGCATGTTAGAATATGTCCAAGCAAAATTTATCTTCTTTTCTCTAAAAAAGGCAATGAACTCTTCCTTTTCTTTAGGTGACAATGACTATGCCAGATATATCATATCAAGATGTTCTTCTATACCTAGGTTAACTAGTTGTGTCCGCTCAATCAATATTGATAATCTCTCCTAAAAGTGACTTGGAAGTGCATCAAATATCTCATTTGTGAGTGCCTCAAAGATGTTTTCACCATTGGATACGTCTTCTATTTTTACTTTTTTGGGTTCTGACACTGCCACAATGTGGTTTTCACCATCAGACCTTTTGTATTTTTTCTTTTTAATTGTATGACTGAGATATTTGATGTTGGCTTCAGTCATGTTGATGCTCTATTCATTGGCGGAAGACGTTACAAGTTTGATAGTGTTTAGGTAGAAGGCAAGAGCATAGTCATTCTAGAATGTGGGGACTTCACTAAATGTATTAGTGTTCTAGTCTATAAGCTCAGGATGTGTGAGTGAAAGAGTAGTGGTTGGTTTGATTGCATTCATGGTATAGTCATTAAGTGCTTAGACCAGTAATTTGAGACCTACAGTAACTTCGTCCACAGATGTGTTTGAACATCTCTAAGTACTAATGTCAGCATTAACAACTCTAGGACACTAGTTGGATCAAACCCATCCAACCTAACCCTAGATGTTTCACCTGCTTCAATTTGGTTTTCATAGACATGCACTTGGTCAATGTATTTATCAGTAGTCACTTCTAAAAGAGAGTCAAACTCATATTCCTTAGAATCAGTGCTACATGGAGAGAGACTATAGAACTCCCCAACAGTAACAGGGACATACTTGCCTTCATCATCTGGGTTCTTACATAGATACTCAATACATAATGACTAACTAGACTCTCCCTTTTCTGAATGATATTTGGGTTGCTCAGTATTGTCCTTAGAAGAATCACTAGTATCATCTATAGTGCTAACACATGGCACAAAGTCACCTAGATCAGAAAATAATTTAGCAAGATCGTGAGGAATAGGATAAGGATAAGGATCCTCATCATTATATTATTCCTCTTGAGTATCTGACTTAGCTTGTGACTCATTTCTAGATGAACTCTCAGGTTCTAGTATGAATTTATTAGGTCCCAAATGAAAAGGAACCTTCTTAAATCCTAGCCCAATTGTTACATTATTTCTTTGATCTATTACCTTGATAAGATCAATTAGGCCATTGTTATTGCACCCAATAGGGCCAATTCCCTTGTAACTAAAATGCTTCATAAGCCTAAGACTAGGTCCATATTTGTCAGGAGTAATTTCTCGAGCTTTCTCTGTTAAGTCTACTGGAGTCTCTTCTCTGTAAATTCATGCAGCAATGGCTCTATTTTCACTTTTATTCTCTAAGGGAACTTTAGCTTTGACAAAAGTGTCATTATACTTAGTCTAGGGTGTCAACACAAACGGCTTCTTTGCCTCTTAGGGTTTCCCATAATTACTAGGAGACTCTAGAAGAGATGTTAATGATAGCACTAGTTCAATATGATACTCTCCCATGCCAATATCTTTCTATTTTAATGACTTCTTGATTTGTTTTAGCTTATTGTCATGATAATCAGTGGATTCCCAGTTAGTAGGGACTAAAGTTTTAGCAGCTTTGAGCATATTGTAGGTATAGCTAGTAGTGGTCAAAATAGTAACTTCAAAGCCATGAAATTGGAATTTGATGCATTGGTGATATGTGGATGGCACAGTGCACATGTCATGTATCCATGTCTATCCTAACAAAATGTTTTAAGCCAAGGGAATGTTGAGCACCTGACAGGTGACATCGCTTTCTATAGGACCGATGTGAATGGGTAAGACCACAAGACCTAGAGACTTTCATTCCACTTTGTCATATGCTTTGATGGTGATCTTGTGTTGAGGATCAATAGAGTCCTCAAAATAATTTAATTGTCTCAGAGTAGTAGAGACAATTTTTAGGCTAGTGTTTTTATCAATGAGTACCCGACAAACACGTGTCTGATGTATCATAACCTCAATGTGTAGAGGTTGATTGTGTGAGTGACTTAGTCAGTTATCATCCTCCTTAGAGAAGTTCATAAGATAAGGTGAGGTCAGATGACCTACCATGGATTGAAATCTCTCAAGATCAAGATCTTGAGGAATATTTGCCTCAGTGAGGGCTTTGTCCAGAATCTGCCTGTGAGTAGGCGAGATTTTGAGCAACTCAAAGATAGATATCTAAACATTAGTTCATTTTAATTTATTAAGAACACTATAGTTGGTTGTTGTTGAGTTCATTATGAATTTTGCACCTTTTTCGGATGGATCGGCAAAGGGTTTGTCTTTATGTTGTTCAAGATCGGGAGGAGAAGGCGCAGGGCCTTTGATTACCAACTTGGCACAAGAGCGAGTAACAACATTAACACACTGTTGTGAAGGTGTGTTATTCATTATGTTGGAAGTAGGACCCCTCAAGACAAATGGTGTCTTAGGTTTGTTGTTATCTTGTTTTCCCTTAATGGTAATGACATTGTAGTTCTCAGAATCCACAAGTTCAACCATATTAATCACATTGTCATCATTGGAATATGCATAGTTGACCTTGTTGTTGGGTTTTGGTTTTGAAGTCTCTCCTTTTTCATAGGCTGGGAAAGGCTCTTTGAATGTCTTCTGATCCGAGCTTTTGTTATGTCCATCTACCACAAGTTTGTAAGCTTTAATCATGTCTTGGACTTTATGGCACAAGTTTATGTAGTTGCTAGTTTTGTGTCCCTTATTTTGGTGATACTCATAGAATGAGGTTTCATTCCACCATGGTGGACATGTTTTTGGATCATAGGGATGAGGGTTTTCCATTGGTGAAATAAGCTTGTGTTGTAGCAATGTTTTTTATACCACATCCAAATTTTCACCTAAGGGTGTATACTCTCACTTAGGGCATGTGACCCATGAGTGTCAATTTTTTCTTGGATGCCTTGTTGTTAGGAGGAGGCTTCTTAGCATTTTTTTCGCATTGAGGCCATCTGTGAGATTAAATGTTGCCTTAGCAAGTTTGGGAGTGACATTGTCAATAACTCCATCATGTACAATTTCTTGGTTCTTGTTGACATATTTGGCTTTATCCCTATTAGAGGTGGAAACTTGTTTTGTGTCCTTCTAAAGAGTGAGTTCACCTTTTTTGACCACAAATTCCTTGATGCAGATAGCATGTGTGATCATGTCTTCAAAGGTATGTAGACCTTGAAGTTGGACTCTATATCTGAAATTAGGTAGGAGATTGTCAGTAAAGATGTCAAGCTTTTCCATTTCTAGAATTTTGCATGAATACTTATTGTAAAGTTGTCTCCACCATTGGAAGAATGTGAGAAAAGGTTCTCCAAATTTCTACTTAAGGTTGCATAGATCTCGAATGTTGACAGGGTGTTGAATGTTATGAGAATATTGTTGGACAAATAAGTTGGCAATTTCATCAAACATCTTGATACCAGGAGGTAAGTGTGAAAACCACTCCAAAGCCTAACTACCTAGGCTTATGGGGAATAAACGCATGAGGTATGTCTAATTGTGTATGAACTCCATAGACAAGGTGCCAAATTCCTACAAGTGATCTTGGGGATCAGTGGTGCCAAAGTACTTGTCATACTTAGGTAGCTCTATGCCTCATGGGAAAGGAGTCATGTTTATGCTCTTATCAAATGGAAATGGACAAATAGCATCTAATGTGTACATTTTTGTATCTTTCTCATTCTCATGCATCATCTAAGCCAGTTGGTCTTGCATAATGTTCAGTTGTTTTTGGAGTTTGGAAGTCTCAGTTTCTTCTTTAGGCGTGATGATGGTTTCCACATTAAAATGAGAGGGTAGCTTAGCTCCCTCTTAGGCAAGTTTGAGAAAGTAATTTTCTTTCTCTTCGTTGAGTAGGATTCCCATGACCTTTTGAAAGTTTTTGTCTCTTTGACATTTTTCTATGTGTTCAGGGAGTATTTCCACCTCTTCCTGTTCCTCATCAGTGTCATAGTCTTTCTCTTTCTCTTTGTCATTCCTAGGTGGTTCTTGATGTCTATTGTAACTACCATGTGCAGGTTCATGATTAGTCATTGTAGGAGTGTGTTTAGTTTAAGTATGTTGTGTTTCAAAAGGTCCTCTAAAAATGAATTCAGACATTATGTTTAGAGATACAGGACCTCTATTAGTCTTAGGATCCTCTTGATACAAAGGATTCCTAGTTTGTTGCAGGTTTATGGAAAATTTTCACTGGACTCAAGGTGACCTGATGGGTGAGGGAGATTGTGAAGATGCCTCACTAGATGAATTGGATGCAAAATGTGTAACAAAAGGTAAGTGACCTCTGCTACAATTATGACCCCTAGCACAACCTTTCCTAAGTCTAAGAGGATAAAACATATTGTCGCTCCTTGTTGCGACAGTCATAAACAAGGACAAAAAGCAAGAACCTGGACAACGATCGCACTAAAACTTAGTCTCAATAGGACAAGACAAGAATGTTGTATGCTAAGGCATGAATAGTCTAATTTGAAGGCTAGAATAGCCAGAGGTTATGACTATCGTAACATGGAGTATGACAAGCACTAAAGAACAAGGATTTAGAGAACTAAAGGATGAGACTAGTCAAAATGCAGATCACAAATCTTCAGTTAAGCTAAATGACACTATTTAGGATTGTGTACTGATAGAGAAGAGACAACTCAATATAGGAATCAAACTGAATGCAAATCATAGATTGGTTAAATAAGTTGATTTGATAGTTTTAGAACAAGATCTCACATTAAGATTCTCTATGAGTTGCGCGAGAAAGTTTACCAAGTCATGCGAAGACTCAAAATAGTAATTTAAATTCATGCAAAGACTTTCTTTGGCTCGTGTGAAGAAGTGGTAGAACCAGCAAAGATAGTTCAAAAGAGCTTGTGCGATCATACGCAAGTTCTTGAGCAAAGACCTCAACTAGCTTGTGCAAAAATATGAATCCTCGCTTGAGGAAATGCAAGACTGTGCACAAAAATCAGGACCGAATTGACAATAGCATTGGATTTTGAAGAGATTTCTTGATTGTTTGGACAGATTGGACAAACTAGTTGGACTAATTTGTTCGATAGACAACAAGGTTAACTCTGGAAATTGTTTGGATAGTGCTTAAGTTTTAACCAAGGCAAAGTGTTTTTAAACTAGACATGGGGAAGCAATCAGTAGTCGAATACAATCCAACTAAGGGAAAAGAAACTCAAAGGGACAAGGGAGTCTTGAGTCTTAGTTTGTTTAAAGAAGTTTTGGACATGTTGAAGACTCGATAACAAACACACTTTATCCCTAAAAATAGAAAATGGTAGAGAAGGCAAAACCTTTGTCCCACATCTTATGCAAATGCATGTACCTCACACATCTATTTCATCCCCTAGAGGGCACCCATGTTTTTGGTATATTCAAAGGACTCAATAGTATACACTGAATGAGCACCCTTGTGGCAGGGGACAAGTGCATATACCACCTTCATACATCCAATAGCATGCCTATCTTGAGTTCTACAGGAGAGATTCTTCCCCCTCCTTGCACAAAGATTATGCCTCCTTTCGAAGGTGAACCGAGTGGCTTCTAACTAGAAGGTTTTTACTTGGCTTCCATTCATATTAATTCCTAGTGGCTCTACAAGCAGAGTTGAGACCAATAGCCCACATCAGCATCTAAGGGTGCACACACTTACTTAGCAAGACTGGGGCTAGTGTCAGCCAGTGCAACAGACAGAACTTCCCCTTGATATGTGATATCAAGAATCAAGGGAAAGAAATTAATCTAGCTTTGGAGTCTTTCACTCTATAAAGCATCTTGATTATAGTGATTTGGAATCTTTGGCGAAAGGAGTGTGCTCACTTGGGTCATTCTCGGAGGTTAGATCACTGTGACAAGCCCTCTAAAGGATTGACTCAGACTAGTGGTCTGGATTTAAGGGTCTAAATTTTTGATTTCCCTCAAGGAGAAAGAGCATAATCCTCTACCTAATTTCCTCGCTCAAACACGCAGAACTAGTTAATTTACCAACTTAGCTTAATCAATCTAGACTTGTCCTTTCTCAAGATTTTGATTCCCTAAAAGGAAAACATCATCCCTCCATAGAAAAGACTCATACTAGAGAACCACTAAGTTGCTTGTCTTCTTTAGAATGTTGTCTTTCAAAAGCATCTAGGTTTCTGATTTACCCTTGGTCATGACCTCCAAGTGGTGAAGATCATAATCCCCTATTCTTCTATCTTGCACCCTAGGAAGCTCACAAGCCCTAATTAATCTATGTTTTGAAAGAAAGAAAGAAGACACGATGTTTTGTGGGTTTTTAAAGTAGTCTTCTTCAAACATATCTTTGGAAATCGTCTTGCAAACAAGGGTTAGTTTCTGTTTGAGTGGGTTTTATAAGGAATCTTTGTCAAAAATATTTGCAAACAATAGTTAAGCTACAAAAAACCAAAGAAACAGAACAATAAATATCCAAAGAAAAATTGAATGAACAGAATGCTTAAAAATGATGAAATTGAACTTCTTGTTGCAAAATTTTGCACAAATCTTACACAGGGTCACGTGAAATCTTTCACCAAGTCACGCGAGAAAATGATGTGTCGCGCAAAGACTTATGCAATGGGGCACTTTTTCATGCGATACAATTTAAAACTTCATGCAAGAACCTTCAAATCCTCACACGAAAATGGAATGTCTCACACAAAGATTCAAGTGATTGTATGGAACAGTATAGACATAATGCTAAAATAATAGAAAAAAATGCAGATCAGGCCAGAGAAATTGATTTTCTCCACCCCACAATGGGCACTAGAAATGTATGCGTGGAATGTGGTCTTTGTTTAACACACACACTTCAACACAGTCTTTATATGCAGATTTATCCTAGAATGAACATGAGATTTTTCACCCAAGAGGAGTCCTACAAGATTACCTATTGCCTTCTATCTAGGTGGATTTTTCCTACTTATGCTCTCAAATTCAAGGTACAAGCAATCAAACCATGCTATAATGAAGGATTTAAATATGATTAAGCCTATATGAGTGAAATTATTCTAAAATGAGATATGTATTTAATCTAAGAACATATAAGGTAAGATTAACTAGATATATGCATATTAAAACTAAAATGATTATTAATTTAAAAAATGGAAGTGTATGCTAATAATGAGTAAATAAGTGCACAGTTTAGCAGAGTTTTGATAGCAATTCAATTCAACCTCTGTAATGAGGAATTATGAGTCTCTTAAATAGAATCCAGGAATCCATCAATGGGTGGGATCAACTCGAGTCGATGGTTAGGATTGAAGCGAAGATTCAGTTAAGATAGAAACTTCCTTATGCAGGTGAAGTGAATTGTTTCTGATCTGAGTGTGGTGAGTAGTTAACTAAACTTGTCATAAGTGTGAGAGAAAGTTAATTGGATTTATTCTAATTTCAAGAAGTAGTTCACTCAAAGTTTCTATTTTGAACTGAAGAGAAGATTTTGAGGATATTATTCAATTTAATAAAGTGAGATATGATCTCATAAATGCATTTTCTATTTAATTGAATAATCATATTCAATTAATTAAAGTAGGCATAACTATTGAATTAAATAAATTTAACCCCTTAGTACATTAGTTTTAGAAGATAATTTAATTTAATTAAAGTATAAATACTTCAAATTAAATTAAATTTTAACCAATAGTTTTAATGTGACTAATATGAGTCGATACTTTAGGAATTAAATAAATAGCATAATTAATGCACATTAGGGTCTTCTGCATTTGACAATTAAGTCAAGTAGCAAGTGGCAGAATAAGAATTGCCTAGTGACATAGGACTTAGGATTGATAGACCAAAATTGATGATCATGGCAATGAGCCAATTTTGGGGTATTACACATACAGATGAAAATCCAATAGATATGTTTACGAAGGTAGTAACAAGGGAGAAGTTGAACTCCTCTTTAGCTTCAGTTGGTCTTCTCCACTGAACATGAATAAAAGAATAGCAGAGTCCAGGGTGGTTTGATTCAGTGGGAGCCTCATGGAGTAGAGGCATAGCTACAGGATTAGTCTCCAAGTGGGAGATTGTTGTTTAGAGTGGAGCTTGATCAATCCCCAAGTGGAAGATTATTAGATTGTGGTGACTAATCAGAAAAGTACTATACTTACTTCATAAAATCTTTGGGGCTTGAGCATGTCCGAAAAAAAATTTTGGGCCCTATTTTATCGAGGTTTTGGGCTAACATGTAATTATTAATTATAACTCTAAAGTGGTAAAAATACTTGTATAAAAGAGCTTAGGGTTAGGGATTATTTCATATTTGTGATGTAAAAATTGGTTCTTGCGGTGGTATTGAGCTCTAAGGGATTATAGATTGTAATCAAGTTGTAATCACTGGATCATAATAATATTGGACTTTCTGTTTGGTGGATGTAGCCTAGGGATTGGTGAACCACATTAAATCTTGGTGTCTTGTGTTCTTTTTTATGTGATCAATTATTTTTTGATATTGTTTATATTTGCATGTAATTGTTATTTATGTCTATGGTTTATCTCTAATAATAGAGAGTGGATGGAATAGTAGGGGCTCACAAAGGACTAGTGGGTCTCAGTGCATAGGGTAGAGCCACAAGACAGGGCAGAGCCAGAGATGAGATAGGGGGGTTGGTGGGATGAGGGATGAAGTGAAGAGTTTAGGTACTAGAGGAGGGAGGATGAAGTCACCGCCATCATCACTAGTGGCATAGGGTGCAAAGAGGGACCCGTATGAGTCTCATGGTGAGGATGTGATGGATGAGGATGAGAAGCAATGATATGTTGTATTTTGTGATGATGTACAGTATTTTGTATGGATATTTGTACTATATGGACACTGGATTTGGACTATGATAGACTTTGGTATTCTTTCAAGGATGGGTGATACATTCTTTATTTTTTAAAGATGTGATATATATATATATATATATATATATATATGAGTATTCTTTGGGGTGGGATGTATATGTACCAAGTATTATGTCATGTGATTATTTTACTATACTTTTTTTCTTTTCATGGGATGTATGTATGTGGATAGATGTACGAGATGGACTGACATGTGTTATGTAAGATGTAATGGTGGGTTTGTGAGATATGTATGATATGTATGATGGCACTGACACTCTATCATGCAGGATGTGGTTGTATGTGTGAGATGGATGAGGATACTAATTTGTTGGATGCAAGATGTGATGTTTTTATGAGATGGAATATGATACTAATGTGTTTTATGCAGGATGTGATGTTTTTATATGTGGTGTATGATAAAATAGAATCTAACTGAGAAAATGTTTATGATGATGTAAAATGGATAACATAAAATGAAACTACAAACTATGATGATGAAAACGATAACCAAAATAAATGGATAAATTATGATAATGAAAAAAGGATAAAAATGTACCTAAAACTATGTTGATGAAAATGATAAAAATGGACCTAAAAAATCATGATAATGAGAAAGGATACACATAAAGCTAAGACTATAATAATGGGAAAAAGGATACAAGGAATCTAATACTATGATAATAGAAAAGGATAAAAATCAACCTAAAGCTATGATAATGAGAAAGGGTTAAAAATGCACCAAAAGCTATGATAATGAGAAAGGATAAAAATGCCTCAAAAGCTATGATAATGAGAAAGGATAAAAATGAACCTAAAGCTATGATGATGAGAATGAACCTAAGATTATGATAATGGAAATGAATCTAAGATTATGATAATAGAATTGAATCTAAATTTATGATAATGGAAATTAACCTTAGATTATGATAACAGAAATCAACCTAAAGCTGTGATAACGAAAGAATAGACCCAAAACTATGATGATGGTAAAGAGAAAAAATTTAAAACTATGATAATGAAAAATTATAAAAATGAACTTAAAAGTGTATAATGATGAGAATGAACCTAAGGTTATGATAATGAAAGTGGACAACTAAAACTATGATAAGCAAAATGGATCTAAAACTATGATGAAAATGGATCTAAAAATATGATGATGAAATGTGGAGTTACAATTAACCATAAAGATTATGATGATGGAAACAATAAGTAACTTGGGACTCAAAGAATTATGACAATTTAAATGATGACTAAAAATGAAAAATATCATGGTAATGCAGTGACAGATGAGTGGACATAATATGAAATACAAGTAGAGTGATAGGGAAATGTATGGGGGGATAGGATCAATAGTATATCATTGATCGATTGTAGCCTTGGTTGGGGGGAAACAATGTGCATGCTATGGGTTAGAGGATTATAAACAAGGGAAAAGGGTATAGGCTATTAGATTGGGGTGGAATTTTGGTAGGATGATAGGAGATCTAGGGATGTTTTTAGGAATGGAAATTGGTTAGGTAGATGGGATAGATGTGTGTGGTAAGAAAATGTTAGATTTGATAATACAGATGCAATAAAAGGTAGATGAATGAGATTTTCTTTTTATGGAACAAGGTGATGGGATGATGGAATGATGCTTGAAGCTTAAGGGTGGGGTACTTCATAGAGAAGTACCACCGTGTAGTTTGAGAACTTAATTTTATATAGAAATATTGGTTATATTCCAAGGTTACTAATAACATCGAGGACTTTACCCCAATATTACATAGGACTAACTTGAACAAGCACACAAGGATTGCCCCAACATCACAAATGAATCCCAAAGGAATTAGAGTGGCAACAATACTGGGTAGTCCACAAGCAAACGATATTTCCCAATTTCATCAAGTGATCCAAAATGAGCACATGTTTGGAACATGCAAGGGTCACATCTGACTGACTCACAAGCAGAAAAGACTTGATCAAAACCTTTCTCTGTAATTGCCCCATTCACAATGCACCATGATATAAAAGATTGTGGCAACCTTGAGAAGGTAAGAACCAAATTTCTTGGAAAAGATACTTCAAGAACCGAAAAGTGAAATCCAATATCCATAGAAAGAAATAAATCCATGAAAATGTAACCTTTTTCCAAAGAGATTAGTAGGATGGGATACTGATGGATCAAGATCAAACATGAGGAAGGATACATCCTCCAAGAACCTATTGGTAGCATTTGGGACTTTAACATGAGTTTGGAAACAATAACCTTTCCTAGGACAACTCTTTGATGATATGGGATTCTGCTATAGGGTTCAAAAAATGACTTGCCTTTAGGAGAAATGTGACTTACGACCTAAAAGGGGACATGAGGTATGTTCAAAGAGACAAGACTGAGAAGGAACAAGAATGTACAAGGACCTATAAACAAATTTTTAGGATTTTTATACATTTGGCATGACATGTGAGTGGTGTTATATATAATGGAAAAATCTTAGGATGAGAATATAGCATGAACGATCTAATACACTACATTGTTACTAGAGTTACAAGTGGTATGATACACGAATATGGTACAAGAGAGGAGATATGTGCAATATGTGACATGTAATAAGATACATGGAGATGATACATGTGGAAAGAATCATGCTATAATACACTACTTTGTTTGATTTCCAAGCTCAAGGATGGGGATAGTGGTAGTGATAGTGTGGTAATGTGATTGGAATACCTTGGAAAAATGAGAAGATCGATGACAAGGTATGGAGGGAGATAGTGAAGGGATGTGGATTGTTGATAGACAATGGGAAGGCCAAGAATTAATAGCACCTATTTGCTAGTTTTTCACCAAGGTACCTATCCAAGGCACTTAAATTGCCAAGTTTTCACCATTGGACACTTGTTTGTCTTTCACTTTTTTGGATTTTATTTTATTTTTTAGCTTTTCTTTTTTTTTCAATAGGATTAATAGGATACACATAGGATTTTAGGCATAAAATTTCTTGAGGTGGATGATGTTGGTGGGATCATTCAATACTTCACCTTCTAGGGTTGATAGATGGTAGGCTCTAGAGCCAAAAGATGTCATGATAAAATATGGACCAAGCCATGTGGGATCAAACTTGCCCTTCTTTTCTTGGTCTATCCAAACTTTCATATTTTCTTTGAGGACCATTTCACCTTCTTGAAACTATCATGGGTGAACCTTTTTATTGAAGCTTTGCTTAAGGTGATTTTGATAGACTATGAGATGGTCATATGCATGTTTCTTTTTCTCATCAAGTAGATCTAGCTAGGTTACTTTGGCTACTCTGTAATCCTCATCTAATATCCATCCTCGTAAAGAAATACACAAGGATGGGATTTCAACTTCAATAGGTAGTACTTATTTGGCACCATAGACCAGGGAGTATGGGTTTGTGTCTATGGATGTACAAGATGAAGTGCCATAGGCTTATAGGGCTGGGTTGATTTGCAAATGCCAATCATGGCCAGAATCATTGACAACTTTCTTTAGGATTTTGAGTAAGGTTTTGTTAGTTGACTCAACTTGACTATTACCTCGTGGGAAGTAGGGGCTAGAAAAATGGTGATGGATGTGAAGTGTACAACTCTTACATGTTGAGGTTTTCAAAGCTACCCCCATGAGCAATGAAAATGGTAGTCAAATGTTGGAGTGACATATGGTATGATGCAAGATGAATTTGAAAATTTAAATTCCTATGGCAATGACAAGTGGGACTGCTTCTACCCACTTAGTGAAATAATCAATTGCAGTGATTATCCACTTGTGTCCTTCTCAAGAGAGAGGTGTTATAACACCAACAAGGTCAAACCCCTAGCATGAAAATGGCTTTGGTGGTGTAATGGGTTGAAGATCTTGAGCTAGAGCTCATATTAAATTTGCATGTTTCTTACAAGGTAGGCACTATTTGAAAAAGTTGCAAGCATCATGCTCTAGAGTAGGCCAATAATATCCAACTCTAAGTATTTGCTTAGCTTAGACTATACCACTTGTGTGAGCACCATAAAGTCCAATGTGTACCTCTTTGAGAGATATTGTAGCCTTATTTTGGTCTAAACACTGAGAGAGAGTTTCATGATAACCACAACCATATAGGGTGTTAGATACGATAGTGTAGTGGAATGCTCTTTGAATGAAGTTCTCATGAGATGGGGAGATATGATACCATTTAGAAAATAAGCATGAATTTTATAGTACCATGGGGATTGGGGACCAACTAAGATGCATACCCATGTTGATTCATCATTCTTGTATGCAAGCTCATGTAGCTACTCAACTAAGAATTCATATTGTGTAGCTTCTTGAGGGATCTCCAAGAGTGAACCAATAGTAGTCATGGAACCTATAGTCTTGTTTAACAATCTAGGAACTTGTGTGAATTGGAACTGAGTAAAGTGTTATTTCAGCTAATCTACCAATTCTTTGTAAGGTTGAAGTCTATTATCCTTGGTTTGATACTCATCAAGGACTTTCTTGATAATTAGCTATGAATCTCTAAAGACTTGTAGCTCTATCATGTTCCACTCAACTGCTATTTTGAGCCCTACAATAAGAGCTTCATATTCTAAGATGTTATTGGTGCACTAGAATTAGAGTTTGAAAGACTTAGGAATGTAGTCATCTTGAGGAGTGACCAACAATATGTCAGCTCCAAGAACCATGGGATGTGTAAGATCCATCAAAGTATAGTTTCCAAGATGATTGTTCCTCTATCAGGAAGAGATGTTCATCCGAGAAGTTCATAATGAGGGGTTGATCAGCAACAAGGCACATTGACCAAGTGATCTACTACTACTTGACCTTTAATGGCTTTTCTATCAACATACTAAATGTCAAATTCACTGAGTAGCATGTCCCATTTGGCTAGGTAGCCTATCAGTATTGTGCATGATAACATATATTTTAAAGGATCGATCTTGGATATAAGTTGCACAGTGTGACTCAACATGTAGTGACGGAGCTTCTAAGTGGTGAAGACCACAACTAAGCAATTTTTTTTCATGGGTGTAGAATTAAGCTCATACCAAACTAGAGTGTGATTGATGTAGTAAATATCCCTCTCTTTTCCATTATTGTCAAGTTGTGCTAGATGTGCACCTAGTGTTGTTGGGTAGCTTTGATGTATAATATAAGTGGCCTTCCTGCAACTAGTGGAACCAAGATAGGTGGATTAGCCAAGTATTGCTTGATCAATTCAAATTTTCATTGGAAAATAGGATCCCATCTAAAATTCTAGTCCTTTTTAGCAAGTATGTAAATGGTTGACACTTATTTGCTAGCTGTGAGATGAATCTTTGGACTGATTGTAGCTTCCCCTAGAGAGAGAAAAGTTGTATGAGTGTCTTGGGAGGAGACAAATGTTAGAATGGGGTTGCTATTACACCAAAAGACTAATCTATCAATGCTTGATACAACCACTCAACTTATAGTACATAGGAGGTGGTTAAGCCCTTATCACAAATCTTAAGGGGCGTACTAAACAAATTTCTAACAATCTCCCCCTCCATGTTACCTGAGGGTCTGAGAATTTGAACCTGTGACCAAGCTCTGATACCACTTGTTAGAATGGAGTTATTGTTGCACCAAAATACTAATCTATTAATGCCTAATACAACCACTCAACTTATAGTACACATGAGATAGTTAAGCCCTTGTCACAAATCTTAAGGGGAGTGTTGAAAAAATTTCTAACAACATATCCATGATGGCCTTGACCTTTTTAGGGTCAATCTCTAAACCACACCTTGATAAAATGAACCCTAGGATCTTTCTAGATGTGACACTGAAGATGCATTTATTGGGGTTGAGCATGACATGGTAGTTAGCTAGCCAATCAAACACTAACTCAAGCTAAGAAAAGTGATCAAGGGCATTAAGAGATTTAACTAGAATATCATCCACATAATCCTCAAGGGTTTTATGGATGAGGTCATGGAAGATGACCGCCATGGCTCACTAAAAGGCTTCCCTAGTGTTTTTCAACCTAGATGGCATCATGTTAAAACAAAATATTCCCCAAGGAGTAGTAAATGTTGTCTTATATTGATCTAGTTCTACTATTTGAATTTTATTGTATCCTAAGAAATCATCCATGAGTGAGCTCATGGCCTACAATGATATCAAGAATCACATCTATATTTGGAAATGGGAAATCATCCTTTGGACAAACCTTGTTAAGGTCTCTAAAAATTGTGCAAATATTGATACCACCATAAGGCTTTGTAACAGGTACCATGTTGGAGATCCAATCTAAGTAGTCAACTGGGTGAATGATTTTTGCATCTATTAATTTTTTCTAACTCCACTTTGACCAATAGGGCAACTTTGAGATGCATCTTACAAATTTTTTTCTTGACTGGTTTAGCCTTTGGATCTACTGCCAAGTAGTGTACCACTAACTTAGAGTCCAACCCCGACAAGTCTTGATATGACCATGCAAACCATCCTATATTTTCTTGGAGCACCTCAATGAGAAGGTTTGCTTGTTCTAGTGGTAGAGATATTGCAATGTATGTGATTTTTGGTGTCTCTCTTAGACTAATATTGACTAGTCTGGTTTTCTCTATTAGGATTGATGGCACTGATGGCCTATGATCTTGTGGGGGAAGGATGAAATCTCAATCCTCAAGTGCCTCAAAAAAAATCTCACCATGAGCAAAACTACCATGACACATGTTACCCATTTTTGACATTTACATTTCCAATATGGAAAAACAACCAAGTTAAAAATAGTAATCTTGTCCACAATTTTGTCTCTTAGTCTAGACCCCCATAAAAGTCACAAAATGAGTCATCAAGGCTCTAAAAATAGCCTACCTATATTCTACTAAGGAAAAGACTCATTTAACAACTCACTAACCACTTTCTAATGCATAAACAAGTGGAAAACTCCCACAAACTAATTCTAGAATTTTCCACGAAATATCATGTACTTAATTGCTGGGGGCCAAGAGGCCCATAGACTCTGAACACCATCTAAACTTCTCTGTGCTCATGGGCTTAGTTAATTCATCAGCAACATTCGCCAAAGTCTCTACCTTTTCCAGCTTCACCTTGCCATCCTCGACCATATCTCTCACAAAATGATATTGTACATCAATGTGCTTGGTCCTCGCATGAAAAGTCAGGTTCTTCGCTAGGCAAATTGCACTCTGGTTGTCATTATAAATTGTCAATGCACCCTGTTTGAACTCTATATCTGAACACAATCTCTTTAGCCAGATGGCTTTTTTGCAGGCATGAGTAGCTGCCATATACTCTACCTTAGTAGTGGACAAAGCAACCACAGCCTGTCGCTTACTCATCCAACTGATTGCACCACCAAATAATGTAAACACATATGCACTGGTGGATCTTCTTCTATCAACATCACTAGCCTAGTCTGAATCCACATAGCCTCGAATATCCAAGGAATGCTCACTTCCTGTTTGATGAAAACATATTGAGTACTCTGAGGTACCCCGTAAGTATCTGCAAACTCTTTATATTGCATCCCAATGTGCTCTTCCTAGATTAGACATATAACGAGAAATTACTCCCACTGCTTGGGCAATGTTTGGTCTTGTACAAACCATAGCATACATCAAACTTCCAACAGCACTCTAATATGGTACTCGACTCATCTCTTCCATCTCCAATGGGGATGTAGGACAATGTGAGCTAGAAAGCTTTGTTCCCATAGTAACCAAAACACTCAATGGTCTTGAATCCTACATATTGAATCTTTTCAAAATAGTACCAACATACTTACTTTGGCCTAGCCAAAGCTTTCTGTTCCATCTATCTCTTATAATCTCCATTCCCAGAATGTGCCTAGCTGCACCAAGATCTTTCTTTTCAAAATTTATTGAGAGTTGAGATTTTAACTCTACAATCAAACCTTTTCCTTTTCCAATAAACAACATGTCATCAACATACAAGGCAATAACCAGAAAACCAGCACCATCAGATTTGAAATATATACAATGATCAGATTTAAATCGCACAAATCCAAAACTCAACACATATGTATCAAACTTCTGGTACCACATCCTAGGACTTTGTTTTAAACCATACAAGGATTTCTTCAATTTATAGACCAAATGACTTTTACCTTTCACCACATATTTCTCTGGTTGTGACATGTAAATTTCTTCCTCCAAATCTCCATGAAGGAAAGCAGTTTTCACATCCATTTGCTCGATCTCTAGGTCATAAGCTGCTGCAATAGAAAGAAAAAATCTAATGGATGTCATTTTGGCTACTAGAGAAAAAATCTCACCATAATCTACTCCCTCAACTTGAGAGTAACCTTTTGCAACCAAATGTGTTTTATACTTCTCAATGCTTCCATCTGAACCCATCTTCTTTTTGAACACCCATTTACAACCAACAGGCTTCTGTCCTTCAGGCAATGGTACAAGGTCCCATGTTCAATTCCTCTTAAGAGCTGCCATTTCTTCATCCATGGCTATTTTCTAGGACTCTAAATTATTCATACCAAGAGCCTCTTCTACAGATCTTGGTTCATCAATGTTAGCATTCAATGCAAATATGCACCTCCAATCATCAAGAGAATACCCATACCTTTCAGGTGGTTTCCTTTGTCTAGTAGATCTTTGAACAAGATCTAGTTCAGGTTCAGGAGGTTCAGCTTTGTGATTAGGTTATCCCTCTTCCTCTAATGATTTAGAACTCGTAGAGCTCTCTTTAACATCTTGTCTTTCTAAGGGCCTTGATTCAACTTTCTCAGGTGTAGTAGGAAGTTGAATCACATCTTTCTTTTCTTTAATTTTTTTTGGCTGTACTATAATATAAGAAGGCTTAATTTCTCTAAAAATAACACTTCTGGAATAAAATACCTTTTGTGCAATAGGATCCCAAAGCTTGTATCATTTCACACCATAACTATATCCAATGAAGATACATTTTACAGCTTTGTTGTCCAATTTTGTTCGCTTCTCCTTTGGCACATGAGCATATGCCTCACAACCAAACACTCTCAGATGTCTAAGTGAAGGCTTGTGGCCCGACCATGCTTCCATTGGCATCTTATCAACAAGAGCTGATGTAGGAGACATGTTTATCAGGTAGCAGGCAGTGGCTACAGCTTCAGCCCAAAACTTTTGTTCTAGTTCAGCACCACTCAGCATACTCCTAGCCTTCTCCATCAAGGTCCTGTTCATTCTTTCTGCAACTCCATTTTGCTATGGAGAATACGAAGTTGTCTTCTCTCTTTTAATACCACAATCTTTACAAAATGTGTCAAAAATATTGGAGCAAAATTCACCACCATTATCAATTCTCAAGCATTTTATTTTCTTTCTAGTCTGCAATTCAACCATTGCTTTAAATTCTTTGAAACGACTGAAAACTTCAGCTTTACTCCTAAGGAAATAAACCCATGTTCTTCTACTGAAATCATCAATGAAAGAAACATAATAAACTGATCTACCAATAGAAGGAACATCAACTAGACCAAATACATCTGAATGAATTAGATCCAAAATACATGAAGACTTATGAGAACTCAAGTAAAACTGAATGCAATTTTGTTTACCATAGATACAATGCTCACAAAAATCAAACTCAAGATTGCAGTCATTCAACCCATCAACAAGGTTCTTATTTTTCAAGGGTCGTAGGCCCTTGTCACCTATGTGGCCAAGTCTCTGATGCCATAACATAGTCTTCTTTGTAGGAAACTTTGATTCGGTAGATAGAGCACCCTTGGGTACCCAAAAACCACAACCATCTATTGAAAGAGAAACTCTCTCCTTCTCCAACTGAGTAGTCTTTTTCACAATCTTATCAGAAGTACTATTGCACTCGACTGTGCATGCATCAAGTTGGTACAATGTACCCAATCTACTTCCTCTCACTATTACCATAGCGCCTCTCACCATTTTTATACCTGCTTCAAAAAATTGTACATGCACACCCGCATCTATTAGCTTACTAACAGATAACAAATTCCTTGCTAGTCTAGGGATATGCAAGAAACCATCAAATCTTCTAATTCTACCATCAAAAAATTTCACACGAATACTTCCATGACCAACAATATCAAGTACTGAATTATCACCCAAATACACCTTACCACTATCAAAAATTTTATACTTACTAAACCAGTTCCTATTAGGAGTCATGTGGAAAGATGCACCTGAATCTATTAACCATGCATTTTCACCTGCATGAGTGGCCAAGGCTGCAATGAAAGCATCTCCATCTTCCTTCTCGAACTCAGAATAAGAATCTTGCTTCTTCTTCTTCTTATTTTTCTTCTCCTCTTTGCAATCCTTTTGGAAGTGTCCAGGTTTGCCGCAATTCCAGCAAATTGCCTTGGACTTACTAGGGGATTTTGATCTCCCCTTATTTTTGGACTTAGAATGGTCATGCTGCTTTTCGTTCTTGCCTCTTTCTTTTGGTCTTCCGCGAACACTCAAAGCCTCTTTGGCATTTAGAGGGACCTTCCTTCTCATCTCCTTAGAAAGTAGAGAACCAACAACGTCCTCCATCTTCAAGACAACTGAAGTGCTCCCTATAGCCATCACAAGACTATCCCATGAGTCTAGCAATGAACATAACAAGATTTGACACCTTTCTTCTTCATCCATTGGCACCCCTAATGAGGTCAACTAAGTCACCAACATATTAAACCTTTCCAGATGCTCAAAAATTTGTCCACCTTCTTCCATTCTCAAGGAATACAACTTCTTCCTCAAGAAAATCTTATTCACAAGTGATTTCACTTGATAGATCTCACTAAGATTTTTCCAAAGCTTCTTCGTGGTAGGTTCTTTATGGAGATTAATCAAAATTGAGTCTGCAAGACACAATCCTATGAGACCTTTAGCTTTTCTATCATTCACATCATATTGTGCGGCTAATGTCAGATCTGTGGACCTCAGCTTGTTCTCATCAATCGCATCCCATAGATCCTGATCAGTCAACAGATCTTCCATCTTCAGCTTCCACATCTCAAAGTTTGTGCCATAAAACTTTTCAACATCAATTCTCCCTGACATGCTTGCCATCTTTTCAATCCTACAACACAGAAATGAAATGCTCTGCACAAACTCCCACTCAAACCTTGATTAGCTCAAAAAACCCTGTACCCAACAAATAGAACCAAAATTGGCCAGGCTCTGATACCATTTGTAAGGAAGCAAAGGTGCGCGAAATCGCTTCCTATGCTAATATTTGATAACAAAGAACACACAACACAGTGATTACCATGGGGAAACCCTTTCGAGAGAAAAACCCCACCCTCCAAAACTCGCACAATGTATTATCAAACCAAGATGATTACAATACACTTGCAATGCAAGTTCTTATAGGAGTGCATCACCACAACTCGAACTTGGAGAGACTCCTTCTAGCACTAGTCTTGCAAACTAAACTCAATTACACAAACACCTCCCCAAGCCCTCCTTTTATAGTGATTTTACAACCTAGAAACCACTTATGGTTTTACAAAACCATGAGCAAAACTACCATGACACATGTTACCCATTTTTGACATTTACATTTCCAATATGGAAAAACAACCAGGTTAAAAATAGTAATCCCGTCCATAATTTTGTCTCTTAGTCTAGACCCCCATAAAAGTCACAAAATGAGTCATCAAGGCTCTAAAAATAGCCTACCTATATTCTAGTAAGGACAAGACTCATTTAGCAACTCACTAACCACTTTCTAATGTATAAACAAGTGGAAAACTCCCGCAAACTAATTCTGGAATTTTCCAAGAAAAGATTGTAAGGTTGAGACACATGTTTCTCAACAATGCCATGGCCTTCCTTTTATGCTTGGCAGCTTTGCTCCTTCAACACCACCTCCTGTTGCATTTTACTTCCTCTCTGTCGTACCCTGCTCTTTAAAATGCAGGTCCATTAACGTGGGGTCTTGCCCTGTCTGTTGTAGGTGCCTTCCTTGGCATGGAGTGGGGCTTCACGTTACATACTGCCCTACCTTCTTCCATGCACATGGACCCCTGCTACGTAGAACTGTTCCCTTTTCATTGAATAGATATAGCTCAAAATGTGGGTGCTCTCTCCCCTGCAAAAACTTGGATCTTCCCCTGCTTCCAGTCATGTAGACCATCTCCTTTGCATGGGAAACATTGTCTCCTTCATGTTGCGGCCTTCATCTTTTGATGCCATCCTCCAATCTTAAAATGTGGGCAAATGCTATTGGACGTGGGAGCCCCTCCTTTGATCTACAGTTTTGTTTTAACGTGGAGCCTCTCCCTCCATCTTTCCTTTGGAAGCCCTGCGTCCTCAGCCAACTAAAGATCACTACCTCCTGCGTGTTTGTTTTTTAGCTCCCCATTGTTTTATACATACTCTACCTCCCTATGCATGGGATGTTTGCCTCATTTTGCAATTCAAACTTCTCATCACTAAGTGTGAGAGTCCTTCTGTTTGGAGTTCCTCAAGAAAATGTTCTTTAAAACAATGTCTCCATTGAAACATTTTAATTAAAAAATTTATCAAAATCTTGGAGCTTTTCTTCCAATGTTGGAGTGACTCTACCACAGCATTTAAATATCATACAAATGGAGAAATAAAAATGCATTGTATTTATTGTGCTCCCTGTACTAAGAAAATTAAAATGGAAAAAACTCGGACATACTTGTAGGAGAGCGTAATCACAAAGGCCCTTAAACCCATATCTTATAATCATTATGATAGTCATATTTCTATAACTTCCCACATTCAGAGAAATTTCAATGTATTTTGGGCGTCAATCCAAAAAAAAACCATTTAATCCATGTGCAAATTATCAATCTGATGTAATTAGTCGGACCCCAAAGCGGGTCTGGCTAAAAAAAAAATTCATTTTCGAACAACTAATATGAAAAATAATCCAATGACCTTCTTGAATTGACTGGAATCATAATCGAGCATTGAATCATCATTAAAACTCATTTTAAATCATTTTCACACCACTGTGAAATTTGTGCTAGGAGGCTTGTTGCCTGGCTTTAAAAACTGATGAAAATGCCTAGTCGAGCTCCAAAACTCTGGATCTTTGTTCTCCCTGACACATTCAATAGGCCTACCAAATCTCGTCGCATGACTAAATCGAGGTCAAAATATATTGACCTCTGAACATGCCTACTTAAATTCACCTGCGAATAAACATGTCAAAAAGTTGGAAATTGCATTTGGTTTTGGCCTTGAAAACTAGGCAAACTGGCAATTGAGATTCTGAAAACTAGGCATTGATACTTTGTCATGAGGAGAATGTAATTCTATGATTTGGGCTCATGAAGAATCACGGGGCGCATTTGGAGAATGTCTGAAGTTGGCTACTTGGATTCGCAGGACAGTGAACATTAGTAAAATAATGTTTTTTACAAATGGAAAGTCCCTGGCAAAGTGTGCAGACGGATTCATCAAGACTTGAAAACTGGCACATTTGTAGTATTTTTAGAGTATAATGCAAGGGTACAACCCATTTGGTCCCACCAATCGTGGACTCAAAGATATGACATCTCGAACAAGGCTACTGACTCATCTACACTTCATGACACCAGTAAAAAGTTATAAATTGCATTCGGAATCACGTTTGAAAACTGACCAAACGAATTCATCATAAGCTCAAATTTAGAGCATAGCAAGTATCTGACCCCTAAAATATGATGGAAAATGAATTTTCTCATTTGGGTGAACTAGTCTAAAGTTATAGCTTGTCAAACAGGGCTACCTAGAAATATGCACAATATGCAGATTTATGAACATAGTAAATTGCCAACTTTGAGGGGTTCGAAACCTAGTCAAACGAATTTGAAATGACTTAAACTTGGAACATAGGTTCTTTGGTATGCATACTAAACATCCTCAAAGTGGCAAGCATGAAACATAACTGAGTAAAAGATATTCAAAGGAAAACATGCCCTCCTGTCATTGTTTGACACCTAGGCAAAAAATGTGAAACTGAAGACTACTCAAAATGGGACTTCGCAGAATGGTCCAGAATTGTATTGCATAAAATTGTAACCAAGATTATGCAAACCTCAAACTATGAACAAATGAATAAGCAAATGAAAAACAAAGACCATTCCACCTCTACAACTCAACAAAGGCATCCATAAGAAGCCTTGTTGGTGTATCTTAGATGGAGAGTATGTTTGGTATGCTCTTAGGAACACAATAATGGATGAATCTCTTGGATGTGTGAATTCAAGTGTGAGTGATGGAATATGTACCTAGACTAGATGATATGAGAAATCAAAATGACAGAATGATGATGCAATGATAAGAGATTCTAATGGTACCTAATGAATGATAATGACTTCTAATGACTCCTAACCCACCCCCCTGCTTGGAAAAGCTTGAGACAAGCCGTCTATTTAAAGTAGATGGAGAAAGCATCTAGAATGTGCTTAGAAGCCACTAGGAGATAAGGATAAGGATTGACAACTAAGCACAGGAGATAAGGATAAGGATTCACAACTAAGCACCTTATCTCACATTCTAGATAGATGGATAAGACTGATGAGATGGCATGTGTGTGTAGAAGGTTCCTATGGTGTAGACAACATGTGCTTAAAAGATATATGGACCCATGTGATGACAACCCATATGAATGCACATACTTCTAGGCAGTTTGGATAAAGATTAAATTAAATGAAATTTAATTTAATCAAGGTCTAGAAGAATTAATGGGAATATGGAGGATTTTAAATAAATAAAATTTATTTTAAAAAAGGAATATGTGGAGAATCATGTGTTAATTTAAATTAACACATTAGAGCTAGGAGTATTTAAATTAAATTTAAATACTTAGGCAAAAATGAACCTATTTAATTAAAATAATTTAATTAAATAAGTAGAGGAATGTGACTAGTATTAATTAGATTAATATAGTCATTTGGGACGATTTTTGGTGTCTACATTTTGCCCCTCTTTGATTTGATGTCGGTACGACATCATATCAAAGAAAATACAGGTTGCCCCAGAGAAGATAGGAGAGGACTGGTGACAACGACAAAGGAGAAGGGTGATGGAAAATGATAATCTAAATGCAACTTAACTACATGAACTCAAGAGATTCAATTGTGTTCATATGGAGAGCAAACCTTATTTTAATATTGCAAGAGGATTTATGCACCAAATGCTATAGAAGCATAGATGACAAGATTCCTTTGCGTGTATTAGACTCTTAACACAATGGATGTAGGTTTCAGAGTCATGAGGGAACAAATGACATATACGCACTGGAGAAGTCTGGGCACACCCAAAGTCTTTTTAAGGAGCTTGGTGGAAAGTGTGCTAACCCGTTGCCCCCAGTGAGCAATGCATTAATATAACTTGAAACTTACATAGATGTGCTAAAGAATCATGAAAACAGATCATATTGCAAAATAACATGTGTAATCAGGATAAGCCATTCAAATGATACCAGGATAGGGAAGATCGAGGCACACTGGGGGAGGCTATCACTGACACACAAAGATAAAATTAACAAAAAGACATTATGACTAAGTAGTCATTCAATTCACCATGCTTGCCATGAACCTGATAAATTTGTTAAGCCTGTGTAGGAAGGATTCATCCTGTAAGGCAAAAACTGATTGATTGATTGAATTGAAATGAGATATTTGTGATTGCTTGCTGGTAATGACAGTAAAAGGAATGATGTTCTCAAATCATTGAGTCTAAATGTGAATTTGTGTAAGCTTGTTTGCAATCACTATTTGATGAGGTTGGTTTTATGGATGGAAGCTCAGTATGGATAAGATAAGATAAGATAATGGATGAATTGAATTGGAATGGAATGGAAGGAAACGATTATGAAAATAATAAATATTCTGTTAGAGGAAAATGTGTTGAATGGAAGACTAGAAATTTGATCAAGGTAGATGCAAATAGAATGAAGGAATTGATTATGGAAATGATGTGAATGAAGTGATTGGAAGAAGAGAATATGATGATATTAGAGGATGAATGAATTGATTGAATAGATTGGGAGACTTGGATTGAATTTGATATGAATGAATAAATAGAATGGATAGAAATGAATTGATTGAACGAATTTGGAATAAAATGGATTGAATGTAAAAGATTTGGATTAAATTTGATATGAATGAATGAATATAAGTGAATGAATGTGGAATAGAATGGATTGAGACCAATGACAAGGGAGAGCCACGGTATTTATAAATGGATAGGAAGGTTGGGTAGATATATGAATGGAGGAATAATATGGATGACCAACGGATATAGTTATAACGGAGAACCAAGAACCATATTTCAAAGGAGTGACCAACAATGCCCCATTCCAAGGATATGAAAATGGAAGGAAATAATGGTGGGGAAGGATTGCATGAAAATGGACGGATGGTGTGAAAGCTCGCATATGGAGGAAGAGAAGGCATGAAAAAGGGATAATGATACGAAGGATATAGAGGAGGGATAATTATATGAAGGATATGGATGGAAAAGGGATAATGATATGAAGGATATGAAGGAAATGTGTGATAAGAAGTGGATGAAATGAAAGGGATAACCAAGATCAAGGGTATATGGAAGAAGGATAGACGTGCATAGGATTATGGATGGAAAAGGTATGAATGAACATGAAAAGAGGATGGGAATATGTATGCATATGGATGGAAAATGAATGCATGAACATGAACGTGACAAGGACTATGGAATGCAAGATAGGGATACCATGTCAAGATCAAACATATGAAAGAATGTAGGAAGTATATAGGATAATGTATGGATAATGGACAAATGAACATGAACATGACAAGGACTATAGGATAGGGATGTCAAGATCAAATATATGTAAGAATTATGGGAATATGTAGGAAAGCTAATGTGGAAAGGATATGGAAGGTATTTATGGATGGATGAGAGGAAAGGGAAAGTCACGATCAAATATGGGAAAAGTATAAAGACATGTGGATAATGCGGAAGGGATATGGAAAGTGTAAATCAAGATCAAAGATGGGAATGACAATGGACGATAGATGGAGTATAGAAGATAGGTAAGGAAGAACAATATGGATGGAACTTACCCCTAGTATAGAGTGCAAGTGGAAAAAGGGAAGTTAATGGATAGGTAAGTGAAAGTGGAAGACATAGTAGGAAAATGAAGGGAGGACTCAAGCATCTAGGTATATGGATGTATCCCTTGATATTTATGCTTCTTTAATTTTTTTATTATTATTTTTATTTTCAAGGAATTGTTGGTATTTTCTCGTAGATGTTGATAGGGTAAGGAAAAGAATGCTAAAGTGAATTGGGGAATAGAAGACAATGACCTATGAAAAAGTTTCGATTAAGGGAGTTGAGTAGGTAGGAAGAAGACATGGTTGATGGATACTAGGTTGGAAGACTTGTGAAGGAAGTGGAAAGATCTTCATTGGCACACACCTTGAAGGGTGGTGGAAAGGAGTAAATTGTGAAGGATGTGTAGGAGAAAGTTGGAATTTTGGGATATAGGGACCCAAAATGGATGAAGGAGATGATAGAGTTGGGATGGCGGATTTGGGTGTATAAGGACCCAAAATGGATTTGGAAAATGGAGGTTGGGAGAATTTATGAAGGAGGGAGGCCTTTGGATTAGCAGAATTGGATGTCATTTGGAATCTTTCTTTGAGATTCATTGCTACATTAAGTAGCTTTGGTATCCACATAACTTTTGTACTTTTGATTTTTAGCCTTTGTGGCTTTTTGATTTCATTTTGGATCTGATTTTTCTTTTCTTGGACATGTCGCTTAGATGGGACATGTTGATCCTTACGCTTTTGTGGATTTTCGACTTTGTTTTCTTTTTCTTTGGCATCCAATTTGCTTCCATTGGCCATGGTATGGGTGCATGAAGGTAAATAAGATGGAGAACGTATAGAAGGTGAACGTTGGAAGGAATTCAAGGACACCTTTTGTTGATCTTTACTAGGACTATGAGGGGATAAATTGGAAGACGTGGATAAGGTAGAAGGATGTAAATAAGGACCTAATATGGAAGGAAGGGAAGAAGAGTTTGACGATGGAACATAAGGACCTAGAATGGATGGACTATAAGAACCTAAAATGGACTTGGAAGATGAAGGAGGAGAAGTTTTAGGTGTGGAAGGAAGATTTTTGGAATTGGAAAATGTGGAAGGTGTACCAACATCTTGAGGAATTATTTTTTTAAGGGGATACTTAGTATTCTCAATGCAAGATGCAAGTCTAGGTGTATGGGGTTCATGAGGGGATTGGATAGGTGTGATAGGATCATGTGAAGGAGTAGGGTTATGAGGGGGATCATGAGGAATAATAGGATCATGAGATGGAGAGGGATCGTGAAATATGGATGAAGGGGTGCATTGATCTTGACTTGGAAGAGGATCATTGAGTGGAACAAGTGGATTGTGAGATGGAATAGGTTCATGAGATGGAATGGAGGGAGTGGAACTATGAGATGGAGTACCTTGATCTTGACATGAAAGAATATCATATAGCTCAAGGAGTGGATCATGAAATGGACTAGAATCATATAAGGACGTGGAAGGAATGGAATCATGTGGTGAAAGAAGATCATATAGCATGGTAAGTGGATCATCATATGTGGGCGTGGAGGAAATGGAATCATGAGATGGAGTAATTTGATCTTGACATGGAGGAGTATTAGTGAATGGAGTGGAAGAAACTTTTTCATGAAGGGGAATATCTATGGATGCTAATGCTGGAGATGGAATGGAATCAGTAATGTGCATGGTAGGTGTAATGTCTTGATCTTGATTAGGAGGGGAATCAGAAGATGGACTAGGAGGGATGGATGAATCTTGAGGGATAGTGGAATGATGGGATGGAGAAGTGCTCAGATCTAGAGGAGAAGAGGAATCAATAACATCATGCTTTGAAGGAAGGTCTTGAGATGAAACTGGAGGTGTGGCTTTGGGTGATTGGCTCACATTATGCTTAATTTTCAATCTAGCCAAAAGTGATGTGAAATACCCCTGACAAGGTGGGGATGACATTGTTGGAGGCATAGGAGATGATGTTGTTGGAGGATTAGGGGATGATGTAGTTGGAGGACTAGAGGATAATGTTATTATAGGATTAGGATTTTGTGGAGGTGGAATTATGGATAAAGGATTTGGATTAAGTTCATAGTAAGGGGGATTACATGGAGGATTAGGATTGGATGGGACATGAGAACTAATGCCTTTGAAATATGAGAGATAATTCTTCATTTCCTCCATTTTCTTGGCAAGGGTATTTACGTCTGAGGCATTGTGTGGGCCATGAATGGAATTGTATGGAGGGATATGAGAGCTAGAAAATGAAGGACACATAGCAAAGAAAATGACCTTTTCCTACGGACTTATTTTGTCCAAGAGTGTATTCTTTAGTTCCTCAATTCCTATGGCAAGGTCATTTATGACGGAGGAATTATATTGGCTATGGTTGGAATTGTCTAAAAATGAAGGATAAGGAGATAGATTTCCCTTGTCAAAGGTAGGAGAATGATGAACATGAGATAGATTAGAATTCAATTGTTGAGAAGGAATTTGATATGGAGGAGGTACAAGACCATCTTGTCGTGCAATATTGTCAATCATTGGAAGAAGCGGATTTGAATCCATGGATGCAAGATGAAAAGTGATGAAAAGATTTGAAGAGGGAATATGAACTTGGAATTAGGAGCTTTGTGCTGATTGGACTTTGATTTGATTTGATTTAAAATTGATTGCACTTGATATGATTTGATTTGATTGAATTTGAATTGATTTGATATTGATTTGGTTTGGATTTGGATTGGATGAGGGTTCGATTTGATTTGATAAGAACCCTATGATAGTGCAAACAAAGTGAATGTTTGATTTGAATGAAAGTCCAATGATAAGACAATGCTCCTATGTCCGAAGTATAGTATGTGATGTCAAATTGAAATAGAAGTTTTTGAAAGATTGATTATGACTTGGATGACTGAATTTGACAAGGGATTGGATTAGAAGAATGCTGATTTGAAGGATCAAATTAAGAATGCATGATGAGCTTGACTAGGGAAATTGAATATGAATAATGATGAATCATGACTAGGATGAAGATTAGGAATGTGATTGAATGACAAGGAAATGATTTAGATAAATAAAGAGGGTGAAGATGTCAAGCAATGTTTTGAATGATGAAGGTAAGATATGTAAGACGGAACGATGTCTTGGATGGAAGGAATATGTGACGTGAAATGATTTGGAATGATGATTAAGAAGAGGTGTTTTTTTGTGTTTTTGAAATTTTTTTGATTTTTTAGGATTTTTGAACTTTTATGATTTTTTTTTGAATTTTTAGGTTTAAGATGCAAAAGCAAACAATGAAATATGTACAATACAAATGTGTTTCAAACACTCCAAAAACACCAACAGTCCTATAAGGTTGAACTAGGCTGTACAAGGCTCAACTAGGGGGCATCCTCGAGATACGCAAGGTACGTGAGGCTCGAATCTGTAGATGAAAGGAAATATTGCCACACAGCCAGGGGGAGACAGTAACCCAATCTCCTCCTTCACTTCCCAAAGGTATAAACTTCTTTGGGGCTTAGCCAAGAGTGACAATATTACACTTCCAAGAGAGGTGTCTTTCGATTCACCTCTCAATTTTTATACTCCGCCAGAACGCTGGAGTTGAGGTCGTCCCAAAGGGTGATGAAATTCCCAAGCAGGCCTCCTAGAAAAATTTTTAAAAGTCCACTTATTTCTTGTGCACCCAAGATCACCCAAAGGTGCGAGGGGAGAGAATACGTAAGTGGACTTAGGGTTTAAAAGACACACATTAGTTGCCAAAGAAATTTTAAGTTTTCTAATCTAATTGAAGACACACGTGATTAAAATGCACAATGTTCATTCAATGTTGCAAAAATCAGGCACACGAAAAGCAAAAAAAATTTAGTTTTTTGAATGTTTTGGTGAAAAGGAAAATAAAAATAAAGATCTAAATGCCTTTATGCACAAAATAAATTTGATTCTAAATAAAAGTAAAGGTCTATTTGAAGGAAATAAAAAGCAAATTTTTTTTTTTTTTTTTTTTTTTTTTTTTTTTTTTTTTTTTACCAAAAATCTCATGGATTATAAACTTGGCACTGAACTACAATATTAGATTCAAACACCTCAGAAATATCAAAATCTCACAAAGCAGAACCCATCTAGAAAACATCAAGAACCAGATGGAAAGAAAAATGAACTCAGAGATCGTTGAGCATTCTTATTATTTGCATTGTCGAATGAATATGAACCATTCCAATTGAGTCAGCTCATTAACAGAATCAATGAAAGACGAGAACAAAACTCAAGAAAGCTCCGCTGAGGAACAGAGCAACAGATCCAGAGAGCAGTGCAGTTAAAGAAGAAGAGCAACAGTTCTGAGGAAGGCAGCTCCGACGAAGAACGTGTTGGAGAAGAGGGTGAGGGAGGCAGCAGCGGCAGCTGCGGGTGGTTCAAGTTCCGGCGGCGGTGGGCGACCGTGAGCAGAAGAAAAAGGTGGGGGCGGCACCAATAGGCTACAGCCACGAGAGGAAAAGGAACCACAGGGAGGAAGAATAGCAGCAGAGAAGAAACGGTGGTGGGTTTGAGCTGAAATCCAGCGGTCGAAGGTGGAGGTTGGAGTTAGCGCCCAGGGGCGGAGCGGTGTGATCAGCAGCGAGGGGCGCAGAGGTGAGGTCGCAGTGGCGGCGATGTGCAGGGAGCTGGGACCGTGGGGCAGAAAAGGAAGTAGCGGCCGTGGGGACAGAGCCGCAGGGGAAGGGTGCCGACCCTAAAAAGGGTTTCAAAAAAAAAAAAAATTTAAACTCAAAGAAAGAGTAATTTTTTTTTTTTTTTTTTAAACTATATATATAAAATAAACAAAGGCGAATTCCTTTTTTTTTTAATTCTTTTTTTTTAAAATAATGAACATACCCTCTAATAACAAGATAAGATGAAAAGAGTAAAAGAAAATGTTTTTTTTTTTAAAAAAAAAAATTACCCAACAAAGAAGAACAAGATATAGGGTACTCACCTCATGCACTCCAAAGATGGTGACAGACCTCATGGCTTGATTAGATGCTCCTTACGCAAGTTACTCTCCAACCGCAAGCCTCCAACCTTAGCTTGAACAAATTTGAACCTATGAAGTGGGTCCTACCAGGTGTGCCAAAATGTATTGCATAAAATTGTAACCAAGATTATGCAAACCTCAAACTATGAACAAATGAATAAGCAAATGACAAACAAAGACCATTCCACCTCTATAACTCAACAAAGGCGTCCATAAGAAGCCTTGTTGGTGTATCTTAGATGGAGAGTATGTTTGGTATGCTCTTAGGAACCCAACAATGGATGAATCTCTTGGATGTGTGAATTCAAGTGTGAGTGATGGAATATGTACCTAGACTAGATGATATGAGAAATCAAAATGACAGAATGATGATGCAATGATAAGAGATTCTAATGGTACCTAATGAATGATAATGACTTCTAATGACTCCTAACCCACCCCCCTCCTTGGAAAAGCTTGAGACAAGCCGTCTATTTAAAGTAGATGGAGGAAGCATCTAGAATGTGCTTAGAAGCCACTAGGAGATAAGGATAAGGATTGACAACTAAGCACCTTATCTCACATTCTAGATAGATGGATAAGACTGATGAGATGGCATGTGTGTGTAGAAGGTTCCTATGGTGTAGACAACATGTGCTTAAAAGATATATGGACCCATGTGATGACAACCCATATGAATGCACATACTTCTAGGCGATTTGGATAAAGATTAAATTAAATTAAATTTAATTTAATCAAGGTCTAGAAGAATTAATGGGAATATGGAGGATTTTAAATAAATAAAATTTATTTTAAAAAAGGAATATGTGGAGAATCATGTGTTAATTTAAATTAACACATTAGAGCTAGGAGTATTTAAATTAAATTTAAATACTTAGGCAAAAATGAACCTATTTAATTAAAATAAATTAATTAAATAAGTAGAGGAATGTGACTAGTATTAATTAGATTAATATAGTCATTTGGGACAGTTTTTGGTGTCTACATTTTGCCCCTCTTTGATGTGATGTCGACACGACATCATATCAAAGAAAATACAGGTTGCCCCAAAGAAGATAAATAGATAGAACATTTATTAAATCAATAAAATCATTTATCCTCACAAAAGTGAAAATCCTCTCTTTAAATTTAAAAGAATTAGAAGAAATCTCATTTATCCTCAAAACTAAGTCTGTTGGACTCTTCCTCCTGGTCCCTTATGAGATTTTTTCAAGTTTCACCTCCACCCTCCAATCAAAGGTAAAATCCTAATTCTTACCCCAACCCCTACCAAAATCCTATAAATAGGAGGGAAATTCAAGAGCTAAGGGACCCAAATTTTAGGCATCTACACTATAGGAACATTCTAAGTTTTCATCTTTTTAGCATTATCATTATAGCAAGTTCATGTCATTTTGAGAGCATTTTAGCTTTATTTTCATGTTATTTGGTATCATTTTAGCACATGTTTAGCTCATGGCATATTCATTTAATAGCATTATAGAGTTGGTACACCATATAATCTGCATTTAGTCATAGATCTTGCATACTTTCTTGTAGATCTACATTTTAAGCATGCTCCCATTCAAAAATCATCATCAAGATGTTGATCTGAGAGCATTCTTAGTGGTTGTAGTTAGGGAAACATGGGATGTTCATAGAGTTTATATTTTGACAATGATTTCTTGGGTTTAGTTTAGTTCATTGTCATTTTGTCTGCACTCTACATTAAAGTCTCATGAATACACGAATATATCATTTACAAATTGGCACCCACCATGGGGCTTGAACTTAAAGCCTCTCTGATCTTCAATATTTTTGTCTAATCTTCCATTTTTATTGTAGATCTATATTTTTTGTTTGTTTCTTGTGTAGATGTAATTGATTATAGGTTCTACAACATTTTTTAAGCTTTTTCATAGTAACATCAAATGATCAAAGGTTTCCCAAACATAGAAAAGGTCGGATCTACAATTCTCTAATGCTACAGCACTTCCAAACTCTGTTTTAATGCTTATGAGCAATCTTTTAACACATTTAAAGTATTTTGTAGCACATTTAAACTTTTATGTAGTGCATCTAAGGCATTTTATAGTCCATTTAAAGATTTATATAGTGCATTTAAAACTTTTTATAGCTCATTTAGTAGTTTAAATAGCACATATGATAAATTCTATAATGCAAATGCTTATTCCTGTAACACATCTGATAAAAGTCATAAATTGTTGAATTTGACTTCTAGATTTGGTTATTGATTGCTTACAAGTCTCTTCCAAGCTAACAAGAACTCCCAGACTACTAATAGTGTGCGATAGGAATGAAAACCCTCATAAATGCACCTAGCCTTTGCTAGCATCGAATCAGGTAAGTGAACCTCAGCCCTTTTCAATTCAAAGTGTGGCATTTCTAAGTTGAAAACCTAGTTTAATAGAAACATTTGATCTCATTGACCTAAATAGGAGTAGGCCTATGCTCTCAACTCTTTTAAGTTGATCAGAATGCCTCACCTTCTGTAAAGATCAGTTACAATCAAATGAGGGAAGAACCGACACATAGCTTAGCTAGGAGCCCCTTGGCTTCTTTAGTATAAGGGCTTGTAATTGAACAAATGTGTCTATTATTTTTGGGAAGTTAGGACATTAGGGATATTTCTATTTTCCTGCCTTCTACTACGTAGGATTACTCAGCCATAGAAAGGCTACCTCTCGAGTTTTCTTAGCAAGGCTGGTGAGAGGGAATGCCTTCCAATCTTGCATTCTTAATCAAATACAAGCCACCTAGATTTAGAATATAGCCTTCCTCTAGTAGTCCCATAAGGGATTGCACCAAACCTCCTTAGTGTTTGTGGAAAGCACTCTGTCACAAGAGAGGTAAATCTAAACATTGTTGGTTAAAAACTAAAACCCACTAGTCACCAGCTCTAGACAACTTTGTTAGGAAGCCCTTTTCTTCCATTTTCTAGGTGTGTGTAGTTTTATATTTTATCATCATTTCTACTACTTCTATGCTCAGATGTGTTTTAAAACTTAATAACAAACTTTCGTTCAAATCACAATCCTTCCAAAAGACGTAACTATAAACTAATATGAGAAACCAAGTTCAAAACAAAAATGTTGCTAAACATTGAAATAGCACATTTACTACTTAAAACAGTGAATTTGACCCATTTTATGATGCATCTAAACTCTGTTATTGTGCATCTCACTACCAAAAAATGCATCTGAACATTTAGGTGACACTTTTTCTCTTCATTACAGTGCATTTGATTCATAAAATAAAGCATTGAACATTAAAACAGTGCATTTGCTCTAAATAACAGGGCTTGGTGAAGAACTAGATAGTGCATACACCAATTGAAATAGCACATTTGAGCAATCTTGTAGTGCATCTAGAAAAAAACCTAAAATAGAGGCTACCTATGTATGTAACTCGTGCAAACAAATAATGCATTTGGATACCCTTTTTCCTCATTGATATTTTCCAAAAATGAGAGATCCCAAAATTGACCATAACCATTTTCAAAAAAAGCAAAGTTACAAGTTCCCTTCAAAGATTCTTAATCCAACAATCATTGTTGCTTCACTTTGCATATCAAGCCAAAAAATCTAGAGATACACATTTGTCCCCTAGCTGACTTTGCAAAAGTAAGTTCGCCATTATCAATAGTACCAAACACCTCTTTCAAACTTAGCTCATTACTCCAAATGAACAACAGTCAACAAAGACTCTCATATGGTCAAAATGCATGAGTTAAAAAAATCCTATTCACATCTCATGCCACTATTTAAAACTAGTGTAGCCATGAAACCAAAATGAACACTTATATGGATGAGTGCCAGAATAGCAAACAGTACCATCAAATGCACAAAATCTCAAGATCTTATTGAACCTATCACATCAATGAATTGTTCATCAAATACAATTACCCACAAGTCACCCCTGTTAAACCAAAATTTAGAATCTTTTGCCAAAATGGATTCATCCAACATGTAGGATGAAAAGAGAATCAAAACTAAAATTGAAGACTTTTAGCAAAATCCTAAGCTTGTCACTATCATGGACAAGATACTTGAAAAATACAAAGAATGTTACATACTAGCGTTAGCACAACAAGGTGCAAAATTTTCATATGTATTTGATGTAACCAACCTTAAATGAGATGAAGAAGAGTCACCTTTAGATATTGTCACACAAAAATTGCAAGATCTACATTTGGAAATGGAAAGGATGAAGTGAGGAAAAATACAACCTGTAGAATTTAGCCTTGAAAAGGTATGTCCTCTTCCATTTGATAAAAGCATTACCTTCACACATTTCCCTCAAAATGTCCATATACAAAAATACGACAAATATTTTGGTACATCAGATCCCCAAGATCATCTTAGAAAATTTCATACTTTGAGTGTGAAGTTTGTTCACGACATGACTTACCTAATGTGTATGTTTCCTAGGAGCCTCAAAGGGCAAGCCATGGAGTGGTTCTCCAAGCTACCCTCTAACATTAAGTCCTTTGATCAATTGGCTTTCATTTTCATCACCCAATACTCTTATAATATTGAAAGGGAAGTTATGATGATCAATTTGTGTAACATGAAACAACTTCCCAGAGAATCATTCAAGGTCTTCCTACAACGATGGAGACACACATTTTCCAAGTATCATAGAGATATCCCAAACAAAGAGAAGACTGACATCTTCATCAATATTCTCTCTAAACCCATGAACTATTAGCTCTAGCCCCGAGGACCTAAAGACTTTAAGACTACCTTAGAAAATGTCACCAAAGTAGAAGAGACCTTGATAAACAATAATATCATCAAGTTATCAAAAGATGTTAAGGGTTTCTCAAACAACTTTGCAAAAATTCACCATTCATCTTATAGGTCCATTGATAAACAAAAGTCTTGGTGGAGAAATAACAATACAAACATAGTCAACGATGGGATGGTTGAAGCTAACCATGTCAAACCACAAACCCAACCCCATCCAAATAAATAGTATCCTATCATGAATAAAAACCAATCCAAACACACCTCGACAAGATAATGCCAATTTATTTTACCAATGTAACATGGCAACTCCCTTGATGTCTAATGAACAATTTACTTATAATCAAGCCCCTCCTTTGAGAAGATATCATTCTTATGACATACCCAAAAAGTATACTCCTATTGGGTGTCTTATGAGAGTTCTTTACAAACCCTCTTGGTTGATGAACTCATTGTACTCCCCAAGGCCAAACCTTATGAACAGAAAGTTAAACTGAAGTGGTGGAATGATAAGCATTTTTGTGCCTACCACTAGAACCAGGGGCACTTAACAAAAAAAAAACCCTTAAAAGGGCCATACAAAAATTAATCAATGATATAACTATCAAAGTGAATAACCTTAACAACAATGAAGACCATATAGCCTTCAAGAACCCTTTTATGAGCAATGAAAAGGGTGAATAACCTTAACAACAATGAAGACCATATAGCCTTCAAGAACCCTTTTATGAGCAATGAAAAGGGTGAATCCTCTAGAGCTAATCAAAATGCACCTCCTCGTGATAAGGTTAATTATGCTCATCACTATGATAACACAATCAACATGATCTTTGGATTTGATGATGCCATAAATGTCATCATTATTAAAGATAAAAACAAGAAATAATCAACAAATGTTGTTACTCGAGGCGAAACCTCTAAATTCATTTTACTAGGACCTATGACAAATTTTGATCATGCAAGTGCGAGTTCCTCCTTACCCAAATATAGCTTGGTCAACCAATTACTCAAGACTCCCACCCATATCTCTATTTTTGAGTTGTTGCAAATTCCCCCTGAACATAAAGAAATCCTCACCAAAGCCTTAGTGCCAAATGACCTTGATGTTAGTAGACTTCAAAACATGGTTAGGAACCTTTTTGCCCCTCATTATGTGTCCTTTTTCCACAAGATGGCATGTCACCCATTCACCCCAATATTTTTTGTTGCACATTGAAGTGTTCATCCATAGAAATAGAGTTAAAAGAGCCTTGGTTGATGATGGAGTGGAGCTAAACATTTGCATGCTAAATTTGGTAAAAGCCTTAGGGTATATACAGGATGCTATTGACCCCAAAAATAAAATCACCATTAAGACTTATGATGATGAGGAGAGATCTTCCAAGGGTATGATTATTCTGTCGATCAAGGTAGGCATGTTTGTAAATGAAATTGTTTGTCAAGTCTTGGACTTACAATTGACTTACAATATCATGTTAGGGAGGTCATGGATTCACAACATGCAAGTTGTTCCTTCTACTTACCATCAATATCTCAAATATCCATTCATGGGTCAAGAGATGACTATACCCAGGTATCAAAACCTTGCCCAATATTGTAACTCACTTGTTCCTCATAATAGGGAAGAAATTGGCACCCTAATAGATGACATTAGCTGGTCCACATCAACAAACACTTCATGCTCTATCAACTGAAATAATGACCACTTATCTACATCAACTAAGGTTAAAGAGAAAGTTGGTTGTTCAAGTTCTTCCCTTCCTTCACCATCATCATCAAAGGACCCCAAATAGTCACATTATGAAGAAATGGATAGGCTAATGAAAGAGTTTGATAGGAAGTGCAAACTAAAATGCAAAGGGGTAGGTGAGTACTCAGTCTCATTATTTGATCCCCCACTTTCTCCAAGATCTCACAGCAAACTATCATCAAGTAGTAGACCTTACCATGTACATTGGTGGTGTACATTCAAGCTTTATAGAAGAAATTAGTGAACAAAATATTGACATCTCCCCTCACCTATATGGAAAAGGTTCTGATTTAATGAGAAAAATGGGATATATGTGAGATGGCCCCTTAGGGAAAGAGAAAGGCATCGTTGAAACCCTATTAGCACAGTTTAGGTCTAACAGATCTAAAATAGGGGTGGGGTACAGTGAACAAGATAATACATAGATCACTACCCAGTCTCATCCCAACCATAGTGATTCCTCCTCTTTTGCCTTGGTGTGGGTACCTAAAGAAAGGGTTGGTAGTGACCAAAAAGAAGCTGACATTAAAAATGTGAATCTATCCCTCCTAGGCTCACATCACACAAGAGAACTACTCATGGACATCTAATAATGAAGATGATGATGATTCCACTAAGTGGTAATTTGAATCATTATTTGAAGAGTCCATTCATGAAAAAGAATGTGATGTTGTACATATTCCTACATCTAGTGATTTCACTACACAAGGATCAACCTCTTGTCCAGAATTTGCTTCACCAAGAGCCAACGCACATTAGAACAACTAAGAGGCTAATACATAACATACACATCACATCACATCATATGAGGATAATGAACCTATTGAAGGATTTCAGTTTCAAACTCTATTTCCTTACTTCTTTCTAGCAGAAGTTGAAGATGACTATTATGAGCCACTCACGAGCTCTACTTTTCCTAACACTTTAGAGGAAGTGCATATTATATACCTAACTAATACAACATATGAATCATCACATGAGGTCATGTCTTTAAATCCTATCAAATCCTATCCATATTATGAACCACTCTCCCTATTCCACCCCAAACTCATTAGTTAGGATATAACTAACCTTCACCATATTCCCAATTTTGACACTAATCACGATGTCTTCATCTATCTTAACGTAGCTAAATCATCTCATATACAAAGAACAAAAGAAATGGACATAGATGGGTTTGATATCAATCATCTCAATCATACTAGAATAGGCTAAGCACTTCAAAGCCTTAATGACCTCTACCAGGTTGTAGTTTGTCTTTAGAAAAAAATAGAAATAATGCATCCAAAGGTGAAAACTCAACTGTGGCACCCACAGATGAGATGATCGATACCTTACTTGAACATTCAAAGGAAAGATTGTCTATTCTAATTGAGCCCACAGAAAAAGTGTCTATTCTAATTGAGCCTATAGAAAAAGTCAACATTGGAATAGAATAGGAACCAAGGATCATCCATTTGGAACAATCTTTAAATATGAAAGAAAGAAGTGCATTCATTCATTTCTTCAAAGAGAGGCAAATAAAATTTTCATGGTCTTATGTTGACATTCTAGGGTTATAACCAACTCTAATCCTTCACCACCTCAAACTTTCTCCAAAGGCTAAGCTGATCAAGCAAAAGCTAAGGAAAATGCATCCCCACATAGCCCTGCTAGTCAAAACAGAATGAGAGAAATTGCTCGGCACCAATTTCATTTGACCCTTAACATATGCATCATGGATATCACATTATTCCTATATCAAAGAAAGATGGTAGCATACACATCTGTATTGATTTTTGGGAAGTAAATAAAGCATGTCCTAAAGATGATTTCCCCCTTCCCAACATTGACACAATTGTAGATTTGACATTGGTTTATTCCATGTTTTCACTCATGGATAGATTTTTGAGGTATAATCAGATTAGGATAGCACCAAATGACCAAAATAAAATAGCCTTTACTTGTACATGGGGCACATTTTGTTAGAATGTGATGCCTTTTGGGTTAAAGAATGCAAGGGCCACCTGTGTCATGTCCCCTTTTCAAATTATTTAAATAATAAACTTTGTTAAGGTAGGCAGGCTCCAAAAGGGTGAAGTTTCGGCAAAAGGGGCTAATTTTTTGAAACCAATGGACTAATAAATAAAAATTATTATTAAATTATATTTTATTAACCCCTCTTGGACGTGAGTTAGGGTTATGCCCTCTTTTAAGGGGTTTGGAGGCATTTTGGGCTCATTCCAGAACTTGATTTTTGTTCATTTTTTTGTTGTTCTTCAGAGGCTGCCAAACCTATGGAGAAGAAGAACTAAGAACAGGAGTTTTCAGGTTTCTAGGAAGGCTAAGGATGGGAGTCTGAAGCCATTCCATGTGCATGCTCATACAAAGTTTTCCTTTGTGCTGAACAGTGCAGATTTGTGGGTTTTCGGGTGTGTTTTTTGTATGAGTTTGGTGTTTTCAGTTAAGTATTTCATATCAGTTTGGGTTGCTACTGTATTTCAGACTTTAAGATGTTAAAATAGAGCTGAATATATGTATTGGGACATGATTAAAATTTTGAGATCGATTATTAGTGTTTTTGTGGTGTTTTCGGGCATTTTTGTGTTAATTTCGAGAGCTCGATGTGCATAGTTTTTGTCCTACATTTGTGAACTATTGTGTAAAGGCTATACAGATCTAGAAATGTCATTTTGTAGGCTGTTATGCTGCTGAAATTTCTGTAAAAATGTCCATTTTCAGATTTATTAATAATTTGTGAAGTTGTGAAGTTTTTTTTTTGGCACTATTTCAAACATACCCGATTTGGGTTTTATTGAGAAATTGGTGGATCTTTGTAATATTGGTTGTTTGATTTTAAATATCTGATTTGAGGCTTGAAATATCATACAAAATCAGTAAAGGGACATTTCAACCTATTAGCACGCCATGACCACTATCTTTCATGACATGATGCACATTTTTATGGAAGACTATGTTGATGATATCCTTGCCAAATCTCATACCCAAGAAGATCATCTCTCCATCTTGGATAAGATATTTACCTACCTAGAAGCATTTAAAGTTATCCTAAACTCTAAAACATGTGCTTTTGGCATCAAATCTGGCAAGCTTCTAGGATACATTATCTTGGCCAAAGGAATAGAAGTTGATCCTGAAAAGGTTCGGGCTATAGTCAGCATGCAACCTTCGAAGAACCTAAGTTAGCTATGTTCTCTTCAGGGAAGACTTCAATCAGTTTTTCGTTTCATTTCCCAGCTAGTAGAAAAGTGTGTATCTTTCACCCACTTACTCCACAATGACATAATTTTTAAATGGGATGATCAGTGTCAAATGGCTTTTGATTTACTCAAAAACTACTTGATGAATCCACCTGTATTGGTACCTCTAGTATCACACAAACCATTGTTATAATATATGTCCTTGACAAATAAATCAATTGGAGCCCTCTTAGCACAAGAAAATGACCAGGGAAAAGAAAGGGCCATTTATTACATCAATTGCACCCTAGTCAACTATGAGCTCAATTACACCTTTATTGAAAAGGCTTGTCATATTTTTTACTTCCCAAAAGCTATGCCATTATCTTTTGACACATAAGGTTAAGCTCATCTCCAAGAGAGAGAGATTTTATGCACTTAGAATCACATAAATAAAAGGTAGTGACATCCAAGTTGCAACAATATATCTTATTATTTATAACCTTAGTATTTTTCAATATAGAGGAAATTTCTTTATATATAGCAATCATCTAATATACATCTCTCTCTCTCTCTCTCTCTCTCTCTCTCTCTCTCTCTCTCTCTCTCTCTCTCTCTCTCTCTCTCTCTCTCTCTCTCTATCTATCTATCTATATTAGAGGAATCACCTCAAGTATCTTCTCAGCAAGACAACGTTAATAGGAAAATTGGCCAAGTGAGTGATGATCCTAAGTGAATTTGATGTTGAGTATATTGATAGGAAAGTAATAAAAGGATAGGCCATTGTTGATCAATTGGCAGATGCCCCCATAGAGAGCTCAAATCTTATCTTAGCTTATTTTCTAGATATGCACATTCTTCAAACAGAGTTGGTAACTTGGAAGTTCTATTTTGATGGTTCTTATACACATCTTAGTTCAGGCACTAGCATTTTGTTCATTGTGCCTCTAGGTGTTACCATACCTAAATCTTACAAATTAATTTTTCCCTATACAAACAGCATGGTAGAACATGAAGCCTTGGTCTTAGACCTTAATCTAGCCTTAGATTGGAAATTAACAATGCTAGAAGTTTATGGAGAATCTCAGTTGATCATCTATCAAGTAACCAACAAATATCAAACCAAGGATGAAAAAGTATTGCCTTACAAACATATGGTTGATACACTCAAATCATTTTGTGTTCACATTACTTTTGAAAAAATTCCCAAAGATAAAAATAGAGCAGCAGATGCCATGGCCACCTTGGCCTCATTGCTTCAGTTACTAGAGTAGTATGAGTGGTATGAGTTCTTAGTAGAAGAGGTGGTTCAACCTACATTTACTCAACCTTATTCCATCATTATTTATTATTTAGACACTCCTGATTCTGTCTGGTATAACCCCATCCTCCACAATAATACCATTCCCTCCAATCTCTCACATAACTAAAAATGTAATTTCATTTGAAAGACCTTGTGCTACACTATGGTGGTTGATACATTGTATGGGAAGGGTCTTGGGTAATTATTTTAGATGTCTTGAAAAGGATGAGTTGAGAGTCACTCTACAAGAAGTGCATGCAGGGATCTATGGGTCACACTCAAGTGGGTTTACACTAGCAAAGAAGATTCTTAGGATGGGCTATTTTTGGCTAACCATGGAAAAGGATTCCATTGACTATGTTAAAACTTGCAAGAAGTGTCAAATCCATGGTAACCTTGTTCATGCACCAGCCCAAGAGCTCAACCCTTTGGCCACAACATGGCCCTTTTATCAATGGGGTTTTGATTTAATTGGGGCCATTGACTCACCTTCCTCCAGCAAACATTAATGGATTATCACTACAATAGAATACTTCACCAAGTGGGTTGAAGAGATGTCACTTGCCGACTCTACGAGAAAAAAAATCTCTTCCTTCATTCTAAACCATATCATTTGTCAGTTTGGCATACCTCATGTCATTCTCACAAATAATGCCTTGTACTTTAAAAATTAAATCATTGATAAATTATCTGAGAAATTCCACATTATACATCATTCCTCATCAATTTATTACCCTAATGAAATGGCCAAGTAGAAGCCACAAACAAGTCCATTATCAACATTCTCAAAAGAATCGTCAATGATATTGGTAGAGATTGGTATCTACAACTAAACCCTACCCTCTCGGCCTACAAGATGAGTGTTAGGAGACCTACAGGAGAAAAACCCTTCTCCTTGGTTTATGGGTGTGAAGCCATTCTTCCTTTAGAGGTTCAGATCCCATCCTTGACAATTTTAGATTACAATAAAAGAAAGTTTTGAAGGGACCCCGAACCCTTTTAACAACTAGAGAAAAGATATAGCAATAAAACCACCAGGAAAGAAGTCTTGAAACCAACAAAAAAATTAGGTTTTACAGGGACCTAAAACCACAAACATAGTCCAAAAAAAGAGAACCCAAGTTTTATAGGGACCTGGACCCACTAAAATAGTTTAGACTAAAAACTAATTAATACGATCAAAAACCAGTACCAACTACCACATCCAGAAAATAGGGCCAGAACAGGACAAAACCAAAGAACAAAAACCCAAGACAACTATTGTAGCTCTATAATCATTTTGATAGCCTCTTTACCAATCATAGTAGTATCCTGGATGAAATTAGCAGCTGAAGCAGCAGTATCTTTTAGGGCTTTCTTCCTCGAGCTCTGCCTTGTTCTTTTTCTTGGACCCTCAGGAGATATAATTTCTTCATTGATTCTTTTTCCAAGGCTTGCAGTAGCAGCATAGATACTAGATGTGACCTGTTCCATCCTTGTTCCACTTTGATAAGCATTCTAAGATTTTTCTCATAGTTTTTGAGTTTATTAGGAATATCTCCCATTTTCTCTTCCAAATGGCTAATTTTGGCATGGTCGGTATCTTGGATGTGTTGTAGAGTTTCCACTTTCTTCTTCAGCCCCATCGATTCATTATAAATCCAATAATCAACACGGAGAATGGAGTCATCTTTCAGCTTGGCAGAATACAAGAAGGAGAGCTTGGTTTCCCTCTGCGGAGACTCAGTGATACCATCTGTAAACTCATGAGGAGGGGAGCCAACCATATCTACATGTTCCTCCCTATCCCTCTATTCCTCCTCCCTAGTCTCAACAGGAATCTCATTCTGAACAAGGTCCTCCTTGTCATGACCTCTAGTCTCTATAGCAAGTACGATAGGATTAACCATTTGATCCTCCTCTCTCACCTTAATAGGATTCACAATATGAATATCTTTGTCTTTAACCCCTCCACTAGAAACAGTCTGAATGTCCTCCTACTCAGGGTTGCTCTATTCTAAATTTTCTTCACTTATGTCTATCTCATTCCCTTTCTCAATTTTTCCTTTGGTCTTTGGATATCCTTCCAAATTTAAGCTAAAATCCCCAACATCCATACCATCCTCTTCCTCATAGATATCATTCCCTGAACTAACAATATTCTCAGACTCAGAAACCTCTTCCACAACTTGTTTTTGAGTATTAGAGGGTTTATGTTTGGGGTCCTTTTCTTTTCCTTTTACACTGCTCTCCTTCTTAATGTTTTTTGAGTGAGAACCCTTACGTTTTTCAGAAGGATTAGAGGATATGGATTTATTTTTACAATAACCCTCTATGAGAAGAATCAAACCTTCATGCAAAATAGGACGAGACTTCTTCTTCCTATGAGCATGCAAACTTTGAAACAAAGAAAACCGTAGATAGAAAGGGAAAGAAAGTCTATCCTTATGCCTAAAATGATTGAGAAAAAAAAATGAAATTTATGAACCCTTTTATTTCTACCGTCGAGGATGAAATACTCATGAATACAGCATAGCACATCCCACCAAATTTCTCTTATCTGCTCCACATCAAAAAAATCTCCATTCTTTTCCAGTTGTTTCTCCTCAACATCCGACATCAAAAAAAAATTGTAGGCAGCATTAGAGATACTGTTCTATTTGGTGAACTTAATGCCATCCATGGGGAGCCCCATGATCTCAACAATAAAGTCCTTCATTAAATTCACAGTGACTCCATGAAGGACCCTGTCAGTGAACCAGTTGTTAAATAAGGCATTCGTGATACGGGGTTTAAAACCATGTAGTTTCTTTAGGTAACTATCAACTTCCCTTTCTATAAGATGTTCCAAACTTCCTTTTGAGCCTTCCATTCATCACACTTTTTAGGTTCTTACTTCTATGGTTCACCCCCCATATTCAAAAAATAGATAGAGCTAAGAACCAGAAACAAACAAACACAAAGAGCCAAGTTAAAATAAAGCCAAATTTTCATCACTTGAAAAGGAGCTCACTTATTCAATGATACGTACAAAGGCCACATTACATTCATATGAGTGTACTTCCTTGGGGAGGGTGATCTGACAGTCGTAAGGTCACTCCATGAAATCATTAACTTTCTAATCTTGGCAAATATTTCCCACTTTGGAGTGAATGGCATCATAATTAATGATAGCTTTTAAATCAACATGCTTGTTTAACTCATCAAGCCACCTCACCTTATATCCTGACTATATCACATGATTGGCTATCTAGTCGGCAGCCCCATTGGCCTCTCAATAAGTATGGGAAATGACAACTTTTTCAAATTTATGTATTAGGGATTTGATCTCCATGATCGTTTCTTCTATCATCCATGAAATTGAATTTTTTTTATTCAAAATGTTAACAATATTCAAAGAGTCACCTTCCAACCATAGATTAGGGTATCCCAGATCAACTACAATCTTTATAATGTATAGGGCAGCAGTAGCTTCAGCAATATGACTATTAGAGTGACCTATAGGAACTGCGATTGCATCTATTATATTTCCCACATGATCTCTCAAAACTCTTCCACATCCCACTCTTCCCAAATTGCCCTTAGAAGCTCCATCAAAGTTCCCTTTAATCCAACCATTGGGAGGAGTATTCCATCTTATGGTCAGTCTTGGATTATCAATTTTCAAATTAGGATCTTTAGATCGCAAAGGAGTGTCAAATTGAAATGTTGGAACAATTTTCCTCTGAGAAATCAAATTCTCCTTGAAGGATTTAATGATATTCTGTCCAAGCACCCATCTTGGTAATTCTTTATTTCTAAATATTCTATTATTTCTCTCTTTCCAAATGCCCCACCAGAGATAAGGAAGAGTTAATTTCTAGAGAAATTGAACATTAGGATCCTTTGAAGGAAAATTCCAACTTTTAAAAGAAAGTTCAATATTGTTTTGGTGAACCCGGGTCAAGCTCCAGTAGTTAATAATCTTAGCCCAGACTTGTTGAGTATAAGCACAATTCATAAACAAATGATCTCTACCTTCAAAACCATTTTTACATAAAGAACACCTATTAACCACATTAATGCCTCTTTTTTGCAGATTGTCCAATGTCAAAATTTTATTTTGAAGCATTAACCAATAGAAGATATTAATTTTGGGTATGAGACCCTTAATCCAATCATAAGACCACAAAGGATGATTACCCTTTTCCTTAGAAGCAAAGATAGTAGAAACTTTAAATAGGCCACTTGGATTAGCATTACATATTATCTTATCTTCAAGAGATGGATAAAGAGACACAACATTTAGATATAGTTGAATGTTATTGAAACCTTGATCAATATTGGATAAATTCACCTAGGAATTATTCTGCCAATAGTGAGAAACTAAAATGCCATATCTTTATTTGCATATATCAACTTGAGCCTTATCCCAAAAATCTTCATTACCTCAAATTTCATTTCACCACATTTAATTTCATTTCATTTACACCTCTTTCATTGTATTCATACTATTACATTACATTTTTATTCATTACATTATATTTTATTCATGCATCTCATTACTTAATATTTCCTTCGCACATTTCATTAACACATTTCACTAATTCAGGTCATTCAACTACTTCATTCACTATCCCCATATCATGATATTCTATATACTATATTAATCATGCAAAATTACATCAATGTCTCCTTCTATCCTATCAATCAAATCATACCATCACATCCATACACGAGTCCATGATATAACCAATGCACATGTTTGAACCTCAAAAAGATCAAATATCTCATAAATCAAAATATCGAACAATATATCAAAAGGATTGAATCAACATGAGTATGAGATGGACTACATCCAAATGGTCACATGACATGAACAAAACAAGGTCGCGAAGTATATCCACATGAACATCAAAAGGTCACCAAGTACATCAACATGAATATCCAATGATCCTCATCAATACCTAAAAAATGATAAAGTACTGCAATGACAAATGATATACAATCATCCCTGTGTCTCATCGCCTACATCACCCATATGTGGCTGATTTGAAGGTCCCTACTCACTAGGGGCACTCCTATCCTCTTGTGGAGCCTTCTCTATTAAATCTATCATCATTTTGATATGAATGGTTGTGATCGTCTAACTGGTCATAGCCCCATTTGTCCTCGATGGCGATGGGCAATGGTGGCCTCAACATCATTGAAGCTATAAAAGCCTATAGTGTACTTGTCAACTCACCCATCTAAGCCTCCATGGCACTCATCTGTGTCTCCATATCCATGGATTCCCTTGGCCTCTCTGGTAGTGGTTGTACATTTGGAAGTACCTACTACTACAAACCCTATGGAACTCTGATAGGAATATGTGTCCATGACCTCTATCACAAACTAAACTACACATTGTTAAGTAACCAGGCCCTAACGCGCTATGTCCTACCCTATCCAACACCACTATCCCATTGACTAGATCCTACACCACCACCCATACCTCCTTTCACACTCACTCCACCATGACCATGGATCCCTCCAAACCTCCCTAAACCCACATCTACTGGCCTCTATACTGGACCCTGGTGTAATAATCCTTTATAGTAGTACCACTGCTACTTGGCCTCAGCCTCCATATCTCCCCCATGCTCTGACTGCACCTCTATCTCTCCCTCTAGATTGATATCTCCCTCTACCTCTCCCTCGGCTACCATTCTCAGCCCCATCCTCTCCTCCACTCAAATGCTCATTGATACCAAGAATAGGCTCTGCTGGATCCATGTATCTCAGGAATGGATGCTCATAGAACCATCATGCATAGTCTCCCTCCATGTTTGCATCTACCTCTCCATCTCTCAATGCCCATGGCTATGTATTATCTATCATTTGGAGAAAGGCCACAAGTCAAGCCTCATACTCCAAGGATGCCCCCCATACTGCCCTCTCTGCCTAACCCGAGCATATTGCGTTGATCCCTATTGCTGCCCAAACTGTCTCACAACTTGCCTAAAATAGAATCTCTCTATCATCGTGAGAATATAGCCAAGAAAATATCTCAAGCCAAAGAAATATACAATCTCATCATCATCCTCAGCCCACAACTCAACAAACCTATATGGTCTCCATACAACCTCATCAATGTCATCCAATATCCATCACCAATACTTTGTCTTTTCCAAATGGGTTGCATAATCACACCCAAATAAGCGTATATGTAAGGCATTTCCTAAGGAAAACTATAACAATATCACCCCTGCTAATAGTGATGAGGCCCCAGAATATACAACCTAATGCAAATCATGATATAAGTGGGCCAATATGCAGCCACTCCATAAAAATCTATGCAACTGATCGATCATGTCTTGTATCAAATGGCCCCATCCAATAGGACATCCCCTCCCTTGTCTATCTAGCAACAAAAATCCTCTTATCAATCTAGCCAACACCATCGACAACAACTCATACTACAACATCTAGAACCATGATACACTATCATCCCCAACACTATCATCTCCAAACAAATCTCTGGATGCAGTCTCATCTATAGTCTGATCATAGTATACTAGATCTCCTACTATCAGGATCTGTAATAATTGATACACATCCTTCAAATTCGGGGTCATCTCACCCATGGGCATGTGGAAGGTGTTGTGGTCTGAGTGCCATCACTCGGCCACAGCTGTCAATAGCCCTCTGTTCACTCGAAACTAGGGCATCTATAGCAAATAGGTGAAACCACATCTGTCAATCACCTATAGCTCCTTGGCTGATAATCTTCCTATAGCCTCTAAGGTCCATGGATACAATCCTCACACCATGAGCTTTCACTCATGTACTTGTTTTCATCAAACAATCAAATGATAACATCAATTTTCATCCCAAGCGATCATCATACATCAATCTCTTGTCAAATATCTAGATAGTCAGCTAATGGTCCTATCTTGGACCTATTATTTGTCCTACTTTGTATCCTAAGTCATACATTTTTGTTTCCCTACTCTGTAACCTAAATTGGGGCATTATTCTCTATCTATCTATCATCAGATTGATCCTAAGACATCACTTTATGACTACCTAATTGTTATTGTTTGATTTATTATGATGGACCACTACCCAACAGACTCATAATCTTTCCTTTTATGCTATTGTACGCTATATCAAGACTTCACAATCTATTATGCTCTTCAAGTCCCCATTAGCACCATTTTAACAAACATATGTGCTTTAGAATTTATTTGTGCTATTTTTGGAGTCGTATGCACTATCTGATCAAATGAATGCATGAAAGATGCATTTGCACTATTATAACACTCGCAAGCGCTATTACATATTTCAGATGTGCTATGTAATTTCATATATGTTATAAGTTCCCTCAAATGCATTGAAATGATCATATACACTATTAAAGAACATATATGTGTTATTCTTTTACTAAATGCACTAATTTTCTCCTAAGTTAGAGTTTTGTATTCGCTAATTCATCATGCAAATGTGCTAAACTATTGTTTGTACGTGCTACAGAATTTCAAATGTGCTAAATAAATAAATAAAAGTGTTAAAACATCTAAACTACCACATTTACAACAAAAATTTGTGCAAAATTTTAAAAACTCATACAAATTATATACAAATTAAAAAAATCTTAAAACTAGAGGATCTTGATGACTTATCGGGGCACTGTAGTCAGTTCGATGCTCGTACCTATGACCCTTCTCGAATCCATGCTCTCGTAAAGGGACCACCATCATCGCTAGCTCAAAGCTCCAAATTACTAAAAGCAAAAGGGGAGTGTGAACATGACAAGGGTAAAATGCCTTTTTGACCTATTTAACTCTTCTTAGGGGCATTTATATGACCTTTTCGCCCTATTTACCCAACATTAGAACTTTTTTTGGTTCACTCTCTCAAATTGGGTATTGTTTTACACCAACTTGATCATCCTCATTTATCAATTGTCAACATTTTAGAAATAAAATTGGAATATTCCTATTTCACACATTCATTTTTCCAATTTCATTTTTGAGGGGGTAGTATATCCATATCAAATTGAGGCATCCAAACTACAGCATCAAATTTTTTTGAAAAATCAAAAATGTTCTACCCCAGCCAAAATTTCAAACATCAACCAAACAAAACAAGGGTATCCAAGGAAAACATCGCAACATCAATCAGACATCAAATTATCAATAACCAGGCATCATGTCAACCTCAAAACATTAAAGCATCATCAATCAAGTACTCAATCATTTGAATTTGACCTAAAATTAGAAAAATAAGATAGTTTTTGAATTAATATGCTTTGGATATTATCTCAAAGAGGAGCATTTGTAGACACCCAAAGATTAGCAAAGACATAGACAATGCAATTTTGATCAAAGGACACGAATTAGGGATTAAATCAGAGGGAAACTAGCAAAATTTCAAATCAATCAATCAATCAAATACCAAATCAAAAAGGACCTAAATCATTGTAAAAAGAAGAGAAAAACAATTCAAATCATAAAATGAAATTCAAAAAGGGGAAAGGAAAAAGATAAAAGTTTGAAAATAAATAGAACATTTATTAAATCAATAAAGTCATTTATCCTCACAAAAGTGAAAACCCTTCTTTTGCATTTAAAAGAATTGGAAAAATCCCCATTTATCCTCAAAACTAAGTTTGTTGGAATTTTCCTCCTAGTCCCTTATGAGATATTTTCAAGTTTCAGCAACACCCTCCAGTCAAAGGTAAAATCCTTATTCTTATCCCAACCCCTTCAAAAATCCTATAAATAGGAGGGAAATTCAAGAGCTAAGAGGCGCCAAATTTTAGGCATCTACACTATAGGCACATTCTAAGTTATCATCTTTTTAGCATTGTCATTATAGCAAGTTCATGTCATTTTGATAGCAATTTAGCTTTCTTTTTCATGTTATTTAATATCATTTTAGCACATGTTTAGTTCATGGCATATTCATTTAATAGCATTCTAGAGTTGTTACACCATATAATCTACATTTAGTCATAGATCTTGCATACTTTCTTGTAGATCTTCATTTTAAGCATACTCCCATTCTAAAACTATCACTAAGATTCTGGTCTGAGAGCATTCTTAGTGGTTGTAGTTAGGGAAATATGGGATGTTCGTAGAGTTTATATTTTGACAATGATTTCTTGGGTTTAGTTTAGTTTGTTGTCATTTCATATGAACTCTGCATTAAAGTCTCATGAATACACAAATATATTGTGTACAATCACCTTGTTTGGTTTGAACATTGTTTGGTTTATTGGTGTTGTTAGTGGTAGTATCATTCATAGGGGCTTGGCCTACATTTTTGTTATGTGCAAGAAATGCATTTTGATATATCAATAATCTTGCATTTGGGGAAGTTTTTGCCCCCACTATGATTTCCTTTTGATCAATGAGATCTTGCATGTAATCTTTAAGATGCATGGATTTGAGGGTGGGATGCCCCTTAACATTATGGAATTTTCAAAACTCATTTTCTTTATACCAGGATCCCCTTGACTAATTTTTTTCTAATGGTTGAGTCTATGGGTGTCAAATAAGATTGGTTTCAGCCAACTTTTCAAAGATGGCATCAAGTGGTTCCCCAAAAGGGTGTATACTAAGGGTTGCCTCTTCACACATTTCCTTGAGCCAACTACAATAGTAATGGCATTGGTCTAGTTTAGAGGATTTTGTTCTTTTGGATTGTGTTGAGCATGTTGTGATGGGGGTTGTTTGTATGATTGTTGGTACATTATATGTTGGTAAGTGGATTGTTGTTGTTGTGGCAGTTGTGGATAAGAGGGATTGGGTGCACTAGGTGCTGCCCCTACAACATGAACTTTTCATGTATTGGTGGCACCATCAGTGACTATGTTTTTATTTTTGTTCCAATATCATGGTTTTTCATTGTATTGCCCTCAGTCTTGGTCATTTTCTTTGTAAATTTTGATGACACCATCCTTAATGAGTCTAAAAAATACTTAGTTTGAGGGATAACTGAGATGGTGTGATGGATGTAGATGTAGGGTAGACAATTCTCAACAAAGTGACACCAAATGTTTAAGTATGATTGAGAGGATGTAGGATTGTGGTCTATGATGTTAAATTTGGATGGGGGTGGATTCCTAAAGCATGACCTAGAGATAACGGATCTATAGAAATACCTAGGTAGGATAAGAACCTATATGAAGACCTAAATATATGATAGATGCCTAATCTAAGATATGATTAAGTGTGAAGTGTGTGTGGAAAAAGAAGATCCAATCAAAGTGGGTACATCTAGTATAGTTGATAAGGCTTTGATTGACTCCATGTCATAAGGTTAAGTTCTAAATTTTTTAATCCCACTCGATTTGTAGAGAAACTTCAACACCTTCCTTCTCAATCTGATCTAACATGGTGAGTCTTGGGTTAGGTGTAGACTTTTTTCATTCTACTTCTATCTCTCTATAAACTGATATTTGTGGAAGCTTGACCTTTTTGAACTTAGTTTTGGGTTGGTCCATAAGGTATATGTAATAGGTTTATCGCAATTGTGGGTTAAGGTAGTGATTATGGTAAGCATACTTTTTACTTTAGGTTGGACAACATAGATCCTTTGGATAACAAAATTGGTCTAAGAAATGGTGTTTATCAAAGGAAAAAATAGCTTGAGCTTTAACTATAAGGAGGAAAATAGAACAAACTAGGCCTAGGATTGTTGCGAATAGACTTGTTAATAATCTTCCTTGAGATAGTGAAGGTAAATTTGACCTGAAGATGGATGGTTTTGAGTGTGGATAAAGTGATCTTTACCAAAGGATGATGTAATGAATTTTTTTTGGAAACCAACTAGACTAAATTTTTTGCGAATAAACTTGCTAACAACTATTTTTTTCAAAATAACAAGAATCATTTATTTTTGGAAAAGTTGAAGTAAACCAACTAGACTAAAGTTGTTACAAATAGACTTGCTAACAACTCTATTTTTTTGAAATACCAAGGAGGAGACTCTTTTTGATAACTGGATATGGTGTTTTGTGAGCAAACAACCTCTCAAAGGACAAAGCAATTTTGAGAGAGATAGACATGTGATCTCTTTAGCAAAAGGATTTTGATAGTAATCATAAAAATGTGTATATTCTAAAAATGTTTTTCATAGGTATTTTTCACAAATAAGACAATTCAAACACACTTATTATCCCCAAGGTCACTTTAGTTTCAATGTATTACTCATTAGGCCTTTCAGGAGGTATCCATCTTTATGTTTTCTGAATCTAGTGCAATATTTCCCTCTAATCGAAGAGGTGAGTTGATACAAGATTTGATCGACAAACTTACATGTCAATGATCCTTCAAGGTATAAAAAATAGAATCCTCCCTTCTATGGGGACAAATAATCTTGGAGATGAAACCCAAGTAGCCTTATGCCTCTACTAGGGAAAATACATATGTCAGGTAATTTTAGAGAAGCCTTATATTCTCTTGCACCATGAGTAATACACCAAGGATAAAAGGGTAGCTAATGAATTGGTTCATAATTAGGTCTATGGATTCAGCCACTCGATTGTCATGTATGTGATCCACTTAAGAATCTATTCCAAACATGCTGAAATCATGGGAAATTTTTCCCACCTTAGGCTATCCCTTGAAACACACCACCTAAACTTGCCTCATAGAGTAAGAAGGTTTACCCCTCCCCTCATTTATATATCGGCCATATTATTTATCAATTTGAGCTTCTCACCAAAGGGGATGTGCTTCCCAGAGGAGGATGAACTTGCTAGAAGCACTCCTAGGTTGTTGCGAATGATCTTACTAACAAATTTTGGTACATGCATCACGTATTTAAATGGTCCTTATTTACAAAAATAGAGAAGTCAAAGATGTGAAAGGTACAATCTCAAGACACATGAGGCACTTAATTCATTCTATTTTGGATGCTTTTAGTGTATCCTAGTGACTACTTTTGAAAACACTTTGATTAACATAACAGGTTCATTTCCAACTTATAGTGATGGTCAACATAAGAAATCATGTTAACAATAGAAATTGAATGAGTGAAAACTTTGACAGAGATGAGAATAAGTACAAGTTTTCTTTAAGGCATTCAAGATTGAGTGATGTTCATTTTAAGTCCAAAAGTTGAGGTGTTTACCCACAATGTTCATTAACACTAAAAATCGAATGTTTATCACATTCATTCTTTTTAGTACTTTGCATTCAAGACATCATTTTCTAATTACTTAAGCATTCATTCCAAAGAAAAGCATGTTAAATTACTCAATCATCCATTCCATTAAAATATGTAAATTTTGTCCTTATGCATTCAAGATTGATTTTAGACAACTAAACTAATTAATCCTATAAAACCAAACTATTAGAATTCCAGGAAGGTAACTATGAGCTATCCCCTGTAAAAAAAAAATTAGAAAGTCGAGTTGGCTAATTAAAATAGAAAACCTATGGGATTCAACCTACAATCCCATAGTGCAAAAATGCAGTCAAATAGTGCAAGATCATGGTACAGAGACTAGTGAAAAATAAAGGAAAAGTGGGCCGCGAGAGAAGTAATCATAGAGTGATCTCGCAAGAGTGCAATCCCACAGGTTTGTGGAAGGCTTTCCCACTGACAAGTGTATCCATGGTTTTTATGGTGAAAGTTATAAATGATATTTTTGGGGTTGGTTATTTTGGTTAAGTGTTCTCGCAGGTTTTTCCAATGAACCCGCTAGTAAAAACTTGCATTCCCGCAAAAAGATTGATCAACAGGAATGATGGGGAGGATTTTAACTACCACATGGTAGTGAGAATTCATCATGAATGCAATCCCACCTTCGTGGGTTTGAAATCCCATGGATTTTTTGCCCACGAACTCGTAGCTGCAAGTTCATGAAATTTAGGTTTTGTGAAGCTTGTTTATCCGAGAATTGATTATGTGGTTGGGAGTGCATTACTTGGATTTGAGAGTGATATACCTACAAACAAAGTCAAAACCCTAATATGCACAACAAAAAGCACACCATGTTAGTTGGTTTGATTAGTAAATACAAGCATAAGAAATGATAAAAATGAATTGAATGTGGGGTCCCACAGAGTGTGCCAAAAAGTAGAGCTATTAAACTAGTGTACAAAAAGCTTTACTAATTAGATTAACATTCACAAAATAATTAAATTAGCTACAAATATGATGAGACAAAGGAAACATTGTTGAGGCAAGCAAACCCAAAATGGTAAGCTCCCCAAGTGTGACCTATGATGACATTGATGCATTCAAATATGGATAGATGTGTGCTCAAGCATGTTGCAAGATTCAAGTGGTGAGTTTGTTGTCAAACATGGAGATGGATGAAGGATTCAACAATGGAGGTATATAGATTTTGACATGGTGAAGATGCAAAATGGTTGTGCTATGGTGGTTAATGGGGCATTATAAGTTTGCATGAAAGTTGAATATCTTTGTGAGAGATAAAGGGCTCAATTTATAGGCTAAGAGATGATGAGATGGAGGGTTGGAATGTGAGGATGGGGAAAAGGTGAGGAAGAGATAGGGTGCAAGGAAGGGAGAGCACATGGATTGTGCTTCTTCAAATCCCTATCCTTGTAAAAAGTATAAAAAGGGGATTGGGTCGTCAAAATGGGGGGTAAAATGGAATTATGAGGGAGGAGTGTGGAAGAAGGATGTAAGAGGAATTTATGGCATGTAAGAGCCATCAATGCTCTAAGATAGGAATTTAAGAGGATAGGGAGACTTTTGACTTTGGCTTGGGTTAGGAAGTCTTAACCCATGCTTAAAGTTGTGCACATGTTTAGGAGGGAGATTAGGCTTAGCTTAGGGGGGGTTAGGAGGTAAGTGGCTTAGCTTTGATGGGATGTTTAGTTAGTTGACTAAGTGAGGTTAGTATGGGTGAATGGGTTGGATTGGGGTAATGATGGGGTTTTAGGATTGGTTAGGATTTTAGGATTGGTTTATTAAATGATTGATTTAATAAATGGGGATGTGGGATTAAATTAAATAGATTTTTGCATTTATTTAATTTAATAGAGGAATGGGGATTTAATTTATAAACTGATTTTGGGTTATCATTTTTATTTTATCGATTGGGCTATAGTTAATTTAATTAATTAATTAACTAGGGGATGATGATTAATTAATTAAATATAAAATATTTAATCACTAATGCCCTAGAATATGACTAAATTAGATTAACTAGTGTTGTAATCATATATAGGTGTCTACAATGACAAATGTAGAAGAAGCAAGAGAGTGGACATGATCAATGAGGAATGAAAGATGTGATTGATAGGAAGATCAAGAAGAGATGCATGTAGCTAGCTAACGTGTTTATTAAACATGAAGAGAGAGCTCTCTCCATATGCAAAGTGAAAGGCTAAGATAGAATGAGCCTATAATACAAATTAATATGAAAAATGGTTTACTTGCAAGGGACGCAAAACATTTAGACTCTAATTTCATAATTGAGCATTGTTAGGGACATCAAAAAATCATACAATTCTCACTAGTATAACTATGAGGATATGAAAATGATCTATGGAAATCCAACCTAAGCATCAAAGGCATGTAGGTTTAGATGACTAATGTAGTTAGATTCCCTTAGTTTAGTATAGAAAAGTTACACTTGTATCAAGGTATAAGCGCCAGGATAACCACTGAGTGTGGTCTTGTGAAAACATACAAGGATGATACATTGTAGGGCCAAAGTGTCAAGTAGGAAAAGCACAAAGGTTCTCAACACCTTAGACTAACAAAGTTTATCCACAATTAGAAAACAAGTAAAACATGCCCCATGCCCCTAGTCTTATAGTCCATGAAATCCTCGAAGGACTATTAGAGAGGGAACACTCAGCAAAGAAATCATCATAGATAGCACACAAAGAAGTTAAAGTTCATCATGTATCAACAAGTTTAATTTTTAAGTGCATGTGTGTATGTCACATGGTCATTTATTTAGAACTCGTATCTAATAGCAATAAATATCATAGCATCCTAGACTATAGGTAAGATATCCAAAAAGTGTTGAGAAACACTCAATCTCAAGGGGGTGAAAGTGTTGAGAAATGAGTTCCTATAGAAACCCTAATGCATAAGAAGACCTTGATAAGCTAAATAGTTAGGCTCTTGAGATGAGGACAAGAGTAGATTCCAAGCCAAAAAATGTATGGTGGAATGAATGGGCATGAAGTGAGACTGAAAGACATAGGTGTGAGGGCATTAAGTAGTGTTTGTTTCTAGGTTTTCACCAATTGGCAGATTTTTCATGACTTTTTGCAATTTGTTTGAATTTTATGATTTTTTTGGTGATGCATCAAAGCACATTTTGTTAGGTTTTTGGTAAGATGATCATTTTTTCAGAAAATTTTCTATTTTTTAGGATCATAAGATATGTAAAAAATAGCTGAAACATAAGAGCCTCACGCATAGAATTTCTTTAGATGTAAAATGTTGATAGGCTCAGCAAGTTGTTCTCTTTCAAGAGTAGAGAGACAAGATGCACCATATCCAAATGTCGTTGTGATGATGTAAGGACCCAACTAGATATAATAATAAAATTCCTTTATGTTCCTTATTTTTTTGATTCTTAGGGTTCTCTTGAAGAACAAGTTCACCCACTTGGAACTCACGAGAATGGACCTTTTTGTTGTAGCTCATAGACATTATTTTCTGATAAGCCCTCATGTGATCAAAATTGGCCTTGTGACGCTCATTGAGGTTTTCCAACTCGTATATCCTCATAGCTCCATGGTCTTCATTAGTGATTAACCCATGTAGGGAGATTCATAGTGAGGGAATCTCAACTTCTAAAGGTAGAACATCTTTAGAACCATAGACTAGTGAAAAAGGTGTAGCCCCTATAGGAGTGTGTATAGTGGTCCTATAAGCCCATAGTGTTGGATTGATTTGAGAATGTCAATCTCTGCTTGATTTGTGGACCATTTTGTGTGGGATCTTTAGCAATTTCTTGTTAGAGGCCTCATATTGGTTGTTCCCTTTAGGGTATTATATGGAGGATCAATGTCATTTTAATTGAATTCCTTACAAAGTTGCTTGAGGTCCTTAATTTTGAAATGTCCTGCATTATCAGTGATAGTGGGGGATGGGATACCATAGAGAAAATGATATAGTTGAGAATGAACAAGGCAACATGTTTCCCTATAGTAGTGCATAAGGGCACAGCTTCAACCAATTTCATGAAGTATTCAGTCATTGTAATGATGAACTCATGTCCAGTAGACGAGCTTGGATGAATTTTTCCCACCAAATCAAAGGCCCACTATTGAAAAGGAAAATATGTGATAGAATGGATAAGCTCATGTCCGCAAGCATGATTTAGGTTACCATGTAACTGACACTTCTTACGAGAATTAGCATATCTAATAGCATCAGCCTGTATAGTTGGCCAATAGTAAACTGCCCTAAGAAGTTTTTGACCAAGTGCAAGGTCATTAGAGTGTGCCCCACAAATGCCATTGTGGAATTCGGCTAATGCCTTTTTGGACTCTTCTTGTTCTAGACACCCAAGAAGCATTCTATCTAGACCCTTCCTATACAAATCACCAAAGACAAGGGTATAGTGGGAGGCATTGCGAAGAAGTTGGTATTTTTGGTTGTGCATAAGATTTTTTAGGAATTATTTGATCATGTAGGTAGTAGAATATGATGGAGTAGCAAGAAGAGTCATGATTGATAACAGTGAAAATTACATGATTTTTGGGAGATTCATATGTAGGGTGTCATAATTCTTCCACCAAGAACTCAAAGAGAGATTCATGTTCTTGTAATTGCAGAATAGATGCTAAAGTGGCCATAGCATCCACAGTTTTTTTTTCTACCCTAGTAATTTGTTGGGATGTTACAAATGTGAAATAGTTCGTTAGGGCATTGATAAATTTATTGTAAGGTACAATATTGTAACCTTTAGTTTTATAGTCATTATTAACTAGATTAATAACAAGTTGAGAGTCTCCATAGATGTGTAGTTATGTGATCCTCCATTCTAAAGTCATTTTAATCCCATTGGTTAAAGTCTCATACTCTTCTATATTGTCGATGCATGGAAACAATAGTTTGTAGTATTTTGGGATTGTATAACCATGACGTGTGACAAACAAGATTTTTGCACCTACTTCATTCTGAGTGTGTGAGCCATTGAAGAATATTTTCTACATCTTCTCAGTGACATACATGATAGAGGCATTAGGAAATTCAATCCGCATGGGAACATTGTCTTGTAATGGAAACTCAGTAAGTTGATCTGCTATAGCTTTTCCTTTAATGGCTTTGCATTTGACGTATTGAATGTCAAATTTAGAAATAATTTTCATCCATTTAGCAAGTCATCTAGTGAGTGTAGCTTTACTTAGTAGGTATTTAAGGGGATCATTTTTTGCAATAAGATGCACCGTGTGAGAAATCATGTACTACCTAATCTTTTGGGACACAAACACCACTACGAGACAAGTTTTTTCAATGTTTTTTTAATTTACTTCATAAGCCACCTTAAGTGCAACTAAAGTAGTATATGGCATGTTCCTTTCCATTTTCATCACTTTGTGTTAGTAATGCTCCTAAGGAAGAATATGTAGCTAATATGTATAAGATCAAAGATTTTCCTTGTATAGGTGGTAAATATTGGAGGTTTAGCCAAGTATACTTTGATTTTATCTAAGATCTTCTGACATTCTTCATTCCAAATGCATGTGGATCCTTTGTGAAATTTTTTTGTTGAATGATTATGCTCTATCAGCTAATTGAGATATAAATATTTTAATAGATTGAAGATGTCCTTGGAGACTTCTTAGTTAACTGATGTTGTTAGGAGGAGGCATGTACATAATGGCTTGCACCTTTTCTAGATTAACTTCTATTCCTTTTGCAAATATGATGTATCCTAGCAACTTTCCTGATGTGACACCAAAGGCATACTTTTTGGGTTTTAGCCTAAGTTGAAACTATTCCATGTGGTTCACTATCAAACTCAAGTTATCAAGGCACATATCTCTTTTCTTGGATTTAGCTAATGTGTCATCAACATAGTCTTTCATATTCTTATGCATCATATCATCGAAGATAGTAGTCATGGCTCTTTGGTAAGTGGCTCTTGCATTCTTTAACCCAAATGGCATGACATTCCAACATAAAGTACCTTATGTACATGTAAAAGTTGTTTTCTCTTGATCTCCAAGGGCAATTTTAATTTTATTGTATCCAAAAAAATCCATCCATTAAGGAATACATTTCATAAGTTGTCGTCATGTCAACTATCATGTCTATGTTAGGAAGTGGAAAATCATCCTTAGGGCATGCTTTGTTCAAGTCTCTGAAATTTGTGCATACCTGAATGGACTTATCATGTTTGGACATAGGCACAGTGTTGGAGATCCACTCTACATAGTCAATAGCTCAGATAAGGTTTGCACTTAGCAGTTTTTAAAGCTTGGCTTTTACCAACAATGCCACATCTTATTTTTTGCTTGACAAGTTTGACACTAGGAGAAATAGAGAGGTGATGCATTATAAGATTTTTGTCGAGGCTAGGTATTTTTGAATATGTCCATCCAAATTGTATCTTCTTTTCTTGGAAGAATTTAGTAAATTCCTCCTTTTCCATAGCTGATAATGATTGAGAAACATGAGTGATCTTAAGGGACTCTTCTCTACCAAGATTGATAGGTTGTGTAGGTTCAATGAGAACCGAAGATCTATCCTAAAAATAGCTTGGTAGACTACCAAGAACCTCATCATTAGGTGCCTCAAAGAGGTTTTCACCCTTGGATACATCTTTAGATTTACTTTTTGAGGTTCAGACACTGCCACGAACTAGTTTTCGCCATCTGAATCAACTTTCTCTTAATTTTTTTACTAAGGTACTTGATATCTATTTCTATCATGTTAATCATTGATTCACTAGTGGAAGACACCATGAGCTTGATGGCATTTAGGTAGCAAGTGATCTCATAATTGTTCTGAAAATATAGTAGTTATGATATTTGGTGTTGAGGAGACCAATCTATGAGATCAGGGTGGATCAATGAGAGGGAAGTGGAGGCTTTGAGATTTTTAATGTGGAAGGATTCATCTATGGTGACATGAGAGGTTAAGCCTATAGGTAAATCCCCAAAGGAATCCAAATTAGGAATAGACCTAGAAGCATCAGCATGATCCACTAAAGTGAATTACGAACCAAACTCATGAGACCCTAGACTAGACTCATCAAATATGTTTGGTTGGGTAGTATAGACATGGATGGCATCCACTTCTAACTCACAAGAAGCATCTAAGAGAGATTCCCATTTATATTCACCAAAATTAGTGTTCTAATTTTGGGCTAGCAACCAAGCAATGTTCTCTCTTATCCTTCCTCTATTAGGATCTTCATTATCAGATTCATTAGATTCATTTTGTTTAGAGGTGGAAGCTTTGGCATCATATATATGGGTGAACATTTTTTCTTCTCCCCAAAGGAGGGAAGTAGGAGGCATGAAGTCCTCTTCTTGTGTAGTGAAGATAGCAACAAGTGGATCATCATCCTCTAATTCGCTAACCACTGGGGCACTTCTATCGAACCTTGGTAATTCATAATCCAACCTAAAACCTAGTCCACCAGTATCTCTATTTTTTTTCCCTTAGTATGACTTAAGGTTTCTACAAGAGCTTCTTATTACTAGTTAGGGACCCTTGGCCAGGATAGCCCATATTTATCAGGACTTTGTAGCCTTTCCCATAATGATTGTGAGAAATAGGAGTAGTGACTGTAACCTCCTCAACATCTTCCTCTTCCCTGTAAATCCAATTTCTTATATCTTGATCTTCTTTTTCTACTTCTAAGGGTATAGAGGACTGAATAAAGGTCCCAAAAATGGTCATAGTAGAAGCTGATGGCTTCAATATCTCAAAAGGTTTCTCATAAGATCTAGGAGAAATTGGTAAAGAAGATATAGAGTCTAGAGTGTACTCTCCCATACCAAGGTTCATCATTTTCAAATTTTTTTCACATTCCTGGAGGGATGGTTTGAGCTCATAAGAAGAGTGATTATGGTAGACTAGCATTTCAGTAGTAATGAGCATGTTGATGGACGTTGAATTGTCCCCTAGAATAAAAATCTTGGTATCATTAAATGGGAATTTTATACACTAATGGTACGTTTATGGCACAGCTTGCATGTCATGGATCCATGACCTTCCTAGCAATAGATTTAATGCTAGTGGGATGTCTAAGACTTGAAAGACCACATCTTTTTCAATAGGACTCACATGGATAGGTAGCACAATAAGGCCTTTAGAAGGTTGTTCAACCGCATCATATGCTTTGATGGTGATTTTCCACCTAGGATCGATAGCAACTTCACACATGCCTATTTGTTGGATAACATTGAAGGAGATGATATTTAACCCAATGCCATTGTCTATCAAGACTTAGCGAATGCGAGTAAGAAAGATTTGGACCTCGATGTGGAGAGCTAGGCTATGGAGATGACTAAGCAAATTGTCATCTTCTTCAGAGAATATGAGATATTGAGTTGAGGAAATATGATTGACCATAGCTTTGAATCGTTCAGCATCAATATCCGTGGGAATATTGGCTACACGTAAATATTTTTCAAGAATCTCCTTGTGCAAAGGAGACAATTCTAACAACTCAAAGATGGAAATTTGCATAGGGGTTCATTACAACTTACTAACAAGATCATAGATGGATATAGTTGGATTAGTCACTTGTTTGGATGAGGAGGCATTCTTAGGATTTTTTGCAACTTTTAGGACAACCTTGGATTTCCCCCTAGTGACAGCATTGATTGTCTCACCATGCAAATAGGATGGTTCTATCACCTTAAGAATTACCTTAGGCCTAGTATCTCTAGAGTTCTGTTGAGCATTGTGGGTTTTCAAGACTACCTTAGGCTTCTCATCATCTGTGTCATAGTTGGGTTCCTTGTCAAATTTGGGACCCATCATGAAAATGTGTTCAATGGTCTCCAACATGTTTATGACATTGTCTCTATCAGTATATGTGTAGTTGATCTTGGCATCATGGTTTTTCTTGTTAGCATTGGACGATTCCCCTTTTTTGTATTTGGGTAATGGTTTTTTAAAGGCCTTATGATTTGAATTTTTAACGAGGTCATCTATAACAACCTTGCCTCCATTAATGAGGTCTTGAATAACATCCTTGAGCTTGAAATAGTTTTTGGTGTTATGTCCCTTACTCCTATGATAATTGCAAAAATTATCATCCCTCCACCAAGTAGACTTGATGAGTGGGTCATAAGGTTGAGATTTATTTGCAAGCATGACAAGCTTATTTTCAAGAAAGGTCTTTAGGACCACCTCATAAGATTCTACCATTGGTGTATAGACACGCTTGTAGACGCTTAAAATCGTCCTTAAAAGCTTATATTAATTTATTAATATTGCCCGTGACATTGTAATTAATTATTGATTAATTAATTACATTGCTCACATTCTTCTACTTATTTAATTATATTAATTAATTAAATAAGTTCATTCTCCTAAGTATTTAAATTTAATTTAAATACTCCTAGCTCTAATGTGTTAAATTAATTTAACACATGATCCCCCATCTTTCCCTCTTTTTAAATAAATTTTATTTATTTAAATTCCCCACATCCTATTAATTTTCCTAAACCCATGATTAAATTAAATTTCATTTAATTTAATCTTAAGCCTAACCTAGAGCCTAGTCTACACCCATCATTTTCATCCTCTTAAGCCTAATCCCACTCAATCATTCCTAATTATCTCCCTAATCCCCCTCATTAGCCTAAGAGTGTGCTCACACATGTGTGAGAGGGCATGCCTACACACTCTTGTCTCCCACTCTTCTTCTCAAGTTTTCTCACACGTGTGAGCAAACTTTGAATTTTCGACCATTTGCATGGCTTGCATGTCACCTTATGTGGCACTTACTTGGATGCCACCTCACCAAGCCCTCCCTCAAGCCTATAAATAGAGGGCTTGTCTCAAGCATTTGCATCTCATTTTTATTGCATTGTTATCATGTTGGTTTGAGATTTGAGTTTGCATTCATAGTTTGAGCTTTCATGGTAGTTTGAGCTTGCATTGGTAGAGTTCTCATAGTGATTTTGTAGGTTCATACTAACAATTTGATAGCTGCTTTAGTTTACATCATGCATTGTTAATCTAGTTTCTACATGCATTTGTAGCTTCATTTTAGCTTGCATTTTTATCATAGTTTGCATATCTAGTTAGTTCTTTCATTACATATCATCTTCATCATTGAATGCCTTCAAGAATGGCTCTCTCCATAGCCATTTCTTGAGGTGTTCTTCATCTCATTTAGTCTAGATTCATATCTTACTTGCATACACACTTGCACTCACTCACTCAAGAGATTCATTTATTGTTGTGTTTGGGAGAGCACATCAAACATCCCCCCATCTTAACACACCAACAAGGCCTCTCATGGGTGCCTTTGTTGAGTTGTAGAGGTGGCTGGAAGGTTGGATTTTTTTTTTGCTTGGGGTTGCAAAACCCAAGCAAGCATTAGTTGATATTTGTTCCTTGCATTTTGATGAATGTTTGATGCACTTAAAAGCTTTTAAACTAGTGTTTTTTTGTTAACCCATGCTTCTTCCAGGTCTCATTTTCTAGCACACAACGCTTTCGTTTAGAATTTTTTTAGTTTTGTCAAAGGTTGAGACTTTGAAGCCTCTTGTTTTTTGGTAGCATAGATGGCATTAGAGAGGTTGAAGGTTGATTCCTTAGTCTTAGGAGATTCTAATACTCACTCATTGACAACATACTTGTTTTTGTTCCAAGATTTGTTTTTGTCTTTTCCATTCCCATTGTCAATTGTGTCTTTGTTTAGCACAATATCACCTTTCTTAATAGCAACATCCACAATACGGTAAGCACTTTCAACCATGTCATTGAAGGATGTGAACAATTATTTTCTAAGGACATAGTAGAGTTTAGGCACAAGTGTATTGACAAAAATGTCAATTTTCTCAATCTCAGAAATCTATTGAGGATACCTGGAGTGTAAAGATCTCCAATGTTGGAGGTACATATCAAAAGGTTCACCTTGTTTTTGCTTGATATTGCAGAAGTCCAGCATAGTAATAGGATATTGAAAGTTATAGGAATATTGTTGAATGAACCATTGTGCAAGTTTTTCAAATGACTTAAGGGAGGTGACAACTTTGTGAACCATTCCATCACTTGGCCCCTCAAGCTCCTAGGAAAAAATCTCATAAGGTAAGTGTCTTCATACAGAAAGTACATACTAAGAGCATAAAAGTGTCGAACATTATCATGAGGATCTTCATTTCCACCATATTTGTCATATTTAGGAACCTTTATATTTCCACCATTGTTATAGTAATCATGTGCGTGTCTATTTTTAGTGTTATGTGCATGAGCATCAGCCTCAACTTGATGATAAGATCTTTCTCTAGTGGCCATGTGTATGGACTCTTGTAGTCTTTCTTTCTCTAGGTGTGCTTGTTCTTCTAAGTGGTGTTTCCTCTCTTTGGGATGCATGGTGAGTGACACAATGTCTTCAGCCCTAGGAGTATCAAAGGGCATCTCGAAAGGGTTCTCAAAGCTATGGAGTGGATTATGCCAAGTGTTAGCCTCTTCCATCTTATTAGAGATAGGTTCCTCCACACAAGGTTGTCTACAAGGATGCCTAGTGGGAATTACTTATTGTTCAAAGGTGAAAGAAGGAAAACTTCCTTGACTGACTTGGAACCTAGTCGCAAACGGCATGTAAAGATATGTCTTCATCTAATAAGATGAGATTAAGTGTTTTAGATTTGGAGCTTGTATGGAAAATGATTAAATAATTTAGCCAAAATGTTCAGAAGGGCGTTAATAGTCTAGATGACCATTTTAGGTTATTACACTAGGTTGTGGGAATGACCAAGTGACTTTTCATCTTCTTCAAAGAATGTGAGATAGTGTGGTGAGGAAATATGATTGATCATAGCTTGGAATCGCTCAGCGTCAATATTTGTGAGAACATTGATTATGCGTAAATATTTTTCAAGAATCTCCTTGTGCAAAGGAGATAATTCTAACAACTCAAAGATGGAAATTTTCACAAGGGTTCATTGTAATTGGATGACAAGATCATAGCTGGATATGGCTGGAGTAGCCACATATTTTGATGATGAGGCATTCTTAGGATCATTTGCAGCTTTGAGGAAAACCATTGATTTCCCCCTAGTGACAGTGTTGAGTGTCTCACCATGCGAAGAGGGAGGTTCTTCCACCCTAAGAGTTACCTTAGGCCTAGTGTCTTTATAGTTTTGTTGAGAGTTGTGGGTTTTCAAGACTACCTTTGGCTTCTCATCATGCGTGTCATAGTTGGGTTCCTTGTCAAACTTAGGACCCATCATGCAAATATGGTCAATAGGTTCCAGCATGTTTATGACATTTTCTATATCAGTATAAGTGTAGTTGATCTTAGCACTATGGTTTTTCTTGTTAGAATGGAATGATTCCCCTTTTGCCTATTTAGGCAACAATTGTTTAAAGGCTTTATGATCAGATTTTTTAACTAGGCCATCTATTACAACTTTGCCTCCATCAATGAGGTCTTGGATAACATCCTTGAGCTTGAAAAAAAAATTAGCGGTATGTCCCTTACTCCTATGATAGTGCAAAAGTGGTTATATTTCCACCAATCAAGTTTGATAGGTGGGTTATAGGGTCGGGAGTTGTCTAGAAGCGTGACAAGCTTATTTGCAAGCAAGGTATTTAGGACCACCTCGTAGGATTCTATCGTTGGTGTGTAGAGACGCTTTGGTTTAGAAGACTTCTTGGATTTGTTAAAGGTCTAAGACTTTGAAGTCTCTTGTTGTTTTGCAGCATAGATGGCATTGGAGAGATTGAAGGCTAATTCATTGGTCTTAGGAGTGTCCACTACTCCATCATTGACAACATATTTGTTCTTATTCCAAGTTTGATTCTTGTCTTTTCCATTCCCATTGTCATTTATGTTTTTGTTCAGCACAATTTCACCTTTCTTAATAGCAACGTCCTCAATACGGTAAGCACTTTTGATCTTGTCATTAAAGGATGTGAACAATTATTTCCTAAGATCATAGTAGAGTTTAGGTACAAGTGTGTTGACAAAAATGCCAATTTTCTTAGTCTCAGGAATCTGTTGAGGGTACCTAGAGTGTAAAGATCTCCAACATTAGAGGTATGTAGAAAAATGTTCACCTTTTTTAACTTGATATTGCATAAGTCCGGCATAGTGATATGAAGTTGAATGTTATAAGAATATTGTTGAATGAAGTGTTGTGAAAGTTTGTCAAATTTCTTGAGGGGAGGTGAAAACTTTATGAACCATTCCGTGGCTTAGCCTCTCAAGCTCCTAAGAAACCTCATAAGATAAGTGTTTTCATGCATAAAGTCCATGTTAAGGGCATAGAAGTGTCTTACATGATCATGAGGATCTTTATTTCCATAATATTTGTCATATTTAGGAACCTCTGTATCCTTAGGAAATGGTACTATGTAAAGATTTCTATTGAATGGAAGAGCACATATAGACTCTAAAAAAGAATTCTTAGGTTGTTCTTTGGAAACTTGTAATTGAGGAGTTGATTTTTTAGTTCTTGCATTTACTCTCTCAAGATTTCAGCCTCAGTAGGTTCTTGCTTTTGAATGAGTCTTTGTACATCAAATTCATGAGGAAGTTTCCATCCCTTAGATGTCATATATTGAAAATATTGGTCACCATTTTTCTCTAAGGCTTTTAGCATTAGCCTTTGGACAACCTCATCTTGTCGAAATCTCATAAGATCTTCGCAAGTGATTTCATCATTGACCTCACATTCGTAATGTGACTGTAAGTGTCTAGGTGGTGATGGACATACACCTGTGTTTATTCTAGGAGATCTAGGCAGCATATTGTTTCCATCATTGCCACCAAGAGGAATTTTATTGAAAGGATTGTTATAACAACCATATGCATGTCTATTTTCAGTGTTACATGCACGAGCATTAGCCTCAACTTTATGATAGGATCTCTCCCTCATGGCCATGTGTATAGCCTCTTGTACTCTTTCTTTTTCTTGGTGCATTTGTTCTTCTAGGTGGTGTTTCCTCTCTTCAAGATGCATGGTGAGTGACACACTATATTCAGCCCTAGGAGTATCAAAGGTCATATCGAACGGGTTCTCAAAGCTAAAGGATTATGCCAAGTATTAGCGTCTTCCAGCTTATCAAAGATAGGTTCCTCCACACAAGGTTGTCCATGAGGATGCCTAGTTGGAGTTACTAATTGTTCAAAGGTAAAAGAATGATGACTTCCTTGATAGACTTGGAACCTAGTCACAACCGGCATGTAAGGATATGTTTTCATCTAATGGAATGAAGTAAATATTTTCAGATTTGGAGATTGTATGGTTAAGAATGATCACTTTTCAAACATATAATAAGTAAGTGGCATGTCAAGAGTGCTCAAGAGCTTATAGTACTAACAACTCGAGCCAAGAGGATGAGCAAGTAGCTAGATTAACAGGGTAACCAAATTTTGACAAGTGATTATTAGCAAAAAAATTAGCTCATATCTGACAAACTAGACCCATCTTTTCAACATAGAATAGTACTAACATGAAGATTTTAGACCATACTTGGGTAGGACGAAATGATGACACCCTTAAGTCAGCTATAATGCAATTTTGACTCAGTTTTGGAAGCAACAGAGACTAAGCGATATTTCTCAGGAGACCAGGCGATATAAGATCATCAATAATTATCATATGATAGACTTTTCTACAAAAGTATGATACTTTTGACTCATGAAATAGTTTTCCTTAAGCAGTGTGATAGACTTGACAACTAGCATGTGATTAAATTCATAACAATGGTGTGATACATTGATAGGTGTGAAATATCCCACAATTTTTCTCAGAAGGTTGTGCAATATTAAAGGGCCAATGAACTATGAAAAATGCAATTTAAGGCTTGAAAATCCTATGTTTCAGTTTGGTTTCTTGAACTTTTCAAACTAGAATGTGGTGTTGGTAGTATAAGACTTCAGTTTGCAGCATAAAACATCATGGTTTGAAAACATTAAGGGAAATTCACATGTATCAAGTAGTTGGACAAGGGAAAGAGCAACCTTTCCAACACAAGAAATTGGGATATCAAAAAAAAAACCTACGAATTTTAACGAGATATTTGATGTTCAAGAATGTTTACACAGGTCTCTTCACATTTGAAGACACATGCCAAGCAATACTACCTAAGGTCATGGTTCATTACTCAACACCTTGGCTATGCTTGATGCCCCTTTGCCTCACACCAAGTGGTTTCTGAGTAGAGATATTGGCTTTTTCATGGAGGTACCATTGGCACAACCAAGGGGACACAAATGGTGAGTGTAAAATCTTGGGGTGATTTGGGTAGTCCACTAGGATTAGTCCTTGCACCAAGATGTTGAGCGGCAAAATAAGGTAGCTTTCGTCCTATGGTGTTTAGAAAGGGCTTTCATTCATAGCACTCCCCTTGCTCCCAATACAAGATACCTTACATTGTGGCAAGTAATGGACCTCGCGGCCACAAAAGTACCTTAAGCATTCTTTCCTAGTATTTTCTTCATGGTCCCAACCCCACAAGTACTCAGACTAAGCGAAGACAAACACTATGTCTACCAAGGTTTTGTGCCCTTGATAGCCTTGAGTTTATAGTGGGTTGAAATAGTTGGGTTCGTTTGTCCATACTTGGGTCATTCCTCTCGATTTCTCAAGAGTAGGCCCTCTAAAGGATTCTAGACTACACAAAATGGATTCACTTTTTGAGGTCAAGATTTTTGATTCACCGCATGGGTGAAGAGAATACTCTCCTATTCTAATTGTTTCCCCCAAACACACCAAATAGCTCAATTATGCCACTTACTTTATAAACCTAAAGGTGGGTCAAGATTTACAATTCATCTTAAGGGTGAAGAGCATACTTTCCTACCACCAAAAGATCCTAAATTGCAAGTTTTATGTGCCTACAAAAATGAACAATTAGTAGATTATCGAACACGAAATGGAAGAAATACAAGCACACTTGTTTTTGTTTTGTTTCTATCCTTTTAGGAAGCCCTGGAAACAAAAATTAGTAGCCTCTTACCATTGAGTCTTTGACATATGTTCTTTTATAGTAATTTTGCAAGCATTTTTAGAGCAACCCTACAAACAAAAATGTTAGTCCAAAATAAGATAAAAACCTGTAATAATCTTCTACTAAACAATGAATAAACCTAAGAAACCTAAAAAATAGAATGCCAAAGACTCAAAATTGATCAAATAACTCAAACAGCAACGAGTTCCAAGCAGGGCGATGCTTTTTGGTTGACAAAGTATCATACGATACTTTTCAGTATACCTGTGCAATAGAACTTACAGTGTTGGGGCAACAAACTTCAAAATAGCCATGTGATACTTTAACTAGTAAAGTATCGCACTGCAATACTAAGAAATGTCATACAATACTGATAAAGTTTGCACGATAATTATGACTACAAAGAAAAAAATACCAAAATAGCAAGCAAAAATGTAACACAAAAATACAACAGAAAGGAAAAACCAAGACGTCCTGCCCACGATGGGCATCAAAAACATACACTAAGAAAGTGCACTCCTCTAAACCCTTCCATCCAAGGTATCCCATGAGTTGGAAATCTTGGATTTTGGCTTAGAGCTCCCTATCCATGGAGTGCAAAGGTGTGTGTATAAGCATGGAAATGGCTCTCATCTGAGCCTTAGAGATGTAACCCTTGCTAGTAAACCATGCAATGAGAGATTCTTTAGACAAGAACGAGAGTGCTAGTATCGAAGAGCTCTCAAACATGCAATGCAAGAAATGAAGTATGCTAGAATGGAATGCAAGAATGAAACTAAACTAAGTGATCTAAGCTAATGCAAAAGGGAAAGCTAATCTATTGCAAAAAAACCTAAACTAGGATGAGCATGCAAGAACGAGACAAGAAGCAAGAAGTTCTCCATAAGTGCTCCAAGAAAATTTGTCAAGAAACCTGCAGCATAACAATAGCTCAAAAATGGGATCCTTAGAGAGGGAGAGAGCTCTCTCTTTTAAAGATGTAGGAATGGTTGAGTTCAAGATCAAGAAATGACTAATCAAGAGTGGGGGTTGACTTTTGGCATGATCCATGTGCAAGATCAAGTCAAGCAATGAGATAGAGTTGACTTTTCATGTGAGACAAAGCTTTTCTTTTAATGTGTAAATAGGAAAAAGACTTATTTTGTGCACATTGAGTGGGTTAGAAGAATAGGGTCTTTTATTTAATTAAAAGGGGACATGTTCTTTAATCAAATATGGACTTAGGATATTATAGTCAAACTATAGGTTAAAATCAAGTAAATTGATTTTTTAGAAATTAGGCCTAAGTAATGATTAAATAATTTAGCCAAAATGTTGAGAAGGGAGCTAATAGTCTAGATGGTCATTTTTAGGTGATTACACTCGGTACTTGGCAACAAAAACTCAGCAAGATTCCAAAGTGTGAAAAAAACCTTGCGAAAATTTTTAAAAATTTAACAATTTAAAAATTGGTTTATGCACCCTTTATTAAATATTACTTAAAACATGATAAAATTATCAAGTGGAATCTAATTTGATCAGATTCACAAGTTTACATCAATCACATAAGTATAAAATATAATCACAAATCATAGCTTTGGGAAATTGTTCACCTACTATATAAATATTCTGAAATATATGCAAAACTCGCAGAATATGAAAATTGTGGCAATCAAATGTTTGAAACAAATATCAAAACAAAAACTACAAGTTTGTGGCTTAGTTTCTCAAAGGAGCAAGAATCCTTCCCAAGAGGCATCTTATGTAGGTCTTGGACAATACAACAAACATAATATTTTTTAACTACAAATATGCAAAGATTTTTCAATAACGATATGTATTATGGAGAATTTTTATTAACTTAATATATCATTGACCTTTTACTTTCTTAGACATGTTGTTTGATGGGTGTCTGGGGAAACACCAAAAAATGGTTGAGGTTAGCATATCTTATTAGGGTTTAAGGGTGAAAGAGAGGTAGAAATAGGTCTAGATCTTGGAGAGAGGAGAGAGCAAGATAAAGAGAGGTAAAGAGGGGGTAGAGGAAGAGTGATAGGGATAGAGATAGGTCTAGAGTTCAAGGAAGATAAAGAGAGTTGGATAGAGAGAGAGAATGTTGATAGGAGCATGCTAATTACTAAAATTTATCTGTCTAAAAAGTTATAAAATTTTCTAAAATATAGAATTTTCATTGTAAATCTTAGAGATGTAAACCACTATAAAACATCTTGATAATAAATACATGAAATATAAAAGTATATGAAAGGAAAAATGCATATTGAAATGTGACTTAAATTTTATACTCATGTATATATTCTACTAAAGTTGGGAGAATGAGAATGATTTAAAGGTAAAAATGGGGACTTAAGAGTTACATTTCATGCATATTTTAGAATCATAAACCAAAAAGAAAAGAAAATTTTGAGACTTGGAACAAAAATTAGTTTTTGCCAAGTTTGAGTATCCAAACTCACTCACACTTAAATGAGTTTGGTGAATCTTGCCCAAAACTTAGTTGAATCCAAGTTCGAGCCCCTCAAATTACAAAGGGTCACCCAACCTAAGACTCAACAAGTCTTGGTGAGTCGCACCCAAGACTTGGTCAAATCCAAGTCCAAGCCCATCAAAATTTCCAAGAGTCACCCAACTCGAGACTCAGCAAATCTTGGCAAATCTCATGATTTGTGAATCTTATCCTTACAAAGACACTATATCGTAGTTACCAAGGCTCCTTGGAACTCAATGGGATTCAAAAGTGCAAGTGAATTTTGGGTGCCATATTGAGAAACTTTGCTAAATGAACCCCTATAAAGCTTTTCATGCAAAAGTACTCAGTTGTCCTTTGGAGGCCTATAATGTGTTTTAAGTGTTTATCACCTTTCATTCAGTACATGCATTTATCTCATGATGATAAGTTACCATTCCAAGTCATTTTGTGAAGTGTCATTTTGAGCATTTGAGAGATCTGCATTTAAGTGTCAAACAGCGATGGGAAGCCTAGTTTGCATTGGAATATCCTGCGCTTAGAAGAGTCTCATGATTCACCATTTTGGGAGTGTTTAGCATGCATATCAAAGAACCTATGCTTCAGATTTCAAGTCATTTTGACAAATTTTGATAAGGTTTTGAATTACCCAAAGTTGGTTGTGTATTGTTGTCATGTTGATGCACATTGTTCAAATTTCCAAGAAGCCCTATTTGACAATGGATATTTCGTGACCTATTAGGTGTTTTGGAGAAATAGTCATACCCCTGCATTATAGTCATAAGCTACATCCTAATTTCACAATTTCAAGGTCTAATGAATCGATTTGATGAGTTTCCCAAGCTGATTCCATTTGCAAAAACTTAAAAACTGCCTAGTTGTCCTTTATGATAGTTTAGCAAGTAGCCCTATTTGACTGATTATAATTTTGACCCAGTTAACCCTATCAAAAAATTTGTTTTTGCATTGAATTCTAGGGGTCAGATACTTATTATGTTTTGATTTTGAGATCATGAAAAATTTGTTTGGCTAGTTTCCAAATGTGATTCCAAATACAATTGCTATTTTTTACTAGCAAATAAATGTGCAGAATGGTTGAAAGGCATGTTTGGAATGTTATAACTCACAATCCATGATATATGAAGCCAAGTGGATTGTACCACTATGTTATACTCTAAAAATACTCCAAGTGTGCCAGCTTGATTGATCCTTTTGCACACTTTCCCAGATCCATTCTGTTTGCAAAACTCTTTGTTATATCAAGTGCCCAATTCTACAAATTTTGGAGGTCAAGTTTGTAAGCTTACCAAATGCACCCAGTTATTTTTCATGAGCCCAAATTTCACTTCCATACTCTCCATATAAAAATTTTCCAATGTCCCAAATTTTGTTTCTCCAAGCATTCATTTGGCATCTTTTCAAAGCCAAAACCAAATGCAATTTCTTGTTTTTAACAAGTTGTTTGCAAGATGTATTTCAAATAGGCAACTTCAAAGGCTAATATATTTCGATTTAAAAGTCATCATGATATGAAATCTGACATGGTGTGAGTATTTGGAACAAAGAATGTATGTATATAGTGTCAACTCTCGACTGTTTCATTTTATTAGTTTTTAAAGCTAGTTCAAAGACCTCCTGACATGAAAGTAATAGGTTTTAAAAAAAAAAAGATGAAAAGGAGTTTAAGATGATCAAGCAGTGAACGATTTCAAATTTAATTAGCATGAAGAGATGAATGGGTTAGTTCGAAGTGTTAGTTGTTTAAAAACAAAAACAAAAAAATTAGTTGGACCCACTTTGGAGCCCGACTATCTCCATAAGACTAATAAAACGTTAATAGGATTTAAAAATGTTTGAGGGACATCATAGTGATTTCAATCATTATAATATTTTGGTGTGTGTGCATCATAAGTAGAGATAAAATGGTTATATGTGAGTTTATATGCATTGTATGCAAAGGAAAAGGAGAATTTGATTACTAATAAGGATCACGCCAAGAACTTCAACCTTTAATGGAGATGAATGTTTGTTGTAACCAAGGTCATCAACTTTGACAAGGAAAGGCCCAAATGGTTTTCAAAATGGGCATAGATTGTACAGTGAACCAATAGTAAAGGGGCATGTTTTTATTGGCGAGCATGGGTTCATAGAAGAGATTTCTTTGTGCTTCATGCAAAGCACAACGCTTTATAAATTGTTTTCTTTGAAGGCAGCGAGTTAGAGTATTCATCTTTCAAGTAATGAACTGGATATGGGCATTCTGTTTAGTTGGACAAGTGGTGAGCTCACTATGCATTTTAGAAGGGATTCGCTTTTAGTTTGACTTGGGGCAGACCATTTCAAATACACTTAATGGGGTCAAATCAAGCTACCAATGCGTCTTTTAGCCACGAGAAGGTGTTATAACCAATGAATGGTGCATCGGTTTGTTGAGCAGCAACACACATGGGATATATGAAGCACAAATTAAGGATGAAAATAAATGGATCCAAATACAACTCTGACAGTTTCCCTCATCCTCGTATGCATGTGTATGAAAAGAGCAACATTGTAAAGACTATAAACTTTGTGGATGTGTATTGGCATCATGAAATGTATAAAAGCGTAGCTCAAGTATGAATATCAAAGACATTTTGGCGGGCCAGTGATTGTGAATTGTCATAACTGAAGAGTCATTTCCAAGCCTAAAATCATGGGGCAGTCAAGTTATAGTTTCCTTGTTGTGTGCCATAGCTGCACTTGATGGTGTGGAGGCTTATCACAGGCGCAACACTATTTTCGGGGAAAGCTTTCTAATGTGATTGTTATGCAAACAACTTTAAAATTGTGTATGCGAAGAAGTAACGAATAAGGATAAGCAAAGATCACTGTGTTGCCAGTTTAGAGTAGTATTCCTTATTTCACTGTGTGTGTGATCGCGTAGAAGGGAGTTTTGCTTGTATGAGTTTAGTTACTATTCCATTGAGAAAGAAGTAGGATTCGGTCAAAACTAATGGAGCCTTTGATTTAGTATGCCACATCTGTCGGGTGAGGAGAAATTAATATGTGTTTATATAGAAACACTCACACATCAAATGTCTAAGTGAAAGGTTGAGACATAATGGAGGCTTGGTCATGCGCGGGTCCCACCAGGAAATAGTGGCCAGTTTGGCACCCAAATAGAAATGCTGAACACATGCACGCAATGTAGGTGATGATGTGGACCTAAGAAGGGAAAATGTGAACACATCTTGCACAAATTTTGAGGTGATGGCTTGGCAAAGGATGACACATGGTGAAATGTCATTATGTCATAGCTGATGTAGTAGGAGGATGACGTGTAACACGACATTGTGATTGATTGACACATGGCACTGACCCATGACATGGCAGATGGAGCAAGCCCTAAGATAGTGCAGGAGATTTCGCCACATGGAATGGATCCTTCAGTTATCGCTAAGTCGACTTGGGAAGATGCTCACTAGTTAATTTTCACGACAAGGTGACCCAATTAGAGAGCGCCACATGTTGTTGAGGTGGTAGTGGGTCCAAGGTTGATGTGGCAAGTGTCCTAGCGAATTAGAATATGCCACATGGCAACAACATGGCAAGTTGAGATGTTTGTGCAGTGATAGGGATCAAGCATACCAATCACAAGGTGCCACATGGCACATCAATTAGTCAACTAGGTTTGACCCAAAATCAAAGGGGAAGAGAAGTAGAAAAGGTTTCAAAACAATATTTTTTAATTTTCCCTTATAAGTGAATGTGTGGACCTGGTTTTAAATGATCAAGGTTTTATTTTGAAGTCTAAACTTTATAATAAAGTCAAATATTTTAAATGTTAAAGGGTATGTTCATCATTTTTAACCTGCAACTTCAATTGGATGCCCTGGGCCTAGTTTTTAAGAAAATATAGCACTATCATATATCAACGCAAAAGCCTTGAAGTCTAGTTTTTATTTTTGCCATCAGATCTTGTGCAGGCGGCAGTGGATGAAAATTATTCCCAGATTTTCCTAGCATGCTTCATTTCTCAACTGTATTCTAGTTTGGCAATTTAGTTTCAATTTTTCACTAAATGGTGAAGTGGGCATTCACCAAGCTTGGAAAGGGTCCTATTGGTGGTGTTATTTTGTCTCTTGGCCCATTTAGTGGAACTTTTGGCAGCTGGTCTAGTTATTTTCCGAAGGGGGTTTTCTCATCATTCTTTAAGAGATATTTTTAAATTTTTTATGCACAATGATGAGATTTGATTCAGTTTTTATTTGTAGAGAGAAGAGAGAAGCTTTACTTCAGCAATGGATGAAGATTCAAGTGGACAAGTGACAGCAATTGATCAGATCCAGGATTTCCATTCTTCTATATATTATCCTCCTCTTTCTATGTACAGGGTTGGTTCAAGTCTTTTGGACAAGTTTCCATAGCTGTGATTCCACCATTTTTCTCAGTGTTCTCTCTTTGTATGTGTTCGGACTCAAAATTGAAGCCTTGATTTTGAGTACCATTCAAAAAATTGAGCCCTTTAAGTGCTTTTTAAATGCATGTGTACCTGACTATCTATTTGAGGCCTAATAGGTGTTTAATGTTTCTAACACTTTGCATTCATTGTGTTTATGCGTTCCATGAAGATAAATCACCATTCTGAATCATTCTGTGAAGTTCTATTTTGAGCAATGTTCAAATCAGCATTCTTGCCCAAGTGTCAAACAATGATAGGGGGCCTTGTTTGCATCCAAGTATCTCACACCTAATAATGTTTCATGACTCGCTGCTTCAAGATTAGTTAGTATCCATAACAAAGAGCCTATGTTTCAGATTTCGAGTCATTTCAATATGTTTTGACTAGGTTTTGAATCTCTCAAATTTGGTTGTTTATTGTTGTCATGCTGATGTAAATTGTTAAGAAATCTAGAAGGTCATGTTTAACTCATTATAACATTGACCCAGCTGACCGAAATGAGAAAATTCCTTTTGTATTGCATTTTAGAGGTCAAAGACTTGCTATGTTTCGATTTTGAGCTTATGAAGAATCTGTTTGATCAGTTTTCAAACGTGATTCCAAAGGCAATTTGTAAAGTTTTACTAGTGTCATAAAATGCAGATTGGTTGGTACTCCTATTTGGGATGTCATAAATCTGAATCTGTGAGAGGTAATATTGAATGGATTGTACCATTGTGTTCTACTCTAAAAATTCTTTAAGTGTACCTATTTTCAAATCTTGATGAATCCACCTACACACTTTCCTAGGTCCATTCCATTTGCAAAAAATGTTTTTCTACCAGTGTTTCCAATCTGCAAATTTGAGTAGCCCACTTTGACCGTTCTCCAAATGCATCTTGTTATCCGTCATGAGCCCTAAGCGCATATTTATATTCTCCTCATGATAGTGAACCAATGCCCCAGTTTTCATGCCCCCAAGTGTCAGTCTACCCTATTTTCAAAGCCAAATCCAAACGCAATTTATTATTTTCTAACATGTTTTCTTGCAAGCAGTTCTGAGAGGGCAACTTTGACAGTCAATATCTTGACTAAGAATTCATCATGAGATGAGATTCGACAAGCTACAAGATTGCTGAACAAAGAATCAGTGTGCTTGATTTCAGAGCCCGGTCAGATGTTTTGGTCAGTTTTTAATGCCAATCATAGGACCCCTTGGCACAAAATTGTCAATTTGTAGGAGAAGTTAGAAAACGAGTTTTAATGGATATTCAAGTGGACACATGTCATTTTGAGATCAAACCCAGGATTCTATTCTTCTTTGATATCTTTCTCTTTCTCATCCATTGTAAAGGGGGATTTCAATTTTGAAGAAATTTCTCACTTTTGTGATACCATGTGTGTTTCAATCTTGAGTTTTCTCAAATCTATGAAACCAATGGTTCCAGTTTTGATGTGTTTTCATCACTATGACACCACATTCTACAGCATATTTCTCTTGTATGAATAGCAGTAGTGAAGATATATTTGCTAGTTCCGATCTATTTAGTGGTTTTGTGAGTTGTTTTACATGCATCTAAATGTATAGTTTTAAAGAAATGAATACAAATGAACAAGAATTTCTTAGTTTAATTCTGACTCTCATCTCCTATCTCTGTAATCTGCAATCTTATGTAGTTTAGGGACAAAGAACTGAGACCCATTTACATCCCCTTAAGGTTGTATGTATGATATATTTTGTTGTTGGAACAAAGGGCTAAGTAATTGCTTGATGTGTCTGACAGGGTTGTTGGTTATTTTGACAGGGATATTTCATGAGAATGAGGTCTTTATGAACACTGATATCTAATTCACAAAGTGATAAGACATATATGATATCACGATGTATGGAATATGTCATTGGTATTGCAGATGTATGTGTTTAATTTGCGGAATTGCCCAATAGATCGATCAGCTACAAGATCAATTTGTTCTTATTGCTGGATATTTGGGGTTTTGCTGAAATTAACATAATTAATCAAATATATTTGTCTTTAATGTTGAAGAATTGAAAGGATGCTCTCACTTAACTTAGCAGTTTCTTAGGCCATGATATTAGCTATTTCATGTATGGGATCTTTGCAAAAGTGTTAGAAGATTAAGGGTTTTTATCTGCTTTATTTAGATTCAGTCTATGCTTTGACAACTAGTACCATATGAAAAATCTAATAGGTACACCCGCCTAGGTTTTGCAAATCTTGAAATAGAAGAAGGGTCTAGCCTTATAGTTGGCCTGGTGTCTGAAAAGGTATGTTGAAGATGGGAAGTAGTTTCCCCTAGATGTATCTTGTTCTCATCGGGGTAGTTTGAAATCTTGTTGTTTCAAAACACCAATAAGACGGCGACTCTATAAGGGAAGTATTGAATCTGAAAGAGAGATTCAATACGATTGAAAGAAAGGCATGTGCAAAGTTTGCTACAATAGCAAGGTCATGAAGTGTTTTCCATTTCTTTGTTGAATATTCATGTCTCCCAATGAAGTTTTATCCATTTGTAGCAATAGCTTTGAAGGTTGAGTGTAAATTGTATTATTAAGAGTGTTCATCTTCAATCAATTCAGTTGGATTTTATTTTCAAAGTGTTGTTGTAAAATTAGAGTCAAGAATGAACAAAAGGTTTTATTCTCTTTTTCAAGTTTGTAAATCTACAAGCGTGGTTTGAGGGTTTGCATTTTTCCTACATCTAAAGGTCTAGTTTAGATTTGTCAAGCGAAAAATTGAGTTTTATTTCTCACAAGCGTGAGTGGTGACTCTAAATCTCTACATCAGTTGTTTCCTAGTTGATTTCATTGCAATATTTTGAAGGACGTTAGTTGTATGGGCAGATCTGAAGCTTTTGAAAGTTTCTTGAAAAGGAATTTTACACTCTTGATAAGTTTTAAAGTGTTGTTTGCAATCTGATGTTATAAGAAAGTGAAGTGTTAAAAAATAAATCACAACAGCGATTTATTTATCCTCTTGCAAGGAGGTGGCGGCTCTACAAGGTTTTTATCAATGGTGTGAAGGATTTTTAGTATGCGCCCGTGTCAAATCAGCAGATCAAAAGTCTTGCATCAGCACTTCAGGTGTCTTTCATGGAAGTCAAGTGTTAAAAATGGTTGCCTCATTTCAATGATTTTCAACACTAGAAGAAAGAGGTAGAAATTTTATTTTTAAGATGGAGTAAGATCTCAAATCTGAGATTAGTTTGCCAAGTTTTGAAAGTTTGGAAATTGTAGTTAACAACAATGTTGTGTTGAATAAACTGATCTACAATAAGATTTTCAATATCATAAGAATAGATGTAGGAAGTACTCAAGGTTTAAATGTAGCACAATGTTATCTAAGGCTTAAATCTATAATCAGCAAGATGCCTTTTCATTCTAATCCTAAGGAATCTTCCTTGCCTAAAGTTTTCCTGGATGTTCTAATGCCCGATTCAATTAATTGGCCAGCACCTATAAGATAACAAAAGTTTTTGCAAGTTGAAAGATTCATGAAGGACATGGAAAGTGATAATTATAGAGTTCATGTTATATCTTCTAATTATAACAATTAGTGTGTTGAAAGTCAAGGTAGCAATGAACATAGTGAATCCATACATAAAGATATTTTGTCTTCCGAATGTGAAGAGAAGGATTCAAATGCAAATGAATTAGGTAATTGCAATCAACATGAGGAAGATGGACATGAAAGTGAAAATGAACCTTGTTATAGTGAATATGAAGTTGAGGAATTATATGACATCAGTGGAGGTAGTTCTTACCACGATGAGAATAAATGTTGTAATAATTCTAATATTCCAGATTGTGATACTAATCATTTTGTTGTTATAAGTTCTTCATGTCATCCGGATGATAATCACAGCCGAGAGAAGATTTGTGAGGTGGTCTTCTTGAGCCTAATGAAATTTCAGCTTTGTTGGCTCATGATTTTGAAAAGCATGTAAATGTTTCTAAGGATGCTCATATTTTCCCTCATAATACTTTTTCATTTGGTCAAGTTACTTCTCCAAAGTTTGATTGGAAAGAGATATAGAATCCGAACAATCTTTGTTAGAATTTGGAGGTGTATATGACAATACCTCAAATGTCTTTGCACATGACTACTTGTTGGATGCGGGGGATGCTAGTGAAGGGAAGTTTGATGTTGTTTCAAATTCTTCTCATGTTGGTTTTGTTGCAATATGTTTTGATGTTTCATGTGATGAAGAGGAAAATAGTGAAAGTTGTCAATCTGATTATGAATTTTCTTTATGTGTTGATAAGTCTTGTAAAGATAAATTCAAGGTTCATTCTAACATTTTGTTAGATGAAAAAAATTATTGTGATCAGCATAGTTTAGATCAGAACTTTTAGGATAAGTTTTCATATTTGGTGACTAATTAGTTGTTTGAATGTGAACAAGTTTCAGCAAAAGATAAATCTGATTTGATGAGTAACATGACTGCAAGTAGGCAGCGGTCAGATTTCATATACTCCTCACATCTTGATACATAAGGTGAGTTGGAAAATTTTGACACATGCAACTCTTTGAACAAAGTAGAATATGAATCATTTGTGTTTCTGGTTGATAGCATGCAGCATTCATATGTAGATGACGGTTTTCAAAATGATTCTGGTTTGCATGAGCATGCTAATTTGTTTTCTCATACGTATTTGTACATGCACTATGAGAATTAAGGTGTGAATTCATTTTTGCCAAGTGTTCTGTTTCAAGATGCTAATTTGATTGGTGAAACTGATAGAAGAGATTTTTCCAACCTACCTCATGAAAGTGCAGATAAAAATAAGATATATGACAGAAGTAAGAAGTTTTGATAAATTTTGGTGGCCCAGGGCCATTGTTTGTACAATTTAGGAGTAGATTTCCTTGCTTTCAATAAGCTATTTGAGAGAATTTTTTGCTGTCAAAGTGTGTGGTCTACTTCTTCCAGAGATCTGAATCCTTGCCATGCCTGCAAGGGACATGCATCCCTAGACAGAGCCACTATTGGGACTCAAAATTGAAGCCTTGATTTTGAGTACCATTCAAAAAATTAAGTCCTTTAAGCGCTTTTTAAATGCATGTGTACCCGGCTATCCATTTGAGGCCTAATAGGTGTTTAATGTTTCTAACACCTTTCATTCAGTATGTCTATGTGTTCCATGAAGATAAATCGTCATTCTGAGTCATTCTATGAAGTTATGTTTTGAGCAATGTTCAAATCTACATTTTTGCCTGTGTCAAACAGCAACATGAGGCCTTGTTTTCATTTGAATATCTCGCACCTAGTAATGTTTCATGACTCACCACTTTGGGAGTGTTTAGTATCCATACCAAACAACCTATGTTTTAGATTTCAAGCCATTTTGATATGACTTGACTAAGTTTTGAATCCCTCAAAGTTGGTTGTTTATTGTTGTCATGCTGATGTAAATTGTTCAAAAAATCAGAAGGCCCTATTTGACTCATTATAACATTGACCCAATTGACCGAAATGAAAAAATTCCTTTTGTATTGCATTTTAGAGGTCAAAGACTTGCTATGTTTCAATTTTGAGCTTATGACGAATTCGTTTGATTAGTTTTCAAATGCGATTCCAAAGGCAATTTGTAAAGTTTTACTGGTGTCATAAAATACAGATTGGTCGGTACCCCTATTTGGGATGTCATAACATTGAATTCGTGATAGGTGAGATCAAATGGATTGTACCATTACATTCTACTCTGAAAATTCTTTAAGTGTGTCAGTTTGCAAATTTTGACGAATCTGTCTGCACACTTTCCCATGTCCATTTCGTTTGCAAAAAATGTTTTTGTCAGTGTTTCCAGTCTACAAATTTGAGTAGCCCACTTTGACCGTTTGCCAAATGCATCATGTTATTCATGATGATCCCTAATCACAAATTTATATTCTCTTCATGACAGTGAACCAACGCCCCAGTTTTTGTGCCCCCAAGTGTCAGTCTACCCTGTTTTCAAAGCCAAATCCGAACGCGATTTATTGATTTCTGACATGTTTGCTTACAGGCAGTTCTAAGAGGTCAACTTTGATAGTCAATGTCTTTTGACTAAGAATTTGTCATGAGATGAGGTTCGACAGGGTACAAGATTATTGAACAAAGAATCAGCGTGTTTGATTTCAAAGCCTGGTCAGATGTTTTGGTCAATTTTTAAAGTCAATCAAAGGACCCCTTGGCACGAAATTGACAGTTTGTAGAAGTTAGAAAACGAGTTTTAATGGATATTCAAGTGGACACATGTCATTTTGAGATTGAATCCAAGATTTCATTCTTCTTCAATATCTTTCTCTTTCTCATCCATTGTAAGGGGGGGTTCCAGTTTTGAAGAAATTTCTCACTATTGTGATACCATGTATGTTCTGATCTTGAGTTTTCTCATATCTGTGAAACCAATGGTTCTGTTTTCATCACTATGACACCAATGGTTCTGTTTTCATCACTATGACACCACATTCTTCAGCATATTTCTCTTGTATGAACAGCAGTAGTGAAGATATATTTGCTAGTTCTAATCGATTCAATGGTTTTATGAGTTGTTTTACACGCATCTGAATGTATAGTTTCAAATAAATGAATACAAATGAATGGGAATTTCTTAGTTTCATTCTGACTCTTGTCTCCTATCTCTGTAATCTGCAACCTTATGTGGTTTAGGGACAAAGAATTGAAACCCATTTATATCCCCTTAAGGTTGTATGTCTGATATATTTTGTTGTTGGAACAAAGGGCCATGTAATTGCTTGATGTGTCTGATAGGGTTGTTGGTTATTTTAAGAAGGATATTTCATGAGAATGAGGTCTTTATGAGCACCAATATCTAATTCACAAAGTGATAAGACATATCTGATATCGTGATGTATGGAATATGTCATTGGTATCACAAATGTATGTGTTTAATTTATGGAATTGCCAAATAGATAAGGCATTGATCAACTACAGGATCAATTTGTTCTTACTGCTGCATATTTGGGGTTTTGTTGAAATCAACATCATTAATCAAATATCTTTCCCTTTAATGTTGAAGAACTAAAAAGATGCCCTCACTTAAACTTAGCAATTTCTTAGGCCATGATATTAGCTATTTCATGTCTAGGATCTTTGCATAAGTGTTAGAAGATTAAGGGTTTTTATCTGCTTTATTTAGATTCAGTCTATCGTTTGACAACTGGTACCATATGAAGAATCTAATAGGTACATCCGCCTAGGTTTTGCAGAGCCTAGAGTAGAAAAGGGTCTAGCCTAGGTTTAGAGAGCTTGAAGTGAAGGAGTTTAGCCTTAAAGTTGGCCCGAGTTCTAAACAAAGTGTATCCATCATAGGAGTTAGCTACCCTTAGATGCATTTTGTTGTTAGCAACCTGGTAATTAAAATCATTGCTAAATCAGGAGCCAACATAACTAAAACATACGTTTTGTCTTCATAGCTCCTATGTAATTTCATTGTCTATTTTGTTCCTATCTAGTTTTATCATCTATTTTCTTCCTCTTAGATCAAACATTTTGAAGAGGCTTGTTACCTCTGTCCTTTTAAAAGACTACTCATTTAGGGAGCATTTTTTTTCTTTGAACTAGTTCAATCCATGTCCCTAGCTTTCTTGGCAGCTTCCTAAAGTGAGCTAGGATTATGGTCTTTGATCCAACTTCTTAAAGGGACTGTGAATCCATCTATGAATAAGACAAGCAATCTTATCTCAACAATATATTTATCAACTATACTTCATTGTCTCAATTGTACCAACTCCTTCAAATAGAGTTCAAGGTCATTCTTGTCCAACCTCTCTATAAGTCTTCATAAATTCAACATATGACGTGATCTAATCGCGGCCCATGGCGATTCATTCATGATGTCACCATTTATGTGCAACTTCATCAAAATGTAATGTGGAATAGTTGACTGCTTCATCTTTAGGCATCAAATTTAACTTAAGATATGTGTCAACATTTTGCCCAACCTCCCTTCTAAGATCACTATTGTGAGCTTGGTTTCCTTTATTGGGTGTCTCACTTTGAACTCCATATAGTCCTTAAGAAATTGATCATATCCTCCCTCGCTAAGAGGGAGTGTTAAAGTACCATCTTTAGTTGGATCTGATATCAATATATGCAACATACATATATGCATGTATATGTATATACATGCATATGTAAATATATATGCATACATATATGTATATGTTTGATTTAGTTCACATAATGATATCTCATGTTATTCGATACTTTATGGTCATGCCTTAATTGGGTTGTATATATTAATATATATATGTTGTGAGAGTTCCTCTCGTGTATCAAGCATTGATTCATGACATTAATAATACTATATTTGTTGCTCTTGAGTTCTTGATCCAAAATGTGCCAGAGATCGTGATACTTGTCATAATGGAGACTACCTTGTTGTCCCTAAGATCAAGGTTGTTATCTAATAAACTACATTCAATTATTGTCCCAAAGTGTCGGAGATCAGATAACACCTATCTTTCTAAGATGTAACATATTCTTCGATCGCAGCCCCTCTTGCGGCTCTATCTCAAGAAGGTGTTGTTGTCCCTTCTATTGCTGGGGTCCAGAAATTGTGTGGTAGTGGAGTTTCTTCTCTTGTCGCAAGGGTTTTGAGGATTGGTTGCGGTGTTGCTAATTTTGAGTGGCAGAAGGCTGCTGGGATGGTGGAGGATGGATGGATGACAATAAAAGGAAAAAAGGTCAAGCCCTCCACTCCATCTTTTGATCTCTTTACGTTCTCAAAAGAAGGGACTGAAATGTAAATCTTGAGGCCTCACATGTTTGAGGTTGTCTTTGATGGATCTCCTAGCACTTTTGGCCTGTTGTTCTTTATAGTTTGTCATGGTTCAAGAATAATTGTCCTTTTCTTTTGTAACCATGGGGTTTTCAAGTTCTCGTTCTAAATCTATCTTGCTGGTTGAATGTATGGTGTTATCTGTGAGGCCACCCCATTTACCTTGTATTGGTTGGTGACCTCTTTCACCTATGGGCTATAATATTTTTGTTTGGGCTTCATTGAATATATTTTGATATGTAAAGGGTTTCAAGCACCCTTCAAAACCTATCTTCCTTAATCAAAAACATATTCTTCTTGAAACATACTTCAAGTTATATTGAAAGACATCTAAATTGATGAATATATATTGATATCCTTAAAAATGTCATTCCAAGATTATCATATTGAAATGATATCTATCCACATGCTTAAGAGCATAATGTGTTCTATAACAATCCTTCCTAGCTAAGAGGGAGTGTTAAGGTTATACTTTCAATTGGATTGAATTAACCTAAAGATAAAAATTTTATGATTATTAGTAAATTGTCATTATTTATACATACAATTTTATACGCGTGCGCGCGCACGCACATGTACGTACATATATGTATGTATGTATGTATGTACATACATGTATATAGATATATGTATATATATACATATATCTATGTACATGTACATACATACATACATATATACATATGTACATGTATATGTACATGTACATATGTACATGTACATGTACATATGTACATGTACATGTACATATGTACATGTACATGTACATATGTATATATGTACATAGATACATACATATATATACATGTACACACACACACACACACACACACACATATATGTATGTATAATCTAATAATGATTAATCATAGAGACATGTCTTCTATCATATTTATATATCACTCAAATCTACATTTGGAACACACCAATGTGATGGCAATGTTATTACATTTGCAAAAGACAATCTATAAAAATCAATACTTCTATCAACGTGAGTTCATTGCCCTATTAAAGCTCAACTCAAGGAGGAAAATTGGGGACAATTGGCCTAGAAAGGCTATAATGAGTCTGAATTGGACCTTGGCCATTGAATAGATTGTCACCTTGGCCATTATTACCACGATTAGTGCTTCCACCACCATTTATTCCTAGTTGACAAGCCATCATTTCTCTTAATAATTCTAGACATTGGTTCTATTGTTGTGTCCTTTGCTTGGCAGCTTCTTGTCCTTTGACTAGTGCTTCTTGTTATCATTCACCCATACTTATTACCCTTTGTTCACTACTCTTTGTCAAATTTTCAAGGTTGTTTACACTATTGTCTGACTCCTCATGTATGCTCAAAATGTCAAAAGTTGTCTCCCTTTGTGAAATCTTTGTAGGATTCCATTGTTTCCTCAATACTCTATTGTAGCATCTTCTCTTTCACATGTCGGCAGGGAAACCAGCCTTGATCCCAGTATAAATCCCAAAATTCAATTTCCCCTACTTACTGATTCTACAAGTGAGGAATTCCACCAAACAGTTTCAGCCTTCTACTACCAGTTGATTGGATTTAGTTTGATGCTTACTTTTTTTTTCTCATTATATGATTTTGGCAGAGTATGTATTCATCTTATTCATTCTTAAAATGTTGTTAATTTGTATCAGTCATGACGGATCCATCGAGCCTATTTATGTTATTTATATGTGATAAAATAATGGTATGGTTGGATCTTGGGTTTTGGAGGGTAGATTGTAATGAGAATGGAGAAGCATTAAAAATAGTTATTCTCGCATTTCCATATGCTTGTTACTGTAACACTCATCTTCCACGGCTTTCTATGGATTGAAACTGATATGTGAATGATTAAGAAAGATAGAAAATTCAGATACCTTCTATTTGAATCAAGTATCATTAGTTTTTGTATAGTATTTTTCAGTTATAGTTGTTTAAGAAGTTGTAATCTTCAGAATTTCCAGTGACAGTCTGGTTGCAGCGCATGGTACAGGCATATACGGATGTTTTGTAACCTCTAATTGGATTCATTGGAAATACTTATGAATCACCTTTCATTTGCAAAAGGTTTTAGAATTTTTTATAAGGTATAGTGAAAGTTACGGTAGTTTTTTTAATGACAGGTTTGAAACCCTCTTAAGGGTAACTATAGACCATACAAAATTAATATCTTTCATTTCCCATTGTGAAAAGGGATATAGATTGGTATAATTCTCTGTTTAAAGGGATATTTTCATAATCCAGGCATTGGTGGTTTTGTATAAAGATTTTCAAGGGTTTTGACAATGCCCTAGCGCTGACAAACAAATGTCAGTCTGGTAAACTCTAGTTTTCTCAGGTTGCAGAGCTTTATACTCTCTTGTACAAAGGATTATTGTGCAAATTTTATATGGTTGGAAAGGTTATTGAGTATACATTCCTTTGCTTCAATTTTGATTGATTTTCATTGAGAAATGAATAAGTTGTGAATAATTTTGTAAAGACAGCTTGTTCAGAAAATGGTTTCTAGAATCTGCTATTAGAAAATGTGTTGGTATAGCTATGTATGGTCGAGTACAGACCTGAGCCTAAGTGTTCGGATAGATTATCATGTTGTGAACAATAGTTATTCTTACCAGAAAAAGTATCTCATGGTTTGATGGGTCAAACAAGCCAATTTCTTGAAACTGCTCTGCCATTTCCTATGTGAGTTCTTGTCATTGCTGCTACGGGAAGGTTGCAGAAGACTATTATATATATGTTCATGTTATTGGTGACCATGTATGCTTTTTTCATGACATATTTATCATTCCATGAGAGTCTCAAGGCGTTCTATTGTAGATATTTGGAGTCATAGATCAAGTTTTTTGTTTCTAGCCCTTTTCTCTTCATTGGAAACATGCCCATTTGGCATTGAAATGTTAACATATTTAGTGTGAATTCTAGTGACTCTACATCAATTACGCACAAGAACAATTTGATCCAAACAGATATAGATATTAAATCAGTAAATAATATTATGCACCTAGAGAAATCTCGGCTAGCCTGATAGAATAAAATAGACAGTAAGGAATAAATATCCGAAACTTCAGAGCCACAAAAGATCCACCAAATATTGGTTGTGAATAGCTTGTAATTCTCGGAAAATAATCTTCACACCACAAAAATATCAAGGACATCAAAACAAAAATGTCACTAATACATCCTAATAATATAATTATGTCCTCAACTCCAAAAGTACTCATGTATGGCACCTAGAAGTATATATATTGAACTAGTCTGAATATAACAAGAACAAATAAGACATGTTAGGTCTTCTTTCCAATGTCAGAAATATCATAGTGCATGTTTCTTTTGAAATGCAACTTCCAGCAACAACAATGTAGATACCCAGAGTGCATTGTTCTTCCAAGTTGCTTGTTTGTGCCAAGGGAATAAATATAGAATAATGCAAGAGTCTTTTATTCAATATGCTCTAATATTCAGCCTCATATCAACTTTGTATTCTCATATTATAGTAATATCCAGTCAAAGTGTCAAACCTCTACCAAATCACAATATAGTTGTATTCAAAAGGTTCGTTAACTTGAAATATTCTTCCACAAATTGGTAACACTAGGTTCCAGTTTATCTTGAAGGTGCTTAACAAACAAAATGGATGAATCTTGTTGATGACTCAATCAACATTTTTGCCTCCATATTATTCCTGATATAACCCTCCCCCAATACATACTTTACATCCATAATAGGCATGTAATAGGATTTAATATTAAGAAGAAGCAGTATCAGAACATTAAAGTAGACCAAGATTCCACCCACCATACATGATTTCTCCATCACAATATGTAATATTATATTGCAGAGAAACAAAATATTCACCCAGCAAGATCTTCATAATAGTTACCTCACCTCTTAAAGGAAACACTTCATTCCAGGTCTTCTTGGTTACAATCTCCACTAATGGCACCACTAAGAAACTGATTGACTTCTCCAAGTCCGCCAGGACAGGTCTCTTGGTGTCAAAGATGGAAAGCTTCCAACTCTGAACTCAAGAATGATATTGAGAAAGCTCTCAAATCACTTCAAACCAACACCAAGGGAAAAATGCATAGCAGTAGTGTGCTGATGCGGTACATATCATATAATTACATTAGCATTGCATTTAAATCTAAAGCATTTAAATAATCATTTCTAGTAATATGAGCATATATCAATTCAAATCTCCATAAAATGGCCAGCAACATGTAAGGCACAATGTTCAGAAATTAGTTATATTCGTCCTAGCATATTAATCCAATATTCTTGAATACAAAACATCTCAAAATTATCACAAGGCATCGTCATGAATATACAATCCAAATAGTAAATAACATCATATATACTTACTTCACTGCACTTGCAATCCAAGGTTTGAGACTGGGTTACCTTCTTGTGATGATGGGGTTGAAGAGGCATTGCATCCTGCCTCTTCCCCTCCAATTCACATGGACTCCCCTTTGGGCCAGTGCTGACTGCTCTAATACCAAAAGCTGATGTAGAGAGTAACTCTGCTTTCTGCCCTACCAAGTTTCCGTAATGCTGATCAGTTTTTTGTGTATAAACTCCATAAAACACCTTGCCTCTGAAACAAAAAACTGCCATAGATACTAGCCAACATAAAATAAAATTTCAAACCTCAATCTCAGTAATTCAAAATACATAAATAAAACTAGAGAAAACAGAGACTGCAAAAATCATCAATCTTTTATGCACCTAAAAGAACTCTTCAATGCCAAAATTTCTACACAGAAAAATCCTCAAAAGCCAAAAACCTCCTCCATCACCAGAAAGAGTCAAACACTCCTCAAAAGGGGAGGAAAAAGACCCAAAAAAAGAACTTGTCCACATTCAACGGTTACAAACCAAAAATACACAAACAACTATAACAAAATGAGTGATAGGCAGTGGGACCAGGGAAACCATTCGTTAATCAGCAGTTACATTAGGCCAAAATAGGAAAAATAGGCCTAAAGCTAGACAGTTCACTGAAATAATCTTTTAAACCAGTAAACATAACTTCAAGTCCTAAAGACTTATTTAACCTTATAAAAGATATCTCATTTCAGCTACCAGTAAAAAGTACAAATCTGTTCAAAAGTTGAAGCACTCTGAAGTTATATCTGTGAGGGAGGAAAAAAAAACAGGAATAACTCATGAATTGATCCCAAAATTCCAGGAATTTCAGAAGAAATCACAAATTTTTCCATTTTTTTTGTGGACCATTAAATGCAAGATTGCACAATGATTCAAATCAACATTAGAAAAATTGGAGCAATAATTACTTGCATTTTTTACCTGAGTTTGACTCCTATGATGAGATATGGTTTCCCTTGGATAGTTTTGTATTGAAGTCCCATGGAACGAGTCTAAAGATTTCCTTCTTTGCCATCAAATAATAATTGCAAAACTACTCCAGGAAATGATTACTGTCCTAGCCTGCTCACTGCAAAGAGGCACTTCTTGGAAATGACGTATTTGACAAAACAAGAGACTCTCCTATCCAGATTGCCAGTGTATGCTCTTCATTGAAATGATATTTTTTCTACATGGCCCTGCTGAGTCTGAAGGTCAAAGTTACAACAACACAAGTTATGGGATGGTTCATAGAATGGAAAGAGCAAGAAAAAGGCAGATAAAGCCTTGATATTAAACTTCCATTTGAGTATCCCAATCCTGAAAACAAAAATTTACATGCCAATATCTCTGTTAATTGTCAAGATGCAGACACGATAAAGCAATTTTTACAACCAAACAGTAACAGTGTAGCATTATAATTTAAAAAAGGATTTTAGCATTTTGACTGAACAAAGTTTCTTATTGTGATATTGCTATCAGGATTTAATTGTGTGATTTTTGAGTCAAACTCATTGACCCATGTTTCATGAGTAGTGATTCAAAATGAATCCATCTCTCATGAGAATAAATGGAACACTTAGCACTCATTGGATCTAGGTGATGCTTTCAGGGGTAAAGCACCGGGACTTCCCGGGAGGTCACCCATCCCAGTACTACTCCAGCCTGAGCGCACTTAACTACAGAGTTTCCTCCATGGTTAAACCCAAAGCTTGCAAATGCCTTCACCAAATGTTGTGCCTTATGAAACATTCGTTAGGAAGTCCCTTAAACTCATCAATTGATAAGTAGGAGATAATTTCCACAGCAAGTCAAATTGTGATATTGCTATCAGGATTTAACTGTGTGATTTTTAAATCAAACTCATTGACCCATGTTTCATGAGTAGTGATTCAACATGAATCCATCCCTCATGAGAATAAATGGAACACTTAGCACTCATTGGAGCAGTCATTGGATTTAGGTGATGCTCACAGGTTGAAGCACCGAGACTTCCCAGGAGGTCACCCATCCCAGTACTACTCCAGCCTGAGCACACTTAACTACAGAGTTTCCTCCATGGTTAAACCCAAAGCTTGCAATTTCTCTCTTTGACAAGCTTGTCTGATTTGCAGCATCATCACCTTCTCCCAACTCTTTCTTCTACAGAAAATCCTCCCATGGCCAGCAAGAGGCAGAATTTTGAACCACTTAATATGGACATGATTATCTGGAGAGTGTGAAGTTGTAAACAAAATGTGGTGCATTTATTATTCACAGAACAGTTTAATATCTTCTTGGAGAGCATTCTGATATTTTCTTGTATCTGTTCCATCCAGGAAAAAGAGGAAAAACATATCCACTCCATCCAAGAAAATATGAAAAATCCAGTAGGTTAATAATGAAATTAGAAACCCTTAATTTTCTGATTGGGTACTATTCTCCTTTGTAACAAAAACTTTCTATCAAACATTCATGCTTCTAATTGTGCTCTTTATAAAACTGAATTTTTAGTTCCTTGCGATTTTTGTTTTCCATACCTGCACATCTCTCCACGCCCTTTATTTAGTAGTCATGTGCGTGCAATGTATTATTGTTATGCTTCTTGCTTTGTCACAATGACAGATCATTGAATATGATCTGAAAGATGTAGAAACTTCTCAGAGTTACATCCAGAACCATTTATGATTACAATAATATGGACTGCAGAAATATTATGTCTATTATTAATTAGAACTATCATTAAAGTTAAGACCTCTTTAATCAACTTTAAAATGTACAGTATATAAAAGCCCAAATTAGCAACCCTGCTTACTTTAACGGAGTACCAGTTTTCAGTATCACAGTTCTACCAAGTACTGAAGAAACCTTTAGCTTACTTAAAATCCACATGCTACATAACTGCAGATCCATTTTCAAGGTACAAACGTCTATAAGACTAACAGATATGCAAGGGAATTCATTATTGTACATGGGGGAAAATAACTCATCATATGCTGTGACAAAACTAGAGATCTGCAAAACTGCTACAGTAAAGAAATGACTGAACAATGAGCAGGCACCTATTATGTTAACCCCTTCCAATTATTTATGGATGAATGTGAAGTCATAATTATATTTCTCCATCTGTTATAGACCTGCTGCACAAACTATAAACCTATAGAAGATAATTTGCCCGATTCAAAAGCAGAATCCTCACAAACATCTTCAGGATAAGATTACTGAAGCTGTGGCCCAATCTTCTGAAGTTCCTTGCCAGATAACAGACAATGGCCAAAAGGAAGACCGTGTGATGTATGATGCCACAAACATCAAATAAGTTCAACACAGCCCTTATTATGAAATGGTCATTAACACCATCAGGCCTGCACAAGCAACAGTATTACATAGTCCTGAATGAATTGAGGCATCTTTCAAGTCTTAAGCTAGCTATATAATTGCTAGCCTGAAGATTTGAATTTAAATACAACATCCAAGAGCCTCAACTTCAGAGCATTTAACCTTCCAGTACTGCTAAAGGCACTTGCCCACATTTACGTTTCATTGTTTTGTTATAGCACAACAGCTAAAGTAAAAACTGACACAAGAATATAAGAAATTGCATTGGCTGCATGACTTCTTTAATACCCAAGAAGACAGAATTGATTTATGAAAATAGTTCTCCCATCCATTATCTTTCACAGAAATGAGAATCTCCCAATCCATTGTATGGGTCATCTTGCTAAGCCATTTTCATTAATCTTGAGCTAGTGAATTATAGCAAAACTGTGTTATCCATTAAAAGCTTAAAACACACTTACAATACCCATGAAACAGATATATTATAATGCACTCCTGTTATAACTAGATAATGATGGCCTGGGATATGATAGTCATGAAATTGCCATGCATTACCATACATCATCAATGCTCAGGCCAATAATGAATTCATAGATCAGCAAGTAATAGACATCAATTCCCTTTTAGTATAGTGCAAACTTCAAGATCACACCTGCGCCTGTAAGCCAAACTCAGGGACCATAAGTAGTCATTAAGGAAAATGCACACTATTATCAATGTGCAGATATTATGAATATCAAAATGCCTCAATGAAACTAAAAACCCTGTTTTCCAGTTTTTCTTGCAGGTACATAAGCTTTATACTATTTGCTACCACCATAAAACCCATGATGGAACAATTTACAATGTAATCAAAGATGAATGTTACCAAACGATGAGCAAGAAACAAGAGAAGGTTACCCCTGATTATTTATACACTCATTAGGAATCCCTTACTAATCAAGGAATGATATATGATGTTTCCAAAGCCTTTCCTCCATCCAAGTAGCTTACATCATCTTCAAATCTGCATCATAAAGAATTACCACCATAATCATGGACATTATTATATACTCAGAAAGTTCTCATCACCCACCTTCACTTTTCCAGTTTATAGCTAGTGTGTTCTCAGGGTTACATCAAACTAACTAAACTTAAATCAAGCCAAACAATCAACCAAATATGCAGCAAGACAGATAAGGCCAAAAGCTAGAATGAAGAGATTAGCTTGCTCATCAGGGGAAGATGCAAAGCCCTGACCTGCTATTCCAATTTTGGCTAACCCCTTTATTAATCTAGCCACCAAATCTTGATATTATGAATAATCTTGGGCAATACACATTGGCAGCAATCTGTAAACTATAAATGGGCATGTCATAGCCTCACCACTCTTCACACATTGAAGTGGCAAGCATGAATTTGCAATTAGTTTAGTGAACTTTGATATCTCAAATCCTTATTTTAAAAGTATAAATACCCAATCAATTCCCACTACATGGTAATGAAAGCCTTCAAATCCAATAGTGTACTGGACTTAACAGTTTAGAAAGTTGCACTAACATAATGACTTGGAGATTACAACAACATTATATTATGACATTGTTTCAAGCTAGGGTTGTCGTTGCACCAAAAGATTGACATGTCAATGCCTGATACAACCACTAGACTTATATAACAAAGGGGGCAGTTAAGCCATGTCACGAATCCCTAATGGGAACATTGGTAGTTACTCGAACAATCCCCCCTCAACGTTATCCTAGGAGATTCAAACCTATGACCAAACTCTAAATACCACTTGTTACAAGCTAGGGTTGTCATTGCAACAAAAGATTGACCTGTCAATGCCCAATACAACCACTAGTCTTATAGAACATGAGTGACAGTTAAACCATGTCACAAATCTTGAAAAATAATGTTGGCGGTTAGTCCAACAGTCATCATACCTATTCAACATAACACAACAATAATCTGATAAAAAAACACAGATGTCTAATGTGTAGGGACTCATGCCTGTCGACCCTCTAATTTAATGTTGCTTTTATAACTACTAGTAGTGGTATGTATTAATATTAAGAATCTTAGAATAGTATTCCATCAAAACATAATGAAGTTCCTTCGGAGGAAATGTACATATAATCTGAAGTGTACTGTCATATTCAACTATTCACTATTTCATTGTGATCACTGCTGACAAGCGGTGCTTCAAACCTGTACTGGTAATGAATTTGAAAAGAGACATCACAAAGACTAAAGTTGATTCACAACTGGACCAAATGGAGCAGAATGCAACCTTCACTAGAAAACAGGCAAGACAATTACAATTTGTTAATAATTATCTTTCACAACATGATATCTTGTACACACTACATCATCACCAGTCTTTCCCAATAATCTACCCAGCCTATTTTGGGATAAGGTATGACAATTACTATACAAAAGAAAAAGTTATGAGGAAATGTAAAACGCATTAAAGATCTTTCTTGATGACCTTAAATTTTCAAGACCAAGTCCTAGATGACACAGCAACTGTTCTCTAAGCTTTTAGATTCAAGGCTTTTAGTGGCTTGATGTTAGCACATTGAATTAAATTGAAATATTCTGTTACCTAAGTGTATTACATAATTATAGCTTATGACTGACAGTGTTCTCTTAAAAAGTCAGACACTTTTCTTTGAAATTAAATAATATTCTTGAATAAGGAAAAATAATGTATCACTTCTAAGGGTGTACAAGGCCACATCACTGATGTCATCTGTGAATGGCGAGAACGGATACACATTTTCAGACTGCAAGCATCTCCAATAATTTAATCCTACCACCAATTTCCCTTCTCTAGGTTATATGCAGTATGGTGATCATAAGAAGATTATTAATCACAGAGTTATGTCAAAAGACAATAATGATGACAACAATCTGAACTTATATGACATTATTAACAGTTGAGATACAACATAGAATTGCCAAACAATTCCTCAGTAATACAACTATGTTAATAAATGAAGTAACATCAGCAGCGTCCATTGATAAGTAAAAATGACAAGAAGACAACAACAGCACTAACATCTGTGATGCAATAATGGCAAGTCAAGGAATAGCATAATCATTTGACGAATTTTATCTGTTAATGACTGCTTACGGATGATGACCAATGACAGCAGTTTCCGCTGTTATCAAAGACAACAGTGATAATTGCCAACCAAAATAACAGCAGTCACATTCCATGTTCACGTTCCAGTACTATGTTTGGGAGTTTGTGTGGCAACAGCTTTAAATCCAGAGATCAATTTGTACTATGTTTGTTAATTATTCCATACCTTGTGTCTTCCATTACAAATGTTAAGTTGATAAGACTAACAATGTAATTCTATCTAATGTTGTTTCCGGTTCAGGAGATCTGTGGTTTTTGACCGAGGATTTTGGCAATATTTGTGAATCTGTGATCCTAGAACAATCCATTTATTCAATGTTCAAGGTTAATGAAAATACATTTCTGTATATATATATATATATCAAGCAGACTACAGAAGGTTGGGCCCCTACTATCCATGGGAAATCTCTCTGCAGCCTCTGGGTCATTGGTTGTTGAACTGCTTTCTCATTGCCCCTAAAATGAATTCTACGGGCAGTAGGCAGGAAGAAATCTATCTACTCAATTGGATGGCGTCATAAAAACAAATGCTATCAGCCTGAACTGCCCCACCATTTCCATAGGCTCCCCAACCATAAAATAGTGGGGGCCCCTGATTGCCCATAAAATTGTAGGGGGTAATATACATACATACATACATATAACATATCTGCACCCCCCCAAATAAAAATCGCACATCCGCTTCCAGATCTGCAACCGAATCAGTAACTTAGATAATTCCCATTGCCACTTGGCAAAAGACCTTACTGTTACTATTCAAAAATGACAACTGCAAATCCTAATAGATTCATGCACTATTCAAAGTGTATGCCTGTTTATAGAAGTTCCACAGGACAATGATCAAAAAATCTAAAAACATAGGTTTGATGCTTATATAAATTTTAAAAACTAATTTATTGTAATATTACCAGAGATATATTAAAATATACCCGTGAAAATTGTTCACAAGGTTTTCAAATCAGATTATACTAAGTTTCTTTGCAGTTGCAGATAATTATGTTCGTTTTTTAAATAATAAAGACTGCAACAATTGCTCGTCCCTTGGTAACAAACCTAACAGCTATTCAATAATGACAGCTGGAAATTTTAACAGCTACTTGCACTCTTCAGAGTGTACAACCCAGTTATGTAAGTTCCAAAGAGGATTAGTCAAACACATCACAGGCTTGACACATACATAAAAAAAATAACACTCGTTTGACTGTGATGTTATCAAAAATACATTGGTGAAATTTTCAATCAAAGTCACAGTCAACTCTATTTTGAAAAAGTTAATAATATTTCCAAGAAAATGTCTGGAACCCTGCCAAGAAACAATTTATCAGAATATATCACAATATTTTTAAGATATCTCCTTCAATAATGCAGACACAGAAGATGAGAAAGTTTGGGTACATGCAAACTATAACATTCAGCTATAGATAGAAATCTGTAAGGATTAGAGTGTCAAGAGTGAGCTAGAACCAGTATCAAAAGCACCACCAATGACAATTGGAAACATATGGATGCGTCATTTTTGCATAGGTTAGGAAAGATTTATCTTGATGCAGGTTCCAATACCAAATAGAGCATGTCATGTTCATGTAACAACTGGAAAATTTATTGCAGGATTCAATTGAGGGGGAACACATCCAAATATAGTATTGTCCTATGAATTTAGTGTTTAGTAATGGTTTCAAGTAAAAAGAGCATATATGGGGCAGACAATGCAATATACTGAGTTGAATATGAAATAGTATATTAGTGACAGGCAAGACTATTCACCCAGTTAATTTAAGGTGTTGATGTGGCACCTATGTGTCTGCAGGCACCTACAAAGTTAAGGTGCCCCCATCAGGCCCTCTCCCTTAATACCTTCCTCTGAAACTAGAAATCCATCAAATTGCAAGTTAGAATTGAACAGATATTTCTTTTGAGATTTTGAATGACCAAGATGGTCCTTAATGTTTCAATATTACAGGTATGCCATTTAGGACAAAATAGAGTTATGCAAAGAGTAAAATGGTAAGAACACTAAATACAAGAGACAACAACCAAAAACTGTATTCTGAAAAAACACTCACGCTGTCACTGTACACAAATATGCACAGGCACAATATATACAATATGCCAATAAAAAGTCATGGTATCAGTGTGATAATAGGTCTTTTTCATACAAGCGATTCTCCAACTATTCACAAAAAATTGTAAATTTGTAATGGCTGAGAATTTTTCTTTCCATGGGTCCCAAACTAATTTCCTCAAAATCCAAAACTATCAACCAGCACAAACTAATCATGCTAGACTTTCCCATATGCATAAAATTATTTCTATTAGACTGTTCTTGCAAGTTATCATAATATAGCCAAACAAATATTCTACATATCCTTCCTACATCTTGTAGGCTAATTTAATCTTGTTTATTCTATCAATTAAAGATTAGCACCAGTATTCAAACATATTATCTAAAAATCACACTCAAAACAATCCAATATTACAGGTGATAGAATTTAATGTTATGGTTGTAAGCCTCAGGCACAGGAAGTGCCCTTGGTAACAACCAAAATGTTTTTAAAACTACAAGAAATGATGTATGTGGCAGTGACTGGTTAGGGCAGTATCATTTCGTATTGCATTTCTGTATTAAGACACATTACAATCAGGAAAGCTGATCTTGTTTCAGCCACCTGTAAACAATTAGTTCCTAAAATAATACAGCTACAGTCACCTGTGAGTTAAAGTTTCTCTGATATTCTTAACATGAAGGAATTGACAGCAGTCAGATCTAGCTTAATCCAGGATGACTCAAATGCATCATGTTTGTAATCAGCCCCAAGTTCCTTGGCTGTGGCACGAAATGCAAGTCCAAACCGGTTGCCCTGTTGGGCTCCAAGTATAGGTCTGTTTGCAACACCTACTACCAATACCATCTTGGAGTGAGGAATAATAGCCGCACATATCATGGGTTTTGTTTTTGCACCCTTTTCTCTCAAAGCATCCATGAGGAAATAGCAAAACTTAACAATTGCTTGAGGATAAGCTAAGAGTTCAGTATCTGCTCCATCCTCGAGTTTCACCCATCTGAAACTCCGGGCACTTTTGATGAATCCATTTCTTGTTATTGCCAAACTACCCTGCCTTTGAGTAGCACACTGGACACGAATGGCAAGCTGCATTCCCTTTTGTAACTCATCTAAATGATTCAAAGACAGTGCAGAATAAGCACTCCAGAATTTCTCAGCCCAAGAGTCTTCAGAATCTGTCCAAGACTCAAGCAGAGCTGTGACTCCATACACAACATCAGCAGCTGAAACCTTTGAGCTATATCCATGGAGTCTCTGGAAGCTTCTGTAGTAGAATTCATTAAGACCATATTCTGGCAAAAACCTCTCAAACTCATCCTTCATTCTCTTCTTCATGGCATTACTCATGTACTGATATTTTTGTTGGCATTCCACAAGGGCAATACCCATTTTGGCCAAAAGCAGCTTTAGCTTCTTCAACCCATTATCACTCCAGGTTTTCAACTTAGTGGCAACATAGGATGAACATAACATCGAATCAAAAAGGGTCCACTCCCTCAAGAGCATAAGGCGAGGCTCATCTTCATAGGAAATCCTAGACACATCTGGTACTCTAACCTTAGTGCCATCCTTAAGTGTAACAGATGTAATCATTTCCAAATTTCCTGCACTATTTACATGCTGCTCAAGCTCCATGACACCAGCCTGGTACCTCTCATTGGTCACTCTCTCATGAACAAATTGATCGGTCAGTGAGACACATGCTAACCAAAGTAACTCATTTGTGCTCTTATGCAGAGCATGGGCCATATCAAACATTAGACACCCAGAAGGTCTACCATAGTATGTTCCCGGACCATAATATGCTGTCTTTAGCTTCTTCAATGCTTTCAGTGCGTCCAAACCATTGTCGTCGTCACTGTCATCCAATTTTCTCCGTTTTCTTCTCTGACCTTCCCCATCAACGTTTTCTTCATCACTGTCACTGTCATCACTTTCAGATTCAATCAGTGTTTCATCATCATTATCCAGATCCATCATATTCGCCAGTTCTGCCACATCGAAATCATAAGCTATATCAGCTTGGCTCTCATCTTCCCGAGTATTAAGCACAACCACCTGCTGGTTCTGATCACTGAGGTTGTGCAAATGAATAGGTCGATGGCTGTCCACAACAAAAACTTGGACGCTGGGCCCCAATTTTAACAACTGTCTCAGATCCTGGGAACAACCCCAATTGATTAGAAGAACTGTAAGCGCCTGGTCCGGTGAGCTGAGTTGCCGGCCTGCAATTCCATCGATATCTCCGAAGCAGGACACAGGGTAACAAGAATACCTCAATGAATCAGATGCCAGTACATGAGTTGCAATCTTCAGTGCACAGAGAGAATCAGTATCAGTTGCTGACGGAAAGATCAAAACAGGTGAAGAGGATGACACATTTGCGGCACTCCGCATGCGAGTGTAGAAGCTTGCCACACTGTTTTCTCTCACCATGGTTCGTTATTATTTCACAACCACAGTGAAATTATTGTTCCGACGTACTTCAGCGTCCATCAAAATCTGTAATCAGATAGATCAAATGAAACCTGATATAATTAGAGAAAAAAAGATAAAATGCTCTCTGGAGCTTCAGATATAACTTTCGCGGTTAACGATCCTACTCTCCGAAAGTAAACAAATCAAATAACTATAACCGAAGGAGATACCAATATCATATGAACTGGACTGTCAAAAAAAAGTGTCTGCAAATGTTAACCCAATAAATCACGATATGGCCACAAAACCTCGAAAGTATTATAGATTTGTAGCCTCAAAAGATTTAATCGTTAGAATTTGGGTATTTCGAGTGCTAGTCATTAAGGTTTTTTAGCTCCACCGTTAAATCCTCAATTTACTCTGACCATTTTCACTTGCAACCTAAGTATACCAAACAGCTAGCAACTGACACTAGAGCTTCAACATTAAAACCCAAACTTCTCTAACTTTGTTTTCCTATCAATTTTTCGTTTATCCAAATTGATTGCAAGCAGATCTAAGCTGCGCTAACTGCTTTAAAACGAGTAAGGCCTCTAAGAATTGCTAAAACTGGCATTGCCTGCAAACAAAATCATTTTCAAAGTGAACCTCATCCTTACCTCGCATTTTCTTGTGCTATTTTCCGAAGCTTGAACTTGTGATCTTGGTCTTCAGGACTTCAAGCTGAAAGCTTACAAAATCCGATCCTTAAGTTCAAAAAATGCAGATGCAAGAAATCAACCGGGGTTTGAACCATATACAATGGCGGTTATATCTTTCTATATACAACCTGCAGTGCAGATAGTTTGAATTTTGATTGAAAAGGGATAATTTGGGAGGGAAGATTCAGGCGTCTGAAATTTTGAATTTGGTGGAAAGATCTTTATATCTTGTATTTCGACACCCACAATCAGTACATGTGGTTTACTCTCAAGTCGGTCCTAAATTTGATGGCCATATGGCCATGTTTTTTCGAGAATTTAAAATCTAATAATTAAGTCGATTATATAACGTGAATTTGAGGGTATTAGATGGGACCTCCAAAATATTTGTTGGTATGCACTAAATATGAAAGTATCAAATTCATGATATAAATTTTTAAAACAGTTTTTTTTACGAGTGAAAAATTGAACATAAATTATAAGGAAAAAAAATTATATATGAATGATTACAATTTTTTTATAGAAATAAAGCATTTTCCTCCATGACTTTAGTTTGACAGTTTATGTTATCTATTTCTATAAACATTGAGTCTCTCTTATCCTAATGATGGATCAGTGATCTGAAACATTAATACAAAAAAACATACACAATCAAATCTAGAAATAAACATTGATATTTATTTTTATTTTCAAACAAAAATCATTATTTATTATTATAACAGAAAATAAGTCACATCTATATAATATTTTTGTTGGTAAAATATAGGAAAGCCTTGCTACATTTTTACTTTGTTTGAGATTTTGACCTTTTGCATTATATATTTTTCCTCTATTGCTTACATGGTTGACCTTAGTCTTCCTTTGCTCTTCTTTTATATATTTCAACATTATGAAAAGTGAATTTGAATGGATAATTATTAAAACAAATTGATACAGAAGCATGACTATCAAATTGCATCCTAATCTATACTTCTGGGAAAATAGATCATTTTTGTAATGCTTTAAGTTTGACGATCTATTGTATCTATCTTATGCATACTAAGCATATATACATATTTTATTTGCTATAAAGAGTTTAGATATTTATTTTATATTTTTAAAATCAATCCATTATTTAATAGTCTAATAGAAAATAAACATTTTCTATATGATCACTTTGTTAGTCAAATATCTTGTAGGTTTTGCTAATATATTGCTCTATTATTTGCGCAGTTGGTCTTTATCTTCCTTTGCTAGTCTTTGATATAGCTAGGTGAAGCGGCCCAGTTACCACCCATGATCTAATGAATGTTCACTCCTTGCTCACACATCTCCTCAATTATTGAACTTCAAAAGAATCAAAAAAGTGATAATTATAATTGTGTTAATATATTTCACATATACCAATAGTCGTTCGCTTGTCTCTTAAGAGATAAAAAATTTAGATATGAATTAGCAAAGTTGTGCAACTTTGTTGGTACGTGTGATGCACGATGATTGGGGCACTTATGCATAAATATTGGTAAAAATATTACTAGAGGAAAATAAATAGATTGTTTGAGGACTGTGTATTGGATTAGTTGTTAAGTTTTTTAGGTGGTTGTAGTGAATGAGTATTAGGGCATCTTTAAAAAAGTATTGGGCAACACTTTTAAGTGACCACTTTTTGACCTTATGTACATAACAAATCTCATGACATTTGTCTTGACTACCAAGAAGTCAGAATAATAAATATAAGTAGTTAGGTCGCAAACAAAGCCATTATAAAAAAAATCGTTGAAATCTTATGCACCTTTAGAAGCTTAGAGTGTACAAAGTTAGTTATATAGGCGACTAGTACCCTTCCCCTAATGATTAATGATATTTAAAACTATATCTTGGACTACTTTTTATAATATCACGTCTCTAGAGATATGTTCTCCCAAGTTGACCACCAAAAATATGCAAAAATGCTTGAAGAGAGTAAGCAAGCACTCTATAGCAATATATAGAGATCTAGTATCTTTCCATGTACCAAACTCACTTGTTATGTTAGACTTTTCATTTAGCATGCTCTCAAATGAGAGCACACTTTTGTATTCTCAATGCTCTAAAATGAATGTTACTGAATGTCTTTAACTACTAGCACAATGCATCAAAATTATAAAATATATATTTGTAAATTTAACAAGGGAAAATAAGCATCAATTTGAAAAAACTATTTTAATCGTTTGAAAGACTAATATTAAATCATTACAAACTAAGTAATTACACATTTGAATATTCTCTTTTCACCCCAAATTTGACTTTTGTATTCAAATCTTCACCATACCTTTAATATGGTTGATTCTTTGCTTGATTATCTTATTTTCCAAAATTGTATCTTATATTACTTAGTCAAGACATTGTTGATATTTCCTAAATGTATATAGTATCTCTTTGCAAATTATGGTTGATTCCTTCAAAATAGATTAGAAAAACTATGAAGACATATTTACATCTAGATTTTACTTGGTGAAAGTTTTTCTAAACGAATTCTCAAAAACCTTGAATAAATATTTTATCTTCGTACCTTATCAAGGGTTGAAAATTTGAATCCAAATAGCTTTCTCAAATCTTTCTTGACTTCCTATAACAAGCTATTTTTCATTATCTTTTGGAATTGATAGATCCATCTTCAATTTTATCAATGAAGTCATAAACACCATTTACCATCTCAAGACCTAACTCATAAGCCTCTACGAGTTTTTTAGTTCATCTTCCAAAACTTATATTAACTATTTCAATGCTTCTGAACATTCCAATAATAAGATATGATTTTCTTTTATAAAAAATATATATATTTACTCATACATGTTCAAATTCAATGTTAGTCATCCTCTAGATATGGGTAGAATTTGCGCTATTGACCTTGAACTTCTTGAAAATGTCATTTAGGTTTCTTATGAATTTCAGATCTCCTTTAAGTTTCAAGGCCCTTGCATTATCAATAATCTTATATTCCTATGAAATCATGGCATCCATCTATTGATTTGTCATTCTTGTGATGCATCTCATCTTTTTTATAATATATAAAAATTTATTACAAGTAGAGATAGGTATAAGAATTATTATTGATAAGATTGAATAGCGAATATTTTGTTTAAAATTAAACTTCTCAACTTGTTCTTGCTTAATTCAAGGTTTTGTGAACCCTATATATTCTTGGGATGATTAGCACAAATTCTACTTTCACATTCCCATGATCAACTTCTCTTCAATATTTTACTAGATCTAGTTTAGAAATATAATAATTTAAAGGATTCCTCATACCTTTCATCTTGTGTCATCAAAAAATGGAAGCACTTCCATTTAGGACTGGTTTGGCCATCCAAGAAGGTGGTTTGGGTCATGTCAAGTGCCTTGAGTGGGTATTTGATTGGATCTGGCTTTTTCTCCTATTCTTCTTCTCTCTCCCATGTTTCCAGCCCTTTTTTGACAACCTTTTCTAAGGATCTAAGATCTTTGATCTTCTAGGTCAATCTCGACATTAACCCTAGGTCCAAATTTCAAGTTCTAGAGGTTTCGGGATATCGGGCTTCGAAAAGTTTCATTTCCCACTTCTGGTTCGACTTTTTTAGATTTTAGAATGGTAAAATCTTAAATTGTATTTAATTTTGGTCCATTTCTAGGGGTTAAGGCTTAATTGGAATTTAATTCTCCTATGTCGGCCTCTCTAGAAGTTTGTGTCCTAGATTAGTATAAAAGGAAGCCTTTGGTAGTATGAATGATGATGATACTACATTAGGGGAGTATCCTAAGAATTGAAGAGTATTGATATGTTGTATTCATGAATGCATTTGTCATTGATGTTAACATAACAGTAATTATGTTAAGACTAGAAGAATAGCAGTCAGTAATCATAAGATACACAAAAGCTGAGGAAGTTTTAGATGATCCACAGTGGAGGACATTTTCCTTGAGGTTGTCTTGACAACGTGGTTAACAGGACTAAGTCTAAGTCAATGGTGTACCAAAGTTACACTTGATTTACTGGAAGCAGTGTAGAAACAAAGCATTGGAAACAGAGTTATGATGATCTATTGTTGTCTTTTATCTAAGATGTAATGAAGAGATTTGCAGTTACACGGTGATAGAGGATAGTTGTGTGATGACGCTAGCATGTCTGCAAGATGTGGTTTCACACATGTGAAGTTTTGTATAGACTATGAGCTGACAGTGCTATTGTAATTGTGAAATAATTAATTATCTTATTTTAATTCATTGGGAAAGTCTTAAGGCCAACTCAAGGAAATATCATGAAGATACAGTATAAAGGAAAGTTTTTTCCCTTGTTTGTTACGTGAACTTGGATGAGAGGACCAAGTGAGATGTGAAGTATTAGTGCATACTGTGAGAAGGAGTAGAATGCTTATTGAATGTGTGTAAGTGATCCAAGGGATCATTGGATGAGCAGTATGACATCTGGTTACAAGATATGAAGGAGTAGAAGTCCAGTTGACAAGAAAGAGATAGAGGAAGGAAGTACATTTCAGTTCTATTATTCTACAAGGAACAATACAGATATCATTTGGAAAGTGGATTCATTGATCTTAACCTTGAAGTTGTTTGGGTAGTGGGTCCAGCTATCTTCCACAACTCCTAATAGGGTTGGAATCTCCTAATAGGGATTAAAAGTCTCCTAATAGGGACTCATATGTATTGAATGTTGAAATAGACTCCTAACAAGGTTTATCCTCTAACAAAGAATATTTATATTAGTACATCATCTTGTGGGTACCATCCCCATCGGGGTTTTCCCTTTGATCAAGGGTTTCGCTAGTTAACATATCTGGTGTTAATTGTATATAAGTATCTTGTTGTGGTTTCAGTTTATATCAATCACATTATTAAGTTTGTTTAAGGTTAATATTTGTAATGATAGTTGGATAACTGATTCACCCCCCCCCCCCCCCCCCCCCCAAGTTATATCAATGGACTATATATTGTAACAATTGGTATCAGAGCTTCAGGGCCTTGAAGATAAGGCTTCACAGCTTTGGGAGATCAATGGCGAACATGTTCATAAAAGATAGTCTAGGATTTAATGGGGCCAACTATGACAATTGGAAGGAGAAGATGAAGACTCAGCTTGTATGCATGGGTCTGGGGTATTGGATCTTGACAAAGAGTGAGAAGACAATTATGGATGAAGATAAGCTTGAGGAATGCAATGAAGTAGAAAGAGATCTATTCATGTGTAAAATGAGAGCTAGAGAAGTCCTATTGTCAGCTCTTCTAGAGAATGAATAAAATCAAGTAAAGACATTTCAAAATTCTCATGAAATTTGGAAAGCAATAGAAGTTACTTTTGAAGTTGATGATCATGCAAAAAGAATGAGATTGCAAAATTGGATTTGCATATTTCAAGATGCTAAGATAATAGAAGATGAATCTATAAGAAGTTATGTAGGTAGAATATCAGAAATTGTTGTAGGAATCTAATCTCTTGGTGGAACTAAAGAAGATGATGAGGTCAAATGGAAGATCTTGAAAAATTTAACACCGTCATTCAAGCAAATAACTCTAATGATTCAACTAGTTATGCCTTGAACCAAAGATTTCACAAAGGAAACATTGCTTGGAAGATTAGAATCTATAGAAACATAAATGAGATAGTCTGGAGAATTAGCTAGAGTTGAGACAACTTTCAATGCTCTAAACATTCGACCTAATTTGTCAAGAAGTGCAAGCGCAAGAGGAAAATTTTCCAATAGTAGAAGATCTAAAGAAGATACGAAGATTGAAGAAGGAATATCCCTTAAAAAAAGAAGAGTGAAAGATGGTAAGAAAATCTTTAAATGTTGGACTTGTGGTGAATATGGTCATTATGCATCTAAAAGTTCTAAAAGAGATAAAAAGTTTAGAGGAAAATTTCAGCCTAGAAGAGATAGGGATAGAAATTGTTTATATACTAATGAGGATGAAGAATCTAATGAAAGAGATCAAAGTGAAAGTGATGATGAATTGGGATTTGTGGCTATCAAGGAAGATGATCTTGATAGAGATATTGGAGAAGAGAGAGCTCTAGTTACCCGAGATGAGAAGAAATTAAATTGGATAATTGAAAGTGGATGTTCACATCACATGACTAGTGATATGTAATAATGCAGCTTGTCATATCACAAGGATTGGATCTATTACTCTTGATGGTAAAACTAACACTGATAATATTTACTTTGTTGATGGTTTGAAACATAATGTGTTAAGTGTTGAATAGTTGGTAGACAAGGGATATATGTTGCAGTTGACAAAGAAAACTTGCATTATCAAAGACAAAGATGGTAAGTTGATTGGTACTGGAACCAAATCCAGAAGTAATGTATTTTAGATGAATCCTACTAAAATAACATGTTTGGTTGCAAAGGTTGACAACAGTTGGTTATGGCATAGAAGGTTCTATCATATAAACTTTGATAATATTGCAAAAATTAGCAGTACATTTGTAGTGAGAGACCTGCCTGAGATTATTAAGCCTACTAATGTTATCTGCAAGGAATGTATTTTGGCTAAGCAAAAGAAAGTGTCTTTCCCTAGCAAGAAGTTCTCTACTACAGAGAAATTAGAGATTGTTCACACAGATCTGAGTGGTCCTGCAAGAACTAGAGGATTCTATGAAGAAAGGTACTTTATGATTTCACTAGGATGATATGGCTAGCATTTCTTGAAGAGAAGTTTGAAGCCTTTGAAAAATTTAAGATATTTAAGAATAGAGTTGAAAATGAATCTGGTGTCAAGAGTAAATGTTTAAGATCAGATAGGGGAGGAGAATTCACCTCTAGAGAGTTAAACATGTTATATGAAGAAAATGGAATCAAAAAATAGTTATCTTCACCCATAACACCTAAACAGAATGGGATTGTTGAAAAAAGGAACAAGTTAGTAGCAGAAGCAACAAGAGTGATGTTATTTGAGAATGATGTCTCAAAGACATTTTGGAAAGAAGCAGTCAACACTACAGTATATACTCTGGATAGAGTACAAATCAAAAAGGGTATGAGCAAGATACCCTATAAGTTATGGTTTGGTCATTCACCATCAGTCAAATACTTTAGAATTTTTGGAATTAAGCATTACATAAAGAGAGATGATGATATTGGTAAGTTTGATCCTAGAAGTGATGAAGGTATGTTTCTTGGTTACTCATTGAAAAGTAAAGCATGTAGATGTTTCAACTATAGAACTAAGACAATAGTTGAGTGTGCAAATGTAAGGATTGATGAAAAGTTTGATACTAAAGAGAAGATAGTAGATTATAATTCTAATAAAGAAGAGGATAATTTTGGAATTGTTAGACATAATGTTGAAGTTATTTTTGAGACTAACAATAACTTGAAGAAAGATGTATCTATTGAGCATAGAGAAGAAAAGAGAATTGAACCTAGAGAAGAGATAAGAGTTGACTTGTCAACTCCTACTTCCAACATAAACATGACAAAGAATCACCCTCTAGAGAAGATAATTGGGAGCAAGAATAAAGGTGTGATGACAAGGAACATAGTGAATGAGGAATTGTGTGTAATTTCTCAAGTGGAACCTAAGAGCACAGATGAGGCATGTAAAGATGATCACTAGATGCAAGCTATGAAAGAAGAACTAGATCAAATTGTGAAGAATGAGACATGGGAATTAGTTCCTAGACCTAAAGACAACAATGTGATAGGAACCAAATGGGTATTCATAAATAAGATGAATGAACAAGGAGAAGTTGTGAGAAACAAGGCCAAACTTATTTGTAAACGTTACTCACTATATGCACCCTAAAATGGTCACCTAGACTATGGGTCCCCAACTCTTCAATCTATCAATTTCCATTCTTCAATTTATTGATTTCTCGAATCAATGCATTGTAATATTTTATTAAATCAATTCAAATAATTTTCCTTGATCAAATTGTAATTAATTTAATTATTTCAATATTTCCTAAGGTTTGATCATCTTATTCGAAGTCTTATTTAATTAAAAGAAAACTTCTCTTTTAACTAAATAAAATAAATCCTCTTTTAATTAAATAAATCCTCACTTAAATATCTCTCTGTGATGAAAAAAGGAAATATATTAAATAAAAATAAATAAATAAATCATTTTTTCTCTAGACTTAAATGCACATAACTCTAAGTGGGATTTCTTAATTTCCTCTTTCCACTTTCTACCCAAACACTCCACTTTTCTCATTGGTGGAATTTTTCCTCACATGGATCAAACTCTATTATCCCATATTGGTTGTGAGAAGCCTCTCACCTTCACATTTTCTTTTATAAGGAACCCTCTCCTTCTCATTTTCATATAGAGAAATATAGAGATAGAGAGATAGAGAAATATAGAGGAAGATTTTATTATTATGCTATAGGTTTAGAGAGCAATTTTGGAGAAGGAGTTTGAGCCTTAGGGTTTGGACATTGGAGCTTCATTGCAACTTCTCTCTTCTTGTCTTATTCTATCTTGCATCCATGGCTTCCATCATTAGGTTTCATCCTTGCATTTTCATATTATCTTAGAGTCATATTTGTTTTCATAGATTAATATTGCATTTTAATTTCTTTTCATAGATTAGATTTCCTTTCTTGCATTTCTTTTCATTTTTATCATTTAGATTAGCTTGCATCTTCATTTGCATTCATATTTTGATCTTTGAATACCTCATTTTATGGTGTACTTGCACGAGCACAAACTAGGTCAAATTGAGGGCCTCCATTATAAACCCTTGCACTCCATGAATAAAGAGCTATGGATCGCCATTTGAGATCTCATTCTTGAGAAATATTGGATATAATGATTCATAGAAGTGTGTCAACATTTTACTACATGTGTTTTTGGCGCTCACCATGGGGCAACCCACCTTTACATGCTAGTTTTAGCTATTTTTGGAGCTAACCCCCTTGTGTAGATTTGTTTGGAGATGAAAAACCCTAGATCTTAAAGATCTGATCATATCTCCCAAACAACTTGGTGTTTTGGTCAGATTTTTTTTCATAGGTTGGAGACATATTAGAGAAGCTTCAGTTAAAATCTCGTATTTTTCTGAGGTGATTCATATGTTCTATAATTTTATCTTTATTTTAAATGAAAAATAATTTTTGGGCACAAATTAGCAATTTTTTTAGAAAAGCCTATAGTTTTAGAAAGGTCTCTAAATTCTAAATAGGGTTGTTTCTTTGTGTTTTGAGTTTAGAGCTCATATGAAGGCTCAAACACTCTATTTACAAAAACTAGTATGTTTTGACAAAATGGGTCCCTAGTGTAGAAATGATAATTTTTTCTAAAATTCTATCATTTTTGGAAAGGTTTCTATTTTTGACTAGGGGACTCTTTTCTTGATTTAGGGTTCTGGGTCCGAATTCATGGCATATAGGTCCAATCTTGTTGACTAGGTTAAATATCATGATTAACTTGCACTTTTTTTGCACAAACTTCAATGCATGATATGAGTTGCCATTTTTCATGGAATCAAATAGTTTAGTATATTTTCATGTGAATTTTCCTATTTCTTCATGATTTCATGCACTTGTTTGAAGTTTGTGAAGGTAACTTGGAGGTCTAAAGAGCAAAAAATGGAAAAAATTGGAAAGTGTGAAATCAAGGTGCACCCATTCCAAACCTTCTCATTTGAATTATAAAAAGTGATCATTGCGTTCTCTTTCATTGTAAAATATTTTTCTTTCTTGTGTCAAATTGTTTGGTGTGTCTTCCCAATATTGAAAAAAGGGCTTTAAATGAATCACTCACATTTGGATTTGGGTTTAAAATAAACATCTTTTGTCTTTTAATCCCTAAGGTTTTCTTATTGATGCTCTCTTCTTCCATCCTTGTTAAGGAGTTTGAGGGGAACCATAAGGGGAAGTGATCACTCTAGGGGACAACTTCAACTCTCGTGTTCTGGCTGAGTATAAATAGCATGACTTGAATCTAAAGACAAGTCTCTTGGAAGTAGAAATGTTGTCAATCTTGGCCAAGCCGTAAAGAACTTTATATCTTTGGGAAGTGAAGGTGGAGATTGGGTTAGAATTTCCTCCTAACTATTTGGTATTATTCTCTTTCATTTATAGATTTGGGCCTCAACACCTTGCATATATCAAGGGCATCCCCTAGTTGAGCTTACGCATCCTTACAGAAACCTAAATAGGTTGTTGGTGTGTTTGATGTTTGTGAATGTTTATAACCTTCCCCACTTTAAATAAAAGGGGACACATCCATCAAATTGAGCCTTAAGGATTCTTTCCTTTTATATGCTTTCAAAACCACTATGGGCTTCAAAATTTGTGCCACCAAACCTCAGTCAAGTCTAGATGATCATGAGCTCTCCTCTTTCATTAAAAAGTATCTATACTTTCCTACTAGTCTCCCTAGACACATGATAAATGATCATGAGTTCTCCTTTTTCATTAAAAAGTATCAAGACTTATGTGTTGTTCTCCCTAGACACATGATAGAAATGAAGAAAGTTCTAGAGAAATAGATTGCATCATTACATGAATCTTCCTTAAGACCTTTACATAAATGTGAGTCATACTTTTCAAGGTCTACATCTTCTACTCCAAGACATCAATTGTCTTCATCTTCTAGATATAAAGACCTCTTGAGAGATAAAGTGAGTGATAACTCCTTTGAGAAATGCCAATATTTCATGATGGGTCTATCTCTGACCAAGATGAGAATGGAAAAAATGGTCCTAGATATACTTTTGAGATAACTAAATTACTCCTTTTGGCTTTTCATATGACATGGTTCTTGAGGCCTTAGTTGTAAAAAAGATCATTACTTTACCATACAAATATTCTACACCTTATGAACCTGAAGCAAAACTTTATTGGTGGAGAGATGATCACTATTGCGGCTACCATACATGCAAAGTTCATAAAATTGAAGATTGTATTGCATTTAAATGTATAATTCAAGATCTTATTGATGACGAAATCATTGATGTTGAAATTCCTAAAGGCTTATGTAATGAAGATTCTTCTCTTGAGCAAGATCATGTTGATGAACCTATGTTTGGTGATGGTTTCCCTGATACTTCCATTTCTTCCAATACTTGTGCATCTCCCGAAACTTCAAAGCTATCCAAAATTATTCCATCAAACAAAGGTCCTAATTCTTTTCATGTAGTTCCCTATAGTTATCCTCAAGGGCTACCTCTAAAAGAAACTTAAGCTAATCTACACTTGGTTGAAAACCCTTTTCATGCTTCTAAGACTAAAGACCCTCAACCTTCATGTGACACTATGTCTACTATGCCCACTTAAACTAGTCCTTTGTTACCCCTTCAAGATCCTAACATGCAAACCTCATATACTCCCTTGTCCTTAGAAGTGGCTCCATGTCAAGAGGACTCTCAAAAAGATAAAAATAAAAATGTCAAGAAAGATCAAGATCAAGCACGCCTTCATCTCCTTCAAGATGTCACCCCTCCCTATCCTATGTCTTATCCACCTCCTAAGTGCGATGAAGACACTACTTCCACTATTTCCCTTGAGCTTACTAAAAATTGTGAAGAAAGTTCTATGTCTATTTTATCCAAAGAAACTTGTGAAGATCAAAGAATCTCTTCTCCTTCTACTTCTCCATATTCACTTCAAAACTACACTCAAGCTTCAAATACTCCTATCAAAGTTTTTTCTCCTATTAAAGATACTCACGAGTTTATTGATTGCCTTGGTCACATTGCTCACTCTAAAGATGCTAATATCCCTATTTACAATACCTTTGCATCTCCTAAATCTGTCTTTTGTCCTTGTCTTTTGTCCTTATCCATCAAAGCTAAAGCCTCCAAACCTTCCATCTATATTGGGACCTTATGTTCCTCCATCTTCTACTTTCACTCCTATCTCATCTCCTAGCTCTCCTATTATACCTCGAGATCAACTAAGACACTCATCCTTGATGAATTCTCATTCATCCATCCATATGAACCAATTATATAATCCTTATTCATCCACAAATCCCAAGTCTTTTGGAAGCAATTTGGATGATCAATTTAAGAATAGACACAAGAATCCATTAAAAAACAAATATCAATACGTCCCATCTAATCAAAATGTGAAAGAAAAGCAAGAACAATCATTCAAGAGACCACAAATATCTACTACCCAAAGAGATAAATCAAAGGAAATATGGGTTCCAAAATCTATCATTGAAGAAATGCATTCTAAAACATCCAAAGGAAAGAAAAAATCTAAAGCTATACGGATTTTGAAATCTCTTTTGAAAGATTTGAATATTGAAAATACTTCAAAGTTGACATTCAAGCTTCTAAAGGCTTCCACTCTATCTTCTTCTAAAAATATTCCTAAGAAGCTTCCAAAGGCTTCCACTCCATCTCCTTCCAAAACTCTCTTACTTCCTCATGCATCTAAACCTCAAGATATTTCCTCCATGATTACTCCATCATTTTGCAACCCTTCAAGTTATGTGTCGATGTTGATCTTGCCTACTTTATCACCTACCCTTATGCAATCTTTTCAAGCCTACACTTACCTACCATTCATATTCCTTCTATCTTTCCAAAGCATAAATCCATGTCCTCCATATGCATTATCTACCATCTCCTTTCCATCACCCTATTAGCATCTTTGAGCATACCTTTCTATTGTCTTGGCTTATCATGACTCATCCTTCCTATAGGAGCACTATGTAAATTGAAACAACTTGAGCTCTTTCTAAAAATTCAAAAATAAAAAATTATATATATATATATGAAAATAAAATATGCGTAAGTGAAAACTACTTCTTGTGGCACCTTAGTAGTAAAAGTAAAGAGAAATAAATTCATCCTATGATGAAAACCACTTCTTGTGATGCCTTGGATAAGTACCATGATGAAAACCTGGCAAACAGGCCTCATGTGTAATTATTCCCTGATCCATCTATTCTGTATTTCATCTTTGATCTTGACAATGTTGAGTTATCCTTACATATTGGCTATCTTATTTATCAGCTTCCTATTTTGCTTTCTCATTCACTCATAGCCTTCATATCTAGCTTCATTCTTATTTCTCTATCCTATCATTATCCTATCCCCTTGGTCTTGATCACACAATGAAAAGCATGGCTTTCATAGGCCTCTTGACATGCCTATTTTTTTGGACTATACACCTTCATGCTATCTTGCTTAATTAGTTTCCACTGCTTATCCCACATGTTATCTCCTTTGTTGGATTTCTTGGCTTGTCTAACACATGCTTCAAATGGCCATCTTTCCCTAGCTTGGGTACTCTCAAGGAGTCAATCCTTGAGGATCACTTTCACTTGCTTCATACACTCCTTGCTTATCCATCATATCCACCAGCTTGTTGCTCCATCATGTCCTACACCTTCCTAGACAATGGGACACATTGATGTGATCTTGCTTGAGAGCGAGTAATCTCTATGTCATTCTAAAAAATTCCAAAAAAAATCATATATGATGCTGAAAAAATCCTTAAAAGCATAAAATATCATTAAAAAATGATCATCTCAGTGACAACCCTAGTAATCAGAGCTTTGATGTATCGCCAAAAAAAATCAAATATCTAAAAAATATTTTAAAAATAATAAAAAGTCTTGAAAAATTTTTTGCAGTAAAATCCAAGTGGTAAAAAACCTAGAAATAGGCGCTACTTGAGGCCTTTGCATCCCTATTTCTTAGCATGTGTCTTCAACACTTGCCTTTCTCCATCATTCCTTGTCCTTGTTTCCTTGGTTTGGAATTGGTCTTTGTCTTTGTCTAGGGGGCATAATTGTGTTAGCTTTGGTCTCTTGGATGTGTTAGTCTTTAAGACACCTCACAAATGGTGTTTTTCAACACCACCCCTAACATCGACTATTTTTCAAAACTTATTGGTTTGGTCTGACCTAGTTTTGTCATGTGAACTTATCTACTTGCAAGCATTCCATCCTTATCCTTAGTACTCAATATCAATTAACACACTTAAAATTTTAAACACAACACTTAATGCTTTAGCTATGTCATGATCTTTTATTTATGTGCTGACTATTATTGATTTTGTGTTGAGTGTTACTTCCCTAATAGTCTCTCAAGGATGTCATGGGCTAGAGGACTTGGGGCATGGGACATGTTTTTATTTTCTTTCTTCTTTTGGGTGTGGTCTTGAAACTTTAGAATGCCTCTTGTTGACCCCTTGAAACACTTAGGAGAGTTGAGGCATCATCCTTGACTATTTTTGCACAACCATTCTTATGGTCATCTTGCCCTCTATGCCTTGATGCAAGAATGACTTTGCTACATTCAATTGGGTAAGATAATATCAAAGTTATCTTGACCTTTATGTCTTTGATGCTTATGTTAGAATCTTTCCACATTCCAATCCGATATAAATCACATTCATATCTTCATAGTTGCGCTTGTGACTTGTGATGATTGTGCAATTTTTTAATCTTTGTTTATAATGGCCCAATGATGAAAATAAGTTCTTTAACATTCTCTAATGAATGATGAACACAAAATCCTATGTAACAATTGCTCCATTGCAAGTACACCTTTGCAGTTTCACATAGCTTGGATTGTAGACTTCATGTTAGTTTGCATTTTTATGTTGCACTACGAGTTTGAGAGGGTTTTCCTTAATCTTTATTGTGGATTTTTAATCAAATGTGGTCATTTTTTATCTTCATTTCCTCATCTTCTTTCGTGATCTCAATCAAAATTTTCTCTCTTAAAAAATTGATTGATTTGAGGCATTATCTTTCTTGAGGCAAATTCTCTTTCTTCTTGCCATTTCTTTCTACCTCTTCCAAACTTCTATCTTTCATTTTCTTTCACCCCACTTCTTTTCTTCTAATTTAACTTTGGGGCATAATCTTTCATTCTCTATGATCTACCTTGGTTTTGTGATCCTTATATTTTTCATATTAAATCAAGAACCTTATATTTAGTTCAATTTGATTAAATTTATCAATTTGTTGTTTCTCCTCTATTTCATTTTGATTTCAATTACGAGGGGGCAATACGTATCAAACTTCAATCCTTCATTCAACTTTATCAATCTTTATTCCACCTGGGACAACCTTGTCTTTGTCAAGACAAAATTGTTATCAAAATTTGTATTCTTTGTCCCGATGTGTTCCTAAGTTGGCCAAACATCTGTGTTGTTTTGTGATCCCAAATCAACCTCACACTTCAACTGCATTCTTTGACTACATGTGTTCCCGAAATGATCACACATTGGTCAAAGAGGGGCAAGTGTATGCATCCTAAAATGGTTTCCTAGACTATGGGCCCCCAATTCTTCAATTTATCAATTTCCACTCTTCAATTTATCAATTTCCTAAATCAATACATTGCAATATTTTATTAAATAAATTCAAATCATTTTCCTTGATCAATTTGTAATTAATTATTTCAATATTTCCTAAGGTTTGATCATCTTTTTCCAAGTCTTATTTAATTAAAAGAAAACTTCTATTTTAATTAAATTAAATAAATCCCCTTTTAATTAAAAGAAAATCCCTCTTTTAATTAAATAAATAAATCCTCACTTAAATATCTCTTTGTGATGAAAAAAAGAAATAAATTAAATAAAAATAAATAAATAAATCTTTTTTTCTCTACACTTAAAAGCACACATCTCTAAGTGAGATTCCCTAATTTCCTCTTTGCACTTTCTACTCAAACACTCTGCTTTTCTCATTGGTGGAATTTTGTCCCACATGGATCAAACTCTATTATCCCATATTGGTTGTGAAAAGCCTCCCACCTCCACATTTTCCTTTATAAGGAGCCCTATCCTTCTCATTTTCATATGGAGAAATATATATTGTTGGAAAATTCAAATATGGAAAGAGTACTTATGAGAGGGGGGGGGTGGGGGGGGGGGGTGAATCATAAGTATCACACTTTAGCCAATAAAACTTTTAACTGAAAGTAAATTGCATGCATGTAAATACATTAAATAAACATGTAATAAAACACATGCATCAATAACTCATAACACTGGAATTTGGTAACCCAGAAACCCTCCAGGAATAAGAAGGTAAAACTGGGGTGGGGATGATACCCACAAAAATTACTGCAGCAATATTTTTCAACCACTTCTGATGGTCTGTCCTGTTAAAGGCTTTACACTGTGTCAATAGTGACCTGGTTAGAGGATTTACAAACACTTAACATGAAGTGTCACCCTGTTAAGGGATTTAATCACCTAAATAAAGGATCTGATGAAATAGCTGTTAAGCTAACCTATCACCATAGGATTTTCATTCTAATACAATTGCCAGAAAGTATTAGGTATAATGAACCTGATATATTACAATCCTTGATTGCTGAATGCAGGCTCCTTTTCTGCCTTCTCTGATCTTGATCCTTTGTGATCTGATAACCCTTGCTTCTGAAAACAGATTTCCTTGTGCACCCTTGTATATCCACTCATATATTTACAATTAAATTTCGTCTTCCTTATAAAGACATTTGAGGATTTTGGGTTAGGTATGGATCTACGACCCATATTCAATCTCCATTTTTTGTTTATTTTGCATTTATTCTATTGGTTGCATGCCTTCATCATTTTTCTTAATGGTTGCATGAAGATTGCATAAGAAAAATAAAAGATTCGATCTCATCATTAAATCCTTCAAAATTTACCTTATGTCGGCTGTAAAAAATGGTTTACATCATAATTTGTGCAATTACAAACTCTTATGCTGATATACTGAGTTACTCGGCTCCTGAAGTATTGTTGATACTCGACACATGTTGTTTCCTGAATAGCTCGGCACCTAAACAAAACTGTATCACTCGGCACCTTAAGTTACTTGACACTTATACTTCACTCAGTATCTGATCTTCACTCAGTATCTGATCTTCACTCGGTATCTGATCTTCACTCGGTATCTAATCTTCACTCGGCATCTAAAAACTACTCAGTATCTGATCTTCACTCGGCATCTGAAAACTACTCGATATTTGTTGTGTCTCGGCATGCATGGTGTACTCGGTTCTAATGTGGAATGTGATTAAGTGTGTTGGCACTCAAGTGTCAAAAACCATTATGAGGTTAACAATATATAGAGAGAGAGATAGAGAAATATAGAGGAATATTTTATTGTTATGCTACAGGTTTAGAAAGCAATTTTGGAGGAGTTTGAGCCTTAGGGTTTGGACATTAGAGCTTCATTGCAATTTCTCTCTTCTTGTCTTATTCTCTCTTGCATCCATGACTTCCATCATCAGGTTTTATCCTTGCATTTTCATATTATCTTAGAGTCATATTTGTTTTAATAGATTAATATTGCATTGCCATTTCCTTTCTTGCTTTGCTTTGCATTGTTATCATTTAGATTAGCTTGCATCTTCATTTTCATTCATATTTTGATTCTTGAATCTCTTATTTTATGGTGTACTTGCATGGGCACAAACTAGGTGAAGCTAAGGGCCTCCATTACAAACCCTTGCACTCCATGAATAGAGAGCTATGGATCGCCATTTGAGATCTCATTCTTGAGAAATCTTGGATATAATGATTCATAGAAGTGTGTCAACATTTTAGTACACACTCACAACAAGAAGGCATATATTATGAAGAAACATATACACCTTTGCAAGAATGGAAGCAGTAAGGATGTTCTTGGCTTATGCATCAAGCAAGAATTTCAAGGTTTATTAGATGGACATCAAGTCAGCTTTCTAAATGAAGAACTTGAAGAAGAAGTCTACATTGAGAAACTTGATGGATTCCCTCTAATAGAAGATAAATATTTTGTATTCAGACTAAAGAAAACACTATATGGTCTAAAGCAAGCACCTAGAACTTGGTATGCAAGGTTGGACAGGTATTTGTTTAAGCTTGGATTTACCAAAGGTACAATTGATGGTGATTTTTATTTAAGAAAAAATGATGATGGTTTATTTATCATTGTAATATTTGTGGATGACATAATATTTTGACGAAATGATAAAGAAAGTGATAAGTTTGCTAAAGAGATGAAAAATGAATTTGAAATGAGCATGATAGGAGAAATAATTTTTTTCCTAGGATTGCAAATTGTGTAGAACAAGGATGGGATATTTATCTTAAAAACCAAGTATTTGAAAGACTTATTGAAAAGATTTGGTTTAGAAAGCTGCAAACCTGTTGATACACCCATGATAATTGGTCACAAGTTATCTAGTAAAGATGAAACACCTACAGTTGAGCAGAAAAAGTATAGATCTATGATTGGAGGATTGTAATATTTGACTCACACCATACCAGATATAACAAATGTAGTTGGGATTGTAGAAGATTTCAAGTTGATCCTAAAGAGTATTGTTATGCAATAGTAAAGAGGATATTTAGATATTTGAAGGGTACGTCTGATTATGGAATTTGGTATGATAGATCAAGTGATTTTACTCTGTGCACATATACTGATGTAGATTAGGTAGGTAGTATGAATGATAGAAAGAGCACTAGTGATGGAGCATTCTTTCTTGGAGGAAGATTGGTTTCTTGGTTGAGCAAGAAACATGACTATATTTCTCAAAGTACAGTCGAGGCAGAGTATGTTGCAGCAACAAATAATTATAATCAAGTTATGTGGATGAAACAAATGCTGAAGGATATTGGGATTGAGTTTATAGAGTCGTCATCATTTACTGTGATAACAAAAGTATAGTAAGTATGTCTAAGAATCTGGTATTGCATTCTAATACAAACCACATATCCCTTAAGTATCATGTTTTGAGAGAAAAGGTAGTTGAAAAGGAAATAAGGTTGGAGTATGTAAATACTAAAGATCAGATTGCAGATATCTTTACAAAGCCTTTGCCTAAAGATACTTTTGAATACCTAAGAGGCATGCTAGGGGTTATGCCCTTGCCTACTTTAGAGTAGATGATGCAAGGAGTCCATCAGTCCGATGGTACAAAGCACTATGGTTAGACTAGATTGAATGCTAATGCTTCCTGAATGGGGGAGTATCTGGTATGTACTAAGTCTTTGGACTCTTGGTAATTGATATTGAACAATGTCTGTTGACCAATAAAGAACTTAATCTCACAAAACATAGACATTTCAAACTCTTTACTCATCTTATCAACAAATGAATTACACAACAATTCATTTTCTCCAAAGCTAATATCATTAACAAATATCTCTACAATCAGTACTTTATCCTCAACTTTAATTTTCAAGTATAGATTAATGTTATCAGTAGTTCAAGCAAAACCAATTATGATCAAACTAGAATGCGATCTTTCATACCATATTCTTGATGCTTGCTTTAATCCACACAAGGCTTTATGTAGTTTACACACCATGTGCTTTTGATTTTGTTCTACAAAATCCTTTGGGTTGATCAATGCAAACCTCTTCCTCTAGAATTCCATTCAGAAATGTAGACTTGAAATCCATTCGGTAGACCTTGAATCTTTTGTATGTAGTTTATGAAAGTAGAGTTGTCACTCCTTCCAATCTTGCAACAAGGGCAAAGATTTCTCCATATTCAAATCATTCTTCTTATGTATAACCTTTACATGCAAGTCTAGCTTTGTTCCTCGCTAAATAGAAAGACAATAAATAGAAAGAAAATAAGATTTCCTTTCTTAACCCCAATTTCCAAAAGGAATGATCCAAATTGATTAATCACAAGCAAGTGATCAATGTAGAAATGGATCATGTGATGGAGAATAGGGAGAAAAGAGGTCCTATGATCTTTTTATTTTGAGGAGTATGTGCTTAAATCCTGAAATAGATAAAAGACAAATACTAATCTTGAATCTAGAAAATGTTGATTTATGATGTCTATGTACAATTTTGAGAAATTATGCAACCTATTTCAGACTGGAAATATCAAGATAGAGAAAACCTATATAAATATTTTATCCTTTTGAAGGGAGGTTGACCTTGACCCTGATAGCGGGGCACAATCTTACCCCGGGGCATAATTATATCCCAAAAAGTTGACCTTGACCTGCATTTCTTTGATGAAATTTCTCTTTGTGGATCCCGTAAGTTCGATGAAAAGGGTATCCAAATATGCTCTTCAATTCATTGTTCCACACATGTATTTACAAGAAATATGGTTTTTTGTTTGGACAAGGGGTATGCCTTGATCAAACCCCAGTTTGGAATCAAACTTAATAATGGAATTGAAATAAGGAATGTTAGCAAGTAGTAGAAGTAAATCTAACAATGAATCTATGATATTCAATAGATATGCAATTGTATTTGAAATGTAAACAAGTATATTGATATGAAAGCTTGAACATAACACTAATAAATGTAAATCAAAACCTTCATGATTGTATTCTTAGAATCCACCTTGATAAAATAATGAATAGATCTTGAAGATGAAGAAAGGATCTTAAAGGAAGATCACACCAGCATGATGGCTAGATCTAGGGTTTAAATGATGAATCTTGAATGCTTGAACCAAATCCCTTCAAAGGCTTGAATGCTTCAATCCTTGATCTTTACTGGAGAACATGAATGCTTGAATGATATAATGCTTTCTTACTTGAAAAGTGAGTAGTTGCTCACATATAGTAGTTTTTCATAGATCATCTGATATCATTATAACATGTCTTATAGAAAATGAGAGAAGAAGGATTCTTTATATAGTGATCTAGGGCACAAACTCCTAGAGAAGGCTGACATGGAAGTATTAAATCCCAATTAAACTTCTAGAAATGGACCTAAATTAAATTAAATTAAAGAGTCTACCATTTTGAAACTCGAAATAGCCAACCCAAAAGCAAGAAAAGAAAACTTTTGAAGCCTAAGATCCCAAAACTCCCAAAAATTGAAAATGAGACCTAGGGTCATGGAAAAGGTCAACCCTGACCTAAGTCAGGGTCAAGATCATCCTTAACCTATGTTAGGGTTGAGGCTAACCTTAACCCATTAGGTCTTCCTTGAACAAGAAGTCAAAGTCCTCAGTTTCATAGAGTAGGTTGTCAGAAATAGGTTATAAACAGAGAGAATCAAAATAGGGAAAAAAATAGCCAAATCCATGCAAATACCCATTCAAGGTGCTTGACATGACCCTAGACCACTTACTCTGAAGGATAAATACTCTTAACACAAAAGTGCTTCCATTTTAAGATGATACATTTAGCCCCCACTTTAGCAAGAGTATGGTCTCAATGCAAACTCTTGATAAAGGAAGGAAGAAAGAAGAGATCCAAGTGGATTCATAATGAGATAAAATACCACTTAGCTAAGGACATAATCCCCCAAGATAAGGATGCTAACTCAACATACATGCATGAGGGTGTGAAAACAAAAAGAAAAGGGTTAGTACTAACCAAACCCAAATAAACTAGCACTAGAAACCTTGCTAAGCAGTATTTCTCACACTAATATCATATTTGGAAAGCTATCATAAAAATATAAGTGATTACATAAGAAAGACAAGAGAAACACTATAAATAACATAGCTTCATGATCGAGTCCTACTAGCATGAAAGTGAAAAAGAAAGAAAAGAAGAAGTGATTACCTCACCTAGTAAGATTCCCACCTTACCACGAATCACCAAAAGAGAGGGAGAGCCAAACAGGTGGCCAAACCTGATAGTTCACCCATAAACTGTGCTTGCAATTGTAAATGTGTCTTCTAAGGACTTCTAGAATATATATAGATCCACCTTCTTGTATCACTATGAATATGAAATGTGTGTCTCCTCATTATCTAGCAACTTATATGTGTTACATTCATAAGATTTAGCATATTAAAAACTTAAAAAGTGTGTATCTCTTTAGGATTTAGCAACTTATGTGCATTACCTTCCAAGATTTAGCATATATATATATATATATATATATATATATATAATTTGAAAAATGCATGTCTCTTCAAGATTTAGCAACTTATGTGTGTTACCTTCCAAAATTTAGCATATTAAAAAAAAAAAAAGTACAAGGGAGACCCTATAAATGCCCCCTCCTTATCGTGGTTGTCTAGTAGACATGATAGGGAAGAGGAAGATGATACCTACTTCACATGGCAAGGACATACCCTATTTAATAATAATGTACACAATGGTCTTAGCAAATGGTATTGACTCCTACATCCAAGAGCATAAATAATCGTGAAAAGGATATGTCACTTATGAAAAAAAAGGATCCTCAAAGAAAGAGATCTTATCAACAAGACCCCCACCATAGAGGATTTCTTTTAGATAAAATATCAGCTTTCAAATCAAATGGGAACAAAGATTCGATCATCAGGCCCCCATCCAAGGAAGAGGAAAAATAATCTTTGGAATAAGGAAAACAACCCTAACACCAAAGAAAGGGTATGAGTTTATAAAGAATCGTAATTTGCAACATAAAGAAGGGGTGATGACCTAGGATAATAACCTCTTATTAAAACATTATCCATAGTCAAAACATCTGTCAATATGAAGAAATAATATTACAATATAAATAAGTATCACTAAGCTAAGGAAAGCAGTTCCCTAGACAAAGAGAGAAGGAAGAATATTTCCCCCCAGGGAGGAAGACAAGGGATACCTTTGCAAAACAAATGTCATAGAAAAGATATCTTGAATAGAGCATAACAGGAAATAGGAAGAGAGAATACCAATGAAGCCAAATAAAGGCCTAATGGATCCTAGGAGACTAGATGAAAATATACCTCTTGCCCCCCAGTCCAGAGAAAATAGGAGAAGAGATCTATATTATATCAGTAGGAGAGGAATCCCCTATATTAAAATTATGAAGGAATTGTAAAACTACACGAGAGAGATATAATTCCTAAAGTAGCTCATTCACAAACATACAATTTAAAATTTCTATGGTCAACAAGTAAGTGAGTATTACGATAATGAAAAGGTCATTTGTACTTGGATAAGGCATCTTTTGGTATAGGTTTAAAGATTTATTTTTTGGAATTTATTAATTCAATATACACCTATTTAGCCACCTCTTGATGAATATTAGAGTTATCTAAAGGAGGTGTAGGGAGAAGTTTATGAAGAGGAAGAGGATGATTAACATCACCTTCCTTAACTTGAGATTTAAAACAACCAACACCATGTAAATCTAGTTTAGAGGGTGTATGAACTGTATACGTAATACTTTGTTCATTAACTCCAAGCCCTAAACCTTTATAACCTTGTTTAGTGATCATATTATATGTTGTAGTGTATATATCATGTAAATCTTCTACAAGAGGTGATTGTTTATCATGCTCATAAGTAAAGGTTGTATAAGGTGGAATAATAGGTTTGGAAGAAGTGTCTTTACCATTTCCTTTAATATCATCATGAATTAAAGGAGAAGGTAAATCAAAGAAGTCTTTCACATCTATATCCTAAATGGTAGCTTGAATACCATCATAAGAAGAATGAGGATTAACATATGGAGAATTAGGCATTGGATTAAGAATAATAGGATTCAAATCAGGAAGATTAGAGATGGTGTATCATCTGTCAAATCCTTCACATAATCCAAAAGAACAATAAGTCTACCATGTGAATCTTTAATGAAAGTTTTAAATGTAGAAAGACTAGTATCTGTTAAATTCACAAAAGCACAAGGAAGAATAAAATGAAAGATCATGAACATAATAAAATGAATGATACTGTCATAAACATGATAATAATGGTAAAGATATGCTAACTGAAGGGTAATAAGGAACATGACCACACACCAAAGCATCTCATTAATCTTCATACTAAATGAAATGCAAGAAATGTGTTTGTATTTTATTGAATATATAGATATTTTTGTATTTTTGAATTTTAAAAGGTAAGAGCCTAAACCTAACAAATACGAAATTAAATATAACACCAAAAACCACAATAGGTCATCTAATTCCACAAAAGATAGGGGGTAAGTGTGTCGGGTTCACCAAAAGGAATAGAAAGACAAAATGAATAGGAAAAAAATAAGATTTCCTTTCTTAACCCTAATTTCCAAAAGGAATGATCCAAATTGATTAAGCACAAGAAAGCGATCAATGCAAAAATGAATCATGTGATGGAGAATAGGGAGAAAAGAGGTCTTTTGATCTTTCTATCTTGAGGAGTATGTGCTTAAATCTTGAAATAGATAAAAGACAAATACTAACCTTGAATTTGGAAAATATTGATTTCTGATGTCTGTGTATAGTTTGGAGGAATTTTGTAACCTATTTCGGAGTAGAAATATTGAGATAGAGAAAACCCAAAAATATTTTGTCCTTTTGAAGGGAGGTTGACCTTGACCCTAATAACAAGGCACAATCTTACCTCGGGGCACAATTGTACCCCAAAAAGTTGACCTTGACCTGCACTGCTTCAATGAAATTTATGTTCCCAGCTCTTGCAAGTTTGACAAAAAGGGTATCCAAATGTGCTCTTCAATTTGTTGTTCCACACTTGTATCTACAAGAAAATTGGTTTTTTTTTTGTTTGGATGAGGGGTTTGCCTTAGTCAAACCCCCATTTGGAATCAAACTTAATAATGGAATTTAAATAAGAAATGCTAGTAAGTAGTAGAAGCAAATCTAACAATGAAGCTATGATATTCAATAGATATGCAATTGTATTTGAAATGTAAAAAAGTATATTGATATGAAAGCTTGAACATAACATTAACAAATATAAATCAAAACCTCCATGATTGTATGCTTACAATCTACCTTGATAAAAAAAATGAATAGATCTTGAAGATGAACAAAGGATCTTGAAGGAAGATCACATCACCATGATGGCTAGATCTAGGGTTTAAATGAAGAATCTTGAATACTTGAACCAAATCCCTTCAAAGGCTTAAATGATTCAATCCTTGATCTTCAATGGAGAACTTAAATGCTTGAATGATAGAATGCTTGCTCACTTTAAAAGTAAGTAGTTTCTTATAGATAGTAGTCATTTGTAGATCATCCGATATCATAATGTGACTTAGAGAAAATGAGAGGAGGAGGCTTCTTTATATAGTGATATAGGGCACAAACTCCTAGAGGAGTCCAACATGGGAGTATTAAATACCAATTAACCTTAACCCCTAGAAATTGACCTAAATTAAATGTAATTTAAGAGTCTACCATTCTAAAACCCAAAATAGCTAACCCAAAAGTGGGAAAAGAAACTTTTCGAAGCCCAAGATCTTGAAACTCCTGGAAATTGAAAATGAGACTTGGGGTCAAGGATGGGGTCAACCTTGCCCTAGGTCAAGGTCAAGTTAATACTTGACCTAGGTTAGGGTCAAGGTCAACCTTGATCCATCAGGTTGTCCTTGAACCAGAAGTTAAAGTCCTTAGTTTCACAGAGTAGGTTGTCAAAAATAGGCTAGAAATAGAGAGGGAGAAGTAAAACAGGGGAAAAACAACCAAATCCATGTGAAGACCCATTCAAGGTGCTTGACATGACCCTAGATCACTTAATCAGAGAGATAAACACTCTTAACATAGAAGTGCTTCCATTTTAAAATGATACACTCACAATGTCTCCTTTCTCATTCAACTTGTTTATGAAAATCCACTTTGTATTGGTTGCATTCTTGTCCTTGGGTCTTGGTACTAGTGACCATGTGTTATTCTTCTCAAATTTTTCTTTCTCATTCATAGCATTGATCCAATCTTCATTCTTAAGTGCATCTTTTAATGTTCTAGGCTCAAACTCACAAATCAAGCATGTATTCTCTCAACTTACTTCTTGTCATGACTCCAATACTCTTGTCTCTAATTATTTTATTATGTGAATGGTGCCTTCTAATATATTTTGCTAAAACAGGTTAAGTTCTTTGTTCTTCAACATTTTCAACAATCAACTAGCACTTAACAATGTGCTCAGTGTACTCTGGCTATGACTCAGGTACTATAGGATGATGCTCAGCAATGTTGAGTTGTCAATTTTTCATGATGCTTAATGGCAAGAATCCTTCCAAACTCCTCTCTTGAAAAGATGATCTAGGATCAACTCCAATGTTCTAGGTGATCTTGTGATCTACTAGAATCCATTCAGTATAAGATAGATATATTTGTTCACAGGGAGGCCTTTACTGGTTTTGATCGATTTCATATAAGGTGTTGAATCTACTTACTATCTCAAAAACTAACCACATAAAAAGAAATATATTTTTGTATTTTTTGTATTTTATAATGAATGCAGTTTTAACTATGAAACTATATGAATTTCTAATTTAACAAAGTGTTTATAAAAGAAAATAACAAGGATAAGGTAACAAAAAGTTTAAGCAAATGGCTTGAAAAGTAAATCCCTAACGAACATAAGCCACATAAACAACATGTCTACAGGTTAAGACTTTGAAAAGATTGGTAGGTAACCAATGAAAATAGGAGAAATGCTTCCTCAATTCCACTGACGCAATTGTCAATGGGAATTCAATAACTGTAAGATATTTCACTTTTCATCAAATCACAAGGCCACGAAAAGTGCGCTGATGGGAGACAAAAAACTATGCAGGAATAATATGGTGATCTCTTCTCCAACTAAGTATGTTAGTGTAATTCATAAACATGTGGCAAACACCATAACTAAAAGATCACACAATCAAAATAACACAATAAAACTATTGGCTCAATTACACTCCATGAACGTACATTCAAAAAATACAACACAGTCAAGCAAGAATAACCACACGCTGAATGAGAGCACCAATAACAAATATTATTGCATCAAAATAACAGCCTGGAATACATGTTACATTCCTAAATTTATAAGAAATTCTCTCCTCAATTTGTGCTGAGAGTGAGAGATCTCTTTATGCAAACATATGCTTCTAAACTAATAAAACAAATCTATTTATGTACAAACTGACTCTCTAATTGGTGCTAAGTAGGACTCTACCCTTGTTTATATCATTTAATGGGTGCATGAGCCTAAACATGTCTTAAAACAAGTAAATCATGAGAAAATAAGAAGAAGAAAGACATTAGATGATGTAAGAGTCTATAGAGATGCCAAAAATAGAAGCTCCACCTTCTCTGGATGTTTGTAGGAGTTAAACTACCATCAAAATGCATTTTCGATGCATGGAAAGCTCTAAATTTAGAACTAGCAATTAATTGTCAATGTACATATGAATTCTTCAAAAAATTATAGCACACCTTTGGATAAGTGCACCTTGGGATAAGTGCACCTTTGTAGATAGGTTCAAAAAATGCAAAATTTTACCACGTGTCAAAACTGAAATTCTAGCTTATGGGTTTTGCTCCCCTTCATACTAGAGCTATGTCTAGGTATTTGCTCTTGAATTTATCTATAATCTCCATCACTTGGGTCACATCCAAAAAAATAAAGCTTCAAATTTATCCTTTACCTTTTGTTGATAGTTTCCCACCTCTATGCGAGTCTTTGCAAAATCTCCCAATTTCACATCCAATTCTAGCAATGCCTCTTCGGTCTTAAATGCTTGTCTAATATCCTCATCAGTGGAAGTTTCTTCAAAATTATTCTAGAATTTTTCTACAACTACTTGCATAGTCATAAGTCTATCCCTTGACTCATCTTCAAAAATGTCAAGGCAAGCATCACTATAATGTCTCTCTACTTCCAAATCTACTCTTGGGTGAGCCTATGAATATCCACATGTAATGTCTCCATTACTTTATTACCATCCAAAATCTTCTCAATCCAATCATCTATCTTATCTAACTCATCTATCATATATACATCCATCAACATCTGATACCTTTGACCTTTTATTGACTTCAATGCTTGAAGGTCTTTTCCCCAGGTATGTACCTTGTCCATTAACCTAAAATCCTGGTTCAATATAGCAACCAAATTATTTGCATTATTCTGCATGTGGTGCAGCAATTTAAGATTTCCTTGTATGATTTTGACACCTTTTTCTTCAAAAAAAATTTGCTATTGCTGACAAGCCTTCAAAAATGGATCTAATTATACAGTTTCATTATCCATCTTATCGAGTACCACACCTAAAGTTTCCTTAGGATATTCAGGATCCAACATACCAACTACTTCATTCAAATAACCTCTTAGGATTTCATTTTTCTTTTGAATCTTTAACACTTCAGACTCATCCTGTTCTAAGTGCTTAAACACTTATTTGATTCCCGTAGTAACCATCAGTTTGGTAGTATCCACAATAGGTTTTCAAAGCAAGACCTTTTTGATTTGATAATATTTCGGGGTCAAATCCTTAATGTCTGCATGTAGAGGAGGGATATCAACATGGGCAAACAAGTCCTAATTTTGATTACTCATAATGAAGGCCAATGTTCATGCATCACCAATGGGTGGCTTAGGTTTCTTGAGAGCTTCAACTAATTCTCTCATTCCCTCTACCTCAGTACAATACATCTATCTTTTGTGTCTAACCACACCTCTTTTCTCAACCATCTCAAAGTATCATCCATTGGAGATTCATCGTTAGATGAAGAAGGAGCTTGTACTGCTAGGCCTTTTCCCTTATTACTCCTCTCCAGAGTCTTCTCCTTTTGTGAGAGATCAACATTAGGCATCTCTATGTCTATTGAGTCCATAGTCCTCGCCTCTATATCTTGGGAAGTCTATTGAGGTTCCTCATATATTTGCCCCTCCTCTAATACTTCATTAGTGGGCCTTTGTTTTGGCTCTTCTTCATGTTCAACTTGTAATTGTTCTTCATTACCTAGAGGGAGAGGAGTAACTAAACCTTTATCCACACAAGATAAATCTTGATTTGGTGATGGTGGATCAATTAAAGTTCCTTGTGGCTGAGGCAACAATTAACCCTAATCCTTTTGTTGAGGTTGATTTATCGGTGTATCCATTATTTGATCTCCTACAAGTTTAGTGCCTACAGGCATAAAATCAAAATTTGACATCTTAAAGATATCTGTAGCTTGATCCTCTTGCTCATCAATCCATTTTTGTAACTCATCCTCTGAAGTTGTAACTTGGATAGGTTGTGTAGGAATGGATAGTAGTGTTATAGTGGAGCTCCTTCTCCATTCTACCTCAATAGCCCTAGCAAGACAAGTCCTTTGACTCAATGGAAGGTTATCCCCTTTGTCTTCATCATCTTATTCTTCTCCTTTCAGAATAACTTTTGGAACTGATGGAAAAGGAATAACCTTTCTTATTACCTTTTGTCTCCTTGTCCTCCTAATTGGAGTTTTCATCTTTCTCTTCTTGGGAGCCGATGGAGAGGCTTCTTCCTCTTGGGCAAGTACAGACACTTCATGTGCTTCTTCTTTAGCTTGTTGCCCTTGTTCTGGTAGTGGCACCAACAAATTATCCCAAGTTTGAGTACCTTCTATATTCTCTACCCTTTCTACATTTTCTACCACTTAGCTCTCAGGTGCTTGAGTTGCCTCCTCTTTGGTCTCAACTTGCTGAGGGCAAGTTCTTTTCCTTTTATTTTTACCCTTTTGTGCCCCAGGCTGTAGCTTAGAAGATTATCATTTGTGGAATCAGATCCAACTTAGATGGTCTTTTAATCCATTCTTTGGTTAACTAGATGATATGCCTCACCCTATGATTGATATTTGCATTTTCTTCTCTATCAATCTCTGCATTCATAATAGGTCAATCATATGTCTTATATCTATTATACAAGGGATCTAAAACCTCTTCAGTGTCTTGCAACACAATCTTCAAGGGGATCTTCATTTTCAAGGCACTTCCTACCAAGTAAAGAGTCATCCTACAATAATTCCTTATTTAGATTTTGTAGTCTTCTACTACATTCATCTAATGATCCTCTATGGCATCTTCATGTTGAAACTCTTCCAATGTTATCAAAATAGGGACAAGGGGAGTTATAATCCTCCAAAGGATACTGATCCCATTCTGACTCAAGTCACAATATCCTTCTTCTATTTAACACCAAATGGACCTATAGTGATGGGCCACACCCAGATCTTCTTGTGTTTCTTCCTTACTCTCTCATATGTAGACAAGAGTTATCTTGCAATCTCTAGCAATATAAGTCTATCACACAGATACCTCTGCTACCCTCAAATAAATGAATATCTTAAATTGATTGTAGTAGGCAACAATTTCTGTAATCTTTGCTACTACCTCTTCTGACATCCTTTTTGCATAATCTCTTTTGATGAACCAGATGATTGCAAAAATGAAGGTATCATTCACTATTTTGTATTCCTTACTATGATTTGAAAGCTTTTTCCTCACTAGTTGGGGGTATACCACATAAAGCCATGCGTTAGTGTCTTGTGAGTTGCCCCTCTTAAACAACCCTGGGTAATCTATAGCTCTTGTTGCTAAAAGATACACCAAATAAGATGTCATATAGAACCTTTTGTCATTTGATCACCACTAATTATTCATCTAAATTCTCATTGAGAATTGAGGCCCAATCAATTGGCATCTTTGTCATTCTGATGGTTTCAATGAAGTGTACCATCCATATATTCAAGTGTCTTGCTGCTGGTAATCCCATGATTCTACTCATAAGCACTATAGAATGTCCAATATCATCTTTCATATAACTTCTCATCATATCTAATTTGCTTGTTTTCCGTCTAAGAGGAGTCTTATCAATGAGACACGAGGATTGAATAATTTACGGTGCTTCCTTTTCATGCTCTCTATACCACCTTTCTGCTTGATGATATGTTAGTCTTATATACTAACCTACCCTTGGAAGATGGAAAACTTTCTCAATGTTCTTAGGCCTTAGATCTAGGATGATCTCTCCAATTATTCTTTTTACAACTCTCTCCTTTGAAACATAGTTTTCTGCTAATGGCATAATCAACTCAGAAGATTGTACTGAAACTAGGTGTGAAGCTGCATTTACTAGACCCAATTTTATGAGTGTAGATATCATTGGAGACCTCTTGGTTAGTTTGTTTCATAGGACTAAGAATGTGTTCTAGTCAATATGGCCTAGCTCAGTGTCTTAGATCTCTGAATATGCATCCTGGAAGCGTGACTTCAATGGAACACCTTGAAATTTGAAGACCATTAGTTTCAGAGCCATCTTTATAGTGAGGGAGGAGGACAAGGAAGCCATTTAATATGTTCAAAACAAACATACATTAGTCAAGAAGGTGGAAAAAAATAATTTAAATAAACCCTAGTTACGAATAAAAACCTAGAAACCCTAAAAATTGTAAAAACATTTTAAAACCTATTTTATCTCATGTTAGACAAAATTGGTGCACCTTGTGCACTTAAGGGTTCACTAGGTGTGCCTTTCCTAAGAAAAAGAAAAAACCAATAAGGGTGCACACATAGCACACCTTTTGGGGTGTGCTAGGTGTACAACCTTACAATGCAATATTTATGTCAAGTGTAGAAAAAAGAGTGTGCACATAACACACCTTGTTGGGTGCGCTTTGTGCACACCTTGGATAGGTGCACACATGCACATCTTTACCTTTAGTGAAGTTATCTTAGGTTTCTTTTTAGTTATTAAATTTGTGAAAAAAAAAAGTTGTGCACCTTGCACTCTTTGGATAGGTGCACACTTTTTCCTTAGTTGCTTTAACATGTTTGTGTGTTGTGTACAGGAGATGAAGTGCACCTCACAATGTGTGGAGGTGCATTGGCCAAAGACTAAGAAGACATAATGAGATAAGAGGAGGAAGGGGTCTCGAGCTTTTATAAGCTTAGGATGAAGAGCATCTTTGGAGGTGTGCACTTGTGCATGTGCGGAGGTGCACACTTCCAAAGAGAAGTGCTCCCACACTAGTGCCCCTTAGCGCACTAGCACACCTTGAAGGATGCACTAGGTGCACTAGTGTGCACCTTTTGACTCCAAATTCACTTTTTCCAATTTTTGACAAAATAAATTTTCAAGCAGAGACCCAGACTAGGTATAAACACCAGACATACCCCTAAGAAGACTCAAACTCTGGACTAGGGATCTGGAAAGCTAAAAAATTATACTAGGGGGTCCCCGTTTCTAGGAGAAATAGGGCATGCATTGTGAAAACCACAACAAGTATCTCTTTGTTGTTTCTCAGTATCACTATAATGACTTAGTTTGGTGCTTAGGAAAAGTATCAAGAGCTTCATCTTGTTTGTAGACAATCTATTATAGACTTCGGGTTTTTTGTTTCTTACCTCATTATTTTTATATGAAAAATCATCAATTCTAACATTTGCACTTTCAACCATAGTGTGAGTCACTTTATTTAAACATTTATATACTTCACTCCTAGTAGAGTAACCTAGGAATATCCCTTCATCTCCTTTTGAATCAAACTTTCCATTTTTAGTATCCTTTTGAATGCAACACGTACTTCCATTTTTTTGAAAATAACTTAGAATTGGCTTTTGTCCATACTAGAGTTCATAAGGTGTTTTGTTTGCACCTTTCTCCAATTGAACTCGGTTGAGGGTGTAACCTATAGCACTTATAGCTTCTCTCTAGAATATTTTTGCAAATCCTTTCTTAATCAATAGTATTCTATCATAATCAACAATTGATTTATTTCTCCTCTTTATAATACCATTATGCTTTGGTGTTATAGGTGCAGACAATTTCCTTTTAGTTCCATGCTCAATATAAAAGTTAGTACACTCTTCAATTATAAAATATCCTCCTCTATCAGATATCAAATATTTCAACTACTTAATAGTTTCCTTCTCAACTCTTGCCTTATACCACTTGAATATTTGAAATGCATTAGATTTAACTTTTAAAAACTATTAGATAACTAAGAACGGGGTGAATCAATTATAACCAAATTTTCTACATGGCTTAAAACACTTTTCTACAAACTTAAACTCTTTAAAATTTTAGATATGTAGCTTGATAACTAGATCTAACATTCTACCAAATCAATCTAACATTCTACCAAATCACCCAATAAATTGTCAACTTAATATACCAAGTATTAGAGTAAAATTTCTTGTGTATACCAAGTTGCAACAATAAATAGTAAACATGAAAATAACTTGCAACACAATAAGCATCCACACAAGTTTGACACAAGTATTTAACATGGAAACCCTGTTAAGGGAAAACCACTTGGGAACCAAAAACACAAAAAATTAACTAATTTGAAGTGAGTTGTGTTAGGATCCAAACACATTGTTAATGTGAGCTTGTTAGAGGATTTTCACCAAATCATCTAGACCTTATCACTCCTGAAATATCTATAGAGTGGTATGATTTAAAGGACTTACAAAATATTCAACATAATATCACCATACAATAGATTTACAAATAAGACTGTTAGGTCCACTTGGTTAAGATATTTTTTTTAGAAATAGATAATACTAAGTGATGCAGGAGAATCCTAGGTTTCTTTGCAATCCTGCATTTTTTTGTTCTTTCTACCAGTGGTTGCCGAGTCATTCCTATAGATGCTAAGTTCCTTTGGTTGCTAGATGATTTCTTTGGTTGTCAAGCAATTTCTTTGGTTGCCGAGTTCCTTTGGTTGCCAAGAAATTTCTTTAGGTGTCGAGTGACTCTTTGGCTATCGAGTCTTCTGTGGTTGTCGAGTGTTGGAGGATGCCAAGTTTGTAGTTACCGTTGAGTGATTCCTTTGGATGCCAAGTTTTGAAAAGCTTTCATTTGTGAGTTATTTGTGTCTGGTTCCTATTTGGGCCAACTTTGCTTGCATTTAATTTTGGTATAGGTAGTTAATATTTGATGTGATCCAACTTGTGGTTACACATGTATTGAATGTAAGGCTCTATTAGTTGGTATTTGCATCAAGCTGACTTGTGGCCTTTCTTTGTTCTAGAATCTTCTATAAGCCATTTTGGCAAGTATTTAAAGAGGTCTAAGATTGTGTTTTAGGAGATATTAGTAGGGAAGGAGACTTAGATGATTGGAATGTGAACTTTTTGGATTTGATTATATCTGGCCATAACCCAAAAAGCCTTACAACTAGGCATGTATGTTGATCAATTGATGAATCTATAAGAAATATTTTGTTCTTTCCCTCCTTGGTGCTGTTCTTATATATTGTTTCCACTGTGTTGACTCTTGCAGGGTGGATTAAATCGCTGGGTGCACCTTTGGCCCTAGTTACCTATCTTCTCCCTTGTGTTAGGTTGTATTAGAGCTTGAGGTTCATCCTTGTGGTGATTGGATCGTGTAGAACCCTAAGTAAATTTGGGTTGTAGGGTGGCAGATCTGCAGATTTGACTTATAACTTGCAGAGGGTTATGATATTGCAGAACCTGATTTGTAAAGATGGTTTGAGGTAGAGAAAATGTTGATAATGTAATATTAGGTACATTGAGACAAATTGTAGCCAAATTAGATGCTGTGGAGACAACCCAAAGGAGAGGAGCACATCTTGATGATGTAAATGATGATGAAGCAGTAGCACTAAACTCTAATCTAGAAAATGAAGGATATCAAGATGAAGAAAGGTTTTTGAGAGTATTATCTAGGGAAAATTCAAAGCCTATTGTAGAAGTTGTCCCTTATGATAGAAAATTGGATACCAATGCTATGTTAGATTGGATCTCTAATATGGAGAAGTTCTTTGAGTCAGAAAACACTCTTAATAATAGGAAGGTGAAGATTGTAGTTACTAGGTTGAAAGGTCATGCCTCACTATGGTGGGAGCATTTATAAACTAATACACAAAGGAGAGGAAAGGAGAAGATCAAAACTTGGGTGAAGATGGTGAACAAGATAAGAACAAATTCCTCCCCGCTGATTACCAAGTTAGCTTGTTGAGAAAGATTCCTCTCCTAACACACACACACACACACACACACACACACATGTAAATGAATTCTTATAATTGAAATTTCCTCACATAAAAAAAAACTACTCATTTATGACCACTAATTAATAAATGACTAATTTTTGTAATTCTAAAGATTTAGGTCTAAATTTCTTATATGAGATTTCTTAAGATGGCTTTTTCCAAGAATCTGTTGAAGGGAAAAGAGTTTCTTTCAGTTGAACTTTGAACTTTTGACCAAGATTATTGAACTTCTAACTTTCGATCAATTGCATAAAATAAAAGTTCAGTTCAATTGCTTCTTGAACTTTTATTTTATGTAATTGATTCTTTTTTAAAGCTAGAAGTATTGTATTAAAGAAGGAGGTGGGTTATTAAATCTATTAGAGATTTTCAGCTTTAGTCAGATTACTCAAACCAATGCAATCAAATGTATAAGTGGCATGTTGGCCTTGAACATTTGATCTCTATCCTTTACCTTATCATAATTAATCTCTATGATATATATGATTAATAATCAGTGAATTAATAATCACCAATTGTGTATATGTATTTAATAAAAGTCATATTACTAAATACATATACACGAACAATTTAGAGGTAAATGTGATTTTAGTTTAAACCAATTCCATTTCATGAATTGCTGATAGCCATGGGTTATTTATTACTCTTCATTTATTTTAAAGTGAATTTTTATTGTGTATTAGGATAAAAGCATTGGCGTGAAGTTACTTCTAAAGTTGATGTGTGAAAAAACATTAGAACTTTAATCAATTACAAAGGGGACATTGTTGTTGAGAGAGGATTCATAGTTTGATAAGAACAAAAGTTGTGGAATTTCGCATAGGAGATAATACAAGAAAAATCTGCAAGTACTCAAATCAATTCCTCAAGATTTGAACAAGTATATCACTTATAGTAACCTATACCAAAGGGGAAAAAATTATTGAACCCATGTACCAAAACTAGAACCCAAGTTGGCAACTTAGATGAAAATTTAAGCATAATTTAAATACTCCATTTGAGTTGCAAAAAGAAACATCAAGTCTTCAAAATCCAAAATTAATCACCATGATGTAACTAAAGTCAAAGGATGATGACAAGTGCCAACTCACAAACTTCATGCATAAATTGAATATAAATTCTGTTATCTTGCATAACCTAAATAATAAAATAGAGTAAAGGATAAAGGATTATAAATAATTTGTACTTACCTAGCAGAGATCCAATGCAACACCAACTAGTAGAGATCCAATGCAACATGAACCATGACAAATAGGACCTAAAGACCAAAGAGGGATTTTGCGGCAATAGAAAGAAATCACAAGCAGTGAGAGTGAAAATTAAATTAAGGGTTTTTTAAAAATATTGTATAACCTAGAATAGACCAAAGGATAAAGTATTGTTAAAAATTTGTACTTACCCATGTTATAAAACAAATTATAAGATATATAAATAGTGTGAAAATGATATAAGTATGAAAAGCATATCGAATTGGGCCAACTTTACACTAAAATCATATTGATATAAGCCCTGTTTTGCCAACATTACACTAAACTTAATAAACTTCCACAAAACCACCAAAACTAATTACATAATCTCTTATCATGTACAAAACCATATCTAAATCTCTAATATTGGGTTAAGATCACAAGTTTACAACCCTATCCTACTGAGCCCTAGTTTCTAGGCTTTTCTTGCTTAATAGCACTGTTTGGTCATTTTGGTTGCTTCACTCATAACAAAATTCATATTTTCCTTTAAATTATCTATTTTAAACATTATACTTCACTTTCCACCAAATCCCAATCTTCTAGCACCTAAAATGTGGTCTCCAAACTCAATTTCATAGTTTATTAGCACGTAACAGTAAGGAATACATACACCAAAAATTGCTATTGGATCCAAGGCAATAAAAAACCACCAAAAATAGTACCATGGGATTTTTCCAAGAATCAAAACCTTTCTTTCCATCAAACACTAGGAGTTGTCACCCTGAGAGTTGAGAGAAATATAATATTTAGCATTCAAACCCTATCACAGTCTAGGGTAAACAACAAGCAATGAAAAAATCATAATTAATAGTTTCTTTATCAGGTTTGAATCAGTCCATTCATCCTTTCATTAAAAAAAAAAGATAAGAACTTTCCAAAATAAATTGAACAATTATTGTCACCCAAGTGGCCAAATAAGGAAAAAAACTGTTGACTGTGCATAAATCTGCTGTCAAACATAAGTTTGTTTATTCATTCCCAATCTATACATGGTATCTTTTCTACTTATAAAGAGGAAGGTTAAACAATATATATTTCCCCTATCTTGACCTTACAACTTCAACTACCTAAATCAAACCAAAATAAAGCTGATTGTTGAGCTTCCACATTTTGCAAAAAAAAGCTGTATGACAACTTTTTTTGCAAATTTTGCAAATTTTACATTTTTTCCAAAAAAAAAACATAAGAATTTCACCAAGGTCACCAAACTATACCAAAATATGAATAATGATTATACAACATAATATTGATGATTGATGAATAAGGATTATACATGCTTAGTTCATTCTTAGTAATTCATGGTTGTAACATGTTATTTCATAGAATCTAGATAGAAGATGCTTGAATTTTGTACTTAATTATCTATTTTAATCTAAAGTTCAATATTAAAGGGAATTTTTTCAACTAATAACTTAAATACATGAATGCAAGTGCGAGTGGAGGTTTTTCTTACTTAACATTTATGGTAGTCTTGAATTGTTGTTTTATGAACTATTAAGAAGCTGAGTAGATTTATACATCAATCTCATAGCACTACAACTCAAAGATTTGGGAAGCCTTGCACTTTGAAATCTAGAAGGAACATTGTTTATTTGGAGTGTGTGTGAGCATGATTGGGACCAGTGCTAGGGAAGATGCTTAGGGAATAGTGTTGAAGATATTGGATGAAGAGGATGTTGGCATTGGGAAGGGAAGGTTAAGCTCAATGTGAAGTAGACATGATTGCTGAAAACCAGTTGTAAGAACATTTCAAAAATATCCAAAACATGTCAGATTCATCTTCCCCTAACATTTGGTTTGGAAAGTTTGGTTATTCATCATAGTTCTGAGGAGAAGATTTAGTTGTGGGAAAGGTTCAAAATTCTAAGTTTTACAAGGTTCAAAAGATTGATATTATTGTCAAAAAATGATCCCTTAGTAGTGAAGTGTTAAAACACGGTAATGATATAGAAAGGATCCACATATTTTAATTATGAAGTAATGCAATATGTTGAGGAGATGAAGTAATGAAGGTAAAATCCAATGATATGATATGGTCAAAGATGATGAGGATTTGTTGATTATTAGTTAAGCAATCTTATCTTTCATAAGTTTCTAAATATCAATTTATAATTTTGATTTTGAAAAATTGATTTACTAGAAACGCATGATTTAGTTTATAATAAACTAATATAAAGGGCAGCAATAAGATGAATCCCCAAGAAACAACGATTATGTCTGGTTTAAGTATAGAAATTAATTAAGTTTTAAAAGGGTGTTTAGATGATAAGCCAACACAAATGCCACCTCAAAGAAGACTAAATAATATAATGTCTATTAAGAGAAAGCGGTTGTGAAAATCAACTCTTTGTTGAAACGATACTCCAGAGGCATGCCTTTATAGAGTTAAAGATATAAAGGACATTTGTTCTTTATTCATCATTTGGAGACATTGTAGGCATTTTAGGTGCAGACAATATCAAGGTTGTAAGCTTATTGTTACAACTAAGAAACATCAAAATATAAAGGTCACATATTTAAGATTGATAAATCAGTAAAGCAATTTGTATTTCTATAAGAAATTCTATTTATTTCAGTTGCATAATCATGCTATCTATCATAGTGAGGACTATAACACTTAGTTCATATTGTATCAATTCATGTTTAGTAAATAAAACTATTGTACATATCCGAAATGTATTCTCCCTTACATAGTTCAATTACAAAGAGATCTTTATGTCAATGAGAAGAATTTACATACTTGTCCCTATTTCCTAAGTTAGCCAAAGATGGGATATTGCATACTTGGGCTTGGGTTGTTGGTTGAAATCTAGGTTACCACATTTGCTCCTGGAAGGTAGAATTTGAAATACAATTTGGTGCAAAATAGAATTCAGTTTTAATTTGCTTGAAATTCTGCCATGGGTGAATTTTCTCAAAATTCTCTTAGAAGGACCATATAAGGATTTTGGACAAATTTGTAAGACTTTTGATTTGGATAGAGAAACTTTAAAAAATTTTGGGTTGAATATGATTGAAAACATAAATTTTTATTGACTTTTTCATGAAGATGATTTTTCCAAGTTAGGTCTGTTCGACCCTCTAACCCTAAAAGAGACCAATAAATAAAACAAAAGGGTTGTTTTATATGTCATTTGTGCATTTTTGAATGAAAAAAAAATTCTTGCCTCCATTTTTGCATGAACTCATTTGTTGCTACATATATACATACATACATAAAAAAATATCTTGTATGGATGAATCCAAAATGAATCTGAACCCAACCCAAAAAAAGTTTGGACAAATGTTGATCCTGAATTATGAACCCATATCTGTACTGGAATCTAAAAAAAAAACATAGGTGGAAATCATCAACAACTCCTATATGTAGGCTTTGAGATGCTGTAAACATATCAGTGACATTTTTTAAAGCCATGTGTACATAGAAAACTGCTCATGGTAGGTTCTCTAAAGAATATGGACAAGGTCTTAGTAGACTAGTCTCTAATACTATGTAGAAGTTGATGATGATATTAACCCACAGACTAAAAATCATATGCAAACAGACCACCTGTTATTTTGTGCAATCAATATAGAATTCCTAAGTTGCATTGAATAACTTATCTTGCTTGATTTCTCTTTGTGATAGATGGTATGCTTATATACGATTCTTGGTTTGTCTAAGTAGAATACAATATGAAGTCCTCTTTATTATCTAACTTTTTTTTTTTAATGGATGAAAAATGTTGTCTTGAAGGCTTCAAGAAAAATGTAACAATAAATGTTTCACTTGAATAAATGTACTAGTCAAGCATAATTGTATTTACTCTTGCTCATATGTATATGTATAGCACATCATGATTCCCATTCAATTAGCTATGCTCTCAAAGGTTATATAATGTCTATAATTTATCAATTTTATATAATGAATATTTTAAAATTTCTTATATTATGAAAATGTCCTTACTTTGTAAATATCCATCCCTTGCCATCCCCTAAAAATAGCCAACAAATCTTGGTTCTTGAAACACATCCCTTGTCCCCTGCCATTCACATCCTAGAATCTTTGGGGTAGCATAGACATGAACAAGATATTGTAACACTATTTTGTACTAATATTACAAGACATTACTATAGGTTACTCTAGACATTAGATCTCCACCCAACAACATTTAATTTAAATTTTGATATAATTTCTCCTTATAAATACATGCCTTGCAACCTGAAAAGTTTTGCACAAATTCAATACTATTTTAATCCAAAATTGGCAAGAGATTTGTACACCTCGAACTCCTCAATTGCTACATTTGAACTTCATGAAAACTTTCATACACATAGGAACTCCATGCTTCTTTCTACCTGCCAATCCTCTAGCAAGAGATTGACTCTCTTTCAATTTTCAAAATTAATTTATGGTTTTCCTTGTCAACTAGGATGGAAATTTGACATTGATTTCATGTTCAAGGTGTAGCCTCTCTACAAGAAAATGAATTTCATCTATTGTCTAAAAGTAACAAAGTGGGGCACCATCTTCAACATGTAATAGATGTTTCAATGATTTCTCTTATGCACAACTAATATTTGATAGCTATAGTGATCCATTCCCAAAGATCAATTATTTTTGGATAATTTCATGACATCATTTGTATAGGACTCTTTTTTTGTGATACATCATAGATGCTGTTAGGCAACCCTCACATTAAAAGAGGCATCACAGCTTGCCATGAACTGGCATACAAGTGACAAGAAGATCTACACGATTTTTCTCTAATTTGATGCCTAAATTATAAGTGAGAAAATATAAAAAATATATCATAAAGATAATCTAGACCATAGGAGCTTAAGATCCTTGTCACAAACACAGTTGAAGAGAAAATTATAATTGGTTAATGCTAATTTTTTGAATGGGAACCCCAAGATGTTGCTGCATTTTTGGAATAGGTGTTTCACTTTTTCCTTATATTTCCCCTTTAAGATTTTTCCATTATTGTAGTTTTCATTTTTAATATTTCAAAGATGCTTTTTAGGTTTATAAAGGCTTTCTTGATTTGTGCCCTTGCTTTTTTAGGTTTAAGTTTGGGATGGGATATCTTTTTTGTGCTTGATTTTGGAAAAGAAACTTCATTGATGATTCATTTTGAATTGGAGATTTAAATCTAGGAAATATGCCCGATCAATGAGAATTGGGAACATGCCTTATGGAGTTGGTTTTGATTTCCTTCCTATCCTATCCTTTCTATCTTCATTTCTTATATTTTGTCTCTATTCCTCTTTGTCATTTGGTTATTACAAAATAGCACAAGATAAGATTTTAAAGTTTTTTAAAGGTTTGAGATTCTTGGTAGGCCATTATTTTAGGTTTAGGTTTATTATGGGATTTTTTATCAAAAGAAAAAACAAATTTATTTTCTTAGGTTTTCTAGGATGCCTTGAAAATCCTTGGATAGTTGAAGAACACCTACATATTACCCAGGTTGTCTCACAAGCAGGACATCCTTTGCTGGGGCTTTAGAGTTGGGGGAACCAACATGGGGATGTATTGTTTCTATCTCACATTCTTAGGATGCATGCATTTAAGTGGTCCCATTCCAACACATGTGTATAGAAAAGTAGTTATACATCCACAAGGTACACTAATGACCAAGTCAATATTAGGTGATATAATCTGCAGTGGGAAGCAACTTGTTATTTTTGATGTTAAGGAAATGAAACATTATTTATAATTCATGGAGAAGCTTTGGAGTTGAGCTAATCAATTGGGGGGCTTGAATTAATAGAAAGATGATAAATGCCTATTTGTAGGAAAATCTTATTAGTTAAGTTATTTTCCAACTTGGGTTGAGCTGGTTTTGAGCCAATTAAAGCTAACACAAGTGATATGTGGTGGTTGGGAAGCAATCTATTAGTTCTTTGATGAGGTGGTCCTTGTTCAAACTTCAAACCCATAACATTGTGGCTTGCCTTTGTTCTAATCGCATGATCATGATGTACATTGATATGAGAAGAGTCGCCCCTCCACTCTAGTCTCCCATCTATTCTTGATTTAATTGAGCATCTCAATGAGAACTTTTCTCCAGAGATTGGTCAATGCCAAAGAATTTACATGACTAGTCTTGAACCACAATATTTTAAAAATTTGAATGTGGAAATGTGAAGTTTCAAAGTTACAGATTTAAAAAAGAAATTCGAACAAGAAATGTGGATGGACAATCATGCACTAACCTTTTAATGGCTCTCGCGCTGCTGTAGACCAATGTCAAAAACACACAACAACCAAATAAAAAAAAACCAAAACATATAACACCCAAATCATATCTTTTCTTTTATTATGGGCCTTATTTGGTTGAATTTTGACCAAATTGGGATACCCTAAGTTGGTCAAAATTTTGACCAACTCGGGCAAAAAATCCAAAAAAAAGTATTGAAGAAGCCCATTTAGGGCTTGGTTGAAATGTGAGTGCAAATGTACTAGTGGGAACCTTGCCATCTATGCTACTATAGTATTTGATGCATAACTCCTCTTATAATATCAAACAAGGGAGTGCTCTCCCATATGAACACAACTAAATCCCATCCATTTAGATTAGTCATTATCCAATTAGCTTCCTATGTCTATTTTCGAGAAAATGGGGCAAAATATATATTTCTTTTTCACCCCAATCCCTCAACGGGGCACCCTCCTCCCTTGTTGTCACTACAACATGACTCTTGCTACTCCTCTAGTTGTTAGGGCAACCTATATTTTCTTTTCTTTGATGCAATGTCATCTTGACACTACATCAAAGAGGGGAAAAATGTAGTTTCTTAAAATTGTCCCAAACACTATATTAATTTATTTAATATTTCCCTTGACATTATTATTGATTATTTATTAATTAATTATATTTTTCATATTCTTCTACTTATTTAATTAAATTTATTTAATTAAATAGGTTCACTTCCCTAATGTATTTAAATTTAATTTGAATACTTCCCCCTAATGTGTTAAATTTATTTAATACATAGTGTTCCATAAATCCCCTTTTCAATAAATTTTAATTTATTTAATTTCCTCCATTTTATTAAAGTCTATAATCCTATTTAATCTAATCTAATCCCATCCTAAAACCTAGTCTACACCCATCACTCTCATCCTTCTAAGCCTACCCATTGGTTAATCCCAGTTAATTAATCCTAAACACCTTTTTGAACACATTTTACCCCCTAAATGGTTGCTCACACATGTGTGAGAAACTCAAGATCCAAGAAAGCCCCCATTTTATTATTTTATTCAAAATTCTCTTACACACTTGTCCCCCTTTCCTTTCTCCAAGGTTTCTCACACATGTGTGAGCAAACCTTGAGCCATATCTTTCACCAAAAAGGCTTATGTTGACCTTTGCATGGCTTGTTCTCTTAGCCCATGTGTCTCCCTTGTGGCACCTATGTGGGTGCAACATAGATGCCACCTCCCCAAGGCCTCTCTCAACCCTATAAATAAAGCCCTTGTCTGAAGAATTTCTCAATCTCCCTCATTTCATTGTTATCATGCTAATATAGTGTTAGAGATTTCTTAGAGATTTGCATGCTTATTACTAACCCTTTGGTAGATGTTAGATTTATTGCATTTATGCTTGCATATTTCATGACAACTTATTATTGTTAGTTTACTTCATTTCCATATTCACATCTTTAGAGTCCTTTGAGGTTGGCTTACTCATAGCCATTTCTTGAAGGTATTCTACACTCATCTTAGTTTAGATTCATTTTTCATATTGCATTTTCATTTCAATCATTTTGGGATTCATCATCGTTGTGTTTGGGGAAAGCACATCCATATCCCTTGTTCTTGAGCACTCCAACAAGGCCTCTTATGGGCACCCTTGTTGAGCTTCTTTGAGGTTGCATGAGGATTCTAGTTTTTTAGTTGCATAGTTTTAAAACTCAAGTCTAACATTAGTTGTATTTTGATTTGTTTTGGATCTTTGATATGCACATGTGCAACTCATTTTCTTGTTTATGTGTGCTCCCAATAGGTTATGATTTCTTGCATATAGGATTCTTTTTCAACAATGTAACAAGCCTTCTTTCCCTTGTCCTTGTAGCCTTTGTTACTGTCATCTTTTCTACCTCTGTATTTGTCTTCATTCTTTATGTTTGACTTTTTAGGACATTTTGCTACAATATGACCAACTTCATTGTAGTTAAAATATATGATGGGTAACTTACCTTTGCATCTATGAAATTTCCTAGCTAGCAGTGCTTCTAGTTCTTCTAGCTCTTCATCATCTGTATCACTATCACTAGTAGCATTTTTTACATTTTTATTTTGCTTATCTTTTGGTTCTTTTAGTGTCAAATTATCTTTGAAAGCAGATTCAACATTCTCAGATTTGAAATTATCAAAATTTGAAAGTTCAAAAGTAGTGAGTCTACCAACTAGTCCTTTAAGGGTTAGATTACTACCAGGAGTACACCTTAGTTCTTGTATAACGGAGACTCTAATAGCATAAATAGGTAGAAGGGTTCTCAATACTTTGCTGATCATAGTCTCATCTTCAATCTATCTATTAGATCCTCGAATAGAATTAACAACATCTTTGATCCTTGAACAATACTGGACTATAGTCTCACCTTCTTGCATTCTCATTTCATTAAAATTTCCTCTAATACTTTTAGATTTTTCTCTCAACACAATCTTGTCTCCTCCATAGATCTTCTATAGGTCATCCCACATCTTCTTAGTAGAATCACATCCTTTGATTTCATCAAACTCTGAATAGATTAGGGTAGATGCAATCTCCAACATTGTCTGATTGTGTTCCTTCTTCTATTTCAATTGTTCAACAGTTGGAGCTCCAATTGGATTAACATGCTCATTGGTAATAGTTGAGTGTATAATCACCAAGTCCTCCTAGATGTAGCTTCATAAAAAATTTCCATGCAGGAAAGTTTTCCTTGTTTAACTTGGGCACCTCATTTTTGTACAGCTTGATCTTTAGCTTTAAGTACCTTCAAAAATTTTCTCACAAGCACTTGGTGCTTTGATACCAATTGTTGGAATGTTTAGAATAACTTTGGGGGGGGGGAAGTGAATCAATTATCCAAGGTCCAAATGTACAAATAAAACTTTTTAGTACTTCAACTTATACTTATGCATGCATTGATCATTCAATATCTTAAAGATTTCCATATTGTTGTGCTAGTTCAAAATAACTTTGCAGAAATGCAAACATGCAATACCACAAAATCAATCACAAATTTTGACACAAGGATTTTATGTGGAATCCCAATTTGGGGAAAACAACTAGTAATATGCTACCAATTTTCACTCTTCTGAAGTGAGCCTTGTGAGGGGCCAACCATATTAAAGGTTACAATGCACGTTGTTAAATGTGACATGGTTAAAAGATTTGAATCACCCTATTATGAGTGAGCCTTGTTAGAGGAATTTAGAACATTCAATTAGAATGTCACCATATTAAAGGATTTACCAATGACTGTTAGGTCAACCTTAGTCCAAAGGATTTATCCAAACTAATAGAATTGTTAGAGAGTAACAACAAAACTTGATCTGATAATAAAACAACTCACTTGAAAATGATAGATCTCACATCCAGTCCTCCGTTCTACTTGGTATTCATCATCTTCATCTCTAATAGCTTGTTCACCCTTCAAGCCTTCATTACCTTGAGCCTTCTTTCTTAGTATGCCAATTGTAGGCTCATTCATTTAGCCACCATATGAAACAACACCCTAGACTTCTTGTCTTTCTCAGGTTCTTACACAATTGTCCATTTTAGGGTTAGGTTATATTCATTGAAACTTCCCATCTTTCCATTTTATTACCTTTAGAAATTTCCTTTACAATCCTCCTTGAATTTGTCTCAAAATAGTTTGTCTTGAATTGTGTACCACTAGTTCATCATAGTTATCTTCCACATGCTTCACACAATTTAGGAAATCAACTTTGTTGACTCAAATTCATCAAATCTTTGATTTAACTCATTTTATTGTCACTCAGCAATAACAAGTTGTTTGCTTGGTAGAAAATATCTTCTAATACTTGACCAACACTGGGTTGCTTGACGTACACTAAGTCTTTACTATTGTTCAACACATACTAATCTTTCTTCACTCAACAACAACTAGATTTGTCTTTGCTTGATATATATTGAGCTTATTGCTTGGCTTCAACTAATTTTTTGCTCAACATGCACTAACTTTCTCGGCTTCCATTGTTTGCTTAGTCAGGCTTGGCAAACACATTTCTTTACTTAGACTTCTTCTAGTCTTTCCTCAAGTATCCTTTCATTATAGCCTTAAGTAGATAAACAATACACTATATCTTCAATGTCTTGCTTGGTCTTAGTGCTCCTTTTATACACCATATAACTCAACCTTTCTCTAGGTTCCCTTGTTATCCTTTCTTTTCAAATCCTATTCATCAATCAAATAAATGATAACATTCAAACCAAAGTAAGAAATTGTACCACCAACAAGTAGTAGGTTTGACATCAGTAACAAAATAATGATTGTTCCATGATAGGTTTCATCAATATTCTTCTTTTCAATAATCTCCTTTCAACATTAGGATCATCTAATATCATGAAAAGAACCATAGAATAGAGGACAATGCAAGATATTTTACATTCAATTTATAGAAAAATATATCATGAACTATAAAGAAGAGTTACCTATGACATTATTGATAGGGAGAGTGACCAAGCCTAAGCACAAGAGACATCATTAACTATTCTTGATAAACCATTAATTAATTCAAAATTTTATTGACTAGGGTTTGCTTCGAAAGAAACACCAAAATGTGTTGCAGAATTATTGGTGCAACTTTGTCAAATGCCAAGAGTCTAGATGAAATGGATATTTAAAAAAAGAAAGACTCTCAAACATCCAATGGCAATTTGGAGATGAATGTAAAAGTTCTTTCTATAGAGAAATCTTTTGTCATCGCATTATTATAAAGTTGTAGAAAATGGCATTAATGTTGATAGTTATGAGCAAAAGGTTGTAGAATCAAAGTTTCCAAAGGAGGCTTAAAATGAAACATCATCTTCGATACTAAGTTGGTTTAGTGATACAACTGTAGATGGCTCCTTGGATGACTTATTTGAGGAACCTCCAGATAGTCATCAAGAATAAAAAATTGTAGAAACATCTAGCTCATCTACTACACCAACTTCTCAAATGAATTTGGGTAGTTCAAATTTATCTGAACATGGGAAAAATGATCTAGCAGGAAAATCGAGAGAAAGGATGGCTTAGAAGAAAATAGATGGCAAAGGAAAAAGGAAAAATGGAAAAGCTTTATTTTCTTTGATGATGGATGTTATTAAAGAGGATGGCATTGGAATAGGTGGACTTGGCTTTGTGGGAAAATGAGAACACACTAATATTTTCCCTATACAGGTTGTAGAAGTAAGTCAATTGATTAGCCTATTGAAATAAGAATAATTAGAGGATATGTGTGTGTTAGCACGCTAGAAAATTGTTGCAATGTATTAGGGTATCCTAATCATAAAATAATTTTTTAAGTCAGCATGGGTTAACACCTTTAATGGTGATGCAGGAGCATCTTGGGTGTAAGAGCTATCTTGCGTCACCCAAAAATATTTTCTTTTTAGTCTTTTCTATTTTAATAAGGACTAGTAGACAGGATGGTTACTATTTATGGAAACTTTCTATTTTTAGTAAGTTTGTCATACAAGCTCAGAATGTTCTCATATTCTACATGAAGGTTCATTTTGGAATTATAAGTCTACCATAAAAATCTCATTGCTCTAGCTTAAATATCAAAGAAGTTATTACAGATTTTTGGTGGAAAAATTTGTAGGAAAATCTTCAAACTCACCATTGGAGGCCTTAGAGTGCCCGGATGAGGTTTGAAAACTCAATGGAAGGCCACTTGCGCCATTTGAAGCTTTTAGATCAGGAGTTGGCATTTCTGAAAAGTGGCTATAATAGCCAATTGGAGCAATGGTTCAAGAGTTATGGCCTTCGGAAGTTGGGCTACCAAAATTTCTAAAGTAATTTGTCAAAGATGTATTCAACTGACTTTATATGTATTTTTAGGGTCTGTTGGCCCTAGGTATTAAGTTTGAGCATCTAGAACCTTCTTGGGTGGCATAAAATTGCCTATTTAGAAAGGCTCGAACATTGTCGAGGACAACTCTAGGTGGTAGTTCGTAGCTTAGTCTTGTAGATTATTGTAATGAAGGCACCCATGTGGGTTAGCATATTGTACTTATGAATTATATAATTCCACATTTGTGGTGCAAATAAGAAGTCCATATTTTGTTCTCACAATTGTTATTATTTCTTTGTTTCTGTTATGGTTTATGGTATTAAGGGGAGCACCCTTCATCAAGTGGTACCAGAGCTAGAGCTCTTGAGTGTGTAGATAGATCATCAACTATGAGGTAGTTCACACTAGGACTATGGTTTAGGCTAAGCATGTAGATAGATCATCGATTGTGAGGCAGTTTGCACTAGAGTTTTAGCAAAACTACAAAAATGCCTCCACGAAGAGAGCATGGTGGAAGAGTTGTAGGTGTTACACCTGAGGGTTTTGGAGCCCTCTAATGAAAAATGCAAGCATTAGAAGAATAAATGCAAAGAGGAATAAATCTTAATGTAAGAGATGAAAGCAAGGATGAGGATGGTATAGAAGAAAATGCTGAAGTACAGGCAGTTCTAAACCCAGAGAAAGAGAGGCTTTTTAGGGCCATCTATAAGGTTGGAAAAAGACCTAAGTTTGAAGTTCCTACATTTTTGGGAAATCTTAGCCCAGAGGAGCTAATCGATTAGATCAATGAATTGGAGGAGTACTTTGAGTATGAAGATATTGAGGATCTTGATAGGGTCAAGATTCCAAAGGTGAAATTGAAGGGACATGCAAAGATCTAGTGCCAAGAGGTTTAGTTGGAGTGAAATAGAAAGGGAAAGGAAAAAATAACTAGATGGGATCAAATGATAGCTAAATTGAAGTGATAATTTTCTCTCGTGGATTATGACCTTGATCTATTGAAGAAAATGTAAGGGTTGAAGCAAGTGGCAAAATATTTTCAAGAGTATACTGAAGAGTTCTTCCAAGTTCTCATTAGAACTGGCCATGCAGATGTTGATAAGGAGAAAGTGGCCCATCAACTTAACGGGTTAAGGCCAAGTATTTAGGATGAGTTGAGTCTGGTTTGAATGGACAATATTGAGGAGGCATACCAATTTTCCCTAAGAGTTGAGGAGAAATTGAAAAAGAAGTTTGACAACAAAAATAGTGGAAGAGGTCGCAGTGGAAGATTTGGCGAACGATCTTATGGAGCCCATAATGATGACCAAAAGAACAAGAATGAGGCTAGAAGTAGTAGTCAAAACTAGAGGGGAAACAATTCTAATCATTTTCATGACTAGAACAATAGAGATCAAAGAGGAAGAGGTAAAGGACAAGGATATGGAAGAAGAGGCTTTTGCAGGAAATATTTTCACTACAGAGAAGAAGGGCATAGAGAATTTGAATGTTCCCAACACCAAGGAAGGACAAATCAAAGAACAAAAGGCTAGGCTAGAGTTGCACATCTTGATGAAGATGCAAGATCATCACATTATAAAGATGCTGAAAGAGGAGAAGTCCTAGTTAATAGAAGAGTCCTACTGAGTGGTGAGAATGAACCTGCTCAAAGAAGGAGCTTGTTTTGCACAAGGTGCATTTGTGAAGATAAGTGTTGTGATGTGATCATTGATGGTGGAAGTACTAACAATTTGGTGTCAGAAATGATGGTTACAAAGTTGAAGTTGAAGAGATAGAAACACCTACATCCATACCATATTGCTTGGGTGCAAGATGACCACAAGGCCATGGTTAATAAGTAGTGCTTAGTGAAGTTCAAGATTAGAGCTACTAGGATGAGGTACTTTGTGATATCATACCTATGGACATATGTCATATGTTTCTAGGCATGTCATGGCAGTTTGACAAGCATGTTGTACATGATGGGTGAGCAAATACCTATACTTTGATCAAGGATGGAATGAAACATAAGTTGAAGCCATTGAAGGAGAAAGAAGAAAAGGTATGTAGTGCTACCAGAATATGTTTTGTTGATGGAAAAAATATTCTTAAAGGTATGAAGCATAAGCATATGTGTTTTTCTATAATTCCAAAAGATAATAAAGAAGAAGTAGAGGAGGTACCTCCAAAAGTTACAAATATGTTGGGAGAGTTTTCTGATATTGTATTAGATAACATACCTGATGGATTGCCCCTAATGAGGAAGATCAGTCACCAAATGGATTTGGTTCTAGGAGCCAGTTTGTCAAACAAGGCAATGCATAGAATGACACTAGCAAAAAGTGAAGAGTTGAACACACAAGTTCATGAGTTGTTGTAGAAGGGGTTGATTCAGGAGAGTCTGAGTCCATGTGTTGTACCAATAGTATTAGCACCAAAGAAGAATGGAGAATGGAGGATGTGCACCAATTCTCACACTATCAACAAGATCACAATCAAGTACATATTTCTATTGCCAAGGATGGATAATATTATGGATTGTTTGAGTGGAGCTGAGTATTTCACAAAGATAGAACTGAAGAGTGGGTACCATCAGATTCGTATCAAAGAAGGTCATGAGTGGAAGCCTACTTTCAAGACCAATGAAGGATTGTATGAGTGGTCAGTCATGCCTTTTGGGCTAACCAATGCACTGAGCACTTTCATGAGGCTCATGAATGAGGTACCGAAGGAATTTTTGGGTAAGTTTGTCATTGTTTACCTAGATGATGTTTTGATATTTAGTAAGACGTTAGAAGAGCATATAATTCATATTTGCAAGGTGTTTGATAAGTTGAGGGAAGAAAAGTTGTTGATAAACCTGAAGAAGTGCAATTTTGTAAAGAAGGAGTTGGTGTACTTGAGATTTGTAGTCTTAGTAGAAGGTCTGAAAATGGACCTAGAGAAAGTGAAGGCTATCCTTGAATGGCCTACTCCAAGGAGTGTGACAGAGGTAGGATATTTCCATAGGCTGGCTAGTTTTTACAAAAAATTCATAAGAGGTATTAGTAGTGTTTGTGGACCCTTACCTAAAATAATGAGAGGGGATAGGAAAGAATTTAAGTGGACCATAGGAGCAGATAAGAGTTTTAATCTGTTGAAACAAAAAGTTACTAAGTAGCCTATTTTAGTGCTTCCTGATTTTAAAAAGGTATTTCAGGTAGACTGTGATGCTAGTGGTACTACAACAGGAGTGTTATGAGCCAAGAAGGTAGACCTATTGCTTATTTTAGTGAGAAGTTGAATGATACAAAAAGAAAATATTCTATTTATGATCAAGAATTTTATGTTATAGTTCAAGCATTGACGAAGTGGAGACACTATCTTCTTCCTAAGGAGTTTGTTTTGTATATTGATCATCAAGCTTTAAAATATTTAAATAGTCAAGGAAAATTAAACCAAAGGCATTTGAAGTGGGTTGATTTTTTGTAGAGTTATACATTTTTTTTGAAACACATGAGTGGGAAGTCTAACAGAGTTGCAGATGCTCTTAGTAGAAGACAAATTTTGCTGACAGAAATGCAGATATAAGTGGTTGGATTCAAGGAACTTAGTACTTTGTATCTAGATGATCCTGATTTTGGTGAAGTGTGGAAGGCTTGTAGAGAACCTGTTACACTTGATAGGAAAAAGTGGTTGGATTTCATGATCCAAGAAAATATATTGTTCAAAGGAAGCCAATTGTGTATTCCAAGAAGTTCAATGAGAGAGAATCTCATCAAGGAGGAGCGTAATGGAGGATTGGCTGGACATTTTGGTAGAGATAAGATCATTTCTTTGGTTGTTGAGAATTATTATTGGCTAATGTTGCAACAAGATGTGAAGAAGTTTGTACAAAGTTACAGAGTATGTCATATGGTGAAAGGAGTGAAGCAAAATACAAGGTTGTATCAGCCATTACCTATACCAAAGAAGCCTTGGGAGGATGTCAACATGGATTTTGTTCTTGGATTACCAAGGATGCAATGTGGGTACATGATTCTATTTTTTTGGTGGTTGATAGGTTTTCAAAGATGGCACATTTTATTCCTTGCAAGAAGACTAGTGATGTTGTTCATGTGACAGAGTTGTTTTTTAGAGAAGTGGTGAGACTACATGGTTTGCCAAAGAGTATAGTTTTAGATCAAGATACCAAATTTTGGGTATTTCCAATATACATTATGGAAGAAATTGAAGATGGAGTTGAATTTTAGTTCATCGCATCATCCACAGACTGATGGACAAATAGAAGTTGTGAATCGCAGTTTGAAAAACTTGCTGAGATGTTTGGTTGGAGGCAAGCCAAAATGATGAGATATGATTTTACCATAGGTAGAATTTGCATATAATAATTTTATCAATAGGAGTATTAGTAAATCACCATTCTAGATTGTATATGGGAATAGTCCTAGAAATGCTTATGAATTTAGGCAATTCAATAAAGGAGAGATTAGTAGTGCTAAAGTAGAAGAATTTCTTGAACATTTGAAGAACATCCATTAGGAGGTGATGAAGCGCATCATAAAGATGAATACATAGTATAAAGCTAAGGTAGATGTGAAAAGGAGGTATGAGGAATTTCAAATTAGAGATAAAGTCATGGTTCATTTGAGAAAGGAGCATTTTCCAGTGGGTACATATAATAAGTTGAAGAAGAAGAAGTTTGGACCGTGCAAGATAGTGACAAGGCATTATTCTGGCAATGCTTATGAAGTGGAGTTTCCTACTAAAATGAATATTTCACCAGCATTTAATATTTCAAATTTGATAGAGTATTATGAAGGAGGTGATGGAGATGAAGTTGCAGAAGCACAATGGAGTATTCCAATAGCTAGTTCGGCTACAAAGGAGATTAAGGAGATATTGGATAGTTGTGTTGGCAAAAGCACAAGGAACAAAACTTATGAGGAATACCTAGTAAAATGGAAAGGGAGGCTAGTAGAGGATTCATCATAGCTAGCAAGGGAGGAGGTTAACCATCTTGGTTCTCCTCTAAACACTTGAGACATGATGGAGTCACTTCTCAAATTACCCCGAGTGTTTGATGCAAGAGCATCTTGGGTGTAAGAGCAATTTTGCATCACCCCAAAATATGTTCTTTTTAGTCTTTTCTATTTTAATAAGGACTAGTAGATGGGGTGGTTACTATTTATGGCAACTTGCTATTTTTAGTAAGTTTGTCATATGAGGTTAGAATGTTATCATTTTCTACATAAAGGTTCATTTTGGAATTATAAGCTTGCCATTAAAATCTCATTGCTCGAACTTAAGTATCAAAGAAGTTATTACGGATTCTCGGTGAAAATTTTTGTAGAAAAATCTCCAGGTTCATTGTTGGAGGCCTTAGAGTGCCCGGATGAAGTCCAAATAATCAATGGAAGGGTGCTTACCCTATTCCAAACTTGTAAATCAAGAGCTGGCATTTCCAAAAAGTGGTAATAATAGCCAATAGGAGCAATGCTTCGAGAGTTATGGCCTTCAGAAGTTAGGCTACTAAAATTTCTAATATAATTTGTCAAAAATGTATTTAGTTGACTCTATATGTTTTGTTAGGGTCTTTCGGCCCTAAGTATTAAGTTTGAGCATCTAGAACCTTGCTAGGTGACATAAAATTGCCTATTTAAGAAAGGCCCAAACATTGTCTAAGACACCTGTGGGTGGTAGTTCACAGCTTAGTCTTGCACATTACTATAATGAAGGCACCCATGTGGGTTAGCATATTGTACTTATGAATACTGTAATTCTACATTTGCGGTTCAAATAAGAAATCCATATTTTGTTCTTACAATTGTTGTTGTTTCTTTGTTTCTATTATGGTTTATGGTATTAAGGGGAGCACCCTTCATCAAATGGAAATGCTTTAGGTGGCTAACACTTGTGTTATAACTTTTGTGCTTTGAATTCTTAATCAAATCATGAAATACAATGTAGCTTTCTGAGAGAATACTTATCTTATTGGTCTTATTCCAATTACCATGAAGTTATCTCAACCTGACAACTCAAGAGAAATCCATATGCAGGCAACATATTTTGTACAATAGTTGTGCCAAACAAGTCCATTGACCTTACAGATGTTCGTTGCATGTGAGATGTTGCCTTTTTTAGTTGGATTTAAAGAAATATATTATGCAAAGTACAAGAAAATAGTACATTTTGCAATTGATGGAATGTGGGAAATATTCAAGCTTCAGAGTTTCACTCCCAAGAATGGTTTCTATTGAACATTTTCTAAGAATGACATACTAATTAGACTTATTAATACCCTTCCCAACTTAAACCACTTGAATATATGGTTGGTGTTGGTGCAACTTCTTCTATAATAGATGGTGTTGCACAATAGTCATGGTCAGGTCCACCTACCCCTTTTCATCATGTTTTGGGATATTGCGATGTAGCTAAGCCAGCTAGATCCTATAAAGGTTAGGTCTGGCCCTCTTGACCCCTGCCATATGCCAACACTAACTCTAGAGCCTTCATAAATTTCAATATCATAGTCTCTAAGGTTAGATTTAAGTCATTTTGATTCAAATAATAGTGTAGGTCAAACAAAGAAGTCACATTCAACATTAGGAGTATTAGAACCTTCAGTAGTTACTAATTCATTAGAGCCTGCAAAAATTATTTTGTCTTTAATAGGAAAGAACCATTTTTGGGTTTGTCTAAGGATTGTGACCAATTTAATTTGGGACATCAAGAGCTTTCCTGCTTTGATGTTGATACAGTAAGGCAACACTGGGGAATGTCATCAACAAAAATATTTATCATAGATTAGGCATACCTTCTCATAATAGCCTAATGATAAAAATTAGGTAATAATTCTTTAAAATTTTCAAAAATGTCATTGGTTACAAGCTCAAACTTTGTATTCTTTGTATCATGCAACTTATTCTAAATTTTAGGCGAAGGCAAGCTACAAGTCTAGGCTTGAAAAAGCTCATCCACCTCCACACTCAATTACCAATGACTAGGACTAGGACATTTTAATTTTCTATAATGCTCCCTAACTGTAGTTATATTTGACAAACATGGAGGAGGTGTTAAGGTAAGCTTTGAATGACTCATTGATCAACATATTCCCCATAAGAAAGCTCCATAGTTCATCTTAAACATCTCTACCATTTTGGAATTCTTCCAAATACAATAGATTGAAAAAAAAGAATAGGGTGAAAAAATATAGACTTGACAAAAAATGTTAACTAACAACATCTTGTTGGAATATCTCTGCACTTTGTAGAGGATGCTAAATATGGAAAATTACAAGCAATCAGTCATGGCCTTCAAATAAGGTTTTGATTTGGAAATAAGGAGAATGTTGAGAAAAAATCATTTATGTTAAAATAAGCCTAATAGAATAGGCATGGATAATATTGTGAAGAAGGTATTCCTCTTTCCATTTGTCATTTATGGCATTGTGCTACTATCACCATATTTTGGTCTTTTGATTTGAGACTTTAGTGGCTAAAAAGACCAAATGTACAAAGGATAAATATCACATGATCTAATTACAAAGAAAACATTAAATACAAGTTCTCATACATGGCTACACTGCTAAGCATTTCACGTTTTTCTATACTAGAGGTTAGACCATAGTACATTGCACTTGGATACCTTATCTCTTGGCTCTTTACTGCTCTTTCATTACTTTTGAAGCTAAATGTTGTTCCTCCCATATTAGGGATCAATTTTAGTTTGACAATACGAAGAGAAGAGTTGCACATGAGGAATAGACAAATGATTTTATAATATCAAATCTTCCATAGAAGGGACTTTGTAAACATGAATCTTATCACTGCAATAATAAAATCATCTTTTGAACTTATAAACATAGCCAAGAACCATTGCATTTGGATTTTTATTCTCTTTATCTCCAAAACTACATTTAACTCAAGTAGAAGATAAATAATGAAAAAGTCACAAAATCTTTAAATAGATATTACTTTGATATAGTTGAGCACCCTCGGTCTTTAGCTTGCTTCTCTTTACTATGATTGTTCACTACAAGAATGTTTGGTACTCTATGAGACCTTTTTTTGGTTTAAAATACTATGTAACAAGAACTTAGGCTAATTTTCTTGAAATAGAGAAACCTAAATATTTCTTGTGATTTTAAAGAAAGAGAGTATTTGATATGGATTAATGCAATATGATTTTTTTTATAGCAAAAACTTGTGAATTTCTTAAGTGTAAGTATAGGATTACCTTCTATCCTCCAAACAATAGTCCTTTGGAATAGGTACTTTTGGATCTTTGTTAGGAGAGATTTGAAGAAACATGTTACTTATCATTAACAATAGATAAAAAGAATTTTTACTGATACAAAATAACCATACATCCTTAAATCTCAATTGTAAAGATTTCTATTTGAAAGCCTTATACTTACTAATGAATATACAAACAAGTTCCAACTGCACGAATTATATACAAGCATTCAATTAAAACACCATTAGCTTTCAATTAATTTATGAATTTCAATGCTTATCACAGATTCAAAATTGTAAATCAATGATATAGTTAGTAGTGGCTAATAAACAACAATTAAAATATTTCATATTCATTTTATACCTCAGATTTCCTATTTCTTGGAGCTTTTATTCTATTTTGAAGAACCTTTCCAACTGTCTTTAAGCTTTTTTAAACTTTTATTACCTGTGTAGGCTATTATTCCCAATTTTGAAGCTCTTTGATCTATCATGAGAGAAAATGGTTAAGGAATAGTAAAATTTGATTGTGATGCTCTCCTATTTGGCAGCTTATTTACACAATTAGTAGATCTATCTCCCTCTAGCTTATCTCCTCCAATCTTTTTACCATTTGACACAATAACAGTCTCTGTTTATGTCAAGGTCTTTGGAATAACCTTTCTTGAGGTTGATGACTTGGATAAAAGCCCACTTTGTGACTTTCAAGGTGTGAAATTTTTTGAGGGCACTTGAGATGAAATCTGGCTTCAAGTGATTTGAGATGCAGAATTGCCTGAAATAAGCCCAACTATGATCTAGCTTTTTTTCACCCAAGGTGTAGAAAGGATTAAGAAAACTAGCAATTCCAAACACAAAAGATATATGAATTTAATATTTACTAATTATTTCATAATCAACAATTACAGAGAAACCAAAAATATACTAAATTAAGAGTCTTCAACTACTCTCTATAAGTCTTCAACTACTCTCCATAAGCAATATCTTGACATTATCATCATTTAATACACATATAGTCCATTAACCATAAGATCTTTAATTTAATATCCCCTTCATATATGGTGTTATCTCTGTTTAATAGAAAATAGTGAGTCGCATTTTTTATTTGCCATCAGGTCGGACCCTTAACTATTTTCATCAACATTAATATTCAAACTCAATATTGATCATGAATATATTCAATGAACTAGGTTTTATATTTTTGTTTTGGTTGTTTGGGTGTCAATTTTCAACATTTTCTAAGAACCTTGTAATTAGAATTAATATAATTCTCCAAACTACCAAGAAGTTTGGATGAGGGATGAAATGACTATCCACTATCCTCCAATGGTTTCCCATAGATTGTAGTATCCTAGGGACATTTCCCCACTTGGAAGACAATGTGGAGAATTACAATCATCCATGCAATAGCCAAGGGAAACCTTGGTGTTATTCAACTATCCCAGGGCTGGTTGGGATTCCTCTCACACCAATGGGAAACTCAATCATTTTAAAACACTTTAAATAAGAACTAAGCCTTTTAGAATGATTTTTTATCCACGGTTGGAAAGACCCCTTTGTCTCTTTTACCTACAGCTTAATTCTTTGCCCCTTATATTGTTTGATCACTTCTTTAACACTCAAAACTTTAATCACAAATAAGGATTTGAATTTCCCTTGAACCACCATGTCAAGATCATTATTAATGATATATATACACACAACACAATACACAATTCAATGCCTGTGCAAAAAAGCATAGAAAACTTACAAAAATTACTAACACCACAAATTGAAAAATTATAAATGCAAATAGCAGCAAAAGGAAACAATAGGGTTATGATTCAATACTTAATGAGTCTGAATTTTGATAATATACTTTAAAAGTACTATATAAATAATTTAATAAATAATAACCCTTAGTTTACTTAGCATACAACTATAAATTAAGAGCACTTGAGTAGCTTCTAAGATATTGACATGTGATGTCAATAGACACAACTAAGTATTATATTAAAATTCAATTACTATAGTGTATTATATTTTGATTGTAATTTCCTTCTCATTTTATTGATAATGTTTTTGAAGTATTATATTATATTTGTACTAAAATCTCCCATCATTTCATTGCATTCGAATTTTGTATCCATAGTACCCCACCCTCACATTCTCTAATTCGAAACACTAAGGAACATAGCAAATAAATCATAAAATATTGGCAAGTCAGAATAAAAAGCACAAAATTCAAAGGTCACTTTATGATGATGTCTAAGGGTTTGTTCCCATAAACCTAATGGAGAGATTATTCAGATAACATGTAGGAGTTCGAGAAAAAATAGTGGACTTTTCTATCTATAAAGTTGGACTCGTCAGTGACTTGATCTTTGTGTGAAGGTATTGATGCTTCTATGAATTATGACCTCAATATGTACATGGGAAATTAGGATCATGACTACAAATCAAGAAGTTATTAATATAGAAATATAAACCAATATAATTCACTAAAGCATCATGTGAATGGGAATGGTAGTATTGCAACTATAGTGAATGAGAATTTTGAGCAAATACAATATGAGAAGCTCTTAGTGGCTTATTCAAAAGGAAGATGAGTGATTATGGTATTTTGTAAGGGAAAACTTTGTATATTTCATTGCATGGACCTCATTGATCTAGAAAATTGAGGAAATAGCAAAGAATCACTTGCTATAAATTTGTAATGTTTATGATGCTTTCTTAGCAGAATATCCCTTACCGATACTAAAAGAAGAAAAAACATGCAAATCATGATGCACAATTAAGCAATGCTAAAAAGATTGAATGAATGAATGAAATATTTTTATTATATCCATGAGGCCATAAGCATAAGGGACCCACATAACACTCCTAGTCAGTCTGATGTGATTTCTCTAAACTGTCTCTTTTGTTGTGAATCTAAAGGTGTATGACAGAGCCATTCAAGCTGCAACATACTTGGTAGATGACATCCTAGAGATGTTAAATTTTTTTTGTACAAATTGGGGATTGCAAGGGAATCCCAAACTGTGGGGGCAAGAGTAGGGAGTTGAAAGCGGGGATGTATCCACATACAAAATAGTAATTTTGCAAATGGCTTGAGTTTGTCTTAGATTTTGTGGTCTTAATCACTTGGTTCTATTTGAACTTAAAGTGACATCATATCAACACCAATTTAAACAATTCTAAAAAAAAGCTATTGACATTTCAAACTAATTTTTATTCTACAACAATTTTGGTTGATATCATATTTGTGTCAAATGTACATAGCAAAAATTTATCCGATTTCCTGAAAAAGTATGACAATTTTAAAATTTCAATAGATAAAACAACACCAATCAAGTTGCAACCAGTGGGATGAAAATTACAAAAAAAAAAATATTGCCAATTGTACAAATCAAAATAAAGCTATTGAAGCTTGAAAGATAGATAAATCATTTTTACTAGATAGAACAAGGTTGTTGCAAACTGAATTCAATAAGTTCAATCTTTTCTAGTAATTTGTTGCATTCTTTCCTATTGTTCATGTTTCTCTTGACTGATGGTGCAAGTTCTTTGTAATTAGTAGTTAGATCTATCAATTAGCATTTTTTTTGTATTGAGCTTGATTATCTTTCATAGGATATGAATAATATCAAGAAGCACATAAGAAACCATGAAGAGCCCATCTTAAGTGCGACTTAAGATTCATCTACTTGGGGAGTATGGTGCAGAGGAATCTCATAGACAATTTGGAGGAACTTGAAGGATCATGGTGTGTCATGAGTTTATTAGTAGTTTAGTAGGACTGGTCTATTATATTGTTGTGTAAAACAAAAAACTTCTAAGATGGTGCAGGTTTGTTTGTGGTTCATATCCCTGAAAATTTACCCCTTGAACAAGTTGCACCACTATTATGTGTTAAAGTTACAACCTATAGTCCAATGAAGCAATTTGTAATGATAGAGTTTGGTAAAAGATATGGATTAATGGGGTTGGGGGTATAGGCCACATTGGTGTGAAGATGGCCAAGACCATTGGGAATCACTTGATTGTTGTGAGTTCCTCTAATAACAAGATCAACTTTTTAGTCTTTATGCAACCAAAAAAAATGCCTGCAAAGGAAGTTGCTCATACTTATAATCAGTCTTCAAGGGAAGAAAATTGACATTCTCAAGAGATGTGTTTCTATATTAGATACAGTAGAGAAGACTACAAGAAGTGGGGGAAAGAAGAATGGTCTTGCTCAACTCAGGAATTACAAATGAATCTGCAAACCTTCATCTCACCTTTTAACCCTGAGGTGGATAACTTTAAAGGAACAACATATTTGGATTAATTTTTAGGTATATGAATTATCATCAATTTAATTTTTCAAATTATTTTAATATTTTGATAGACCCAAAAAAATTAGTATTTTGATGGACCCAAAAAATATTAGTATTTTGATGGACCCAAAGAAATATATCTGACTTTACCACTTCAAACTTGAATTTATTGAATAACTATAACTAAGTTTAAACATCAAGACACATTGCATGATGACATTTTTAATGGACAAGACTTATTTTTCTTGAATGTCATTGGTTGTAAATTATAACAAAGAGACTTGATACTAATAAATTTTAATCAAGCCTTTTTAGTCGGTATGCCACTTGAACCTTTTATTGTTGAAGGCATGATCCCCTCCCCTAAGAGATAGGCAATCAAAGAGGGTTAAATAAGTGGAACACCCATTAAACTTCCAAATAATAGCTATCTATTGGTGATACAAACTCGCCTATCATTGTTTTCTCTTTTCATTTCATTATTTATCCTACGGTTGATCCTTTTCACTTTGAGTGTAGCATTAAATTTGGCGGATCAATTATATAGAGGATGTAAACAATCATATTTGATCATACCAATTAGTTGCATTTGTGTCCTTATTGCAGAGATTCCTATGTACACTTCATAACATTAATATTTAAACTCTCATCAAATTTGTGTGATGTTTTAATAGTTGTTCAATTTACTCGTTAATGCAGCCATTCTGTCATTTCATTCTGTTGCACAAATATTCTGAAATATTGTCCATATCATTAATAATTTAACATCACCAAATTTGTGTGACACATTAAAATATTCTCCAATTAATTTAAGCTTAACAATTATTAGAGACAAAAAAGAGAGTGCAGAGGGTTTGTGACCACAAAAATAGATAGAGCCCCAAAATACATTGTCAAAGGTAGCAAGATGCAAAATGTATAATAGTCATAGGAGTTCAAATTTTAAATATTCAAATAAAAGAATCAAATATTTCCTATCATAAAATTTTTCATTTACAACTATAAGAGAATTTATTTAATTAAAAAAAATTAATAGTAATGCATGAAAATAAAAAATAATTGAGACATCATAAAATATCATAATAGAATGAAGAAAATAAATATTATTTTATTATTATTTTTATATCTTGGAATCATTTGATTTTTTAAGTATATTGATTAGATTGAGTTATTTGGAGGAATAAAAATTATGGAGAACAATATATATATTTTTAATATATTAATCATCGAGAGTTCAAAGAGGATAAAAATACAATTAGAGACCCAAGGGCAACTAATAGGCCCAAGAGGTCAAACCAGAGTATCAAAAATCACATAATAAAATATGACGATACAAAAAGAGAGGAAGCTCCCAAGAAAAGACAACTAAGTGAGAATATCATCCTGGTTTTCTAACTAGGTCATCCAACCTTGTGGACCTTCCATCTAGACAACCTTCTTCTTTCCCAGAATTTGAGCATACATGTCAAGCTTTTCATAAGGAGGAGTACCATTGTTTTTAATTTCTTTAATTAGCTTATCAAGGGCTTTGTCAAAAGCACTTTTGTCTTCTATGATACTAGTCCATTCATATCCATGCTTCATTTCATATATGAACATTGAGGTGTGCCCATCTTTAAGAAAACTCAAGAGCTTATCACATTCCAGGTTCATAATGCAGCAAACCTATGAGGCAATCTTAAAACGGGCGAGTTTTCTATAAAACCCAATAAGACTTCTATCAATGCCTTGAAATTTGGCTTCATTTCTAAACTTCAAAATGAACCAAAGAATGAGAGATGAAAGAATGTGCCAAAAAATGTTAGCAACTTTTCTCAATCCTTGTATAAAACTAGTAACAATCTCAAAAGTATAAACATGTTTAATAATATAAATACTGAACATTAGCCAGATTTCTTTAGCAAAATTGCAATAAAAAAATATATGTTTCATAGTTTCAGGGACTTTGTATATGGAAAAAGTATCAAAACTAGTAAGATGGTTTCTAATAGGAAGCCTATCAAGAAGAAGCTGCCATTTAAAACATTTAACTTTAGGAGGAAAAGGAGAATTCCAAAAATTGTCAAAGGAACTTTTCCATTTAGTAGAATTGAGATTACAGTACCAAATTGTGTTAATATGATCAGTCACAATAGTGTCATAGTTAAGAAACTTATATATATCTTTGGCTTTAACTTTGGTGAGTAGAGATCCATCTCTCCATCTAAAAGAAAGATAACGATGGGAGTCCACATCAGTACTCCTAGGCAGATTTAAAGAAGCACAAGCATTCTTAATTAAATTATAAGTTTTAATTTGAAAATTAGGAAGGTTGTACATTCTAGACAGACTGTTCTCGCTAATGAGATTATTATGTTCCATAATATCCATAATGCATTTAATGCCCTTAGAGTTCTAGGATCTAGTAGAGTATCCTTTAGTAAGAGCGAGAGGTTTGTTAGAGCTGGTAAGGTTCCACCAAATAGAACACTCTCTGTGAATAGAGTATTGATAATCAAAGCTAGAATTGTTAATGAAACCTCTGACCATCTCCCAAGTCTTCCAAATGAATCTAAAGACCTAGGTCCCTTGAACGAAAACAAAAAAATGGCCAACAACCAAATCAAAAAAAGGAAGACCTTTCCATGATTTGGCTTTTTTCGAAACCCCACATTGAATGTTATTTTTGATAAGGACCTTCCAAGGCTCATACCCTCAAGGGCTTGGAAGATCGATTTGGAAGCAAGGTAGATTCCTTGCAATCTCAGATCTTTCAATCCGAGAACACCAACTTTTTTATCCAGATGGCACCATTTCCATTTCACCATGTGAGCTTTTCTTATTCCTTTACCATATGACCAAAGGAAGATATGAATGGCCTTTTGAATTTCAAAGATCTGATAGTTACTAAACATCCAAGCGGATGAGTAATATATGCTATAAGAAGATAGAATTTTTTGACACACTTGAACCCTTCTAGCAAGTGAGAGCGTCCTATGATTCCAACTATTAAGTTTATTCATAATCTTATTCTTAACCCACCTCGACATATCCTTGAGAGGGGGAGCAACAAAAAAGGGGATACCAAGGCACCTAACAATCTTGTGAGGACCACCCCAAGAGCAAGAAAACTGATTCATCCAGTCAGAAGGAGACTCTTTCCAGCCAAGCATAATAGATTTAGGACTAGAAACCCGAGCTCCAGAGACTTTCTCAAAGATCTCAAACTTCTGATTAAGATAGTGGATATTATGCTAAGAGAGCTCCAAGAATAGGGATGTATCATTGAAAAATTGAATGTTTAAAAGTTTAGAATTATCAGGGAGGGTAACTCCATGGACTCTAGGAGAGAGGGAATCATCACGAAGAAGGTAAAATAGAGCATCAAAGGTTATGACAAAAAGGTCAGGAGCAAGGGGGCATCCTTGTCTAATAGAGCGAGAAAGAATAATAGGCTATGAAAGATTACCATTACCTTCAATAAGAGCAGAGGCATCAACAAGCATAATTTTAGCATATCTACAAAAAACAGGAGGAAAATCGAAAGCTCTGAGCATTTTAACAATAAAATCCCATTCAATTCTATCATAAGCCTTTTCAAAATTAACAAGTAGCATAACACTATTTTGATTAGAAGTCTTAGCCCATTCCATAGTTTCCCAACTGGTGATTAAGTTTTCCAAAATGTATTTGCCTTTAATGAACCCAATTTGAGTGGAGCAGATAAATTTAGGAAGAACATTTTCAAGTCTAGTGGCAAGGACTTTAGCAAGAATTTTGTATGAAACATTAAGCAATGTAATAGGCTACCAATTCTTGATAAGGGCCTTGTCACCAGACTTGGGGATGAGTTTAATAATACCAATATTAATAGAGGATCCAAAAGAACCATTATCAAAAGCTTCAAAGTAAACATTATAAAGATCTTGCGTAATTCAATCAATATTAGTTTTATAAAATTCAGTAGGGAGCCCGTCAGGACCCAAAGCTTTATTATCCTTAAGCTTGCGGATAACATTAGCAATTTCTAGGGGGAGGACAATATTTTGAAGCTGGATAGAATCTTCCTTAGAAATTTTGGTGGAGATAAGGCTCATACAATGGTTCTTGATGTCAACAGAAGTGGAGGAGTCCTCAGAGGCAAAAAGATTAGAATAGAAATCATGAAAGGCATTGGTAATGTCGGGAAGAGGGAGAAGCTCTCTATCCTCAACCACAATTCTGTCAACTCTTTCCTTCACATGTTTTTGTTTTAAGAAGTTAAAGAAAAATTTATATCCATTATCCCCAAATTGTAACCATTGGTTTTGGGATCTGATATATGCTCCTTCAATTTTAATGTTAATCAAATGATTTAGATAAATAAAAAGTATAGATACACTCTTTTTTATTGAGTGATTTTGGGTGAATCAAATCATGGACATCATTAGTTTTAATTAAAAAAATTCCTTATTTTTCTACAATTATTTTATATTCATAAGAACATATTTGATGATATTTAATAAGGTGGAAGTAAAGGTGTAAGATTGATGTAAAAAATAAGACAACTTTCCAATTTTCATTTTAGAATTGTTTGTTATTTTTGAATTAAAAAAAAGGAATAAAAAGCGAAAGTACTTTTAAATTTTAAAATGGTTCGCTAAAATTAATAATTGATTTTTTTATTTCAATATACTTGTAAATATTAAATATAAAGATAAATGATAACATTTCAAAATTGACTACACTTTTTTAATTTCTAGATTCATTTACAAAAATTATTTTAAAACATGTTGATTTAATTTAGATTGAGTGATTTAGAAGAATAAAAACTATAGACAACACCTTTTTTTTAATTGTGTAATTTTGAATGAATAAAAGATAGTATTAATTTAATAAATCTTTTTTCCTCCATTTTCTACAATTATATTCACTAAATTTTTTTATGTTATTTAATTTCAATTCCTATGAAATTTGGAAAATTCATTTGATTTTAAAACACTTAAAATTATTATTGTACCTTTATTCATAGATAAGATCACTAATTTTGAATGAATAATTTTAGATAAATACAAATTATAGAGATCACTTAAATAATTTTAGATGAATAAACCATAGAACTTTTCTCACAAGAAAATAGATTTACTATTTTTTATTATAAATAACTAAACTAATTATTTTTTAATATTTTATATAAGCTAATAAGAAAGGGATGTGAATAATGGAAAAAAAACAAGACAACTTGTTATTTTTCATTTTAGAATTCTTTCCTAATTTTGAACTAAAAGAAAAAGTGTTTTCTAATTAAATCAAAACAAGTAATCTAATTATAAATATTAAATATTAAAATAAAGTAGAACAATTTTAAATTCTTAAGACTATTTTATATGACTTAATAGAATTGATATTTTTCACAATCTTGAATTATCAGGCTAAAAATTAATCTCTATGCATGTACTAATCAAATATGAAATCATAGAAATGAAATAAAATACTATTAAATTCTAGACAAATACTTATTTGAATTAAAAATCATTGACTATCAATTATTTTCATTAGAGTCAGATTTAATGTCACCTAATTAAAGTAATTGAAACCGATAATTAAAAATTTAAGCTCACAAAGTCAGTTCCCAACCACTCTTTTTAAAATGAAAACATAGGTAAACCTTCACATGATTTCTTTTCAAATAAATCAAATAGATTTATTATTATAGATTCATACAAAACAAAATCATAAAAATTATTATAGATTAAAAAAAAAATGATCATACAAATTAACATAGATTCAAACCAAAGGAATCATTGATTGAACCTACAAATTTAAATTACAATATACCCAATCTTTAAAAATTGGTACTTGTAGGAAGCCTCAAGTCTTTCTTGACATCTTGCTAAACTAGAAAGAAGACCTTCCATATTGCCTTCTACCATAATCAGTAACAAATTGTAGTATAAATTCTTATTATGGTTGTGACATTGATTTTGGAGAACCTTAAGAAAAAGTGAGAAATGACAAGTTTCTATTTCTTATTGTAGATTTATTTGTTAATTTTAATGAAAGGAAGAAGGAAAAAAATTGAATCGAAAAAGAAAAACTATTTCGAAAGGACTTACAACTATCTGATAATAAAATTTCCTTTCCGAATAAGCCTATTGACTTAATTATATCAATTGGTTAAAGTAAATAAAAATTTCTCTATCCTCAATTGAATTTTATCATTTCAACTGCCAAAATATTTAAAGAGTTAGTACACCTCCGAATTCAGTCAATAAAATTAGTATATGTATTAATAACAAATTCATAATAAAGGCCATTAAAATAAAATTATAGTTCTCATGTGTAGGTCGGTCTTATAAGTATGATAAGAATACATGATAAAGGTCATTGAAACTATAATTTTCATACTTGGATTATATATTTAACAATAACATGTGGTCGAGGTTATGATTATCGTCTACCATGTCAAAAATGGCAATTAAAAGAAAAAAACTTAAACTCTTCTTCAATTAGTGTTTGATATTCTATTGCATGTCTTTGGAGGTATACATGCTCCTACACATAATTCTATTATATTTAATTTTTGTGAATTTTTTATGGAAATTTTATATAGGGGAAATGAGTCACTTGTAGTCCATGTTTTTGATTAAGTCAAACATGTTTTTTTACAAGGGTACCTGAACCCACAAGTTAACAACATAAAAACTACTAAAATTTTAGGTCTAGCAACCAAGAAACATTTAAAAAAAAAAGGCCTAACCTAACCAATAGATGGAAACAAAAAACAAAAGGCCAAAATCTAGGGAACAAAAATAAACTAGGATAAATGATTAGGGCACTAAATCTTTAGCCAACTTCGCTTTCTTGAGCTCCAACTCTTCCTTGACCTCAATCTCATCGGTCTTCAATTGACTATCATCTAGGGAAACCTCCTCTTCCCTCTTCCTCTTTTCCACTCTCCTTCTGCCCAAGCTCTCAACCTGTAAAGAAGCATCCTCATCAGTTGCCCTAGTTTCCTCTTTTTCCTTTTCCTCCTTCCCCTTTTTGCTTTCCTCCATATCATGTGTAGTTGAATGATGTTATCATTAAGACTTTTAATTATATTAAGGCTCTAGTTAGCCGAGCTATGGGGAGATCTCTCCATTCTCTCCACCCTTTTTCCAATCTTAGAAACCCTTGCATCTAGCTTTCCAATTTTGACATTTTTGTACCCGCCTTCCAACCTTTCCTGCCCCTACATTTTGAACTTAATCTCTTCAATTTCATGGAAGATCCATTTAATGGACCAAAAATTGTCCACCAAACTATTGTAGGCATTGTTTAGGAGGTTCATCCCAATTTCTTGAGCGTTATTGCTAAGAATCACCAATGCCGGGTCAATTAGCTCTTACAACTGAATTTTTCCATCCCCTCCCTCTAGAACCTCTAGGTTGATATTCTCTAACTAGACCCATTTTTGCAGTGCTGACATAAAAATTCCTCCATCTAGTTTTCCTTCCCTTTGTTTTTAAAGATACAGTAGTATTAACTAGTATTAGCCAAGCCCTCTTCCTCTTTCCTCTCTTCCAGTGCTTCAGAAGTACTCTCCTTACCCTTTTTGTAAGCCTTCTCTGTATTCTTCTGCCCTCCTCTTTTCCTTTTGATCGAACTATCCACCTTCCTTCTTACTTGCACCTTACTAGTACTCTCCTCTCTCATGTTTCCCTCCTTATCCATGTCCATCCCCTCTTCCTCATCATTATAATCCTCCTTCAATTTCTCCTCCTGCTTTATCCTTCTCTCCAGTCCTTTCCTTGGCTTCTTTTTCTTCTTCCTACCCATATCCTTCATGATTTTAGCCACCTCCTCTTCATCTTCCAAGTGCATACCAATACTATCCTCCATATTTGATGGGAGGTAGGAGCTCTCTGTCTCCTACGAAGAAATTGCCTTCTGGGCAACAACCCTTCTGCTAGTTTGAACTTTAAAATGCTCATATATGAGTAATAACAAACCTTCATGGAAGAATGGATTAGCATGCACTTTCTTCTTATAATATATAATAATCTTATTTGTAGAGAAAAACATGTAGAAGGGGATGGAAATTTCGGTTCCATACCTGAAATGGTTTAGGATTATGAAATGGTAGGTTCAAATCCTATCAAACTTAGTGTCGAGCATAATGTAGGAAATAATTTCCCTTAGGACAAACCTACACGATTTCTTAATAGATGCGAGCTCATAGTAGGCATTAGTCTTCACAAGATCCATCATCTCCTTCATGTCCTTTGCAAATTATTTCATTGCATTTAGGGATATTTTCTTATCCCTATAGAATTTTATGCCCTCATTGGGGGAGTTAATGACCTTAGCGATAACCCTTTTCATTGACCTGGAAGTTGACCCCATCAATCTTCACCTTCCCCTCTCTCCATGTTTTCACCATACGGTCAGTTATCTTTGGATCCTAGCCATGATGTTTTTCAATGAAGGACAAGATGTCACCTCCCCTCAACTTCTCCCTCTGACTCCCTATGATGCCTCTCCCCAATCATTATTTTGCAAAAATAAAAACAAAGACTATTTTCTCTGGGCATCGTGAGCCGAACCCTAGTTTATCTCACAAAATTTGTACTTTCCTCCAACCTCAATAAAAAAATAGACATAGTAATTACTAGTTTCCCATAAGATCACCCATAAAACATGCCTAAATTCCCCCCAATTATGATGCCTCTAAATCAGCACGTACCAAGATCTCATCACTTTATAAGATTGATTGACAATATTAACTTCCATAATTATAATTTATGTTTCCTGTTCTCCCTTAGATTCTCTCCAATTCAATTATACTTTTTGTGTCCACGAGAAATCCCTCTCCACTAAACCATCTATGTGACATGTTCCTCCTTATTGCCTCATTAGGCATCCAATTAGCAGCCATGTTTCCCTCACGGTAAACATGTGATACATAGACCCTTTCAAGGGAAACAATTTTTTTTTTCATTTCCTCCATATTTTTAATACTCCATGATAGATGGTATTCTCCCCTTAGGCATTTAATAATGTTATTTGAGTCCCCTCCCCCCACCCATAGGTATTTGACCCCTATCTCTTTAGCCAATTTAGTAGTTTGAAGGGTGGCACAAGCTTTCACATAATGATTTGTTTGGTATTCTAGGGGGAAAGAAACCACTGCAATACCATACCCATGACTATTTTTGATCACCCCTTTGCATCCTGTCACTCCTAGGTTACCTTTGGTTGCACCATCAAAGTTGGCTTTATGCCAACCTTTTGGGGGTAAAGACTAGTGACACTCCTTTTTTCTTGTCTGAGTATCAATACTTCTATCACTATCACCTGTGAAACTGTTAGATCCTTTAATAAACATATAGTTTTCCATGAGGGCATTTTGAATTTTACTAGACACAATTCTAGCAAGAAGGCTAGCATCCCTAAAGATCCAGTTATTGTGTTCCTTCCATATACCCCATCCAAAATGAGGCAAGGAAGATTTACTTATAGTTTGAAGCCCAGATCCCTACCAAGAATAATCCCACTGCCTGAAGAAACTAATACTCAAGTTAGGAGCACACCAGCTCAACCCAAAAGCTTGATTGAAAAAAGGCCAAACCTCTCTAGTGAAGGAGTAGTGTATAAATAGTTGATCCACTGTCTCAGCCTAGTTTTTGCAAAGGACACATCTATTAGGAATAAGAAGACCCATTTTGATCAATTTTTCTATAGTTAATATCTCTTTTTGGAGTAAAAGCCAGAAGAAAATGTTGATTTTAGGGATAAGACTAGGGAACCAAGCCTTAGACTAGTCCGGTCTAGAATCTTGCATCATAATAGCTTGGTATCCCAAGGCCACTAAATAGGTACCATTTGAAGTATTCTTCTAAACAAGATGGTCTTGATCCTCATTCACAACCACAAAGTGAAGAATAGTCATTAGTGGTTTTAGGTCCTTAGTGGTTTGGACTTTTTTCAGTCAAGATTTTTTCTATAATCAGTTACAAATCTTCCAAACCTCTAGATGCAAATGTTGGCCCATCTTTCAAAATTAGAAATGATGATAAGAGGCCCCTAAATCAGCTAATTATCCTACTAGAAAAGGGTATCCTCTTCATTCCCAACACTCCATTTTCCCCTACTATTAGCAACTTCTTTGGTACTTAGAAAACCATTCCATATATTAGATCCTTTGGGAATAAACTGACTAAAGAGCAAGTTTCTAATTGAAGGTCATCTGAGTTATTTTTATTCCATTATGTCCCTCCATTCCCCCTTATTGGAAAAGATTTTCCAAACCTATTAAGCTTGGAGGGCTTTGTTGAAAGGTCACAATTTCCTTATCCCCAATCCACCATTCTATTTTGGGAGACACACATTATCCCATGCCACCAAGTATAAATACTTGTTTCCTTCTAATCTTGACCAAAGAAAGTTTCATTGGATCTTCTCCAAGAGATCCACATACTTTCTTGGAAACACAAAGAAACTTAGTGCATAGGTTGGAAGATTCTGAAGGGTAGATTTGACCAACTGAATCTTGCTAGCTTGGCTAACAGTGACTCCTTTCTAGCTGGCCAATTTTTTATTAAGCCTATCTATTATGTTAATCCAGAAAGAGTCAGGGGATCTCAAACCCATGGGGAGTTTGGAATTACAATAGGAACGGTTAACTTCTAAGAGCGGGGGAGGGTGAACTAGTGCTTTAAACTTTGACCCATAAAACATTCACCGCACATCCATCTCATACATTCAATAAGTAAATTGAAAACCATGTGAAACATGTACATCTAAATCATGTAAACAAGTAAGCATTCACACACATATATGACACCATATATGATTACCTAGAAACCCTCTAATGAGAAGGTAAAACTGGGGTGGGGATGACAGCCACAAATCTTTACTACTACAGTAACAAAGTGTATCTAAAGAAGCTTACAATATTTGATCATGAGACATGATCTAACCTATGAAAGATTTTCCATGTTAAAAGCTTATAAAGAATGTTAGGTATTACCCTATTAAATAATTTCAACACCCTATTAAAAGTGTGCTTTGTTAAAGGACTTCAACTCACAATAAAGTAAGCACCTTGTTAGATGATTTCAATACAACCTATTAGGACTACTCTGTTAAGAGATTTAATTGATTCACCTATTAGAATGTCTCAACCTTGATCCTATTGTTAGCACTTTCTTTCTTGATGATAGATCACCTCTAAACTGATGTATTCTTGATCCTTCATGATCATATGTCTCTTTGCTATTTACTATTTCCTTCCTCTGTTCTCCTTACTAAATCTATAATGCAATTTTAGATCATAATACCTTAGTCACCATGAATGTCTTAGTTTGTGCATGCAAATCTCTCCTTGATCATTCATTCATTCCCTTTCACACTCATAAGAAGCTTAGGTTTTTTCTTCCTTAAAAAGACCTAGGTGACTTAGGGTTAGGTATGAATCAATGGTTGTGATTCATCCATTTTTCCAATTAAACCTTCCCTTTACTTGATTGGATGCATGTAATTCATAGGGATTTCAACTTAAGGTTTACTCTTATCACCAAAATATCATAATTCAATCTGTAAGTCAACTCAAAAATAGTTTACATAGTAGTTTGTGCCATTACAAACAACTATGACAAAATTGTGTTACTCGGCATTTGAAGTCTCTGATGCTCATCATATACTGATTTCTATACTATGACCCAACTTCTGAATAACTAAACATGCACTACTTAGTTGGCTCCTGAATCACTCAACATACACTGTCTGCTCGACACTTGAGTGACTTGGCACATGAGTGACTCAACATTTACTATGGAGTCGACATTCTCTATGTTAGGCTCAACATACACTACCTATTTGGCATGAACTAAGTAAATGACTTAAGTGTATGGACACTCACTAGTCAAAACTAATCTAAAAGAAACAATCTCTACCTTTAAAATGAGTGTCAAAAAAACTTGGTCATGCATTAATACTTTTATTTTTATGAGCATAACATATCTCTTATTTAGCTTATATAAAAAATTTCAAAATATCAAAAATTTGCAACAACTTATACCTCAAAATCTTATAGCTCCCCCTGAGTTGTTAGATTTGGTTCTATACTCAAAATGTTACTCCTACTAAGTAGATGGGCCTCAACTAATACTCTTTTACTTGCTTGTTGTGCTTGCTTCCCCATGCTCTTCCTCTTCCTTAGCTTAGCTCTCTTTCTCCCCCTTTTCTTAAGCTAACTTTCTCCCCCTTTTTGACATTGATGTCAATGGATTATACACTAATAGTGTGTTTGTCCAAGAAATATTTATGGATCTCAAGAATAATCTTAAGAGAAACATCCCAATTTTCACAAGCTACCTCCAAAGACTTAATTTGGATGGCTAGCTCAGTAGCAAGGTGAAGTAGGCCATCTAATGTGGTCTTTCTTCATAAGAGTTTTTGCATAGCCTAACTCCTTGTGCAAAATCTCCATGTGAGGAGTCAATGTAGTTTGGATGCTTATCAGTTTGGCCCTTATTTTGGCTTCATCTATAGGTAATGCTACTAACTGACTATGGGTTTGCAATAAAGTCTTGAAATACTTCTCACTTTGTGTCGAAGTAATGGGCAATTTTGCACTTGATGAATTTATTTGACTTTCCAAGCTCAAAATGTGACTTCTTGTCTCTTGTGTAAAGAGTGTAGGATTACATAGTTTGGTGTACAGAGAGAAAATGTTCTCAAGTACCTTCTTCACACTTTCTATCTTAGTTATCAATGCAACTTGTGTAAGTGCTATATCACAGGATATTTTCTCATTCACTTTACTTTAAAATTTCTTTTTAGACCATTCTAATAAGTTTGCATTAGTATCAAGGTTTGTATCACTTATGTTGTTCACTATATTTGTCAATTGTTCAATAAGTGGCTTTATTTCATCTGGAGTAGGTAGACTAAATGCATCCAAGAAGATGTCTTTAATATCAAGCAAAGCTTGCTTCTACCTATACTCCCTTTTGAGAAATTCTTGATGTTTCTTTCTAGCTAGGGCTTCTTGAAGTATAGCCATCTTCTCTATAGTAATTATGGCATAATCATATTTTGGAAATTTTTTTTCTTCATCCAGGCTTACATCTCCATATGTTATTACCTCTTCTACCTTTGATGAACTTGTAATGGACACTAAGAATTGTAAAGGTGTTGCATCTATGCTTAGCCTCTAAAGAGTGTGATTGGAAGGAGTGCCAAATTATAGTAAAGTTATCAGTGCCTAAATTGTTGCTAGCTCCTTTTTGTTGGGTGTCAACCCAGTCTCTTTAGGTTTGTCCTTTTTTACCACATTGCTTTGGATTGCACCTTGAACTTATGTTGGAGGTGCAGATGAATCTATCTAACCTATTTGATTCTATGTTTCAGTAGTGGCTTGAGTTTTCACTTTATCCTCTCCAATTGTGTCAACCTTTTCTAGTGTAACTTTTGGTACTTTATCTGAAGATTTTACACTAGTGACTTGAAGGGTAATTGTAGGTGGTTCTTGTGTTTTCACCTCCTCCCTTGTAGTGTTAGTCACTAATTTTTGAATTTCATCTAGACTCACCAATACAGGGTTGTCACACAATTTAGCTTGTAATCTAGATTGATCAAGTATCTTTTTCAAGTCTTCCTCTATTAGGGGATTGATGTTCTAAGCAGTGAGATTAGAAACATCCTTTATTGTGATAGTTTCAGTGGTCACACTTGTTATTTTTTGAGGGCTGACATTTGGAATTTGTGTATCTTGTACACTCTATTCTTGTTGCTACTCTTTCTTAGCTGTTGCCTGATCATCTACATTGATTTTAGTACCTCCCTCAATAATGCCTTCATTATTCTCATCTTCTTCATCATCTTTAACCTCAATAGGCTCTTGTTCTCCTGCTTTGACTATAGCTAACCCACATGTAACTTTCCACATCTGTGTAGTCTTCTTTACAACATCTTCTATGTTATTCTATAATATGCTGAAGGCTCTATATTTAGGAACAAATCTAACAACATATTATTTTATGGCTTTAGCAATATGTACTTTGCTAAGTTTAGGCATAATTTGAGTAAGGGTAGTTTCTCTAATTTGCCTTTTAGTATCTAAATAATAGTGCCATTTTTGCTCAACTCTTTCATATAGGCTTTTAGGTATGGAGTTGGAAATCTCTAGAGGAGATTTCTTGAAAGTAGCCATCATGGCATATATTGCCTCCTCCACTTGATTATCTTAAAATTTTCCAAGATTTTCAAAATCAATGTGAGGAAATCTTGATAAATTTGCATTATTTCTAATATTCTTACATAGGTTGTCTAGATATGAAGATGCAGTATGACTCACCACTTGGAATTGGCTGTTGTCATCAGATTTAGTTCTTTCCTCATTATATTTAGCCTGAGCAATGTATTTTCTCCTTGTTCTTTTCTATGCTCCTCCTTCCTACTCTATAGGTTTGGCTATCTCTTTAGCCTTTTGTGTAGTGACATGTGCACTAGCCCTTGTGGCAAGTGTTGTAGATTTGGGCTGGCTTAGTTTAGAAACCTTCTTGGGTCTTGTCATTGTTTGTGCCTTAGCCTTTCTCTACTTCTAATTAGTAGGAATAGGTGCTTCCTTGACTTCTTTTTCCTTAGCACCTTCTATAGTTTTTATTTCTTTCTCTTTCTGATCTTTACCCTTTACTTGTGTCAATACAAGTGATGCTTGAATCTAAGTATCTTCTTCCTCTTTATTCTCTTCCTACTTGGCACCTTCACTAAATGTTTCTTTCAATTTCTTTACTAATTTCTCCTTCTTTTTGACGACAGAGGCAGTCTTTAATTCCATAGTAATCTTAGATTTGGCCATCTCATAATTACCAAATGCTTTGACATCTTTATCTATTTCTTCTACAAGTAATGTTGTTATTTTTGTAGAGGTCTCATCTACATTAATTTCATATCCTAATGGCCTTAGCCATATTACTCTTAGAGTTTCTACTTGAACAAATATATAATCAACATCAACTAGGAAACAAACATCATCATAATGTTTTTCCACTAATGATACTGGAATCCTCAATCTCTTCTTCATGGATTGCTTGAAGTCCTCAAAGTAACTGGTCATTACTAATTGAAAATTTTCACCTAACATTCAATGAACTCTCCTATTTGAACTGCAACAGACCTATTTGTCTTCCATGCCACATTGCCAAATGTAGGAAATGTGTTCTAAACATAAAAGAAGATACATATCCAAATAGATCCAAATTTACACTAAGTAGTCTTTGTTTTCCTTATTGCTCCTAGGTTCTCAATCAATTTTTGTAGCTACAGCTCAACAAGATCATATGTACGATCCTTATTCACAATCTTGTAAGCTATATCCACTGCAATATAGGTTACATTGTTCAATCTACTTGATTGGTAAAACTTATGTGCAATTACCTTTACTATAAAATATATTAGAAGATCTGTGATGGTTTCTATGGTCATTCTCATCTTATTCCATATAGCCCCTATGTTCTTTTCAATAACTTCTTTGGACTCACTTGTCATAGTCTTTGGCCAATCTAGGGTTGGATACCCTATTACCCTGTGGATTATTCTCTTTAATATTTTGATTGGCTCATTATCTAACCATAGTGAACAATCATGAATCCTACTGAAAATAATCTTGATCCATTCAATTTTGAAAACATTAGGGAAGTCTAGGGCATGAGTTAACCCTTTCTTTTCTACAATCTTGAATTCTTCCCTTAACACACCAATTTCACAAATTTTTTCATAGGTTTCTCTAATTTCCATGTCACCAACACTCCCAATCTTATAGTTATAACATTTTCTAACATCCTAAATCATTAAAACTTGCAGTGGTATCATAGATAATGCACCAGAGGTATCTTGTTTGTATGCTATTTTTGGTATGGCTTTGAAAATAGGTTGTTTTACTTCATTACTAACCAACTAAACATTCAAAACCTCTTTTCCCTCTACACCTTTTGCCTTTGAAGAACTAGATGCCATTTTAAAAAACTAGGGTTATGAAATTAGAAACAGTGTAGCTTAGCACACAATAAATACCTTGCAAAATTTGATGAAATGATGTTGAATAGCTATACAAATCTCCTGCAAATGCTTCAATAAATTTCTAAATTACCTCTAGCTCTTCTTTCTCTTTCTTGATTTCAAATGATGTTAAATGAGTAGAAATCAATCAAATACCCCTTTGAAATATTGCAATTAATATTGAGTGCTTACATAGCTGTATGCTTGGCATCAACTAATTTCTAGATTACTCGACATCCACTAGTCTTTTCATTCATTTGGAAACCATTACAAGCTTGACAACAACTAACCAGTCTATTAGCCAGACATCCTCTAGCATTTCACTTAGCAATCATAGGAAACTTTTCATGCTTGACAGTAACATGAAAATCTTAAGTATTTTTCTTTGATTCCTAATAAAACTTTGCATATTTATTCATCCTTATGTAAAATTTTTAGAACTAAATCCTTTGGAATTGATGTATGATATAACTTTTGAATATCAATCCCACATACCTCTTGATTTCTTAGTTTGATGAGGTGTGATGACCTAACCCATTGGGTGAAGTGATCCCTTCCCCCCTTGATGTGCTACAATGCTCCTTTTTCTTCCATGTCTTGTTCATTTTATTTCTGAACTTTTTAGTATCTTCCTTGCCTTTGCCTTTATTGAACTCACAACTTGGTGCCTTTGCCTTTGGTAGAAAATATCAATTGATGTGACCAATCTTCAAATAGCTAAAACATGTGGTTTGACTCAACCACCTTTTTTTAGTCAGTTCTAAAGTGTGTTCTAATACAATTCTTAGGAACATGTCCATACTCTTGACAATAATGACAACTATACGTTGTATTATAATCACAGTTACAAGAATTGCCATTGTTCTTTACCTTTTTTTGCCTAGTTGATGACCACATGGGTTTGGATCTACACTCAAAAGCTCCATGTCCATACTTCTAACAATTATAACAATATCCTTCAAATCTTTGAGTGTGCATGGTATTAGTTTTGCATTCATGTGCTTGATGACATTGTTTGTTACACTTATGAAAGTGACCCATCCTCTTTTGCTTGACATTCTGATTTATAGTCTTGCTCTTGTATACCTTTGCAATGTGTTCTTTCTTACCACAATTATGACAAGTAGGTTTGGAATTATTACCTTTGTTACTCCTTTCTTGAACACTTTTAGATGACTCTGCTTCTGTAGTACTTATGTATCCCTATCCAAATGTATCATTGTTGGATCTAGAGGATCTAAATAATTGCTCAAAGTATCTGATGGCTTCACTAGGTTTATTAATTTTTTAAAAAAATTCCTTTTCCCTTGTTAGGTCATTATTCAATTGCTCATTTTGCAACATTAATGTTGTTATCTCAATGTCCTTGACATTCAATTCATAGTTGTCATTCATCATTTGACCCAAAGTATCCAATTGCATGTCAGCAATCCTAGTTAGCTCTGATGATTCATCTTCTAGTCTTCTACTCAAAACTCTTTTGTCATCTTCAATTATTTCTTTGTCATCCATAGCTTTCTTTTTTAGTTTAGTCACCTCACATAGTAGTATGGCTTTTGATTCTTGCTCTAACTTGAGATTTCTAATTTCTTCAGCTTGGCCTCTATTCTTTTCCATTAGATCTACAATTATTGCATCAAATTCATTGGAGTCTACATTAGCCAATAGCTTAGTAGTGTCCATCTTTTTGTATTGTGTGTCTTTCTCCTCAATAGAAATTTCCTTACTTCTCTTTAAAGATTTCTTTAAGTATTCTCCTGCTTCATTTAGTTGTGTAGAATGAGTTGTATTTCAATTCTTTGATTCTCAATGATCTTTCCCAACTTGTAGTCTTCCATTTCCAAGATCTTTCCTCAAAGATACAAAGCTTCTCTTCTAGAGAACTAGGCTCTAATACCAATTTTTGGAATTATAATAAGAAAGGTAAAATTCTGAGAGGGGGAGGGGGGGTGAATCGACGCTTTAAACTTTGACCCATAAAATATTCACTACACATCCATCTCATACATTCAATAAGTAAACTAAAATACCATGTGAAACATGTACATCTAAATCATGTAAACAAGTAAGCATTCACACATATATGACACCATATACAATTAAGCAAAAACCCTCCAATGAGAGGGTAAAATTGGGATGGGGATGACACCCACAAATCTTCATGACTGTAGTAACATAGTGAATCCAATGAAGGTTACAATGTTTGATCATGAGACATGATCTACTGTATGAAAGGTCTACCCTATTAAAGGCTTACAAAGACTGCTAGGTCTTACCTTGTTAAAGGATTTCAACACCCTATTAAAAGTGTGCCTTGTTAAAGGACTTTAGCTCACAATAAAGTAAGCACCTTGTTAGAGGATTTCAATATAGCCTATTAGGACTACTCTGTTAAGAGATTTAATTGATTCGCCTATTAGAATGTCTCAGCCTTGATCCTATGGTTAGAACTTTGTTGCTTGATGATAGATCACCTCTAAAGATGTATTGTTGATCCTTCTTGATCAGATGTCTCTTTACTATTTACTATTTCCTTCCTCTATTCTCCTTTAATTGATTTTTCAATGCAATTTCAAATCATAATACCTTAGTTCTCATGACTATCCTAGTTTGAACATGTTAAGCTCTCCTTGATCATTCATTCATTCCCTTTCACACTCAAAAGAAGTTAGGTTTTTTCCTCATGAAAACCTAGGTGACTTAGGGTTAGGTATGAATCAACAACTGTGATTCATTCATTTTTCTATTTAAAGCTTCCCTTTACCTGATTAGATGCATGTAATTCATAGAGATTCCAACTTAAGATTTGTCCTTATCACCAAAATATTGTAATTCAATCTATAAGTTGGCTCAAAAATGGTTTACATAATAGTTTGTGCCATTACAAATAACCATGAAAAAATTATGTTATTTTGGTATTTGAAGTCTCTGATGGTTAACATATACTAATTTTTGTACTATGACTCAACATCTAAATGACTCAACATGCACTGCTTACTTGGTTCCTGAATCACTTGGCATACACTGTTTGCTTAGAGCTTGAGTGACTCGGCACATGAGTGACTTGGCACTCAATATGGACTTGGCATGCTATATGTTATGCTTGGCATATACTACCTCTTTGACATAAACTAAGTAAATGACTTAACTATATAGACATTTATTAGCCAAAACCAATCTAAGATCAATAGGGGAGACCCAAATAATTAGAATGTAGGCTTCCCATTTCATAGCCCAAAATAGTAGCAATCTTTATCTGATGCTTAATTGGAGTATTCATGAAGAAAATAAAGCTCTTGTTCTAGTTGATTAGTTGCCCCAATCCCTTGGAGTATGAGCTCATGATCTTTTTCACCACCCTGGCTTCACTAAATGTGGATTTCCCACCCATTATAGTATCATCAACAAATTTTTGGTGGGAGAAAATTAGTGGCCAGACAAAGGGTTGATTCCAGCTAGAGCACCCAAAATTATGTTTGCAAAAACCATCCTTCCAAGATAATTAGCCAAGATAATGAAGAGAATGGGGGAGATTGGATCACCTTTCCTAAGACCTCTGGAAGGTTTGAAGAAAGTCAAGGGGGAGCCATTGACCAACACAACCAAGGATGTAGTTGTCACCAACTGGTCAATAAGTTTGATGACCCTTGAATTAAACCCAAAGGACCTAAGAACATTGAAGAGAAAGGCCCAGTCCACATGATCATAAACCTTAGACATGTTAAGCTTGAGGAGGAAACCTTCTCTCTTACCTTCTTCCAAAGAGTGGATAACTTCATGGACAATAATAATAGAATCTAGGATTTTTTTCCCCAAGACAAAACTAGATTGTTGAGGTGCTATAATAGAAGGGAGAACCTTGATGATCCTTGAAGCCAACACTTTAGAGATAATCTTATCAAAAGAGTCACATAGGTTGATAGGTCTAAATTGGTCCATAGAATCCACCCCTACCACCTTTGGAATAAGCACTAGGAAAGTGGAATTGACCTCCTTGAGAAGACTTCTTACACCAAAGAATTCTTGCACTGCTCTAGTAACATCTTGTTGAACCATAATCCAGAGCATCTAAAAGAAAAAAGACAGGAACCCATCTGGGCCTAAGGACTTTTCAGATACAAGAGAAAAGATAGCCTACTCAACTTCTTGAGGCGAGGGAATAGCCCCAATCATTGCATTCTCCTTGGGTTGGATCAGAGATGAAATGTTTGATATGATTTCCAACCAATCATGTTGCACGAGATTAGAGTCTTTTGTAAGAAGATTAGTGAAGGTAATTGCCTCAAAAACTATTTTATTTTATTCTTCCATAATAACTTCCCCCTTCTTGATGTTGCTAATTCTATTATGCACTTTGTGCTTCAAAGAAGAGGTGTGGAAGAACCTAGTATTCTTGTCCCCCTCTTTCAACTAGACAACCCTCGATATCTATTTCCAATAGGCCTTCTCTTAACTAATAACACTATTTAGAAAGGATAGTTTTTCCATGTCCAACCTCTCTTCATTATACCCATCCTTCTAAATAGCATCCTGTATGATGCCTAGTTCCTCCAAGATCTGAGATTTGGAGTGAAAAATATTACAAAAATCAGACTTGTTCAACTTTCTAATGTTCAACTTAACATTTCTTAGATTCTTAGCCACCTTGAACATAACAAACCCCTCTATATGGATATCCCACCATTTTGAGATATAGAGAGAAATATCTAGGTTGGAGGTCCACCATTTCTCAAATCTAAAAGGAAATTACATTTGATATCAATTGGGTCTAAAGTGAGAGAAATGGGTGAAAGATTAGAACAAGTCCTGGCCATTAATGAATTATTGCAATTATAAGAAGACAAACAATCTAAAGAGATGTGAGCCCTATCCAAATGAACCTAAATGCAATCTCTTCCCACTCTTCTATTAGACCAAGTGAAGAGACCTCCCTAAAGGTCAACATCTAGAAAAGCCAAATCATTGATAAAGTTGAAAAGGTCCAACCTATTGTTTAAATCCCTATTTTTCATCCTCCCTTAAAGGGGTGTTGAAGTCCCCCAATATAATATACATAGCATAGGTGCAGTACTCAAGAGAAATGTCCTGGGGTCAACCATATTTTTGCCATACTCATGATATCACAAATCTCTCAATAACTGATGTAGTCCTGCCCGCTAGAGGTCAAGAATTGAACATCCATGGTAGCTCTTTGGGGGCATCATCCTAGTCCTTTGTCTCTCTCTAGGGTCACCATACAACATACACAAGGTCATCAAGATGTGTCTGCTAGTGCTCAGTCTTACCTAGGTGGACTTGGGTATTGTGCCCTTGATATCTACATATATATGGCTCCATGGGCTCTTTGGCATCCTCAAAAATTGGCCTGCATACAAGAAGATGCTCCCAAGCCTAGATTTGCAACATAGATGCTCCAGTTGCCATGGTCTTCTTCTCATGGAAGATGACCTCGTGCATCTCATGGAAAAGGTGAGCCAACATGCACTGACCCCACCCAAAGATCTCTGGTGCCTCTAGCATCTTGCGAAGCATGACTCCCCACCCGCACTCCAAGCCATGCTGTCCTTTATCAAGACATAAGAAACAACTCAAAAATAGAGCCAGTACAGAGGCCAGCTTGTGCGTTGGTCCATAGGTGTGCATCAACTCATCCCAGCTAATGGCCCTGCCTCTTAGTAGCTCCCTCCCAAATACAATGGATAGTGCCTCTGTCCCTACTTGGGGCACTATATCATAGATGACCTGAGCACCATGAAAGGGAATCTATAAGATCCTCCAGATGTCCTTTGGAGTGATATTTATCTCACCCACTAGCAAATGAAATGTGTTCATCTTCGAACGAAAAGGCTCTACCAAAGCAGTGAGAAGGCCATGATTCACCATCATGGCTGGAATTCAACATAGTGAAGACAAACCCAATCATGTAATGTGTGCTTGATCAACGTCATCAAGACTCTGCAATAACTCTCCATATGGTGGGTAATGTAATCTGAATGCAATGTCACCAAAGACCTCCTGCATGCACAACAAGAAGTGACACATGAAACAATCAGTATCAAGTTGAAATGATGCATCAAAATGAATTAAAATGCAATTTTTGAGCGTGAAAAAATATGACTGTCATAGGATTTCATGCAAAATTCGTGAAATCCTTGAAGCCAACACTTTAGAGATAATATTATCAAAAGAGTTACATAGGCTGATAGGTTTGAATTGGTCCATAGAATCCACCCCTACCACCTTTGGAATAAGCACTAGGAAAGTGGAATTGACCTCCTTGAGAAGACTTCTTACACCAAAGAATTCTTGCACTGCTTTGGTAACATCCTATTGAACCATATTCCAGAGCATCTAAAAGAAAAAAGATAGGAACCCATATGGGCCTAAGGACTTGTCAGCTGCAAGAGAAAAGATAGCCTACTCAACTTCTTGAGGGAAGGGAATAGCCCCAATCATTGCATTCTCCTCAGGTTGGATCAGAGCTGAAATATTTGATACGATTTCCAACTAATCATGTTGCACAAGATTAGGGTCTTTTGCAAGAAGATTAGTGAAGGTAATTGCCTAAAAAACTATTTTATTTTATTCTTCCATAATAACTTCCCCCTTCTTGATGTTGCTAATTCTGTTATGCACTTTGTGCTTCAAAGTAGAGGTGTGGAAGAACCTAGTATTTTTGTCCCCCTCTTTCAACCAGACAACACTCGATCTCTGTTTCCAATAGGCCTCCTCTTGACTAATAACACTATTTAGAAAGGATAGTTTTTTCACCTCCAACCTCTCTTCATTATACCCATCCTTCTAAATAGCATCCTATATGATGACTAGTTCCTCCAAGATCTGAGATTTGGAATGAAAAATATTATAAAAATCAGACTTGTTCAACTTTCTAATGTTCAACTTAACATTTCTTAGTTTCTTAGCTACCTTGAACATATCAAACCCCTCTATATGGATATTCCACCATTTTGAGATACAGAGAGAAATATCTAGGTTGGAGGTCTACCATTTCTCAAATCTAAAAGAAAATTACGTTTGATATTAATTGGGTCTAAAGTGAGAGAAATGGGTGAAAGATTAGAACAAGTCCTGGCCATTAATGAAATATTGCAATTATAAGAAGACAAACAATCTAAAGAGATGTGAGCCCTATCCAAATGAACCTAAATGCAATCTCTTCCCACTCTTCTATTAGACCAAGTGAAGAGACCTCCCTAAAGGTCAACATCTAGAAAAGCCAAATCATTGATAAAGTTGAAAAGGTCCAACCTATTGTTTAAATCCCTATTTTTCATCCTCCCTTAAAGGGGTGTTGAAGACCCCCAATATAATATACATTCCCATGTGGAATCTAGATAAGACATTCTTAATTTTAATCCACTAGTTCCTCCTACCATTCTTAGTGTTGGGAGCATACACATTCAAAAGAAACTAGGATTCTTTATTTTTAATATTTACAACTTGAATGAGAAGAATATTAACTTCACTATATAAAACTTGAGACTTGAAAAGATATGAGCTATAGAGAGTAAGAAAACCTCTTAGAGCCCCTTCTAAGTTTGTTACAAAGCCCTCCAATCTACTACTAAAAGAGATTCTTTCCACCACCTCCTTTCTCATTTTGGTTTCTTGTATAAGGATGAAATTTGACCTCTGATCCCTAATCATATTTCTTATTATCTCTTGTTTGTGGGCTCCTTTTAGCCCCCTAATGTTCTAGGATATGAATTTTCATTTCTTCTTTGATAGGGACATCTCTTGGATCATCCTTTGGCTCCCATCTGCTAGGTTCCTTCTAGTCTCCTCTTTCTTGTTTTGATTGTTACTATTTCTTCTAGGGGTCCTAGGTTTTGCTCCAACATCAACCTTCACTCTACTTCTTGTTGTAGCTAGGAAAACTAGGGAAGGGTCTTGACTCTTCTTTTTCTTTGTTAAAAATGTCCATTTCCCTTGGAATTCATCAATATAGGTCATAAATAGAGCCTCCATATTAGTAAGTTTCCCTGGCAAAGAGGATCTAACCATTTCCACCACTCTTGAGATCTTTTGGGAGAGGCAATCTCCATACTAAGATTGCCACTTCCCTTGAGGATTAAACCACTTGAGAGAGTTGCCTCCTCCCTCTCACCCTTGGCTTGGATCATGGGGACATAAGATATATCCCTACCTATTTCTAGGTTAGGACTCACTTTCCTAGGTTGATCATCTTGGATTAATTCCCTCGTAGGACATGATTGCTTCAAGTTTTCTAGATCATCTAGCTCAACCACTATCCTCTACTTCTCAAACATTGGCCTTTATGATTCTTCACAAAATATTTTGGTCCCTATAGGTTCTATCCCTAGGACTTCTTCATCTACCAAAGGAGGAGAAACCTTCATTTTCTTCTACTATTGCTCTAGAACTGATTCCTTGTTAGTTCTTTCCTTCAGTTTCCACACTTTCTCTCCCTCTTTAGAGCTATTGATTATGTCCTTTTTTATTTCCTTGGTCTTTCTTTTATTCTAATTCTACTTCTAGATTTCTCCTCCAAGACCCTAGGGCAAAGCTTGGCCACATGGCTCACTTTCTTACAATGGAAAAAACCAAATGGGACACTTTCAAAATCCATCTTTTGAATATGGGTTCCCAGCTTAGAGTTGAGGTACACTAGTTCTGACATATCTCTTCCCTCACTAACTTCAATGCATATTCTTACATAAGTTAACTAGCTCCTTGACACTGTGACAAGATCTATGGATAAGAACTCCCCAAAAGATATATCTATGTCATTGAAAACATCCTCATACCAAATTTCCATTAGATGTTTAGGAAAATAGACCCAGAAAAGTGCTTGAACAAAGAAGGAATCATTGAGATCCAGCTTTGAAGTCCATTTCTACAAGGCTAGCGTCAAACATCCAAAAAACTAGGATCCAACACACATAATTCTCATGAGATCCTCCATACATGAGAAATCAAAGGAGAGGAAGCCCATAGCCATAGCTGCTATCTCCACATGCCCTTTTAGGTCCCATTTTTTTCTCACATGGGTCCTCACAATGTCTATATTTGGCCTAGGGCCAATGAACTTCCCAACCAGAGAGGATGCCATTAAAGCTATGTTATGATCTACCAGTTCATCAAGGATTTCAATAGTGAACATTCCTTTTTCTTTGTCCAAGATGTCTTTTATCTCTAGGAAGGAGGAATACTTACTTGTGGGTTTTATCCCAAAGAGAGAAGACCATCAACCTCGCAAACACGAGTTAGGGACCTTTCGAGCATTTTGTAGGCCCAACATTGTCCAACCGAATTTCAAGTCCTCATTCCCTGGGGTCTACCTAGATTCCCATGGGCCCTCATTCCCTGAGGGAACAATATTCCCTTGGTCTTCCTCTTCTTGGTAGGCCCTAGAACCCTTCTCTACTCTATCCTAGACATAACTACTTGATGCTGAATTCAAATCTCCTATCTCTCTGATTTTCACTTTGACACCCACTCCCTCAACACATGCCATTACAATTTATCCACTTGTTGTCCATGTTATTCCAAAAAAGATGTACTGTGTTTTGGCTGAGTGACTACCTCACATTTTGACATACTTATTAGGAACTATAGATGAGGAAGTTAGCTTGAGCGGCTATTTGGTCATTTCCCCATTTATGTAAATATGTTTTTAGATAATTTCTTAAGTTTTTCAAATTCTTTCTTAGCTAGAAATATTGACAAATAAAACTATTCTGATTTAAATTTAATATTTTTTGTACACATTCATTTGAGGTCTTATATATGGATATGTTTTGAAATAGTTCTTCCAATCCACTACCCCATTAATATATGTTATATGTTATAAAAGAATATATATTATTTTATTTTCTGCACTATTTTAATTTTAATAATGATTAAATAAATATATTATTTATAAATATTATTATAAAATAAGTAATTTTAAAATCAATTTTTAAATATTAAATATTCTAATTATAATTAATTGTTTGACAAATACTCGCCACTAGTGACATGTGTAATACTTCAAAATTGGCTCATTGCCATGATAGCAATTCTAGTCTATTTCTGATCAATCTTAAGTCCTATTTCACTAGGCAAATTCTTATTCTGCTACTTGCTACTTGACTTAATTGTCAGATGCAGAAAACCCTAATCTGCATTCATCATGCTTATTATTTAATTCCTATAGTATTTACTCATACTAGTCACATTAAACCTATTGATTAATATTTAGTTTAATTATTAAGTACTTATACTTTAATTAAATTAAATGATATCCTAAGCCTAATGTACTATGGAATTAAATTTATTTAGATAATTTCTTAAGTTTTTCAAATTCTTTCTTAGCTAGAAATATTGACAAATAAAACTATTCTGATTTAAATTTAATATTTTTTGTACACATTCATTTGAGTTCTTATATATGGATATGTCTTGAAATAGTTCTTCCAATCCACTACCCCATTAATATGTGTTATATGTTATAAAAGAATATATATTATTTTATTTTCTGCACTATTTTAATTTTAATAATTATTAAATAAATATATTATTTATAAATATTATTATAAAATAAGTAATTTTAAAATCAATTTTTAAATATTAAATATTATAATTATAATTAATTGTTTGACAAATACTCGCCACTAGTGACATGTGTAATACTCCAAAATTGGCTCATTGCCATGATACCAATTCTAGTCTATTTTTATCAATCCTAAGTCCTATTTCACTAGGCAAATTCTTATTCTGCTACTCGCTACTTGACTTAATTGTCAGATGCAGAAAACCCTAATCTGCATTCATCATGCTTATTATTTAATTCCTATAGTATTTACTCATACTAGTCACATTAAACCTATTGATTAATATTTAGTTTAATTATTAAGTACTTACACTTTAATTAAATTAAATGATATCCTAAGGCTAATGTACTATGGAATTAAATTTATTTAATTGAATAAATATGCCTGTTTTAATTAATTAAACAAAATTATTTAATTAAATGGAGAACTTACTTCTAATAAATTAAAACAAAGTTATTTAATTAAATGGGAAGTTATTCCTAATTAATTAAATGAAGTTATTTAATTAAATAAGAAAAGTGCCTCTAATTAATTAAATATAATTATTTAATTAAATGAAAAAGGTAATTATGAGAGCATATCTCATTTTATTAAATTAAATATCTGGCCAAAATCTCTCTTCAGTTCAAAAAGGAAATTCCCAGTTCACTACGGATCAAATTAGAAGTGACCCAGATCACTTGCTTTTACACTAAAGTCTACCTAAGTTGACTGACTCTTACACTCAGATTTGAGCCAGCTAACTCCCTTTGATTTGGGAATCTTCCTTTATGACTGAACTTCATTTTCAATCCCGACCGTTGATTGAAATTGATCTCAACCATTGATGGATTCTAGGAAAGTCTATTTAAGAGACCCTCATTTCCTCATTACAGAGGTTGGAATTTGAATAGTATTGAATTGCTGTCGAATTGAGTACTCAACTTTCTAGCTTTCATATTGTTATTATATTTAAATTCTCATTTAAAATAACAATGCATACATTTAGATTAATGCCTTCTATTTCCTAGATTAATTGCTTGCACTTCATCTAGATTACTTGCATATCATATAGATTAGTCACATTTTCTTTTAAATCCTTCGTTCTTAGAGGGTCTAGTTGCTTAACACCTCAAATTTGAGGATATCTAATAAGTAATTCCCTTTAGATAGAAGGAAACATGTCACTTTGCTGGCTGATTATCGGATGAACAATCCAATGTTCATTCCGGGATGAATTCAAAAATAAGGACCGTGTTGAAGTGTGTGTTTTAGCACAGCCTGCATTTTCACATATGCATTTTTGGCACCCACCGTGGGGCCTGAGAAAATCAATTTCTCAGGGCTTCTTTGTATTTTTTAAATCAAATTTTAAGTTCTCTGTCTGTATGATCCCGTACAGAATCAAGAATCTTCGCGCGAGACTATTTTTTTTTGCGCGAGGATTCTGAATCTTCATGCGAAGATTCTTTGTGTGTCGTGTGAGAAAGTGCCTGAGCGTGCGAAACTTCATGCAACACCTATTTTCTTGACGCAGGCCGTAACGTAATTTTGTGTGAGCCTAAAATAATTTCACACGGCTCTGTCAGAGATCTCACACAAGATTTTGTAATAACAGCTTTATTTTTAAGCATTTTCGATCTTCAGCTTATCTAATTTTGCTAACGTACTTATCTTGATCTATTTCTCTGGATTTCTTGTAGCTTAATCATTGTTTGTAGGACGTATTGCCGAAGATTCCTTTTAAAAACCCACTCGAAAATAGACTGATGATTTGCTTGCAGGATGCTGTCAAAGATACACTTGTCAAAGATCAATATTTTCAAACCCACAAAATAATGTGTGTCTTCATTTTCTTGCTTTAAAAATTAGATTAACTAGGGCTTGTGAACTTCTTAGGATGCAAGACGAAAGAATAGGGGAATATGCTCTTCACTTCTTGGAGGTCATGATCGAGAGTGAATCAGAAACCTAGATGCTTCTGAAAGATGACATTTCAAGGGAGGCAAGAAACTTGGTGGTTCTCCAACGCTTATTCTCTTCTATGATAAGACAATGATTTCCTTTTAGAGAATCAAAATCTTTAAGGAAGAATGAGTTTGGATTGATTAATCCAAGTCGATAATTAACTTGTCTTGCATGTTTGGGTGAGGAAATAAGGTAGAGGATTATGCTCTTTCCCCTTGAGGGAAATTAGAAAGTTGGACCCTTAGATCTAAACCACCAGTCCGTGTCTATCCATTACAGGGCCTGCCGGAGTGATCCAACCTCCAGGAATGACCCAAGTGAGCACACTCCTTTCACTGAAGATTCCAACTCACTATAATCAAGATGCTTTGTAGAGCGAAAGACTCCAAAGCTGGATTAATTTCTTCCCCTTGATTCTTGATATCGCATATCAAGGGGAGGCTCTATCTATGCACTAGTTGGTGCTGGCTCTTGGCTTGTTAAGCAAGTAGTGTGCACTTTCAGATGTTGGTGTGGGCTGTTGGTCTCAACTCCACTTGCAGAGCCACCGAGAATTAATATGAACGAAAGCCAAGTAAAAACCTCCTAGTTAGAAGCTACCCATTTCACCTCTGAAAGGAGGCATAATCTTTGTGCAAGGAGGGAGAAGAATTTATCTTGTAGAACTCACCATAGGCATGCTACTAGACATTTGAAGGTGGTATACATGTTTATCCCCTACCATAAGGGTGCTCGTTCAACATATACTATTGAGTCCTTTGAATATACCAAAAACACGGGTGCCCTCTAGGGGATGACACAGTTGTGTGAGGTACACACATGCACATAAGATGTGGGACAAATGTTTTGCCTTCTCTACCAATTTTTCTTTCCAGGGATAAAGCATGTTTGTTATCGAGTCATCAACAAAGTCCAAACCATTCTACAACAAACAAAAGTCAAGACTCCCCTATCCTGTCGAGTTGCCTTGTCCTTGGCAAGACTATTTTTGACTATTGCTTGCTTCCCATTGTCTTCTTTGAACACTTTGCCTGAAATTTCAAACTTGAAACATTGTCCAAAAATCTTACTAGGTCAACCTTGTTGTCTGTCCAATCAAATCTGCTTGATAAATCTGCCCAATCTATCCAAAAAGTCCAGAAACCTTGTCAAATTCAGTCGTTATTATAAAACACGTCTGGCTTCTTGCACAAAAACTTTTTCAATTTCATGCGAAATCATCTCATCCTTGCACGAAATCATTTTTTCCTCATGCAAAATTAAAATTTTGTCATGAGTCTTCGCGCAACCCTATGAAATTTCTTGCATGATATTAAAACACTGTCACTGACCTTTGCGCAAGCCAAAAAACTTCTTCACGCAGCCTGTAAAACTTCTTTGTGCGGCCTGTAAAGGTTTCTCACACGAGAATTTGTGTCAGCATTACCAATTTCGGTCTATTTTAGCTATCTGTGACCTGCATGCTATCTTTTTCTGCATTTGTTTATCGCTCTTTATCTGCAAACAATCCTAAAATAGTGATACTTGGCTTAGCCAAAGACTTGTGTCTTGTACTTTGACTGGTCTCATCTCTTAAGTTACCTTTTCTCTTCATTTCTTAATGCTTATCATACCTTGTGTCACGTTGGTCATAATCTCTAGCTGTTCTAGCCTTTAAATCAGACCATTTGTGCCTTGGTGGACATCATTCTTGCTATTATCTCATCCTTTTTGAGACTCAATCTTAGTGTAGTCCTTGTCCAAGTTCTAGCTTTTTGTCTTTGTCTATGACTGTTGCAACCAGAAGTGGAAATGTGTTTTATCCTCCTAGACTTAGACATGGTCATGCCAGGGGTCATAATCATGACAGAGGTCCCTTACCTTTCGTTACACAATCTATATCTAGTTTGGCTAGTGAGGCATCTTCATGATCCCCCTCACCTGCCAGGTCACCTCAAACTCAACAAACATTTTCCATAAACCTGCAACAAGTTAGGAATCCTTTGTACCAAGAGGATACTGAGACAAGAAGAGGTCCTACATTACTAAACACGATGTCTGATCCTTTTTTCACAGGACCTTTTGAAACATGACACACTGAAACTGAACACGTTCCTATAATGACTAATCGTGAACCTAAACATAGTAGTCATAGTTGACATCAAGAACCACCTAGGAATGACAAAGAGAAAGAGAAAGACTATGACACTAATGAGGATCGAGAAGAGGTGGAAATACTCCCTGAACACATAGCAAAATGTTGAAAAGACAAAAACTTCTAAAAGGTCATGGGAATCCTACTCAATGAAGAGAAAGAAAAGTACTTTCTCAAACTTGCTCAAGAGGGAGCTAAAATGCCCTCTCATTTCAATGTGGAAACCATTATCACACCTGAATAAGAAACTGAGACTTTTAAACTCCAAAAACAACTAAAAATTATGCAAGACCAATTGGCTTAGATGATGCATGAGAAAGAGAAACCCATAAAGACATACACATTGGACGCTCTTTGTCCATTTCCATTTGACAAAAGCATAAACATGCTGCCTTTCCCATGAGGCATAGAATTACCCAAATATGATAAGTACTTTGGTACTACTGATCCCTAAGATCACTTGTAGGAATTTGGTACTTTGTCTATGGAGTTTATACATGATCAAACCTACCTCATGCATTTATTCCCTAGAAGCCTAGGTGGTTAGGCTTTGGAATGGTTCTCACATTTACCTCCTGGTATCAAGACGTTTGACAAAATTGCCAATCTCTTTATTCAGCAATATTCTCATAACATACAACACCCTATCAATATTCAAGATCTATGCAACCTTAAACAGAAGGTTGGTGAACCTTTCCTTACTTTCCTCCAAAGGTGGAGACAACTATACACTAAGTATTCCCATAAAATCCCAAAAATGAAGAAGCTTGACATTTTCATTGATAACCTCTTACCTGATTTTGGGTATAGAGTCCAACTAAAAGGTCCACATACCTTTGAAGACATGATTACACAGGCTATCTATATCGAAGAATTTATGGTCAAGAAAGGTGAACTCACTCTTCAGAGAGACATAAAACAAGGTTCCACTTCCAACAGGGATAAAACCAAACATGTCAACAAGAACCGCTAAATTGTACATGATGGAGTTGTTGACAATGTCACATCCAAACTTGCTAAAGCTGCATTTAATCTTACAGATGGCCTCAAAGCAGCCAAAAATGCTGAGAAACCTCCTCCTAACAATAAGACATCTGGGAACAAATCAAGAAACTCTTGGAAAACATGCCCCAAGCGAGAATATATGCCTTTGGTTGAACCCCTGGATGTGTTTTACAAAACATTGCTACAACACAAGCTTATTTTAACAATGGATAACCCTCGTCCCTATGATCTACAACCACATCCACCATGGTGGAATGAGACCTCATTCTGTGAGTATCATCAAAACAAGGGACACAAAACTAGCAACTATATAAACTTGCACCATAAAGTTCAAGACATGATTGATGTTGGTGATCTTGTGGTAGATGGACATAACAAAAACTCAGACCATAAGGCATTCAAAGAACCCTTCCTAGCTTATGAAAAAGGAGAGACTTCACAACCACAACCCTACAACAAGGTCAACTATACATATTCAAATGATGACAATGTCATTCATATGGTTGAACTATGGATTCTGAATATTGCAACGTTATTACCATTAAGGGAAAGAAAGATAATGACAAACCCAAGACACCATTTGTCTTAAGGAGCCCTACTTTTGATAAAATGGATAATACACCTTCACAACACTATGCTAATGCTATTACTCGCTCTCGTGCCAAGTTGGTGCTCAAAGGCTTTGCACCTCCTACTTCAAATCTTGAACAACACAAAGACAAAGCCCTTGCTTGTCCATTTGGTAAAGGTGCAAAACCCACAACGAACTTGACCGCAACCAGTTATAGTGTTCTCGATCAGCTAAAATGAACTAATGCTCAGATTTCCATCTTTGAGTTGCTTAAAATCTCACCTGCTCATAGGTAGATTTTGGACAAAGCCCTCGCTGAGGCAAATGTTCCTTAAGATCTTGATCTTGAGAGATTTCGATCCATGGTAGGTCACCTGAACTCACCTTATCTTATGACCTTCTCTGAGGAGGATGATAACTCACTGAGTCACCCACACAATCAACCTCTACACATCGAGGTTATGATCCATCAAACATGTGTTTGTCGGGTACTCATTGACAACAACACTAGCCTAAATATTGTCTCTACTGCTCTTCTTAGACAATTTAATTATTTTGAGGACTCTATCGATCCTTGACGAAAGATCACTATTAAAGCATACAATGAAGTGGAACAAAAGTCTCTAGGTCTTGTGGTTTTACCAATTTGCATTGGTCCTATTGAAAGGGATGTCACCTGTCAGGTGCTTGACATTCCCTTGGCTTACAACATTTTGTTGGGATGGCCATGGATACATGAGATGCATGCTATACCATCCACATACCACCAATGCATCAAGTTCCCATTTTATGGCTCTAAAGTTACTATCCTTGCCACTACTAGCTACACCTACAATATGCTCAAAGCTGCTAAAACTTTTGTCCTTGCTAACCATGAGTCCACTGATTATCACGAGAATAAGCTGAAACAAATTGAGAAGTCATTCAAACTGAAAGAAACTGGTATGGGAGAGTACCACATTGAACCAGTGCAGTCATTGACATCTCTCCCAAAGTCTCCTCGACATTATGGGAGACCCTCAAAAGCAAAGAAGCCGTTCGTGCTGACACCTCAGACCAAGTATAATGGTGCTTTTGTAAAGGCTATAGTTCCTTTAGAAGATGAAAGAAAAAATAGAGCCATTGCTACATGGCTTTACAAAGAAGAGGCTCCAGTGGACCTAATAGAACAAGCTCGAGAAATTACTCCTAAGAAATATGGGCCTAGTCTTAGGCTTATGAAGCATTTTGGTTACAAGGGAACTGACCCTATTGGGTGCAATAACAATGGCCTAATTGATCCTATCAAAGCAAAAGCTCGAAGCAACAATGATACAACTAGCCTAGAGTTTAAGAAGATCCCTTTCCATTTGGTATCAAACAAATTCATACCCGTACTTGAGAATTCATCTAAAAATGAGTCACAATTTGAGTCAGGTACTCAAGAGGAAGAATCTGATGATGAGGATTCCTATCCTCATCCTATCCCTTATGATCTCACTAAATTCTTTATTGAACCAGATGATTTTGTGCTACATGTTAGCACTGTGGATGATACTAGTGATTCTTCTAAGGACAATACTAAGCAACTCCAATATCATTCAGAAAAGGGAGAATCTAGTCAGTCATGCCGTATTGAGTATTTGTGTAGGAATCCAAAGGATGAAGGCAAGTATGTCCCTATCATTATTGGGGAGTTCTATAATCTCTCACCATGTAGCACTGATTCTCATGAATATGAATTTGACTCTCTTTCAAAAGCTACTACTAATAAAGATATTGATCAAGTGCATGTCTATGAAAACCAAATCAAAGTGGGTGAAATGTCTAGGGTTAGGTCACATGGGTCTAATCCAACTAGTGTCCTAGAGTTGTCACTTACTGACATTTGTATTCTGAGGAATTTGGTTGTAGGTCTCAAATTTCTAGTCCACACACTTAATGACTATACTGTGAATGCAATTGAACGAACCACTACTCTCTCACTCACACATCTCAAGCTTATAGACTGGAACCCTAATGCATCTAACAAAGTCTCCACATTCCAGAATGACTGTGTTCTCACCTATTACCTAAATGCTATCAAACTTGTAACATCTTTCACCAATGAGCAGTGCATCAACACGACTGAGGCTGACATTAAATATCTCAGTCATACAATTAAAAAGAAAAAATGTAAGAGGTTCGATGGTGAAAACCACATTGTGGCAGTGTTAGATCCCAAAAAAGTAAAAACAAAAGACGTATCCAAGGGTGAAAACCTCTTTGAGGCACCCGTGGATGAGATATTTGATGTCTTTCCTAGTCACTTTCAGGAGAGATCATCAGTGTTAATAGAGCCAATGCAGCCAATTAAACTAGGCACAGAAGAACATCCTCATATGATACATCTGGCACAGTTACTATTACTTGAAGAGGAGGAACAATTCATTTCCTTTTTCAAAGAAAAGAAAATAATTTTTTCTTGGACATACTTTGGAATTCTAGGATTGGATCCTGACCTTATCATGCATCATTTGTCCATAGCACCAGGCATCAAACTGGTCAAACAAAAGCTTTGAAAAATGCACCCTCACGTTGCATTGCTCGTCAAAGCAGAATTAGAGAAACTTCTAAAGGTTGGTTTTATCTATGCAATTGATTATGCTAAATGGATATCCAATATTGTTCTTGTTTCCAAGCACGATAAATCCATTAGAGTTTGTATAGACTTCTATGATCTTAACTTGGCATGTCCTAAAGATGACATTCCACTCCCTAATATTGATATGATCATGGACATGACAGCTGGCTATGAGATGTATTCACTTGTGGATGGTTTATTTGGATACAATTAGATAAATATTTCACCAGAAGATAAGGAGAAAATGACTTTCACATGTACACGGGGAACCTTTTTTTGGAATGTGATGCCATTTGGTTTGAAGAATGCTGGTGTTACATATTAGCAGGCTATTACTACAATTTTCCATGACATGATGCATAAAACCATGGAGGACTACGTCGATGATACCTTGGTCAAAAGTGCTAAATGCAATACTCATCTACAAGATTTGGGACCCATCCTAGATCATATGGAAAAATTCAGTCTTTGGCTCAATCCTAAGAAATGTGCATTTGGTGTCACATCAGGGAAGTTGCTGGGATACATTATTTTTGTAAAAGGAATTGAAGTAGATCTGGAGAAATTACAAGTGATAATGGACATGCCACCACCTTGGAACATTAGTCAGATGAGAGGACTATAGGGAAGGCTTCAATCTATTCGTAGGTTTATTTCACAATTGGCGGATAGATCATAACCCTTCACAAAGACCTTACATAAGGATGTGAAATTCAATTGGAGCTAGGATTATGAGCAAAGCTTAACACATACCAAACAATATCTTGTTAATCCTCCAATTCTTATGCCTCCTATTCATGGGAAGCCTTTACTTTTGTACATTTCAACCACTGAAACATCTTTGGAAATCCTATTGGCTCAAGAAGATAAAGACAACAAAGAAAGAGCTATTTACTACTTGAGCCGAACACTGGTTTCTTATGAGAAGAACTATAGCATTATTGAGAAAGCTTGCTTCGCAATTGTCTTTGCTTCCTAGAAGTTGAGACACTACATGCTTGCTCACACTACATGGCTTGTGGCTAAAATCAACCCACTAAAGTACTTGCTCAGTAAGGCAATCTCACAAGAAGATTGGCTAAATGGGTTATGATACTCAATGAGTTTGACATCCAATATGTTGAACGCAAGGCTATCAAGGGACAGGCAATTGCAAACCAGTTGGCTGAGGCACGCATACAAAGTCTTCTGCCAATGAACATTGATTTTCCAGATGAGTCAATTCTAACACTCACACACCACACATGGGTTATGTTCTTTGATGGGTCCTTCACGTAATAGGGATCAGGTGCTGGATTACTCTTTATTACACCATAGAGATACTCATTGCCCAAAGTGTACAAGATTCTATTTCCTTATACAAATAACATTGTTGAATATGAGGCTTTGATCAATGGCATGAAAATTGCAACTGAATGGAGAGTGGATTACTTAGACATCTTTGGTGACTCTCAGCTTGTTATCAACCAAGTAAATGATGTGTATCAAACAAAGGATGAGAAAATAATTCCTTACAAGTGCATGGTTAATGACTTGAAGAAGTATTTTGCACACATCACCTTCCAGCAAGTTCCATGAGCAAATGATAAAACTAGTTGATGCCATGGCCACTTTAGCCTCCTTGCTACAAATGCTAGAAAATGATCTCCGACATGAGTTCGTGGTGGAAGCGTTACACTACCCAGCCTATGAAACCCCTGATTCTAGGATGATTTGTTCTATTATAGGACTAGAATCATCCCACTACCATCACATCTATTCCTACCTTCGTAATCAAACCATTTCGGAAGGTCTGACCCAGAATGAGAAATGTTACCTAATCTGTAATGCTTCACATTATGTCATTATTTCTAACGATTTGTACAAGAGAGGTCTCAATAGAACACTCCTTAGGTGTTTAGAACTTGACGAGTCCAAATGTGCACTAATTGATGTTCATGAGGGCATTTGTGGATCTCATTACAATGGCTTGACACTAGCTCGCAAAATCCTTCGTGCTGGTTACTACTGGCCCAAAATGGAGCAAGAAGCTATCAAGTATGCTAGGTCCTGCAAGTAGTTTTAGTTACATGGGAATCTCATCCATGCTCCACCCAGAGAGCTGATTCCTTCTACTACAACATGGCCATTTCAACAATGGGCCTTCGACTTGGTGGGACAGATCCACCTAACCTCCTCTAATGGACATAAGTTCATTATCACGGCTACAGATTATTTCATGAAGTGGGTAGAGGCAGTACCTCTCACAGTTGCCGATGGCAAAATTGTAGCACTTTTCATTACAAACTACATCATCTGTAGATATGGTGTACTGTCCTCAATCATTATTGACAATGGAGGAAAATTCAAGAACAAAGACCTCAAGGAACTATGCAATAAATTTAGAATCACACAACATTGGTCTTCCATTTATTACCTCTAGGGTAATGGCTAGGCTGAGGCATCCAATAAGGTAATCCTCAAAATTCTCCATCGCACAGTCAGCAAATCGGGGAGAGACTGGCATCTCTAGATCAATCCAGCCCCGTGGGCATATAGGACAAGCATCAAGACTCCAATGGGCATGACTCCCTTTGCATTGGTGTATGGGGTAGATGCTGTACTTCCAATAGAGGTTGAGATTCCTACCTTGAGAATCTCTATGAAGGGCCTTATCACTGATGATGACTATAGGATAGCTCGGCTTCAAGAGCTTGTATTATTAGATGAATGATGACAAGTTGCATGTGATCATCTACGAGCATATCAACAAAAAATGGCTAGAAGCTACAATAAGAGGGTTAAGCCACGTGACTTCCAGCTGGGTGATCTCATCCTGAGAGAGAACCCCAAGAATCAACAACAACAAGTAAAAAAAGGAAAGTTTGAACCAAGCTGGCTTAGTCCATACATCATTACTATAGTATATGGATCTGGCACCTATCAACTTTCCACAATTGAAGGAGAAGTGCTTAAAGAGCCTGTCAACACTCTCCACGTGAAGTGATTTTACAGTTGATTTAATCTCAGCAAGCTCTTTGTACATATCTATATGTCCTGAAAAAAAATCTAAAAATAAAAAAAAGTCCTAAAAAAAATTGTTCCCCTGCTGAAAACCTAGCAATAGGCACCTTGGTAACACCAAAAAAAGTGAAAAATCTCAAAAATACCAAAAAAAAAAAAAGAATAATACAAAAAAATTGAAAAAACAAGAAAAGTGCCATTGGTGAAAACCTAGAAACAGGCATCATGGTAGCAAAAAAGAGAATCTTGCCAAGAAGGTGAAAACCTAGTAAATAGGCGCCTCTTGTTCCCAATGTCCCATCTTGCAGTGCATCTTTTGGCTATTCTGTACAGTCACTTTCATGCTTTTGCTTTCCTGCTTTTCTTGCTTTTTGCTCATGTATCCATGGATTGAGTCTTGTTACAAGTCGAGGGCATTCCCCTCTAGTGTCACTCCTTTTGAGATTCTCCTCATAGAATCTCCTTTGCAATAGTCACCAGTGGTCCTCATTGCGTCTACCTACTGTCGCTAGTGTCACTATTTTTGAGATTCTCCTCATAGAATCTCCTTCGCAACAATCACCAATGCTCCTCACTGCGTCTGCCTATTGTTGCTAGTGTCACTCTTTTTGAGATTCTCCTCATAGAATCTCCTTCTTAATAGTCACCAGTGGTCCTCATTGCATCTGCCTACTATCGCTAGTGTCACTCTTTTTAAGATTCTCCTCATAGAATCTCTTTTGCAATAGTCACCTGTCGTTTCAGCTGTGTTTGCCTACTATTGCTAAGGTCACATCTCTAGATTCCTTTATGGAAGATATCTCTTGTGTTAGTCACCAGTCATCCTAGCTACGTCTATCTACTGTCACTCAGTCCTTCTTAGGTTCTTCATTATGACGATTCCTCTTTGAACTTAGTCACGAGTCATTCTGATTGCGTCTGCCTACTATCGTCACCCTACTGAAGAGATTTCTTTCAAACATGTTTTGGACATTGGCACTTGACATCAATCCCAAAACATTGAACTCAAAAATGATATAATTGTTTGGATATGCTGAGTATTTTCTTTGTTTACTTTGTTTTTCTTTATCATATTTCCTCGAGCAACTCAATGATGTCATCTTTGACTAGAGAAGCAATGACTAAGGGCATGATCTTTTTCTTTGCTTTTTGTTTGCAATTTAGTTCCAATAAGTTGATCTATTCCTATAAAAGGGGTGTCCACTATAAGAGCCTCCATCTCATATTGGATGGCCGTGTGTACCTCGACTCCTTTTATACAAATATGCCAATAACATTGGTTCTTCTCCTTGTTTGTTGGAGTGAACTCTTTATGCTATAGTAAATATTGATACTCGTCCTACTAAGTGAATGTATAGGTCATTACGAGTATATCTAGCACACTTCTGTCTTAGGTTACGAATGCAAGGGTCATTGCAGATAGAATGAATATTGAATACTTAGCATAAGAGGGATCTCCCATGTGTTTGGTGTGCCTGTCATGCAAGCAACATTTAGGTCATTCTAGCATTTATTCTCTAATGCTTATGTTAACTTTCTATATTAAAAGGGACAAATGTTCTGGTCATTCTGGCTTCTTGTGCCTCGAATGCTTACATTCCATCCTGATAAACCAATAATGTATGTTATATTCATATTTTCATGATTGCAATGTTAGTGGGAATTGTATGACCTATGAGCTTTGTTCTATATCCGATGATGATTAAATATTGAGGCTTGGTAACCAGACCTAGGGTTGCATTTCACCTAGTCTTGCATTACATTCTTCACTTGCATAAGCACGCAATTTGATGGTCATTCTATTCCTACCCATTGTGATGAAGGATTGGGGGCATCTCCACATGTATTAGGTTCCTCCATGGTTGCACAAACATTTGGTTTGTTGATTCATGCTCCTCAATGGAATACCTGTCACTATCAAGTAAAAAAAATGCAACACTATGTGAGATGTCAATCCATACATATGCATTCTATCCAAGTACAACATACATCTCATGTACATCAAAGTAAAGGAAAAATAGACAATGACATGTACACAGGGATACTCAGCTCAAGATCTCATATACATATATCAAAAGAATGGATCTGTACAAAAAAAGGGCACTACTCGAATGCAATCGATCAAAAATGATACATGTGGTGCTGGCACACCAATCGATACATAGCCAGAGATCAAAATCATAGTCAGGCACAGAGTGTCTAACTTTGTCTCATACCCTCGCCTCTAGGAGGAGCAAGAGCAACAGGTAGTAGAGGTGGCAGTTGCATATCTGGTTTGGTAGGAGGTCGTGTTCCTCTAGACTCTCGGGTATACTGAGAAAAGTGTTGAACCTAAAGTGTCTCATCAGGTATTGCACTCGTATATGCAACATAATAGTACGCTACCTGAGTTGACTAGAAGTGGACCTCATCCTGTGCCAGCTCTAATCTTCACTCCATAGTCTCAGCGCCCTCTCTCCATCGATCTGTATCCTACTATGTCTCTACTAGTTGTGCATCTTAGACTACCATTGAAATCTATAACTCTCCCACTTATTAAGAGGCCATAAGAATTTGCTCTCAGTATCGTCATACCGTATCCTGCACCCCACCTACTAGCTGATCTAGCATATCCTCATCCAACATCTCCAGTGCTTGCCGCTATGGTGGTGCCTCCTGCTATGGTGGCACTTGCTACTATGGAGCTTCCTGCTGAGTGGCCTGCTCCTCTATCCTCTATCTCTATCGCTAACTGTGTCCTATCCTACTACCCCCGGCACTTAGGTCTGATCCCATATGATGTGGGAGAATCTACATCTACTGTACTTGGTGCTAAACTTGTGATTGCTACTGTGGCTGACCTAGTAGTTGTGGTTGTGCCTATTGTTGCTAGGGCACTTGCCTCTATCCCTACCCTACCATCTAGAATGGATGGCTGATCAAAAATGCCTAATATGCAGGCATCACCTTAGCATCTACTACCTCTGGTAGGTAGTCCCACTGAACTATAGCTAGGTAGTGAATATCTATCATGGATCGCCCTAGATCCATCCATGGTGGCCATCCTCACTCAACATCCTTCTGTAACCTAGCATAGGTGCAGTACTCAAGAGAAATGTCCTGGGGTCAACCATATTTTTGCCATACTCATGATATCACAAATCTCTCAATAATTGATGTAGTCCTGCCCGCTAGAGGTCAAGAATTGAACATCCATGGTAGCTCTCTGGGGGCATCATCCTAGTCCTTTGTCTTTCTCTAGGGTCACCATACAACATACACAAGGTCATCAAGATGTGTCTGCCAGTGCTCAGTCTTACCCAGGTGGACTTGGGTATTGTGCCCTTGATATCTACATATATATGGCTCCATGGGCTCTTTGGCATCCTCAAAAATTGGCCTGCATACAAGAAGATGCTCCCAAGCCTAGATTTGCAACATAGATGCTCCAGTTTCCATGGTCTTCTTCTCATGGAAGATGACCTCGTGCATCTCATGGAAAAGGTGAGCCAACATGCACTGACCCCACCCAAAGATCTCTGGTGCCTCTAGCATCTTGCGAAGCATGACTCCCCACCCGCACTCCAAGCCATGCTATCCTTTATCAGGACATAAGAAACAACTCAAAAATAGAGCCAGTACAGAGGCCAGCCTGTGCGTTGGTCCATAGGTGTGCATCAACTCATCCCAGCTAATGGCCCTGCCTCTTAGTAGCTCCCTCCCAAATACAATGGATAGTGCCTCTGTCCCTGCTTGGGGCACTATATCATAGATGACCTGAGCACCATGAAAGGGAATCTATAAGATCCTCCAGATGTCCTTTGGAGTGATATTTATCTCACCCACTGGCAAATGAAATGTGTTCATCTTCGAACGAAAATGCTCTACCAAAGCAGTGAGAAGGCCATGATTCACCATCATGGCTGGAATTCAACATAGTGAAGACAAACCCAATCGTGTAATGTGTGCTCGATCAACGTCATCAAGACTCTGCAATAACTCTCCATATGGTGGGTAATGTAATCTGAATGCAATGTCACCAAAGACCTCCTGCATGCACAATAAGAAGTGACACACGAAACAATCAGTATCAAGTTGAAACGATGCATCAAAATGAATTAAAATGCAATTTTTGAGCGTGAAAAAATATGACTGTCATAGGATTTCATGCAAAATTCGTGAAATCCTTGAAGCCAACACTTTAGAGATAATATTATCAAAAGAGTTACATAGGCTGATAGGTTTGAATTGGTCCATAGAATCCACCCCTACCACCTTTGGAATAAGCACTAGGAAAGTGGAATTGACCTCCTTGAGAAGACTTCTTACACCAGAGAATTCTTGCACTGCTTTGGTAACATCCTATTGAACCATATTCCAGAGCATCTAAAAGAAAAAAGATAGGAACCCATATGGGCCTAAGGACTTGTCAGCTGCAAGAGAAAAGATAGCCTACTCAACTTCTTGAGGGAAGGGAATAGCCCCAATCATTGCATTCTCCTCAGGTTGGATCAGAGTTGAAATATTTGATATGATTTCCAACTAATCATGTTGCACAAGATTAGGGTCTTTTGCAAGAAGATTAGTGAAGGTAATTGCCTAAAAAACTATTTTATTTTATTCTTCCATAATAACTTCCCCCTTCTTGATGTTGCTAATTCTGTTATGCACTTTGTGCTTCAAAGTAGAGGTGTGGAAGAACCTAGTATTTTTGTCCCCCTCTTTCAACCAGACAACACTCGATCTCTATTTCCAATAGGCCTCCTCTTGACTAATAACACTATTTAGAAAGGATAGTTTTTTCACCTCCAACCTCTCTTCATTATACCCATCCTTCTAAATAGCATCCTATATGATGACTAGTTCCTCCAAGATCTGAGATTTGGAATGAAAAATATTATAAAAATCAGACTTGTTCAACTTTCTAATGTTCAACTTAACATTTCTTAGTTTCTTAGCTACCTTGAACATATCAAACCCCTCTATATGGATATTCCACCATTTTGAGATACAAAGAGAAATATCTAGGTTGGAGGTCTACCATTTCTCAAATCTAAAAGAAAATTACGTTTGATATTAATTGGGTCTAAAGTGAGAGAAATGGGTGAAAGATTAGAACAAGTCCTGGCCATTAATGAAGTATTGCAATTATAAGAAGACAAACAATCTAAAGAGATGTGAGCCCTATCCAAATGAACCTAAATGCAATCTCTTCCCACTCTTCTATTAGACCAAGTGAAGAGACCTCCCTAAAGGTCAACATCTAGAAAAACCAAATCATTGATAAAGTTGAAAAGGTCCAACCTATTGTTTAAATCCCTATTTTTCATCTTCCCTTAAAGGTGTGTTGAAGTCCCCCAACCTTGCAAACACAAGTTAGGGACCTTTCAAGCATTTTGCAGGCCCAACATTGTCCAACCAAATTTCAAGTCCTCCTTCCCTGGGGTCTACCTAGATTTTGATGGGCCCTCATTCCCTGAGGGAACAATATTCCCTTGGTCTTCCTCTTCTTAGTAGGCCCCAGAACCCTTCTCTACTCTATCTTGGACATAACCACCTGATGCTGAATTCAAATTTCCTATCTCTTTGATTTTCGCTTTGACACTCGCTCTCTCAACACATGCCATTACAATTTATCCACTTGTTGTCCATGTTATTCCAAAATAGATGTACTGTGTTTTGGGTGAGTGACTACCTCACATTTTGACATACTTATTAGGAACTATAGGTGAGGAAGTTAGCTTGAGCGGCTATTTGGTCATTTCCCCATTTTATGTAAATATGTTTTTGAATAATTTCTTAAGTTTTTCAAACTCTTTCTTAGCTAGAAATATTGACAAATAAAACCATTCTAATTTAAATTTAATATTTTTTGTACACATTCATTTGAGGTCTTATATATGGATATGTTTTGAAATAGTTCTTCCAATCCACTACCCCATTAATATATGTTATATGTTATAAAAGAATATATATGATTTTATTTTCTACACTATTTTAATTTTAATAATGATTAAATAAATATATTATTTATAAATATTATTATAAAATAAGTAATTTTAAAATCAATTTTTAAATATTAAATATTAAAATTATAATTAATTGTTTGACATATACTTGCCACTAGTGACATGTGCAATTCCCCAAAATTGGCTCATTGCCATGATACCAATTCTGGTCTATTTCTGATCAATCTTAAGTCCTATTTTAGTAGGCAAATTCTTATTCTGCTACTCGCTACTTGACTTAATTGTCAGATGCAGAAAACCCTAATCTGCATTCATCATGCTTATTATTTAATTCCTATAGTATTTACTCATATTAATCACATTAAACCTATTGATTAATATTTAATTTAATTATTAAGTACTTATACTTTAATTAAATTAAATGATATCCTAAGGCTAATGTACTATGGAATTAAATTTATTTAATTGAATAAATATGCCTATTTTAATTAATTAAACAAAATTATTTAATTAAATGGAGAACTTACTTCTAATTAATTAAAAAAAAGTTATTTAATTAAACGAGAAGTTATTCCTAATTAATTAAATGAAGTTATTTAATTCAATAAGAAAAGTGCCTCTAATTAATTAAATAGAATTATTTAATTAAATGAAAAAGGTAATTATGAGAGCATATCTCATTTTATTAAATTAAATATCTCTCCAAAATCTCTCTTCAGTTCAAAAAGGAAATTCCAAGTTCACTGCTAATCAAAATAGAAGTGACCCAGATCACTTGCTTTTACACTAAAGTCTATCTGAGTTGACTGGCTCTTACACTTAGATCTGAGCCAGTTAACTCCCTTTTATTTGGGAATCTTTTGTTATGACTGAACTTCATTTTCAATCCCGACCGTTGATTGAAATCGATCTCAACCGTTGATGGGTTCCAGGAAAGTCTATTTAAGAGACCCTCATTTCCTCATTATAGAGGTTTGAATTTGAATAGTATTGAATTGCTGTCGAATTGAGTACTCAACTTTCTAGCTTTCATATTGTTATTTTATTTAAATTCTCATTTAAAATAACAATTCATACATTTAGATTAATGACTTTTATTTCCTAGATTAATTGCTTGCACTTAATCTAGATTACTCGCATATCATATAGATTAGTCACATTTTCTTTTAAATCCTTCATTCTTAGAGGGTCTGGTTGCTTAACACCTCAAATCTGAGGATATATAACAAGATTTTCCCTTTAGATAGAAGGCAACAAGTCACTTTGTCCGTTGATTTTCAGATGAACAATCCAATGTTCGTTCCGGGATGAATCCGCAAATAAGGACCGTGTTGAAGTGTGTGTGTTAGCATAGCCCACATTTTCACATATACAACATGTTTTGATATTTGAATTTTATATGAATTCTTGAAAAAAATACAAGAATTCTAAGGATATTAGATTTGAATATAAGTTTTTATTTAGATTTGCCACTAGCTCTATATTCTTGCATGCAATAAATTATGATTATAATAATATTTTGAACATCCTTATGAATTATTGGTGGTATTTCATTGTGAGTAAAAATTATAATTTTTATAGCATTTTGAATACCATCCTAAGTTATTAGTTGTGAGTAGATCTTTATTTTAGGCTTTTAAGAATTCTACTTTCGACTAAGGTGAAATAATCATCTAGAGAAGGATATCTCTAGTCTATATGTGTGTGTGTACATACATACATACATACATACATACATACATACATACATACATACATACATACATACATAGATATATATATATATATATATATATATATATATATATAATAGCTTTGTACATAGATGGAAATCAAAACTACCAACAAACCCAAAAGAGATTACATGGTATAGAATGATGATTGTTTGTAAGTAAGTTATATATTGCTACAACAATATATCATTTATAAGTTAGGAGGTAATTATGTATTCCAATTTGTAAAAATTGAGATACTTCAATTTAATGCAAATAGTAATTTTAAAAAATGTATGATATGCTTTCAATGACCCCTAAAAAACCTAAGATTTTTTTTTTCAATTTTTGTGCCGAGTTAAAAATCAAAGAGAACTGTATATGTTAGCTAATAGACTATTATAGGTTAGAGTACCATTGGATTAATCATGTTTCACGTTGGCAACTTTTACGAGTAGAACAAGGTGATTTTTTTTTGCAATTTGGATGTAGAAATTTGTGTTCATGAAATAATGTAACAACCACCTAAGTCACTACTTTTCTTATGTTCAATAATCATTAACTTATTCTATCAATCATTTTCCATTTAATTTAGAAGTGTTGATTATAAAACTCCTCCGTTCTCCATGGCCACAACAACTTGATATCACATACAATCCATACTTACTTGTGATAGTTTTTTAGTTTGCATAACTAGGTTCATCCCTAGACCCAAACTTAAGCCTCAAGAGACCACTCCTAACAACCCTACCTATGTATCCTCTCATGGGAAATCAAAGGCTTTATAGTTTTTTAATTAGAGAGAGCTTACTCTTTCTTCGTAACAAGACCTTTGATTTCTTTAATCATGTCAATTATTTAAGGGATTATAAGGAATTGATCCCATCCCATAAAAGATATTGATTGTCATTAGGTGATAGTTCCATACCCATCCTTATCAGTAATCTATATACCAACTCCATGCATACACATGAGGATCATATAAAAAATCACACACATGGCAATTATCTCAAGCATATGTCTCATATACAATAGATTAGCGCATACACACCATGAGTACACAAGTTGACTAGCTTTCCATACGTCACATATATAGAAATTATATTTGACATGTACCACTATAAAAATAGTGACCAACTGATAAATGAATTATGATACAATAAATATGGGTTCATATAAGCATTATAAAGAATATGATATTTGGCTCATTATCAATGGCTAATCATCCCTTGTCCATAGTTCATCCTAGAGAACATATTGTTATATTATACTTTACAACATGGTTCACACTCCTTTTCTTGGTCTTTCACACTAGAAAATACATGGGAAGAGGCTTTGGTGTATCTTTTACTACACAAGGATTTGTCCTCAACCCAATAGAGTGAATTAGACCATTTTACATCAACTAATCTCAAAGGCATACCCTCAAGCTAGTCTAAAAACTACCTACCTATTCATCATTAGAATTTATCTTCTTTGTAGTCCATCAGACAACTTAGAAATGAGGACAATCATTTTTGGCTTAAAATTGGCCCCCATGCCCACATGGTCCTAGTGGAATCAATACAATCTCCTATATCAATGTGAGTATACCTTACCTACTTGCAACTAGCGATAAATATTTGTTAACTTTGAGATATGGTGAACAATGTACTGATATAATATGCTTCTTGAACAATATCAATCTCAAGTAGATAATATTATCTTATGTAGGTCATAGAATTTAACTCTTGATGATCATCTTGGATAGAGTAGTATAGTCTACATGTTAGAGGAATACAAACCTCTACCTATGCCATCACAGGGTCCTAACTCCATTTGTAGTTATAAAACTCAATGTATGTACTTGGATTAGTAGTATAATTGAAATAAAGGATCCTAATTCAAAACAATTAGATTGAAATTGAATGATATAAAAGGTCATAGACAAATTCTTGTATGTCTAAGCTTAAATATCTTAAACACATGAAAATTATGTAGATCCAATTCATTAGGACCTTGACTTGTCACACAATATTAGGTATATGTTGACTATACAATAGTCAACCCAATTCATTTCCTTCACTTTCTATTCAAGCACATTATGTACATGAAATACAACTTATAAATTTTATAACTTATCATAAGCCTTATTATCCATTTTGGTCTCAACAAAAGCATGTTATAGAATAAATATCAAGCAAGGGATAAACTAATTCTAGAGTTACCTTCCCTCACCCCCAATTATTAAATCCTCCCCTATGTACTTAAGGATACAAGGGTATCATTCACCCAATTTTGGCCTATGTTTTGACTTCCAAATAGGTCAAAGTCACATTTAATTATCCTTACAAGGTTTCTCAAAGGACACCTACACCTAGGTTCCCATAACGAAGATTCCCTTGGGTACTATTTATTACTCCATTTATAAATGATACCAATAGTTACTATTTCTTAACAAATAACATGTAAAATTCTAATAGCACTTAGGAACCTATATTAGAAATCTTCCCTTAAAGATACTATGTCTTGCATTAGATCCTTCTTGGTATTATTTATAAAAAAACTCAAATTCCTAAGGCCTTCATTATCAAATTAAGTGTGAATCTTATTACTCAACATGAACTGCATTGGTTTACTAAAGCATACTAAAAATAAATTTCATTTTAAATTCACCTTACAGATTCACTCAATAAAGAGTCTTATACTCAAGGGATCAATATCTTGTAGTCCTATAAAGTCATTAAATCCTCAGGTTTATATTTGAAAAGCCTAATACATCAAGTTACCATTTTTTCAAAGAAATGAGTGATACTTGAGTTATATACAAGATGGTATCTCTATATCCTTTAGAGACTCGTATAAGGATAAGCATTGGATAATAAAAAGAACAATTGAACCTATCAATTTTATTTCCTTATTCATATATTGAAGATAGTACACAACTTCTAATACCCTAATAATAATTCCATTAATTTACTTAGCAATGTGAACTATGTGTTTTTCATATTCGTATCTTGATCTTTCCTCATTTAATTGTAAACTGGAAAAGTCGTCATTGTTCTATTATGAGGAACTTGTAAAGTTGTAGAATTTTAGGCAAGTTAGTAACATGCATTAGATCTTGTTAATACTTATCAAATTTATATGATATAAAAGGTGGTTGATAGAATCCAATTATAATACAAAAAAATGATTACATTATATTAAAAAATCTTTAGAAGATTTTCGAAAAAAAAAAAAATATAGAAAGATTTAGAAGGTTTTTGATTCACAAATTTGTATTATAGGTTGTACAATCTAGATAAACTTACACTGGTGATGTAGACAATAAACAGGTTCAAATTTAAAATTATTAAAATAAATTATATTATACATTAAATATTACAACAATAAATATTAGTATGTAAGGTGTACAATACCTATTTTCCTAACATTCTTCCACTTGTATAGATTGCATAAGGGTCCAAAAATATCCAAAATAATATGAAAAAAGGAACAATCTCTCTAAAAATATATAACATCACATATTAAGTGCTCCATTTGAGAATCTTGCAAAAAATGTGTCCACCATCTCACACATGAATTCTTCCATGCTTCATTATGTCATTGTTACGAGACATGTCTAAGAGGAAATCCAAAAAAAAATCACACAACCTATATAAGAAATGAATCATAAGTCAAGTATCAATTGACATCCCAAATACAAATACTAAATACAAAGGTATCAATATCCCTGTTACCTAGGGTTTTTAAACCCTAAGTATTTCCCTCCTGCTATGTGGAAAGGTATTAAAAAGAAAGATAAAATCTTTTAAATCAATAATTTATTAATTATTTTTCTTTATATAATATTTAATTCCTAAAGAGTTAAATATTAGTATATGTAAATGTAAAATAATTAAATGTCAAATTAATCTAAAATAGCATTAATCTTTCACATAGTTGATTCCACAAGAATTAATTATTCATTATATAACCATTAAGTAAGAGGGAGTGGATTAAATTTTGAAGAGGAATGTAAAATAATTAATTCTTGATAGAATTAATTATTATTATAGTGTGGATTAAGGTTTGTGAAATTAAAGTGGGGATATAGAAAATGATTCTAAAATAATTAATTCTTTAATAGAATTAATTATTATAGTAATGTACTGGAGAAGTTGAAAGAAGAGTTCAGTAAGAAGTTGGGTAGTTGCCAAACTTCTTGGCAAAAAATTATTCAAAGGTTGGAAAGCATTTGTAATGGGTTCTTTTCTTTTTCCAGAGTGGGAGTGCTACAGTTGCTGTATAGGGAGAAGACAATTCTGTTTTGTGACAGGGGAAGGAGCTTTGTCTTATGCAGATTGATTGTAATAGGGGATAGAGAAATATTATTGTTGTTTTATCATGCTTTTGAAATAAAGAGGGATATAAATGTGTTTGATTTTGTAGCCATATACATTTGTGTTTTTGATTTAGAAGGATTTTGGAGTTCTTTTGTTTCTATTTTAGATACAGTCCTTTATTACTATGTTGAACGTGATATATGTACTAGCTCCTCAACCTACATTTTCTCAGCATCAGTTCTAGTTTCATATTTCAATGCTTTGAAATTTGACAAGCTTGAACCTACATCCAATTGCTTTAATCTCTCTTCAAATGTGAGAGAAGGCTTGTTGAATACAACTTCCTTCTTTCCTTTCCTAGTTCTTCTTATGAAGACTGCCTGAGGTTTGGTGATAATTACCTTGCCTTTCTTCTTCATAGAATCTGCCTCTTTCTCAGATTCCTCTTCTTCCTTATCATTTGGTTCATTTTCTTCTTCATCCTCACCTTTTCCCTTGATTAGCATTAGAGGGCCATATGTAGTTTTCAATTTTGCTATCTTCCTATTGCCCTTAGTGATAGCCTGAGGAAGCTTGATCTCAAGTTCAATTCTGGCCTTTGCTTCATCATAAGTTCCAAAGGCAGGGATGTTAGGAATAGCTGGTTCATTCACCAGTGCCTCAATGATGTCTTTTTCTTCATCAATATTTAATTCATAAGGCATTGGTTTTACCCATGCCACTCGGGGTATGACTACCTATATGTACACTTTATCACAGTCAACCATGAAACATATGTCACCTTTATAATCCTCAACAAGCTTAGGAGGAATTCTGAACTTGTTTTTCATCCTTTCCTTGAAGTCTTCAAAATAGTTATCCATGACTTTGTCAAAAATTTCACCCATTTCTGCTATAAACTCATTAATCTGATATAGAATTGGAACATCTTTTCTCCACACTATAGATCCTTTGGATGGGAAAAACTTTTATACCTAAAAGAACAAGAAAATTAACAATGAGCCAAATTTACAAGGGTTATTTTTTGAAGTCCTAATACTTTCCATATTCTTGTTTAACTATTTTGATAGTAAGTCTACTAGGTCATATTCCAAATTTTTCTTTACTACCTTAAATGCTAAATCCACAGCCTCACACGGTACACTATTCAATCTCCTGGAACTGTATAGTTTATATGCAATTACATGAATGCCAAACTTGAGTTCCATGTTAGATACATTATTAATCTTTAGTCCTCTTCCATCCCATTTTGCTAGGGTTTTCTTTTGCAACTCATTTTGACCTAGGGTTTTAGTGGTTTTGGCTTTGCTGAGCATAGGCAAACCCCTGATTTTATGAATCATCTTCTTGGTTATCAATACAGGTTGCTCCAACCACAAATGACCGTTGTGTGCATGGCTCAAAACATATCTCACCCATTTAATTTGGAAATTCCTTGGTAGGTGCGGAATGTGGGTCAAGCCTTTTTCTTCTAAGTGCTTATGCTCAGGTTTTAGGGCTCCATCAACACACAATTGTCCTAGGGAATTGTCCATATCTAATGTACCAATTTATTGAACAGTGCATTTGAAATGAGTGCAAATATCATTAATAAGAAGTACCTTAGGTAGAATTTGCGATTGAGCTCTGTGTGGGTCAAGTGATTCAGCAATTGCGAGCACTAGTTTGAATTTTGGGGCTTTCCATTTGACTCCTTTCACGAGCATTTCAGAACCCCTCTTCGCCTTGCTGCTGCTAGTTCTTGCAGATGCCATTACTGTTCGGTGGATGATAAATTCTTCAAACAAATTCTTTGCAGGAAATTTGCTTCAAATCGTTTGGAATCACTAGCATGCAACTGGAAATCTCTTAGCTCTAAGTATTCTAAAGTCATGGTGAAAAATGAAATTGAATTCTACCCTTTTGATGGAAATACTATCATTAATGCTTGGTATGAAGGTCGTTGAGATGACATAGTACTTTCCAGTCTATCATTGATTTACTTGGTAAAACCTTGCAACTCGATGGTCAAACAAAATCTTTGATACTCCTGACCTAGCTCGGTAAGGTCTTCAGCCAACCTTTCTCAGTAGATGCAACACGGTGAATGATAACTTTTCTTTGATCCTTGTATCTGAAATACTGATTTGATCATTTGCACTCTTTCACTCTGGAACTGCTTAAGATACGGCTTGAAGATGCAGTTCTTGATTCTTCTTAAATCTAATTGGAAATGGTGGAATCACCCACTTCTTGAGTGACATGACCATCATTTGAACTATCTTGCTCGATAGATTTAGGAATCCACTGTTGTCTCCTCTACTTTCAAATGTTATCAGCTTTAGCTTTTTTTTCATCTTCAATTCTTCCAATATTCATGCAATTCTTCGCTATATGACCAACTTCAGTACATGTATAACATCTTATGGTTGTATCCTTCTTCCTTAGGTGATGTCTTGCATAGTTTATCCCAATGTGTCCATATTCTCCATAATAGTGATACCTGCACCAAGTATTGTAGTCCCAACCAAATATTGCTTTGACAATTTGTTCTATTGGATTGAATGTTTTCGATTTGCATTCAGATGCCTTGTGACCTTGTTTCTTGCATTTGTGACATTTGCCTTCAAATTTTGGTTTTTCTTTGCATTCATTAGCTTTGTGACCATGCTGATTGCAGTTGAAGCATTTACCATTGAATTTTTCCTTTCCATTACTCCAACATTTTTTTGATGTATGACCTATCTTGCCACATTGATTGCAAGTGGGCCTTTGATTCCTTTGGGCACCTTGTTTGGAGGTTTTACCTTCTTCCTTATAACCAAGTCCAGATTTACATTTTTATCTATGAAGATTTTGCTCACTTAATTGATTTAATTGAGTCATGTCTGTTTGAGATTTCATCATTCTTTCATTGATTTTCCTTTCAGTGATCAAGTCATTTTCCAAACTTTCATTGATTTGTCTTTCATATCTTAGATCACTTTGTAAGCTTGCATTGATTTGTCTTTCAGTGATTAAATCATTTCTCAAACTTTCATTCTCAGATCTTAGATTCATAATTTCTTCATTTGCATTAGATAGTTGACCTACAAGATCTTCATGCTAAAGGGATTGATTATTTCTTGCCTCTAAGTCTTCATTTGCCTTGTTTCTCTATTCCAAAACTTCACATAGCCTGATTGATTAGATTTCTTGTTCTCTTTTAAGCTTTCTTACTTCTTCCTACAAAGAACCATTCTTTGCTAGGAGTTCCTTGATTGCTTCATTAGCTTCATTTGAACTGCTTGATGGTAAAAGGTCTTCAATCTTTTCTTCAACATATTGATGATCATTCATTTGTCTTGCAAGTTCCTTCCTTTTCTTTAGAGATTGAGAAAGATGCTCCTTTGCTTCTTTGAGTTGAGCCATGGCCATTTCCAGATCTAGCTTTTCATTTTCAATAGATTTGTCAAGTCTGAATATCTCCATTGTCCTTGATCTTTGCTCAAGTTGTCAAGCTTTGTCTTGAGAACCAAAATGCTCTAATACCAATTGTTGGAAATAATCAAGACTAGCTAAGTTACTGAGAGGGGAGGGGTGAATCAGTAACTTAAAAAACTTTAAATCAATTCAGCACTAAAAGCATTAACCATTTATTTATTTAATTTACTATATGCATGGAAAGATAAACATTCATAACACATGAACACAATGATTTGGTGACCCAGAAACCTTCCAATTAGAAAGTAAAATTGGGGTGGGGATGATGCCCATAAAACTTCAATACTGCAGCATAAAGTTGGCCTATTAAGGCTTACAATGATCACTTCTGGTGATCTGCCCTATTAGGAGCAATTAGGACTGCTAGATCCACCTTGTTAGAGGATTTACAAACATACAGTAAAGTATGCACTCTGTTAGGAGATTTACAAAAAGACTGTTAAGTCTACCTTGTTAAAGGATTTATAAATTGATTCACCTATTAGGATGAAGCAGTGGATCTGCTTACAACTATTTGCTGATAAGATCCGTTTTTGCACTAATCACCTGATATGATAGATATAACTTTTCTGCTCCTATGTTGACCTTTCTATATTCCTTTTACTTTGCTACTGATTCACTTTCACTATTCTCAAAATATAGCAATACCTTCTTCACATGTGAACATCACTCTCTTTATATTTTCATATCCATCCATACTGCAAATGATATCATACATTACATATATACCATTCCAATATTTACAATTGCAAGGTCGACCAAAACTAAGTGAAAAAAATATTACAAAGTCAGCTAGATAGTATAAAACTCGGGTTACTCAAGTTGACTTGGTGACCTTCTGATACATGGCATCCACTATGTTACTCGGCATCGTCATGCACTTGGTAGGAGTAGAGGCTCAGTTCATACTAGCCACACAACATTGCTTGGAACTCGGTAACCATTGGTGACTCAGTAGATATAGTGTCACTCAGTAGAAACTAACTTCTTTTTTTGCCTTGCTTTACTCAGTAAACACTTAGTCCTTCATTTACCTTCTTCACTCAGTAAACACTGAGTCATTCGTTTACCTTTTTTACTCGATAAACATTGAGTCCTTCATTTACCTTTTTCACTCAGTAAACACTGCTGAACTTACAAGGTAACCATTGGATGCTCGGTATAAACTGTAGACTAAGTGATGAGCTAGATAAGCATTCAAAATTGAATAAGTGTTTGCACTAATGACAAATATATCATAATTCCAACAATATGTAATCTTGTGGTTATGTATTCATGCTTTTGTATAATGATCTTTGCAACTCTTCCTGTCTCTTCTGTAATGTAGAAAGTCAAATAGGTGATCATAGGGTTATTTCTTTGCTTTCTCTCTTTAGGTGTTAATCTGATAATCACATTCATTCCATATTGATGGATGAATGTCAGAAAACCCTTCATGTCTTTAGGTTAAAGACATAAGCATATATCAAATTCATTGAATATCTTTATGAGGGAGCTGTACCTCTTAATTCAAAGGAAGATTATCAATAAAATGATAATCTATCCAATTGTTAGTGCATTTTGTTCATCTTTTGAAGCATATTGAGTTAGTGTTTGCATTTCTATCTGAAGGACAAAACTATTTACTAACAATCCCAAACACAAAAATGCATTGACAATAATCAAGAACCAATATCCTTTGTTTATAACATTCACATCAAATACTAACACTTTTAACTATCTATACCTCCAAGATATATAAAACATATCAAGTATCACAAAACATATGAAACTTGTAACATGAAATTGTTGGAAATAAAATAGGGAAGTAAAATCTTAGAGGGAGAGGGTGGGGGTGAAGGGTGAATAAGTATTTAAAACTTTCAACCATAAAAACATTCACTACATATCCATCTCACAATCTATGCATATAAACTCAAATACCAAATTAAGCATATACATCCATAGCATGAAATATTCAACACATGTATGACACAATATATTTGGTAACCTAGAAACCCTCCAAGGAGAAGGTAAAACTGGGGTGGGGATGATACCCAAAAATCTTCACTACTACAGTAGTAAAGTGTATCAAGTAAAGGTTACAATATTTTGATCATAAAATATGATTTACCCTATGAAAGGTCTGCCCTATTAAAGGCTTACAAGATTGTTAGATCTTACCTTGTTAAAGGATTTCAACACCCTATTAGAAGTGTGCATGGTAAGAGGACTTTAATTTACAATGAAGTAAGCACCATGTTAAAGGATTTATAATATCCTATCAAGACTACTCCGTTAAGAGATTTAACTGATTCACCTATTAAAATGTCTCAACAATGATCCTTCTATTAGCACTGTATTGCTTGATGTTAGATCACATCTTTTCAAATGTATACTTGATCCCTTTTGATCAGATGTATCATAGCTATCTTTTGATTCCTTTCCTCTATTCTGCTCTAACTAATTCTATAATGTAACTCAAATTATAACTCCTTAGTCACCATGAATTCTTTTTTTGCATATGCAAATTTCTATCCTTTCTCCTTACACATTCATAAAACATTTAGGGTTTGTCCTCCTTTAGAAGACCTAGGTGACTTAGGGTTAGGTATGAATCAACGATTGTGATTCACCCATATTTCCACTTAAACCTTCCCTTTTTTTAATTGGATGCATGTAATGCATAGGGATTCACAATTAAGATTTGTCCTTATCATCAAAGATCGTAAAATAGTCCTTAAGTTAGCCAAAAAATAGTTTACATACATGTTTGCATCATTACAAACATCTATGTCAAAACTGTATAACTTGGAACTTGAAGTCCCTAATGCTCAACATTAACTGCCACTTCAATGTTGTAACTTTAATCTGAATGACTCAACATCCATAGATCACTCCAAATTTGAATAGCTCAGCACATATTATCTGCTCGGCACTTGAGTGACTCGACACTTACTAGTTACTTGGCACACACTAAATATCTGTTGCTTGACATAGACTATCTGACAACTTATGTTCATCATATATTACTTGTTTGGCATGAACTAAGTAAATGACTTAAGAATATTGTCACTCATATGTCAAAAACAATCTAAGATTAACAATCTCCCCCTTTGACATGAGTGGAAAAATACATGGTCATGCATGAATAACTCTAGCCTTTCAAGCATAACTCAGGTGATATCCATTTACATACAAAATTTCAAAAAATTCATAATTTATGGAAAAACTTATGACTCATCAATCATACCTCAAAATTCAATAACTCCCCCTGAGTTGATTGTGTTGTTCTATATTTGAATCAAAATCATTACTTATGCTGAGTAGATTCACATTAGCTGATCTATGTACTCTATTTTTGTCATTGACTCCTCTTTTCCTCAAAAATAGTAGGTCCCCAAAAATATTATCTCTCCATCATCTCTCCCATAATTATTTCTCCCCCTTTTTGACATTGATGTCAAAGGGTTATACACTTATAGTGTGTTTGTCCAAAAATGATTTGTGGTCCTCAAGCATAATTTTCAAAGCAACATCCCAATTTTTACAAGCTACCTCCAATGATTTGACTTGGATGGACAACTTGGCAGCAAGGTGAAATAAGCCTTCATTAGTAGAAAGATGTAGATCTTTCTTCATGAGTGTTTCAACAAAGGCTATTTCCTTGTGTAATATCTCCATATGTGAAGCCAAGATAAACTAGATGCTGATAAGTTTAGCCTTAATGTTTGCTTCATCTGTATGTAGCACTACTAACTAGCTCTAGGAGTTTAGGAGATTCCTAAAATGTTTCTCACTTTAGGCTTGAGACTTTGGTAGAGTTATACCAAATGATTATATATGACTCTCCAAACTCAGAATATGACTCTCGGTTTCTTATGTGAAGAGTGTTGGATTGCACAATTTAGTGTACAAAGAGAAAATGTTCACTATTACCTTCTTCAAACTATCAATTTTGGTTGCTAACTCAACCTATGATAGTGTAATAGCACTTGATATCTTTTCATTGACCTTATTCTAAAACTTTTTCTCAAACCATGCAAGTAATTTCTCATTGGAATCTAGGTATTTTTCATTGACCTTCTCAACTAAGCTAGTTAGTTGCTTTATGATAGGCTTGGTTTCTATTGGGTGTTCATTTTGTACAAGGTCAATGATAGGAATCCATAGTGTAATTCCTCTCTTAAAAAACAAATCTTTTTTATGGATCCACTCCAAGGTTCAGTATTTGTCTTGTGACGTACCAAAATCCACTCAGTAGAAGATAAATGTGAGTGTTCACAAGGAGGCCTCTGCTAGTTCTAAAACTTTTTTATCTCAGAATCGAAGTGAATCTGTCTACTATCTCAAAATATCACACCAAAAGAACAATATTTTTTTGTATTTTCTGTATTTCAATGAATGCAACTCTAACAATGCAGCTACTATGAGGTGCTATTCTAACAAAGGGTTAGCAAAGAAAATAATGAAACTGAAAGCAAAATAACGTGAAATCAAATGACTTGAAATTGAAATTCTTAAATGGACATAAGCTACAAAACACAACACGTTGCGAGTTAAACCTTTAAAGAAATTAGTAGGAAACCAATGAAAATAGGAGCAACACTTCCTAGAATCCACTAATGCAATCATTAGTGAGAATCTTAACAAATTGAATGATGTTTCACTCCTCATCAAATCGCAAGGCCATGGAGAGTGTGCTCATGCAAGAAAAAAAGCTATGTAGATACAAATTGGGTGATCTCTTCTCAAGCTCGTTACGTCAGCACAATTCATATATCTGTAGCAAAATCTAGAACTAAAAGATCACACAATGAAAAAAAACACAATAAACCTTTGGCTCAATCACAATCTCATGAATAAAATTCACAAAACAATGACATATTCAGGCAAGAATAACTACACTCCGAATGCTAGCACCAAAAACATAATTTTATTGCATAATAACAGTGGCCCTCATTACATATTACAATAGGGTATTTATAAGAAATCATCTCCTCAATTTGTGTTGAGAGTGAGAGATATCTTCATGCAATAAGATGCTTTTAAATTAATAAAACAAACTACTTATATACAAATTATCTATCTAACTGGTGCTTAGTAGAACTCCATCCATTTTATATTCATTAATTGGATGCATGAGCCTTTACATGTTAAAAAAAAAAGAAATTATGAGAGAAAATTATGTGAAAGCTTTGAGTCAAAGTGGATGTTTCTCGAGATGCACAAATTAGAAGCTGATCCTTTACAGGGCATTAGTCAGAGTTAAACTACCGTCAGAATGCATTTCTGATGCATGGAAAGCTCTATTTTTGGAACTAGTAGTTTACTGTCAGCGCACCTCTAGAATTATAGAGATGTGAAGCTATGGACCTATGTACCTATGAAGCTATGGACCTATGGAGTTGCATAGCTATGAAACTATGGACCTTGATAGGATCAAAAATCTCAAAATTTCACTAAGTGTCAAAACTGAAATTCTAGCATCTGGGTTTTGTTCTTCTTCATCCCAAAGGAATGTTTGGATGTTTGCCCTTGAATTTCTCTATAATATCAGTGATTTTGGACACATATAGTAAATTTAAAGCCTCATATTTTCCCTTGACCTTTCATCTATAATTTTCTACCTCGATTCGGGTATCAACAAAATCCCCAAGTTTGGTATCGAATTCTAACAATGCTTCCTTAATTTTGAAGGCTTGTTAGATGTCCTCCTCATCATCAAATTACACAAAAATCTTCTTAAAATTCTCCACTACTATACCTATAGGTAGCAACCTCTCTCATTCCTCATGTTCAAAAATATCCAAACAAGCATCGATATAGTGCCTCTTTGCTTCCAAAATTTGCTCTTGGGCTTGATCCTTGAGCCGATGAATTTCATCATGTAATGTTTCCATTACTTTATTGCTATCTACTATATTTTCTATCCAATCATCAATCATATCTAATTCATCTCCCGTATATACATCAATCAAAACTTGGTACCTTTTCCCCTTTATGGCTTTTAGAGTATGTAAATCTTTGGTCCAGGTCCGTACTTCATCAATAATGCTGAAGTCTTGCTTCAAAATTTCCACCATTTTATTCACATTTTCTTGTGTAGTGTGCAGAATCTTTAGGTTTGTTGAGATAATCACGACTCCTTTCTCCTCAAAACTCTCCTGCCATTACTGACAAGCTCTCAAAAATGGATCCATATGGACTGCTCCCCCTTCTCTAAGAATAGTATTCAAGGTCTCCTTAGGGAACTCAAAATCAAGAGGACCAATGACTTTGGCCAAATATCCCTTTAGGATTTCAACCTACCTTCGATGTGCTTGGATTTCCATTTCATCCTACCCCATGTTCTTCATGATTTCTTTAATTCTCATGGTCACCATTAATCAGGATGCATCTCGTGTGGGTTTTCCCAATATGAAATTTTTCAATTCATAATCCTTGGGACCAAGGCTTTCTACGTCTGTATCTCTAGGAGGAATAGCTACCTGTGCAAATAACTCTAGGCTATTTTGTGTACCTGTAACAAATGCCAATCGTATTGCCTCACGTGCTGAGGACTTAGGTTTATTCAAAATTTATACAATCTCATAAATGTCTTCCTTCAAAGCTCAAAATCTAGGTTTGAAGCTTCTTATCACTTCCTTTTGTAGCCACCTTAGAGTGTGTTCAGCTAGAGGTCTTCTTATTGAGGATGAAGGAGTATGTTCTGCAACTTCCTTCCCCTTATCGCTCCTCCTTGGAGTTGTTTCCATCTGTGAGGGCTCTCCTTCTATTTTCTCAGTCTTAGTGGACCCTATATCTTGCACCTCAGTGTCCCTCAAAGGTGATTGGGAATATTTGACTATTTGTCTCGCCTTAGACACTTCATCGATTGCCCTTTGTTCTAATTGCTCCTCTTGAGACGGTTCCTTCTAAATTTGTTCTTCTGATCCTGGAAGTGAAGGAGTAACCAAACCTTTATCTACCACTGTAACTTGTGGTGGAGATGGGGGTGCAAGATCAGAACCTTGTGTGCCTAGTGGTATCTATGTCTAGCCTTCTTGTTGGGATTTCCATGTAGGAGTATGCCTAATCTTGCCCTCAATCAACATCATTCCCATAGGCATGAAGTCAAAAATAGACATTTTAAATACATCGTCCCCTTCTTCACTTTGCTCATCTACCCACTATTGCACTTCATCTTTTGAAGAAGAGAATTGTAAGGGTCTTGCCTAAGTGGATGGTGATATGCTCAAGGTACTCCTTCTCCTTTCTTCCTCCATGGCTCTAGCTAGCCGAGTTCTTCTTTGTATGGGCACTTCTTCCTCTTCATCTATCTCCTTTTCTTCCTCTTCTTCTTCTTTTGGGATGGTTTTAGGAATAGAAGGAAAAGGCACCATTCTCTTAGTCACCCTTTGCCTTTTCTTCATTCAGATCTTAATCCTCTTTTGTTTTGTGGAGGCACAAGGGGATACTAGCTATTCTTGTGTAGGAGCCATAGAAACTTGTTGAATCTCTTCCTCTTTAGGTTGGGAAGGCACAAAGGGAGATGATGGAGGGTTATCCTAGACTTGAGTAGCTCTAGTATCCTTAGACCCTTGCATTTCTTGTTCTTGTTGCTGGGAAGGTGCTTGCACTTCACCCTATTCTGCTTGAATTCTTTGCGAGGAAGTCCTCTTCCTTTTATTCTTTCTTGTCCTCTTTGGAGGATGATAGTATCCAACTAGGCAGTCAAGTTGGTATAATATTTTTGGCCTAATGGGAGATTGGAGCACAAAAGTAGGAACTATAACTTTCCTTCCTCTACCTTTCTTAGGGTAGGCTTGAGCATGGAAGACTACAATATCAGGTATGGGATCAAGTTTAAAAGGCTGCTTGATCCATTCTTTTGTCATTCTAACCACACGTCTTGCTTGATGATCAATATCATCATCCTCCTCCCTGTCAACTTTCACATTCATAATGGGTCTTTCTTTGATTTTGTTTAAGCTGAACAGGAGGTCCAACAACTCCTTAGAATCTTGTTGCCTTATTTCCTCTTGAATATTGAGATTGAGGGTCTTCTCTGCCAGATACAAAGTCATCCTATAATAATCCCTTATGCAGATATCATAGTCATTTGTCACGTTCATCCAATGATCTTCAATAGCATCTTCTTGATAAAACTCTTTTCCAACCATACTCTCCACTTTCTCTAAATTATCAAAATGTATCCTAGGGGAATTGTACTCCTTAAGGGGATAATTCTCCCATTCCCACTCAAAAGTTAGAATATCTTACTTTTTCTTTACTTGGTATGGTCCAATGATGAGAGGCCATGTCCAATAGGGTCTTCTTTGTCTCTTCACCCTTTCATATGTAGATTCAATCTGCCAGGAAATCTCCAATAGCACAAACTTGTCACTCAGATATCTGGGGAGCTTCTTGGGGTTGATAGTGGCACCACCTACCTACAGGTATGTGAATGTCTTAAACTGAATGAAATAGGCCTTGAGAGCTATTATCTGTGCTTTTTCTTCATTAGATAGCCTCTTTCCATAATCTCCTTCAATGAATCGAATGATCACAAAAATGAACGCATCATTCACAATTCTATATTCCTTGCTTTGAGTAGATAGTTTCTTCTTCACCAGTTGAGGGTAGAATATGTAAGGCCAGGCATTGGGATCCTGCATGTTGCCCTTTCTAAACAACCTAGGGTAGTCTATCGCCCTCACTGCAAGCAAGTATACTATGCAAGACATCATATAAAACTTTTTTTTGTCCTTCACCATCGTCAATTTCTCACACAAGTTTTCACTTAGTGTGGTGGCCCAATCTAATGGTATCTTTGATGTTTTAATGGTCTCAATGAAGTTGATCATGAAGTTACTAAGGTGGCCTATTGCAGATAAACCCATGACTCTGCTCAAAAGGATGATGGAGTAACCAACATCCTCCTTCATATATCCTCGAGTCACATCCACTTTGTTTGTTATCCTTCCTTGAGGAGGTCTCTCAATAAGGTAGGATGACTATATAATGTCTGTCACCTACTTCGTATGTTCCCTACACAGTCTCTCTGCTGATTCGTAGGAGAGCCTAATGAATTGATCCACTCTCGAAAGATGGAAGACCCTCTCAATGTTGTTGGGTCAAAGATCAAGGACCACTTCCCATGTCATACTTTTCACCACTCTCTCTTCAAAAAAAAAATGTTGCACCAATGTCATTACTAGTTTTGCTGATTGCACTGATATTTGATGTGATGCTGTGTTCACCAAATCAAAATGTATCAAGGATGAAACTAGATCTGATCTCTTGGTTGGTTTATTACATGTTTTCAAGAATTCCCCTAAGTCAGTGTGTCCCAGGTCAGTATCTGAGATCTTGACATAATCATCATGAAATCTTGATTTGGATGGTACACCTTGGAACTTGAAGACTACAGGCTTAGGTGCTACTCTAGATGTAGATACCATTTGATTATCTACACACAATGAATTTTTTTTTTATTAGTCAAAAGATAAGACATAAAAACTATTAAACTGAAAAAAAGCATCAGGAAACAAAAAGGTCCCCTTTGGATATTTAAAAAAAAAAAAAAAAAATATATATATATATATATATATATATATATATTTTAAATTATTAATTTTTTAAATTTTTTTTAAAAAAATTCCATGGGTACATTTATTCTTGCCATCATGGGCACGTTTTTTTTAAGAGCCCCAGTGCATTTTAATGGTGCCATGGTAGGTTTTGATTTAAGCATCATAGATATGGGCGCGCAATGCCAAAGTTGTGAATGGTGCACTATGAGTGGCATAAGCTGTGCATGAGGGTTTGCACATAGTGTAGGGGGTAGAGAGCGCATGCAATGGCGGCAAGCACGTGCGATGGTAGCGAGTGTGTGTAGTGGTGGTGCATGCATGCGATGGCGGTGAGCATCACACGAGAAGATGTGCACAGAGCATTATTGTATGTCACGTGGGAAGGGTTTTGAATGCATGTGCATGGAAGGTAGGCAATGTGGGGATGCATTGCGCTACACACAAAAGGTAGGTGGGCATGGGCAGGTGTTGGGCCACGCGTAGTGAGTTGTGGTTAGCACAGTGTTTACCTTGCATAGAGAAGACTTTGGCAGATTAAAACTCCAGTATGAAATGAAAGGAAGGGGGTTTTTATAACCCCCGTGCCAGGTTGGTGCACGAAATGCATCTTGCCTACGTACACACATGCCTGCGCATTGGGAAATTTAATTAATTAATTAATTATTTATATATATATATTTATTTTCTTTTTCTTGAAAATTTAAGACTCCTAACATTTCTAACTATAATCAACTTTCTTCTCTCAAATCTTGAACTGTGAGTCTTGGAGTCAAAAAAAGATAGGGGGTCCCCATTCCTATTAAGGAATGGGGTGTGTGTTGTGGACATCATAATAGTTTCCTCAGGTGCTGGCAGGTCAAATGCATCAAGAAAAATTTCCTTGATATCTAACAAATCTTTCTTCTACCTCTACTCCCTTTTGAGCAGTTCTTATTCCTTATGTCTTGTTAGAGCATCTTGTAGTGTGCCCATCTATTCAATAGTGATTGTTTCAAGATTAAACTTTAGTAACTCAATCACTTTGTCCAAGTTCACATCACCAAATGATGTAACTTTTGCTATCTTGGATGTTCTTGGACTCGACCTAGATGATTGTAAGGGTACAGCTTCTATGATCGACCTATGAAGAGATTGACTTGGAGGAGTAACAGTTTCTATTAAAGTCATCAGTGTTTGTATTGCAAGTTGCTCTTCAGGTTTTGTAGTCATACCTAACTCTTTAGTCTTATCTTTTGCCTTCCCGATATTTAAAGATGCACCTTGATCTTGTGCTATAGGTGCAAGAGTAGAATCCTATCTTGTTTGTGCTTGAGCTCCTTCATTTTGTTATATGTAATATTTCTATTCTCCATGTGTGTCACCTTTCTCATTTTCTTTAACCTTTTCATGTCTTGAGACTAGAGCATTTTGTACCAATGTACTAATGGTAGAAGTAGTTGTCTCCTTCCTTTGATGTACCATAATAGGTAAAGTAGTAGGTATCAATGGGAACTAAGGAGGATTTATAGATGTCTCTTGTGTTTTAAATTATTCTCCTACTAGATTCTACCAATATCTTCTTCAAATCTTCCTCTATAAGGGGATTGATGTTCTAAGTGATAGTATTAGAAACATCCTTTATCTTTATAGTATCATTGTTTATATTCAACTCATGTGGAGGACCGGCACTCGATACTAGTGTATCTTGTACACTTTGTTCATCTGTTTCTCATCCTCAACTAGTGCCTTTGTGTTTTCATGTGTTTTAGTTCCTTCCTCATGTGCAATTGTGGTAACCTCAGTTACTTGTTGTTCATATTTTTCCTCATCTACCTTAATAGATATCTGCATTGTTGTCTTGATTTTTGTCAAACCATATAGTGATTTCCAAATCTAAGTGGTCTTCTATACAACATCCTCAATATTATTTTTTAGTATGTTGAATGATCTATACTTTGGGGCAAATTTCCTTACATTTCTCTTTATTGCCTTAGCCATTGTTTTCCTATCTAATTGTGGCATCACTTGGGCAAGAGTAGTCTCTCTGATTTGTTTTTCGATATTGAGACTATATTGCTACTTTTGCTCAACTCTATTAGATAATTCCTTTGGTAGAGAGTTGGAAATCTCACTTAGAGTTTGTTTGAATGTTGCCATCATGACATATATTGTCTCCTCTACTTGGTTCATCTAACCTTTTCAAAGTTTGTTAAACTTAATATGTGTGGGACTAGATAAATCAACATTGTTCTTTATGTTCTCACATATATTGTCTAAATATGAGGAGGGATGATGACTTACCACTTTGAATTGGTTGTTGTCATTAAATTCAGTCCTCTCTTCATTAGATTTAGTTAGAGCTATGTACTTTCTCTTTGGTCTCTTCTTAGGATCCTCTTCTTTGCTAGATGATCTAGCCCTCTTCTCTTTTGGCTTTGTTGTCTCTTGAGCCTTTTTGGTAGTAGCCCTTATGCTTGCTCTAATAGTGTGAATAGTAGGTTTAGGTTTTACAACATTTCTAGTTTTGCTAATAGTTAGGGTTTTGGATTTCATCTTCTTTGTCTCAAGTACTTCACTGGCTTCTTCTTCCTCGACACCTTCTTCAATTTCTACTTCTTTTGCTTGATCTTCTCCTTGACCTTGAGTTAAGGCCAGTGGTTCTTGAGCAATTATATCTTTTTCTTCATCATCATTATCTTCTTCTTATTCTTCATTTTCCTCAGCTCCACCAAATTTTTGCTTAAGCTTCTTGACAATCTTTTTTTTCTTTCTTATAACTGAGGTAGTCTTCAAATCTATTGTTATCTTAGATTTTGCCACATCATAGTTCCCAAATGCATTAGCCTTAGTATCTACATCTTCTGCAAGTAATATTGTGATTGTTGAACAAGCTTCATCTACATTGATCTCATAGCCTAGTGGCCTTAGCCACCTTACCCTTGGAACAACAACTTGAACATATGTAAAATCAGTTCAACTAGAAAGCAAAAATCATTGAAATGTTTCTCAACTAGTAAAAATAATATCCTCAGTCTCGTCTTCATTGATTGCTTGAAATCTTCAAAGTAGCTTGTCATTGCAGACTCAAATTTTTTTCCAAGTTGCTCAATAAATTCACCTATTTTTACAGCAATAGATCTATTCATTTTTCATGCAACTTTTCCTAAAGTAGAAAATGTATTTACATAAAATAATATACATACACGAATTGAACCAAATTTACATTGTGCACTCTTAGTCTTCCTTATTGCTCCTAAACTTTTTGACAATTGTTGCATTTGCAACTCGACAAGTTCATAGGTATGATCCTTCTTAACTATCTTATAGCTCAAGTCAACAACAATGCATGGTACACTATTGAGCCTACTAGATTGATAAAATTTGCGTGCTATTATCCTCACTGCAAAATCAATTAGGGGATATGAGATTGTGTCAATTGTCATTCCTCATTTATTCCACACTACCCCTATATTCTTCTCAATAACTTCCTTAGATTCACTTCTCATGGTTTTAGGTCAGTCAAGGGTTGGATGCCCTGTTACTCTGTGTACAATTTTCTTTGTGATTTTTACTAGTCCATTATCCAACTATATAGAGTTTGTATGCCTAAAATGTGATCACACTTCTATGAGTCATTATATACAAAATTTCTCAAGAATGAGGTCTCAAATGGTGACTCATAGCTCTCTATTCATGGAGTGTAATGGTTTATAATGGAGGCCCTTAGTTTGACCTAGTTTGTGCCCATGAAAGTACACCATAAAATGAGAGATTCAAAGAAAAAAAAAGCATGCTAATGAAGATGCAAGCTAATCTAAATGATAAAAATGTAAAGCAATGCAAGAAATGAAATCTAATCTATGAAAGGAAATAACAATACAAGTTTAATCTATGAAAGAAAATATGGATCTATGCTAATATGAAAATGCAAAGATGGATCATGATGATGGAAGCCATTGATGCATGAGAGAAGAAGACAAGAAGATAGAAGTTCTCCACAAAAAGTTTTAATGCTCAAACTGCTTCTCCAAAAATTGCTCTCCAAACTTGTAGCATAACAATAGCATAATCGTGGATGTCAAAAATGAGGAGAGGGATCTCCCTTATAAAGAAGAATGGATGATTAAGATTAATAGGCAATAAGATTTAATCAAGGGTGGAGAAAGAATGATTTGTGCGAGACAAAATTCCACCAATGAGAAAAGAGGAGGAATATTAAATGGAATCCCACTTAGAAATATGTACATTTAAGTGTAGAGGAAAAAATAATTTATTCAATTTTTATTTAATTTATTTCCTTTTTCAAGTGGGATTTTATTTAATTAAAAGGGATCAAGTTCTTTTAATTAAATAGGAAATATTTAATTAAATTAAAAGAGGGGTTATTTTCTTAATTAATTAAATATGGATTAATTATTTAATTAAAAGAGAGGTTTTCTTTTAATTAAATAAGACTTAAAATAAAATGATCAAACCTTAGGAAATGTCAAAATAATTGAAGTAATTATAATTTGATCAAAGAAATTGATTTGAATTGATTTGAAAAAATTTGCAAACCATTGATTTAGGAAATTTGATAAATTGAATAATGGGGGCCCATAGTCTAGGCAACCACTTTAGGGTGCATACATTTGTCCCTCTTTGACTAATGTGTGATCGACTTGGGAGAAAATGTAGTCAAAGAAAGAAATTGAAGTGTGAGATCGATTTGGGATCACAAAACAACCCAAATGTGTGGTTGATTTGGGAAAACATCAGGACAAAGAATACAAATAAATTTTGACTTAAAAACATCGAGGATAAAATTGATAAAACGAAATCAAGGATTGAAGTTGATATGTAGTCAAAGAAAGAAATTGAAGTGTGAAATCAATTTGGGGTCACAAAACAACCCAGATGTGTGGTTTGTTCAGGACCACATCAGGAAAAAGAATATAAATAAATTTTGACTTGATAAATTTGAGGATATAATTGATAAAATTGAATCAAGGACTGAAGTTGATAGGTACTGCCCCCTCATGATCAAAATCAAAATGAGATAGAGGAGAAACAACAAATTGATAAATTTGATCAAATTAAACAAAAGATAAGATTCATTATGTAAGATGAAAGATATAAGAATCACAGAACCAAGGTTGATCATTAGGCATGAAATATTATTCCCAAAAGTTGAATTAGAAGAAAGAAGTGGGGTGGAAGTGAATGGAAGGTAGAAATTTGGAAGGTATGGAAAGAAATAAAAAGAAGAAAATAATTTTTTTCTTAAGAAATAGAATGCCCCAAAATCAATCAATTGTTTAAGATAGAAATTTTGATTGAGATCATGAAAGAAGACAAGGAAATGAAAATCAAGAAATGACCATAGTTGATTAAAGTCCACAAGAAAGATGAAGGGAAAACCCTCTCAAACTCATAATGTAGCCTAAAAATGCAAACTAACATGAAGCCTAATAATGCAAGCTACATGAAAATGAAAAGGTGTAATTGCAATAGAGAAACTATAACATAGGATTTTTTGTTCATCATTCATTAGAGAATGTAAAAGAACTTATTTTAATCATTGGGCCATTATTAATGGGCATCATAAAATTGCACTATCATCACTAATTACAAGTGCAACTATGAAGATATGAATGTGATTTATATCGAATTGGAATGTGGAAAGATTCTAAAATAAGAATCAAAGACATAAAGGTCAAGATGACTTTGATGTTAGCTTACCCAATTTAATGTAGCAAAACCATGCTTGCATCAAGGCACAGAGGCCGGGATGACAATAAGAATGGTTGTGCAAAAATAGTCAAGGATAATGCCTCATATTTCCTAAATGTTTCAATGAGACAACAAGAGACACTCTAGAGTTTCAAGACCACACACACAAGTAGAAAAAAATAAAAACATACCCCATGCCCCAAGTCCTCTAGCTATGCATCCCAGAGAGACTTATCAGACAAGTACAGTCAACAATAATCAATAACAATCAACATACAAATAAAATATCATGACATAGGTCAAGCATTAAGTATTTGTGTTTAAAAATTTAAGTGTGTTAACTGATACTGAGCTGAGGATAAGGATTGAATGCTTGCAAGTAGGTAAGATCACCTGAAAAAATTGAGTAAGACCAAACCAATAAATTTTGAAAAATACTTGATGTTAGGGGTTGTATTGAAAACTATTGTTGGGGTGGTGTTGAAAAACACAATTTGTGAGGTGTCCTAAAGACTAACATAGCCAAGAGACCAAAATTAACATAGTTATGCCCCCTAAACAAAGACCAATTCCAAACAAAGGCAACAAGGACAAGGCATGTTGGATAAAGGCCAAGTGTCAAGGACACACACTAAGAAATAAGGGTGCAAAGGCCTCAAGTAGTGCCCATGTCCAAGTTTTCACCACTTGGATTATTATTATTATTTGGAATATATAATTTTTTGGGGATACATCAAAGTGCTTATTACTAAGATGATCATTTTTTTAGGACATTTTCCAATTTTTAGAATTTTGACAGCACATCATTTTTATGAATTTTTGAAATATATCATTTTTTTGTATTTTTTCAAGATTAATAAATATATGCAAAGATGCCCCCAAAAAGAATGAGCATCATGGATAGACCTTCGTTAGGTATAAGACATTGATAGGATCAAGGAGTTGCTCTCCCTCTATTATAGATAGTAAATAGGCACTAAACCCAAAAGTTGTGGTAATAATGTAATGTCCAAGCCAATTAGGTTCAAATTTACCCTTTTGATCTCTATTTTGTTGATTCTTAAGATTTTCACATAGGACAAGATCTCCCACATGGAATTCTCTAGGGTGAACCTTTTTGTTAAATGCTTTTGACATGTGTTTTTGATAGACCCTCATAAAGTCAAATGATGCTTGGTATTTCTCATCTAGAAGTTCTAACTCGTCAAGTCTCATGGCATGGTAGTCTTCAAATATAACTAGAACTTTGAGGGAAAATCTAAGTGAAGGAATCTCAACCTCTAAAGGTAACAATACTTTAGCACCATATGTAAGTGCAAAAGGAGTAGCCCCAGTAGGAGTACAAATACTTGTTCTATAGGACCACAAAGCCAAATTTATCTGTAAGTACCAATCTCTACCATTCTTATGAATTTTTCTATTTAAGATTTTGAGAATAGTTTTATTTGATGCTTATCCTTGACCATTTCCTTGTAGGAAGTAAATGGAGGACCAATATTGTTTTATCTTGAATTTCTTATAGAATTGTTTAAGGTTCTTATTTTTAAATTGGCCTCCATTGTTAGTGATAATCTCAGAAGGAACTCCATATCTACAGATAATATGATTCAAAATAAATAGAGAAACTATCTTGCCCAAGGTAATAGAAAGTGGGATAGCTTCTACCCATTTAGTGAAGTAATCAGTAGTAGTGATAATAAAGTTGTGTCCACATGATGAGTTGGGATGAATCTACCCAACAAGATCAAAGGCCCAATGCTGAAACAAATAATGAGAGATAGAAGGAATGAGTTCCCTACCCAGAGCATGTACCGAGTTACCATGTTTTTGACACTTTTCACATAACTTTGCAAAATCTACTGCATCAATCTGCATCGTGGGCCAATAGTACCCTACCCTAAGCAACCTTTGAGCCATGAAAAAACCATTAGAATGTCCCCCATAGATTCCCTTATGGATGTCAACTAATTCTTGATTATATTCTTCCTTTTCTAAGCATCTAAGAAGTGTTCCATCTAGACCCCTCCTATACAAATCACCAGAGATAAGAGAATGGTGAGAGGCATTTTGGATAAGGTTTCTACATTCAAATTGGTTAAAGTTTTTAGGTATAATGCCATCATGAAGGTATGAATAAATGGTACCATAAAGGGATGACTCACTACCAAAAAAGATACAAATAACAAGACTTTCTTGGGAATCATAGATAGGGTGATGTAGCTCTTCCACCAGAAGTTAAAATCTTGATTCATGTTTCTCTAATTGAAAAAGTGAAGAAAGTATATCCATAGCATCAACTACTTTGTTTTTTGCTCTAGGGATTTGCTGAAATGTGACAAATTTGAAGTAGAATCTCAAGGAATCAACCATTTTTTTGTAAGGTACAAATTTCTCTTTTTTAGCTAAATAATCTTCATTGACTTGGTTGATTATCAGCTATGAATACCCATAGATGTGTAACTTTGTAATTCTCCACTCTATAACCATCTTAAGTCCATTTGTTAAAGCTTCATACTCAACAATGCTATTTGTACATGAAAATAATAACTTGTAAGATTTAGGAATTGTGTACCCATGAGGAGAAACAAACAACACACTAGCTCTAGAACCATTTTTCATAAAGGATCCATCAAATAAAATCTTCCATGTTCTTTCGGTCATATACATCAAGTGCTCATCTGGAAAATCAACTTGAATAGGTGCATCATCTTGTAGTGGAAAATCAGCCAATTGATCTGCTATGGCTTGCCCTTTGATTGCTCTACACTCAAAGTACTCTATGTCAAAGTCTAAAAGGATCATCATCCATTTAGTATGTCTACCCATGAGAGTAGCCTTACCTAGTAAGTACTTGAGTGAATCAATTTTTGCTATGAGGTGTATAGTGTGTGCAAGCATGTAATGTCACAACTTTTGGGAAGAAAACACAACTGCTAGGAATTTTTTTTCAATACTAGTGTAATTAACCTCATATGAAACAAGAGTACAACTAATGTAGTATATTGCTCTTTCTTTCCCATGTTCATCCAGTTGAGCTAATAATGCCCCCAAGGAAGACTCTATCACTAAAATGTTTAGAATAAGTGGTTTCCCTAGGATAGGAGGCATTAAAATAGGATGTTTTGCCAAGTATTTCTTGATTTGATCAATGCTCTTTTGACACTCTTCATTCCATACACATTTGAATCCTTTATGTAAGTTCTTATTGAAAGGTTGAGCTCTATCTACCAACTGTGAAATAAACCTCCTTATAGATTGAAGACACCCTTGAAGACTGCTCATTTGACTAATGTTTTTAGGAGGTGGCATATCCATAATTGCTTGAACTTTTTCAGGGTCCACCTCTATTCCTTTTGCCAAAATAATGAATCCTAGTAATTTTATAGAGGTGACTCCAAATGCACACTTTTTAGGATTTAACCTTAGTTGAAATTGTTCCATGTGATCTAGAATGACTTCTAAATCATCTAAGTGTGTATCTCTTTTCTTAAACTTAGCAAAGGTGTCATCCACATAATCTTCCATGTTTTTACACATCATATCATGAAAAATAGTTTTCATAGCTCGTTGATAGGTGGCTCTTGCATTTTTTAATCCAAAAGGCATAACATTCCAATAATAGGTACCCCATGCAAAAGTGAATGCAAAATTGATCTTCTTTTCTTGTAAGAACTTAGTATAGGCTTCTTTTTCTTGTGATGACAAATACTGAGCTAAATGTACCATTCATAGAGCTTCGTCTATGCCCGAATTGATTTCTTGTGTTGGTTCAATAAGCATTGAAGATCTATCTTGAAAATAACTAGGGGGACAATCAAGTACCTCATCCTTAGGTGCCTTAGAGAGGTTTTCACCCTTTGATACACCCTTTCTTTTTACTTTTTTCAGATCTGACACCACCACATAGTGGTTTTCTCCATTAGAATTCCTATTCTTTTTATTTTATTTTATTTTTATTTTGAGACTAAGGTACTTGATGTCTAGCTCTATCATGTTGGTAGTTAGTTCACTAGTAGAAGAGACTATGGGTTCAACACCATTCAAATAGCAAGCTATCTCATAATCATTTGAAACATTAAAAGCTCAGGTTCATGATTGCATTGGGACTAATCAATCAAATCAGGATGAACAAGGGGTAAATCAATGTCTGGTTCAAGGTTATGAATATGAATGATATCTCTAGTGATAAAAGAGTTAGAGTCTATCAAGTAACTTCCTAAACTACCCAAATTAGGATTCATCCTAACAAGCAAAGAATCATTTGTGAAGGTAACATTTGAGTTCAAATCATCTAATCCTACACATGAATTTTCAACTAACCCAAGTTGAGAACTATATGTATGAACAACATCAATATCCATATCAATTGTAAAAGGCTCTGAGAGGGAGTCACATTTATACTCATTTGAATCTATTTTTGAATGTTGACTAGGATACTTACACTATGAAGGCTTGGGATACATAGATGTGGAAGCCTCAATATCATCAATGGTCATAGTCTCTTGTTCTAAATTTACAACTATCTCATGAGATACTGGACTATTTGAATCTCCCCAAAGGAGATTAGTAGAAGGGACCCGATCTTCACACATATCTTGCTAATTTTCCAAATTAGGTATGTACTCTTATTCTTCTTCACTATCTGACTTATCAAGGATAAGAGAAAAATTATTATTGTGACTCACATATCCTAGGCCAACTAGCTTCTTAGACTTGTGTCCAAAAAGACCATGATCAAGGGTTTTGGCTCTAGCATTCGATCTATTACTAAGAGGGCCATGCCTAGGATAGCCCATCTTCTTGACAAAAGTATACCCTCTTCCATAAGCTTTAGGAGAGGGAGTGAATTTCTCATTGTGCATATACTTCTCTATAAATCCAATCTCTAATAGCCACATCTTATTTCTCATCTTGAATAGACACTGACGACTATACAAATGTGTCAAATAATGTCATAGCTAAAGAGGAAGGTTTCATTTCTTGTGAAGGTTTATCATAAGACCTAGGTAAAATAGGTAATGTTGCGAGGGAGTTGAGTTGATATCCCCCCATGCTAAGGTATATGGATTTGAAATTTTCTTTACATTCAACTAAAGTTGCATCAAAATCATCTGCTTCTCTATTGAGGTGAACATGAGTACTTTCTGAAATTGAATTAATAGACAAAGTATTACCCATAGGTATACAAATATCTATTCTATTGTAAGGGAACTTAACACATTGATGATAGGTAGATGACATTACTTGCATATCATGAATCCACGGTCTACCAAGTAAAATATTGTATGTAAGGGGTCCAATATCAACTATTTGGAATAAAATATCTTTTTCAACAAGACCAATCCTAATGGGAAGGACAACCAATCCCTTTGAACTTCTCTCTACCTCATCATAGGCTTTGATAGTAATCTTCCTTCTAGTATCAATAAATTGTTCAAAATAACCTAATATCTTTAAAAGACTCAAAGAACAAATGTTAATCTCAACAACCCCATCTATCAACACACACCTAACATGAGTTCTATGGATCATGGCCTCAATATGAAGTGCAAGATTGTGTAGATGGATCAAAGATTTATCATCTTCCTCCAAAAAGAAAAGGTAATGAGAGCTAGGAATATAATTAACCATTAACTAGAATTGATTGACATCTAAATGTTGGGGACATTCCCCATGCACAAAGCATCCTCAAGGACTTGTTTGTGTCTTGGAGACAACTTTGAAAGCTCAAAGATTAAAATTTGAGTGGGGGTTCTTTACAATTGATCAAAAAGATTATAATTTGACCTAGGATTACCATTGGTTTTGAAGGAACATACTTGGATTGCACTTTTTTTGGCTTACTTGGTTGGTTTGGACTAGGTCCTTTGATGACAAGGGGACCTTGACTTTGCATAACAACATTGAGACTTTGGGAAGACACTTGCTTAGGTTTACTTGACTGGTTTGAATTCATTCCTCTAATGACAAGGGGATCTTGAGATGACTCTCTAGAGTGAGCACCCCTTAGAACCAAAATTGGTTTTTCACCAAGGATAGGAGAGCTCAAATTAAAATCATAACCACTAGGATCTTTATCTTACATCATGTTGACACTTTCTTCTACAACCTCAAGCACATTGACAACATTTTTTGCATTTTCATAAGTGTAATTGATTGTAGGCTTGTCATTCTTAGGTTGGGAAGCTTCCCCTTTCTTATACTTGGGCAAAGACTCTTTGAATTTTGTGTGATCAGCATTGGTATTTAATCCATCTATTTCAAGTTTTGCATTCTCAATAAGATCTTGAGCAATATGCTTAAATCTCCCACATTTTTCAATATTGTATCCAATGTCATTGTGAAGTTTTCAATAGGCCTTCTCATCCCACCACCATGGTTTAACTTTAGGTATGTGAAACTTTGTGGCATCATAAGGGTGTACAAGATTACAAGCAAGGAGCTTCATGAATATCTCTTCATATGACTCACCCAATTGTGTAAAGTTATGTTTCTCTCCTTTAGGCCTTACTTGACATATTGGCTTGTTACTTTGTTGATTAGAACTAAAAAATGGAGAAAAATTTGGTCTTTAGGCTTAGAGGAATTCACAACTCCATCATTAACCACTTATTTTTTCTTATTCCAATATGAGTTCTTTTCTTTATCCTTGTTATTGTTGTTTTTATTCTAACCATTTTTGTTGTTGTTTCCATTTTTTGTCAAAATACCTTGCTCTCTCAAGACATCCTCAATTCTAAATGCATCTTCAACCATGGTATCAAACGACTAGAAAACCATCTTCTTAACTTTTTACTTCATCTCAAGAACCATGTTACTAATGAGGATTTCAATCTTTTCTTTCTCAGGAATTGTCCTAGAATAGTGAGAGCACTATCATCTCCATCTTTCCAAGAAATTAACAAAATATTCTCCTTGATTTTTCTTTGCATGACATAAGTCCAATAGTGAGACAGATTGTGAAAGATTGTATGCGAAGTGTTGAACAAATCTCTGAATTAACTTAGGGAACATCTTAACAGGAGGAGTTGTATTGGTAAACCATTCCATTGCTTGACCCTTAAGACTCCTTGGAAATAATATCATAAGGTATGAGTCCTCATGATGAAACTCAAAATTCGTAGTATAGAACTGACACACATGATTATTCAAATCACTATTTCCATCATATTTGTCATATTGGGGCATCTCAATTTTTCTAGGAAAATCTTTCATGGCAACACTCTTATCAAAAGGATTAGGAAAAACTAAATCAAGTGAAAAAGAACTCTTGGGTGCCAATATTTGCTTCATTTGTTTCTTCAATTGGTCAATTTCTTCTTTCATAGAGGGATTATTCTTTGAATGTTTTTGTCTACATCAAAGTTGTAAGGGACCTTAGAACCCTTGTTGATTAAATGTTGAAAACATGCATCTTTTTTTTGTTCCATATATGCTTCCATATGTTTCTAAAATTGTGGCTCTTGTTGCATAGCCATGAAATCATAGGAATTATGGTCAAAGTTCAAGCTACCATCTCCATATTGTGAACAATGACGAGCATGTTGTGAAGGTTGTCTTGAAAATCTAGGAGGTGTTGGTCTCCTATAATCATCATATCTTGAAGCTCTCCTTCCTCTAAGACTAGGAGATAGTGAAGGTGTTCTCCAATGTTTTCTGTCTCATGGAGTCTTGGGAGGAATGAGTGGAGGAGAATTATTTCCACCACCAGTGTGAACATTTTTGAATTTATTGTCAAGTTGCAGAGCCATGAGAAGTTCTAGTGATTCTTGAAAGGATTTCCTTTCTATCTCAATCATAACTTGTCTTTCTTCCTCTAAGAATCTAAATTGTTCTTCCTTCTTAGTTTGTTCCTCTAGAAGGGATTTTCTCTCTTCCTCAAGTATTTTGAGTCTATCACTCGCATAACCTAAAGGTGTCATGAGCAGTGTACATGATCTTGACTATCTAAACTAGTTACTAGTATATGTTGTATTCACATGAGCACTAGAAGGCTCACTAATTTGATCATGATATTGGGATTTCTCTTCTTGATAGGTATAATGTTTAACTTTCTCAACCCTTTGGTGTGCATCCAAATATATATTCTCAATATGTGGTGAGGTTGGTTTATTTTCATGAGAACGATCACCACTCAAAAGGTCAACATAGTATTCAACACTTTGATTCTTCTTTTGTGGAGCCATTGTAAAATTCATATCCATATCCAAGTGAGGTGATGCTAAGGGTGTATTCAACTCAATAAGGTCACTATTAGGGTAAAACAAAGCTTCTAAAATATTCTCAAGTGATTGAACAAACACATGTTATTTTCTCTTACATCTTTGATGAGTTTGAATTAAATGTAATTGTTTAAGGATGACTTGAGGTCATTTTTGTTGATCTACTTGATATCTTCTTGTAATTGGCATGAAAGAAAAGGTACTAGGTGATAGGATAACCCTAAAAAATGTTGGTACCAAATGAGGATGGTAAAAAAACTAACTTGTCCAAAGGAGATTTGATAAGATAGAATTTTGCAATAGGCATAGACCAGCAATGCCATAGAGGTGCCCACAACTTTGGGTGAATACCCTAGCACATATGGAATAGGAGGATGATTTACCCAAATTATAAATTAAAATTGAATTTTTATGAAAGTGGATGGACAAGAGATTACTAAGACTCTCCAACCATAATACCAAAGAATTCAAAGGTATGTCCTTCTCAACAAGGATGATCTCTAACTCACTGACTCCAAACAAGGCCACTTCTGAAATCAAAGATCACTAATTCAAGGGGTCAAATTATAATAACCCAAGGTGAAAATAGGCTTATAAAAACATGCTAAGTAGCCTAATCTAAATTGGATCAACCTAGGGAGATTGAAAATAATAGGATAGCAAAGCAGTTTGATCATAAAGTCTTGACTCAAGAACTCATATTTTATTTTTTTTAAATATACAACTAGGTGTGATAAATTTTGAATCATGAATTAGGCATGCAAGAGAATAATCAGTAATTTCAAGAAAACATCTTCAAAAAATGAGTAAGGGACAAAGAAACCTTGCACATGAACAAGAATAGTGCCGTAGTATTAGTCTAATCCCTAGAACCACCATTGTGTATGTTCTCAAAATTTTTTCCAATCATACACATAGTCCTAGAAAAGAAAATTTGGTAGCACTATGGTTCTTAGTAATGTTCAACTCAACAGCTTTAGCAATCTAGAGTGGGAAAAATCCAATCTTGGCACACTAGGGTTTTGACATAGTCTGAGAATTTAATCAATCAGAGATACCAAGGAGATCCGACAACCTAACAAAAGACTACAGCTGTGAGGATTTCCCCCATAAGGAAATTTATATAGTGGTTGCTACTACCACATTAAAATGTCTATTACCGCTTGAGATTTTGTCCACATGGTTGACCCAATAAAGGGAATGTCCATTGTGGTTAACCCTCTCTAATTAAGGAAGACTCACAAAGTTGTACCACATGGAGACTTAGTTTGGATGCAAGGGTTCCAAGTTTTTGATGTTCCCAAAAGGAAGCAAAGCATACTCCTCTAGCCTCTTCACCTTACCCAAACATAGCAAACAAAATTATTTGACATGCTAATTTGAAATCACCTAACCAATTTTTTGAGAAATTCAACAATAAACACCACCAATCTCAAAAGAGAAAGTACCAATGGATGTTGAGGATAAATTGAATTAGAATAGTTAGATAATAACAAATATCCTTCCCTACCTACAAGGGGATCTATCATTGAGAAGAGCTTCACATGTAAGGTAAGAGAATTAGGCACATTCCCTCAAGAACTCCACAAATAGTGTTCATAGGGCCTAATTACTATGTGAAATACATATGCGTGAAAGTAAATTTAGATCCAATTTTAGAGCACCAAATGAAGTCTGAATCTATGAAAGCATGTAAAAGCACTCAAGCCAAACACATGAGAGGGTTTATTTCATTTCTAAATCCAAATGTTATAGAGATCCAACAAAACACCTGGTAATCCTTGCAACACATCTTTCTTTATTGTACCTTTCATTTACACTTGATAGCTCACTCACAATGAACAAAGCAACAAGCAAAACAAACAAACACAAGATATGCAATATATATCCAGCTTATGTAAACTAGGGTTAGATCTAAAAAGATATTTTTTAAGAGTGATAATAACCAGTAAATAACCCAAATGAAAGATCACATCATGCATTGATCCATGTGAAAATTAAATGCAAGCTATTCATTAAATGCCCTTTTTTTAATATTGATTTTTGACCTAGCCAACAAGATTGGACCTATATGATATGAATTCAGATCCAAAACCCTAAATGTAGAAAAGAGACCCTTTTCAAAAATTAGAGAGATTTCAAAAATCTCATAATTTTGAAAAGATCTTTTCATTTGTGCCCTAGCGAGCCATTTTGTCAAAATAGACCAATTTTTGCAAATCAAATTATTGAGCCTTAATATGATCTCTAAAATCAAAACACAAAGAACCAATACTATTTAGAATTTAGAGGACTTTCAAAAGATGTAGGATTATCCAAAAAAATTGCTAATTTTCACCCTAAAACAATTTTTCATGAAAAATCATAAAAAATAGAAAATACCTTAAAAAATTTGAAAATTTCACTGAAGCTTCTCTGATATGTCACCAACCTACAAAAAAGAAAAGACTAAAACTCTAAGTCATTTGGGAGATATGATCAAATCTTTGTGATCTAGGGTTTTTCATCTCCAAACAAATTTTCACAAGGGGGTTAGCTCTAAAAATATCTAAAACTAGCAAGTAAAGGTGGGTTGCACCACGCTGGGCACCTAAGATGTATGCCTAAAATGTAAGCACACTTCTATGAGTCATTATAACCAAGATTTCTCAATAATGAGGTTTTGAATGGTGGCTCATAACTCTCTATTCATGGAGTGCAAGGGTTTGTAATGGAGGCCCTCAATTTGACCTAGTTTGTGCCCATGCAAGTACACCATAAAATGAGAGATTCAAAGTTCAAAATATGCATGCAAATGAAGATGCAAGCTAATCTAAATGATAACAATACAAAGCAATGCAAGAAAGGAAATCCAATCTATGAAAATAAATAACAATGCAAGATTAATCTATGAAAGAAAATATGGATCTAAGCTAATATGAAAATGCAAGGATGGATCATGATGATGGAAGCCATGGATGCATGAGAGAAGAAGATAAGAAGATAGAAGTTCTCCACAAAATTTTTTAATGCTCAAACTCCTTCTCCAAAAATCACTCTCCAAACCTGCAACATAACAATAACATAATCGTGGATGTCAAAAATGAGGAGAGGGCTTTGCCTTATAAAGAAGAATAGACAATTAAAATTAAGAGGCAATAAGATTTAATCAAGGGTGGAGAAAAATGATACATGTGAGAAAAATTCCACCAATGAGAAAAGAGGAGGAAAATTAAATGGAATCCCACATAGAAATATGTGCATTTAAGTGTAGAGGAAAAAATAAATTTTTTATTTATTATTTATTTTATTTCCTTTTTCAAGTAGAATTTTATTTCCTTAAAAGGGAGCAAGTTCTTTTAATTAAATAGAAAATATTAAATTAAATTAAAGGAGGGGTTTTTCTCTTAATTAATTAAATGTGGCTTAATTATTTAATTAAAAGAAAGATTTTCTTTTAAATTTAATAAGACTTAGGATAAAATGATCAAACTTTAGGAAATATCAAAATAATTGAATTAATTACAATTTGATCAAAGAAATTGATTTGAATTGATTCAATAAAAGATTACAAATCACTGATTCAAGAAATTTGATAAATTGAATAATGGAGGCCCATAGTCTAGGCAACCATTTTAGGGTGCATATAGAGTAATCATGAATCCTGCTCAGAATTATCTTTATCCATTCAGTTTTGAAAACATTAGACAAATCTAGGGCATGGGTTAACCCTTTTCTCTCTACAAATTTGGATTCTTCTTTCAACACTCCATTTTCACATAATTTCCCATAGGCTTCCCTTATTTCCATGTCACCTATGCTACCCATCTTGCATGTGTGGCAACATCTCACATCTCGAATCGTTAAAACTTGAGGTGGTATCATCGATAATGCATCAGATGGATCTTGCTTATAAGCAATGTTAGGAATGGCTCTAAAGTTTGGTTGTTTGATCTCATTTCTTATCAATTATACATTCAAAACTTATTTTCCCTCTTTAATATTAGGAACTAAATAACTAGATGCCATTATGAGAAACTAGGGTTTGCTAAAATTCAAACTACATAGCTCGGCACACAATAAATACCTTTGTAAATCTATTGAGATGATGTCAAGCAATTTTTGAATCCTATTTGCAAATGCTTGGAATGATCTCTTTCAGTTTTGCTTTCACTCTTTGTGCTTGTCTTCAAATCTAAATGATGTCAAATGAGTAGAAATTGATCATATAGACCTTAAAACCTTGCATTTTACATAGTTGTAACAATAAAGATTTCAACTCACTTGACTTCCATGAAGTTTATTTTCACTTGGCAACCACTAAGAGCTCAGTCAACACTATCACCTTTGATAGGTCGACATCAACTTATATTTCACTTGGCAACCATAGTGAAACTTTTCATGTTCGGTAGTAGCATGAAAATTAACATAACTTAAAGATTTCTTCTAGGTTATAATCAACATCTTGCATCATTTTTCATGCATATGTAATCTTTTTAGAACTAAATCCTTGGAAATGATGTATAGTATGTCTTTTAAATATTAGTCTCATACATACCTCTTGATTGCTTAATTGGAGGTGGTGTGATCACCTAACCCATTGGGTGAAGTGATCCCATCTACACTTGATGTGTTACAATCTTCCTTTCTCTTCCATGTCTTGTTCATCTCATCTCAGACATTTTCAACATTTTCCTTTGCCTTTTCCTTTGTTGAACTCACTTCTTGGTGCCTTTGATCTTGTTGGACAATTCCTACTTATGTGACTTGTCTTCAAACAACTAAAACATGTAGTTTTATTCAACAATATTTTGTAGTCACTTATGAAATGTGTTCTTATGCAATTTTCAGCAATATTTCCATACTCTAGACAATAGTGACAACTATATCTAGTATTATAATCCCAATTATAAGAGTTTCTATTGTGCTTTACCTTTGTCTACTTGTTTGATGACTATTTAGGCTTGGATCTACACTCATATGCTTTATGTCCATACTTCTGATAGTTATAGTAGTATCCTTCAAATCTTTGTGTGCTTATGGTCTTGATTCTGCACTTATGTACTTGATGTCCTTGTTTGTTTCATTTGTGACAATGATCCATAAAATTCTACTTAGGATTCTGATTTGTACTCTTGCTCCTGCAAACATTGGTAGTATGATCTGTTTTACCACATTATGACAAGTAGGTTTGGAGTTCTTACCTTTGTTACTTCTTTCTTCACCACTTTTTGATGATTCTTCTTCTTCAGTACTAGTGTAACCCAATCCAAAAGTATCACTGTTGAATCTAGGGGTCTCATTAATTTCTTAAACTACTTGATGGCTTCACTAGGTTTGTTGAAACAAGCTCCTTTTCTCTTTTCAAAACATTTCTCAGTTGTTCATTTCATTTTGCAAGTTCAGTGTGGTGATCTCAATATCCTTTGCATTCAGTTCATGATTTGCAATCATCATTTGGCTCAAAGTTTCCAATTTCATGTTAGCAATCTTATTTACCTTTGATGTTTTCTCTTTTAGTCTATTGGTCAAAATCCTTTTATCACCTTCAATCATAACTTTTTCTTCTTCAACTTTCTTTTTCTGCTCAGTCACCTCACATAGCAATACTGGTTGGACTTCTTATTCTCTTTTGAGATTTTTGACTTCTTCAGTTAGGGTTCCATTCTTTTCCATTAGATCTGCAACTACTGCATCAAATTCATTAGTGTTTCCATTTGCAAAAAAAATTAGTAGTGTCAATCTCATGGGTATTGCATTCTCTTCAATAGCTATTTCCTTCCTTCTTTTTAATGATAGCTTTAATTCATCTCTTGCTTCATTCAACTGATGTAGGGAAAGTTGTATTTCAATCTTTTGGTTCTCAATAGTCTTTCCCAACTTGTAGACTTCCATTTCCAAGGTCTTTCCTCAAACATGAAAAGCTTTACTTTCCAAAGAACTAATCTCTGATACCAATTGTTGAAAATACAATAGGGAAGTAAACTCTGAGGGGGGGGGGGGGTGTGAATCAATACTTAAAACTTCCAACCTCAAAAACATTCACCACACATCCATCTCACAATCTATGCATATAAACTAAAATACCAAATTAAGCATATAAATCCATGGTATGACACAAGATTTTTAGTTACCTAGAAACCCTCCAAGGAGAAGGTAAAAATGGGGTGGGGATGACACCCAAAAATCTTCACTATTGTAGTAATAAAGTGTATCCAATGAAGGTTACAATGTTTTGGTCATGAAACATGATCTACCTTGTGAAAGGTCTACCCTATTAAAGGCTTACAAGATTGTTAGATCTTACCCTATTAAATGATTTCAACACCCTATTAGAAATGTGCCTGATAAGAGGAATTTAACTTAAAATGAAGTAAGCACCCTATTAAATGATTTACAATAACCTATCAAGACTACTCTGTTAAGAGATTTAATTGATTCACTTATTAAAATCTCTCAAAAATGATCATTTAGCTATCACTCTATTGCTTGATGTCAGATTACCTCTTTCTAGATGTACACTTGATCCATTCTAATCTAATGTATCTCTGTTGTCTTCTTATTCCTTTCCTCTATTCTCTTCTAACTGATTCTGCAATGTAACTCAAATTATAACTCCTTAGTCACCATGAATGCTCTATTTGCACATGCAAACTTCTCTCCTTTCTCCTTACACATTCATAAAAAGTTTAAGGTTTTTCCTCCTTAAGAAGACCTAGGTGACTTAGGGTTAAGTATGAATCAACGATTGTGATTCACCCATATTTCCACTTAAACCTTTTCTTATTCTGATTGGATGAATGTAATGCATAGGGATTCACAATTAAGATTTGTCCTTATCATCAAAGATTGTAAAACAATCCTTAAGTCAGCCCAAAAATGGTTTACATACAATTTTGTATCATTACAAACATCTATGTCAAAACTGTATAACTTGACACCTGAAGTCCCCGATGCTCGGCATCAATTGCAACTTCAATGTTGTAACTCGACCTCTAAATGACTCAACATCTGAATAGCTCAGCACATACTATCTACTTGGCACTTGAGTGACTCGGTGCTTACTAGTTACTCAACGCATACTAAATATCTGTCACTCAACATATACTATTCGATAACTTATGCTCGACATGTATTACTTGTTCGAAATGAACTAAGTAAATGACTTAAGTATATTGTCACTCATATGTCAAATATTTACTAGGAAATGTCAAATATGAAATGAATGCACATGAAGCCTCACACAGAAAGTGTAACTATATCAATAGAGTATCGAGGAGCATCCATGATAATATGTAACAAGTGTCACATAGTGGTGAGTACTTACCATTATAGATTATAAAGATTGGTGAATTTGAAAAAAAAATACAACTTTTGGTGAAGGTAAAAAAAATCTAGTACTATATTATTAGTACTTGTCATAGGCTAAGTACTATTGTGACAAATTTTTCTTTTTTGTGTTAATTAGTGATTACAAAAAAAAGATATGATCCAATTACAATTTATTATTTTTCTTATTTTTAAATAAATTTCATATTTTTAACATCAAAGTGCAAAATTTTACGTTTTTCAATAATAAAAATTATTTCATGTATTTGCCTTGGGCAATATACTATTATATTCACTTTCTCTATAAATTAAATTAGTTTCCACCAATCATGAGTTATTATTTTTTTGTAATTGACATATTTCTAAAGTTTTTATATTTATGTGTACAATTTATATGTTATAAAAAATATTTATCTCAAATATGATTGGTTAAATTATTTTAGTGTTATAGGACCCCTTTTTGCAGAGGCTATTTCCATATTACATTTTTTTATCTAAGATTTTTGGAATGCACATTACTATTTCCATATTACATTTTTTCAGCTAGGATTTTCAAAATGCACATTAATTTTTAAAATAGATTTTTTTAAAAAATCTTTTAAAATAAGTATTAGTTACGTTTTAAAAAATATTTCAAAGTTAGCAATCTTGGGGGAGAATAGAGAGTTGGATCTCCACTTTAACAAATCCCATTATCATTTATTAATTTTGAATGTTTTAATTTTAAAAATTAATTTTTACTTGTTGAAAATTAGGTTTGTTATTTCTAGTTTTAAATGTTTGTATTTAAAACTCAATATTTAAGATTCAACAAATAAATAAATATTCTAAATATTACATTTAAGATTTAAAACTAAGTATTCTAATTATATATAAATAAATTTAAAAGATTACATGCTCTCCATTTAAACGAGCACTGGTAGGAAAGAACAGAGAAGAAAACCTCCAGCCTTGCCCAGGATAAAAGTAATTTATTATTACATAGAATAAAAGTGGCATGCCCTAGTTTATGATGCATAATTAAAGGCATACCCTTTTAGATGAATTTAGATGATTAATATTTTTCCTTTAATGGATATCTGTTAACATACTTCATAATTCAATTGATGGCCTATTTTATTCCATAATCTACTTCTTCTATGCTTGGCAGGAGTCTTTCATTTTACCCTAGTGATGTTCACTTCTTGTGATAGTGACTAAAAACAACGACTTATTTTGGCCAAGATATTTGTTAGCAAACATCATATTATGTAATAAATCAAAAACAATCTAGGAAAGTAGTATCAATCACTTATTGATTTGATCTTAGGTGTATTAATGTTTGATTTTAATTTAGATTATCTCATCAACTTTCTTTATTTACCTCCTAGGTTTTGAACTACCATTTAGATATCTCATTCTTATTTCATTCCTTTAATAGTCCATTGTTTGATTTATTATTTTTTAAGTTATTATGTTACTGTTTGTATGCTTTTTTACAACTTAGGCCCATAGATTTGTTAAAGAGGGGTCAGGGAGTAAAAAAAGAAGGAACAAACATATAGAGATAGAGTGACCTAGAAATAGGACCCAAGAGTAATATAATATGGTTAAAACACTACCATAATTGCTGGTGGGAGCTATGCAAAATAGAGGAACAAGAGAAAACTATGGAAGCTGGAGGACCCTCAAAGATGAGTCAAAAAAAAAGGGGAACAACAAGCCGACCCATGAGGATAGATGAATAGGTAGAAAGTAGTAGCTCATCTAATGAAGAGAAACAATGAAAAACTATTTTAATGATAGCCTAATGCATGCTTTGGGTGTAATTCCTTAACATATTTCACCTATTTGGGAAAATGTAGTCTTTGACAAAGTGTCTCATAGTCTCTTTGTTGCTTTTTTTTATTTGGTGATAATAAGATGAATCTACATTATTTTGAACTGTTTTACTACATTCAAAATCTCATTAGCAGGATCTAGATATTATGTTCGTAGTCAAATTTTTTTGGGGGAGGAACAAAAATGCATCTAAAAAGAGTATAATTCAAAAATAGAAGGCACATAACTTGACAATGATACTACCAACTAATCTCATTTTAAGGAAAAAAAAATTAAATTAGGGCATTTTGTTAGTGGATTTTTCTTTTCTTTTGATTGGTTCTTCCATTTGGGTTTCAACATCAAGTGCTTCTTTCATAAATATATTTACAAGATTAACTATCCTAATCTAATGATATCCTAGTAGCGACTGTAGCGACTGTAAAGCCCTTCTTTTGTTAAAAAATTCATAGTCAGAGCTAGTTTCTTTGGATTGTGAGATAAGATTAATTTCCATACTAAGTTTAGAGTGGATTGAAAGGATAAGAGACTCAAGAGTTGTACATAACACAAAAAGTGCTAAATAAGTCCTAAATATTGATTTGTATTATCATTTCTAATATATACAAAGTAGTTCTTGTCAGAAATTGGGAATAGTGAGAGGGGGGCAAATCAATATTCTACAAACCTTAGCCCTATAATTCCTATGCCTAGTTGACTTTTTTGATTGTATTGTCAGATTCTTTTAGGCCTATTTTAGTTTTATGTTTATAATTATCAGTACTTGGTTACTAGATTAGATTAAATGTATTTCATATTCAGTTGATTTATGAGATGAGTTACTTAGTTATTTCATGTGTTCAGGATTATTTCTATGATGACATATGTATGTTCATACATCAATTTCGATTATTGCATGATATTAGTTAGATGAATGATTTATATGTATTTTTATGGATACTTACCCCACACTTGCATGTGTATGATGTATGTGTATGTTTTACTTTATTATTGATGTTCATGATGTGGTTGAGGGAGGGAGTCTTAGTCACTTGCTAGTCAGGATCTACATAATGTACCAGTTCTCGCCATTGCCTATTTAGTTTAGACTATATGTTTATGTACATGCATGGATTTTATGTAGATTGCAGGTATCGAGTATCAACTTTCCTAAATTGCTAGGATGAGCGTACCCTATTGCATTATCTCAATGGTATAAGTGGGAAGATAATTCTTGAGTCCGAACCCTAACCTAAGCCAATTTTCCTAGAAAGTAGGACATGTATCTAAGTTGTTTACCTGTCCAAATTCATCAAGTGACATGAATTCGTGATTTTGACCTTAGAGTTTGATTTTGTTCTTTATCTTCGGTTGAGTTTCCATATTTAGTCTTTTGGGTTTGGTGTGATTTTTAGTTGTAATTAAATCAATTAAAAGATAATTTAATGAAAATTTTATAAAGAAAATTCAATATTCAATTATTTTAATTAATTGAGAAATTAATTAAATAAAGAAATTAAATTTAAAGATTTTATTGAAGTTTTAATTTTGGTGTTTTATATTTATTTAATTTAATAATAATTTATTTAGGAGTTTTATTTTAATAATAAAATCTAAAAAATATTATTAGTTAAATTAATAAATATTACATTAAAAGTGTCTCATGGTTTAATAAGAGAGAGAAAGCATTAATTTAATTAAGTTTATTTTAATTAAATTGTAAAAGTTGGTGCATGGAAATTAAAATAAAAAAAATAATAAAGGAAAAGGGCTTTTTGCATGATTGCACAATCGAAGCCCTGATTTAGGGAAAAACTCTTTATTAGGAAATTAGAGCTCATTTCTCCACACATAGGTTTGGAGGAGCCGATTTTCGAGAAGAGGGTTTTGAAAGAGAAGGAAAATTCTTGTGTGTTTTGTGCGTTCGTTGTTGAAGCATCAGATCCAGGTAGGATCTTGTGGGTTTATAGAATACTTGCTCGTTCTTTGATTTCTCTGTCTTCTTCATGTTTGTGAATCTATTTTCACAATTTAATTGGGTTGAAACCCTTGTATGTGATTTTATCTTTCTTCATTTGAGAAACCTCTAAATATGAATTTGAGAATCCTAAACCCTTGTGATAATATTATTTTTCATTTTAAAATCGTTTGTAAACAAATGAAGATTGAAACCCTTGTGTATGAATTTGATTATTCTTCATTTCAGAAACATCTATAAGAAATTTGATGATTTGAAAACCTTGTTTTATAAGTAGAGATTTGTATTTTGATTTTGATAAGATTTGATAAAAGAAATCAAAATTTGATATGGTCTAAATTTGATTGATCGTTCCTATTATTCCTATAAGATCTAGTATGTAATTTGGTTTTATATATATATATATATATATATATATATATATATATATATATATATATATATATATATAATTACCATAGTAAATAGATCTATACTGATAATTTTATATATATATGCATTAAAATGGAATTACTTTGAAATTTACCAATTTGAAAATAAATTAGATTTTGCATTTCATACGGGGGCATCATTTTATTTGTTTGCAAATTAAAGATAAATTAAAAATAGGGTGGGTGGGGGCCACCACCCCCCCACCCACATTTTTCCCCTCCTTTCTTTAATTGTTGATAGCAATGTAGCTGCCCCCGACAAGCCTATTATCAATGCAATAGGTACTGCTGATACAAACCTACTATGGTGACAATAGGGCTACCATGACACCCTTACCAACCAACGGGCTTTAAACGTGGGCATAGGGTTGTTTAGTTTTTTTAGTTTTTTATTTATTTAAAATTTTGATAATATTTATGTTATATGTTAATTTGGATATATTAAATGTTAAGTGTTATTAATATTACTACTACTAATAATAATTTTATTAATAATTTAATGTAAGTTATTAATAAATAATTATTATCTTTAGTAATTTAATGATTATTTTTTTTTAAAAATAATTTTTAAAATTAAAGATTTAATTGTTGAAGATGTTTGTAAATTAAATTGATAATCAAAATTGGGAAAATGATTATTTTAGTAAACTCAGTTTTACTTGACAATTTGATTTTGTATGAAAATGATTATTGTCATTCGGGAAAATTTATTACATCTTTTGATAATTTGAATAGCTTAGTAAATTTGATTTTTTGGTAACGAAAACATGAACCTTGGTTGTTATTGAATCTTTGTGTTTTGAAAATGAAATGAGAACTTGAAAACCTATAAGTGAAAATCAAACCTTTGTGTTTTCAAAACTCAATCTATTGAGAAAGTTAAATTGTATGTACTTTATTTGATGTGTGGTTTACTGCTGGGGGATTTTGAGTTGAATTGGTACTTTAACTAGTTAGGATGTTTACCAGAGGCTTGGGGTTTTTTTTCTATGATGATGTTATGGATTATTGTGGATACAATTTTTTATACCTGACCATGGTGATGTGTTATGTGTGTTCTATGATGAGTTTGATCAGATGTTTAGTTGTACTTTCCAATTTCTCTTGTGTAGAACTAACGTGAATGGTATGAATTTTCTAGTGTAACCTTTGAGTCTTCAATCAATTATCTTTGGATTGCTTCCCAGTTGCTTGTATAGGACTGGGGTGATTACATGATTTGTTTTTGGTGATGTCATGGGTTGGTATATGTGTACTTGATTTTGGATTAATCCTATTAGGATGATTGTATCAGTGAAATCTATGATTTTTTTTAGTGATATTTTGGTACTTTTCAGTTTCTTGTATAAGAAATAATTTGTGGTTTATGGTCATATGAGACCTTCTACTTTTACTAAGCTTAGGGTAGGTTATTTGTATGTCATATCAGGAAGTGGCTTGCAATGGAAGCTAGAGCCCTAAGTGGCTACCTGGGTAACCCATTGTAGGTTGTTTAATAAGTGATAAAATTTCATTAAATGGGTTTAAAATGAATTAATAAGATATCAATGCCACATGAAGTCACTAAGGAACTGAAGTCCTAAGAGATTTTCAGGGTAACCTTAGAGTTGACTCGTTAGTATGCCTTGTCTATATGAAAGGATACTGACATCGCATAGAGACACTAGGGGGCAGGAGTCCAAAGAGGCTACCAGGGTAACCTTAGAGTTGGCTCATACAATGACACTTGCCCACTTCATGGTATATTTCCTATGTGTCTTGTTGACTCTCAAATTAGTTGATACTTGTGCCTTGGTACCCTTTGAGATAGATTGCTTTCAGATGTTTCCTTGACCTAAATGTTGGTTTTGACTTTTGAGTTTGATATCTTTTTGGGATTTGAGTTTATCTCCTCAGTGTGGTGGGAGTGGGCTATTTAGGTTCCACAAGGTTAGATGGTAGTGAGATCCGATAGTTGGATGTCATTGCTAGATATACTTGTGTAGTTGTACCTTTCTTTCTAATCTTATATTTTTGTTGGGTTGTTACATCATGCTATACTATACTTATTTTTTCATAGATAATATGAGATGATGTATTTTATATATGTTGTATATTCTTTGAGTTTATCATATCGTATGACTTGTACAGTGGATGATTAAGCATTTCTAATTATTGTTAGGTTGCATCTTATATAATAATATTTTTTTGAAATGTATTTTCTTGTGATTATTCATTAATGTGGTTATGTTGTGTATTGGATTTAGTATTAATTAAACTTAAATGTGATTCAACATCACAGAACCTTAAGAGATGTAGTTTTTTTAATGAAGGTTGTATGCAAGTCATTGCTTCCACTATTTTATCTCATTGTTGTTATTGCTTCCATTGTATTATCTATTTTTTTATTATCTTTAAAAAAAATGTTTGGAAAACATACTGAAACTTTAGGTTAATTCCTTTTGGGTTCCCTGACGGGGTGTTATAAGCCCAAAAATAGATATTATTGATTGCCTTATAACTTGCATAAAAAAGTAAACTAACAATGTTGAATAGTAAAAAGAAGCATACATAAAGAGAACTCATAACATCATATTTTGTTAACTAGGGAAACTCTCACCAAAGGAAAACCCCAATGGGGATGGTACCCACAAAATGATCCACTAAACAAAAGTATTTGGTTAAGGTTGTTGACCTTGTTAGGAATCTATTACATGCTTATAGTGTTTTTTCCCTTGTTAGAGGACTAGGCCCTATTAAAAGCCTCAACCATATTAGGATTTGTTATGTATAATTACAAAATGTATGCTAGATGAGCCCACTACCCAAACATGCAATATACAATGTAGTTCCTTGATATAAAAGAGATACATACAAAAACCTCTTTACAATACTAATATCTTCAATATCTAATCTTTCCTTTTGCTGCTCTTCGCATACCTCTAACCATAAATCATGAGTTGCATCACATATAGTTCATATATAATACATATAGATTTCACATGATTTTTCATATCACTTACACATAATTTCACATATTGCATTCTTTCCTTTATACCTTTACACTTTACAAAAATTGTCCAGTCAGCCTTCAAGCTTTCAAAATTCACACACTTGGAAAAATGTAATACTAATTCTCTCTTTCTTAGGGTTAACATATAGGATGTCATCCCTACTTCATCAAGTAATTATTTCATAAAAAAAATAATTCATTAACTCATAATTGTAATCACCTAAAAATGGTAATCAAGACTATTAACCCCCTTCTCAGTATTTTGGCTAAATTAATTGATTATTTCCCTAGGCCAAATTGCTAAAAATCAATTTATTTAATTTTAAGCTATAGGTTGACTATATTATCCTAAGTCCATATTTGATTAAAAGAACATGTCCCCTATTAAGATCATTTTCCTATTTTTAAATTAAAAGAAAAGGGCTTTTATCTCACATGAAAAGCCAACTCTTTTTCATTGGTTGACTTACTCTTACACATGGATCATGCCAAAAGTCAACCCCCACCCTTGATCATCCATTTCTTGATCTTGATCTCAACTATCTGTACATCTTTAAAAGAAATAACTCTCTCCTCAAAGGATCCAATTTTTTAGTATTGTTATGCTGTAGATTTCTCGATAGGTTTTCTTGAGAACACATATGGAGAAATTCTTTCTTCTTGTCTCATTCTTGCATACTCCATCTTAGCTTAGATTTATTTAGAATAGCTTGATTTTCCTTGTTATAACATAGCTCACATAGTCTAATTAGCAATGGTTGTAACACATTCATCTCTTGTTTAGCTTAGTTGCATTCTTGCATTCCATTCTAGCTTAACTCATTTCTTGCATTGCATATTTGAGAGCTCCTTTGACATTGCATTCTTGCTCTTGTCTAAAGGAATATCCCATTGTATGGTTTATTAGCAAGGGTTGTGTCTCTAAGCCTTAGCTGAGAGCTTCTCATATGCACAAACATACATCTTTACACTCCATGGATAGGGAGCTCTAAGCCGAAATTCGAGTGTTTCAATCCATGGGATAACTTGGATAGAATATTTTAGAGAAGTGCACAAATTGTGTGTTTTTGGCACCCACTATGGGGCCAAACATTTTGGTTTTGCCTCTTACTTTGCAACTTTTTCTTGCATTTTTGCTTGTTGTTTTGTCTTTATTTTTTCTGCAGTCATGATTATCATGCGATACTTTATCAGTATTATATGAAAATTATTAGTAATATTGTATAATACTCTTCTAGTAAAGTATCTCACACAAATACAAATCTCTATCGCACCATTATATCAAGTGATATCACCTGGGTATAGTATGAAGTATTGTACATAACAAAAATATCATGTCCCCTATATTGAAAAGTATCATACAATATTTTGTTGGCAGGAAACTATTTCCCAACCTATAACTAGTTGTTATTTGAGTTCTTTAGTCAGATTTTGGTCCTTGGTATTCTATTTTTCAAATTTCTTAGGTTATTTTTTTGTTTTATAGAGGTCTATTGCATGTTGCACCTTGTTTTGGGACTAACCTTTGTTGGACTAACATTTTTGCTTGTAGGGTTTCCCTAAATGCTTGCAAAATTGTTGTAAAAAGAACACATGCCAAAGATTCAAATGTAAAAAGGCCACTAACAGTTATTTGTAGGGCTGCCCAAAAGCATAAAAGAAAAAAAGTGCTTGTATTTTCCTTATGTTTGTGCGTGGAAATATTACTAGTTGTTTATCTTTCATAGGCACATAAGACTTGTGATTGGGGTCTCTCAATGGTAGAAAAGTATGATCTTCACTCTTGTATTGAACCATAAATTTTGACCCACCTTTAGATTTTGGAAGAATGAGGGTTAAGTGAACTTACTTGACATGTTTGGGGGAAGCACTTGGGATAGGAGAGTATGCTCTTCACCCTTGCATTGAGTCATAAATCTTGACCCCCAAGAGTGGATCCAATTTGTTTTAGTTTAGAATCCTTTAGAGGGTCTGCTCTTGAGAAAACAAAAGGAATGATCCAAGTGGGCACAAAAAAACTTGGCTATTCCAACCCACTATAGACTCAAGGCTATCAAGGAAATGAAACCTTGGTAGACACAGTGCTTTCTTTTCTTAGTTTGAGTACTTGTGAGATTGGGATCATGAGAAAAATGCTAGGCAAGAATGCTTAAGGTACCCATGTGGTAAGGTAAGGTGTCTTGTAATTGGGTGCAAGAGGAGTGTTATGAATAGAAGACCTTTATAAACACCCTAGGTTAGAAACTACCTTATTTTTTCGCTCAACATATTGGTATAAGGATTGATCCTAGTAGATTACTTGAATCACCCCAAGATTTTACACTCACCATTTGTGTCCCCTTGGTTGTGCTAATGACATCTCCATGAAAAAGCCAATATCTCTTATTGGGAAATCACATGGTGTGAGGCAAAGGGGAATCAAGCATGGGCCAAGTTGTTGAGTAATGAACCGCGACTCTTAGGTAGATTTTGCTTGGCATATATATTCAAATGTGAATAGACCTGTGTAAATGTTTTTGCAAATCAAACATTTTTTAGCATTTGTGGTAATTTTCTTTGATATCAAAAATACATGTTGGAAAGGTTTCTTTGTCCCTTGTCCAACTATTTGAGACATGTTAATTACCCTTACTATTTTAAAACCATGTTGTTATCTACTATAAATTGAGGTTCTATACTAATTGTGTCACATTCTAGTTTAAAAATGTTCGAAAATCAACCTGAAACATAGGGTTTTCAAGCTTCAAACTATTTTTTTCACAATTCACTAGCCCTTTATTGCATGACCTATTGAGAAATATTGTATGACATTTTTTTACCTGATAAAGTATTGTTTGCCTATTGTAAATTCTATCACCTGACAATAGTGAAGTCTATTGCACTCCTTAAGGGAAACTATTGTCTGGATCAAAAGTATTGCCCAACTATTGTAAAGTCTATTGTATGATATATTTTGTTGATCAAATATTGGTTGCTTCTTTGAGAAATATTACCCACCTTCTACTTCTTGCAAAATAGAGTCAAAATTGCATCTTAGTTGATTTATAGTGTCGTCACTTCATCCTACTTGAATCTGATCTAAAATCTTCAAGTTAGGCATTGTTCTAAGTTGAAAAGATAGGTTTAGTTCATCATATGTAGTCTCAAAAAATTTTTAATGATCACTTGTTAAAATCTTGTTACCTCTCTATGATAGCTACTTTCTATCAAGCTTCTTGCTCACTCTCTTAGCTTGATCATTAGTGTTGTAAATTCTTGACAAGTTGCTTATTCATTTTATCTTTAACAAGTGATCCTTCTTGACCTTACAAGCTCCAATTTTGAAATTATTTTACCCATCTTATTAGTCAAAGACATACCCTTACATACCATTTGCGACTAGGTTCCAAGTCAATAAGGGTAGTCATCATTATTTCACCGTTGAATAATTGGAGACTCCAACTAGGCATCCTCATGGACAACCTTATGTGAAGGAACCTATCTTTGAAAAACCATAAGAAGCCAACACATGGCATAACCCACTCTATAGCTTTGAGAATCCATTTTACAAGCCCTTTGATACACCTAGGGCTGAAGATAATGTGTCACTCAACATGCATCTAGAGGAGAGAAAATGATGTAGGAGCATTCTAGGTGTAAGAGAAATCTTGCATCACCCAAAAATATTTACTCTTCAGTCCTTCTATTTTGATAAGGACTTGTAGATAGGGTGGTTGCTAGTAATGGGAACTTGCAATTTTAGTAAGTTTTTCATACAATCTCAAAATGTTCTCATTTTCTACATGAAGGTTTATTTTAGAGTTGTAAGCCTACCATAAAAATCTCATTGCTTCAGCTTAAGTATCAAAGAAGTTATTGTGGATTTTTGGTGGAAAAATTTGTAGAAGAATCTTTAGGATCATTGTTGGAGGCCTTAGAGTGCCTAGATGAGGTCCAAAAACTTGATAGAAGGGTACTTATGTAGTTTCAAGCCTAGAGATCACAAGATGATGTTTCCAAAAAGTGGCTATAATAGCCAAAAGTGGCTATAAGAACGGTTCGAGAGTTATGGCCTTCCAAAGTTGGGCTACCTGAAATATCTAAAATAATTGTCAAATATGTATTTGGATGACTCTATATGTTTTTTTAGGGCCTATTGGCCATAGGTATTAAGTTTCAATGTTTAGAACCTTATCAGGCAACATAAAATTGTCTATTTAAGAAAGGCCCAAACATTGTCTAGGACAACTCTGGGTGATAGTTCACAGTGTTTCCTACAAATTACTATAATAAAGGTGCCCATGTGGGTTAGCATATTGTACTTGTGAATTTTGCAATTCTACATTTGTGGCACAAATAAGAAGTCCATATTGTGTTCTCACATTTGTTGTTGTTTCTTTGTTTCTATTATGGTTTATGGTATTGAGGGGAGCACCCTTCATTAGAAAATGATGCTTAGAAGAACAAGCATGTCTAGAAAAGGAAAGAATGAAAGAGGTTGTATGTAGGGCCATTAGAGAAAGATCCTATCTTCAAGTTGGGGCTAATGCTCATTCTCATGCTTAGGCTCATAATACTAAAAATAGACATGGCTACTATAGCAAGCCCTTTGATAGCATTCCTCTTGGTGGAAATGATGGAAACAATAAACCCCCTAGAACTCCTAGAATAAATGAAAGAGGGTGTCTATCACCACCTATGCATTCATAGTCACATCATGAGAGTGAGACCAATGGTAAAGTTATTAGTGAATATCTCATGAGATTACAACAAGATGAGGTCAGCCAAAGGCTAATGCTAAAGGCCTTGGAATAGAATGGGGACCAATACTTTTAATACATGACAACTAAGGGATGGAAACTCCCTCATGATTTTGATGTGAAAAGAATCATCCAAAAATGAGAACCTACTGAAGCTAAGATCTCGAGAGAGGAAATGCAAGAACTCAAAAATCAACTCGCACAACTACAAGTTTCCATGGAGAAACCCAAGACCTCCTTTTTTGAATCAATATGTGCTCTTCCCTTTGATAGGACTCTTTATGTGGTCCCATTTCCTAAGGATATAGAGGTTCCAAAATATGATAAATATGAAGGAAATGGTGATCCTCATGACCATGTAAGGCACTTCTATTCTCTTAGTATGGACTTCATGCACAAAGACACTTACCTTATGAGGTTGTTTCCTAAGAGCTTGAGGGGCCAACCCATGGAATGGTTTATAAAACTATCACCTCCTCTAAATACATTTGAAAAAATTTCACAATGCTTTGTCCAACAATGTTCTTATAACATTCAGCATCCTATTACTATTTTGGACTTGTGCAACATTAAACAAAAACAAGGTGAACCCTTTGCAACATACCTCCATCGATGGAGATCTTTACACTCTAAGTACCCTCAATATATTCTTGAGACTAAGAAGATTGAAATTTTTGTCAATACATTGGTACCTAAACTCTACTTTGATCTTAGAAAACAACTATTCACATCCTTTAATAATATGGTTGAGAGTGCATATTGCATTGAGGATGTTGGTATTAGGAAAGGTGACATTGTCTTGAATAAAGACATAAATGACAATGGAAATGGTAAAGAAAAGAAAAAACCTTAGAATACAAATGAATATGTTGTCAATGATGGAGTAGTGGATGCTCCTAAAACCAAGGAATCAACCTTTAACCTTTCTAATGGCATTTATGTTGTAAAACAAAAAGAGACTAGAAAGTCTCAAACCTTTGACAAGAACAAGAAATCTTCTAAACCAAAGTGTGTTTATACACCTATGGCAGAATCTTATGAAGTGGTCTTAAAGACCCTGCTTGCAAATAATCTTACCACACTTCTAGACAACTCCTAACCCTCTAATCCACCCATCAAGCCTAATTGGTGGAGAGATGATTATTTATACAACTACCATATGAGCAAGGGCCATAACACAAAAAAATGCTTCAACCTCAAAGGTATTATCCACGACCTTGTTGATGAAGGAAAATTTCTAATAGATGGCTTAGTAAAAAATTTTGATCACAAAGCCTTCAAAAAATCATTAACTAAGTATGAAAAAAGGGAATCATCCAAGGCTAACAAGAAGAATCATTAATGAAAAATCAACCATACTTACAATGTCGCTGACAATGTCATAAACATAATAGAACCTCTAGAACATCTTTGCATGGCATGTCTTAAGTTTGATAAGGAGACCAATTGTAATACAAATGATGAAAGACCTAAGGTAGTCCTAAAAATATGCAATTCTTAACAACATCATAGGGAAACTAGGCATAAGGTAGTTCTTAGAGTGGTAGAACCCTCCTCCTCACATGGTGAGACACTTAATATTGTCACTAGGGGGCAAGCCAAAATTATCCTCAAAGTTGAAAATGATCCCAAGAATGTTTCCTCATCCAAACATGCATCTACCCTAGCTATATCCAACTATGACCTTTCAAGTCAGTTGCAAAGAACCCTAACACAAGTTTCAATCCTTGAGTGGCTAGAACTATCTCCTTTGCACAATGTAGCTCTATACATAGAGGTCCAAATATTTTGTACTCATGTCCACTGAGTCTTGATAGACAATGATTATGAGTTAAACATCATCTCCTTCAATGTTATTCAACAAATAGGAATGTTTGAATTTTCTATCGACCCTAGGAGGAAGATCACCATCAAATCCTATGATGAGGTTGAACGACCTTCTAAATTTCTTATTGCCTTGCCAATCTGTATGGGTCCTATTGAAAAATATATGGTCTTTCAAATCCTATACATCCCACTAGCATATAATTTATTACTAAGAAGACCTTGGATCCATTACATACAAGAAGTGCCTTCCATGTACCATCAGTGTATCAAGTTCCCTTTCAATGGTATCGAGATAGTCATTCTAGTAGACAATTTAATGGTATCTGTGGTGATCCCTATACTGGTGTTGGCCCTAAAACCCTCCTCACACTGGCTCTATGCTCGTGAGGTCCCTCTTGTGCACCCTATGCCAGAGGTGGCATCATAGCTACCTATCCACCATCCCTTGCATTGTCTTTGTCACCCCATGCTTGCTCTATCAGTGGAGGTGCCCTTGGCACTATGAGTTTGACTTGTTGGTGGGCTTCCCACCACTGTGCATATGCCAGTGTAACACCTACATCTCCCCTATCCCATTTGTGGACCCATGGTACTACTTGCATCGATACCCATGATATATGAGCCATTCAAAGGGTGGTCCTGTGCCCCCACATCCACCCATACTCTTGAAACACCACAATATATAAGAATTTGTTTGACACTACACTATGTCCTGCCAAACTGTCATCACACTCGAGAGGGCATGTACCACATGATCATGTGCATGGATTTCCCAATGATCCAATAGTTAGTCTATGTGTATGGGAGGTACATATGATCCTCTATGTCATCCTCTCCCCCTATTGCATGCACTCTCTTCCACTGCTCTACTTGATCATATGGAGTCCACTCAAACATGATAATCTTGTCTATGCACTAGTTTGAGAACCCCATAGACTTTGTCAATGTATACTAGATGGGAGGCCAGTATTTGCAGGTGAATGGCTCCCCAAGCTACCTAGTTTCCCACCAAGTGATGGGTCGTGTGACCCCAATGTGCTCCCATGACCAAACCATCAATAGTGTCAGTCCTGGTCATATAATGTTCTAGGTCTGATATGCACACATGTGCAAATTGTGATATAACTCAGCTAAGATCATCTGTCCCTAGTAATAGACCTCTCCCTCCTCCTATAGCAAGGTGCTCAACATCCACGCCCAAATGATCGGCCACCCATGTCCTTCATGATCTGGTAGCATCTACCATATCAGTGAGGCTAGGTATACTGCCAGCCTTGATAGCTTCTTCTCTAAAGATCCTCTCCATGATAACCATAATCATTGGATGGGTAACTATTGTCGCCATCTATTGAAGCACTCCCTCAAGAATAGATCAGAACCCCCTAGTACATACTTCTATATGCACCTTTAATTGGAACTCACAAGATCTGTCACACATCTAGGAGTGTGACTGTAGCCTCCCCTGTTGGTAGATGGAAACTCTCTATTGGTTTGTGCCATTGCTCTATGAGTGCTAATAGCTACGCTAAGTGGGCCCTTAGGTCCAACCACCTGTGAACGTGCTCTAAGCTACACAGTCACACGTGTCCCCAATCTACATCTGTGAGTCTCTCCTAGATCACCATGGTTGGAGGGTAGTGCTCTCTCAACTTGAATATCACCGTGTCCTCCTATAGCGTAGACATGTAGAGAGTCAATCCTTTTAGCCAATATTGTCCCCAAAATGGGGCATCTTCCCTTGCCCTATGCCAATTTGTCAAAATTGGTGTAAACACTAATCGACATCGATGTCGATCTACAGAGATGCTGATCAACGTAGATGTTGATCAGTGTAGATGATAACCTTTTGTCATTTGTAGAGATGATGACCTATAGTTCATCATCTCTACTGGTCCTAACATAATTTTTCCATCTACGAAGATGAAAGGATGAAACCTATCCTCTCCATGTCATCTTTTTACCCTTCTGGTGTCTTTGCAGATGACATGATGGATCCTATCATCTCTATGGACTCTGAGATTTTTGCTTTATTGTTTGTGCAAATGAAAGGGTGGAGACTATCATCTCTGACCATACCTCATTTTTGATGCATTTATGACATATTAAATGCACCTAACCTAGCCTAGCCTACCAAAAGATGAAGAGAATCAAATGACTTACTAGTGGGCCCATCTTAGCTGCTCGTTGGTACTCCCGAACGCACTCACCATGTTGCAATTGATCAATGGGGTCCATGTTTGCTCTAGATTCTTGCTTGTGGTGTGACAATGACTTTCTTTGGGCCCCTCAGAGGCTTATATAGGCCCCCCATGCACCCCATTTGAGCCCATGTCTTCCCTAAGTTGTGTTCGTCCCCTGTTTACTTGCAAGTCATGCAAATGTTGTCATTTATTCCTATTTTTCTCTTTTTTCTTCTTTTGTTAAGACCTTTTTGCAAAAATTGCCCAAAATTTATTTTTTGCACAATTTTCACAAGGGGCACCCTCCTCCTCTGTCGTCACCATAGGACTCCCACCTTCTCTGGAGCAACCTATATATATATATTTTGATATGATGCTATTTTGACATCACATCAAAGAGGGGAAAAATGTAGACACTTAAAATCATCCCTAAAGAGTATATTAATTTATTAATATTTCCTATGATATTGTAATTAATTATTAATTAATTAATTATATTGCTCACATTCTTCTACTTATCTAATTAAATTATTTTAATTAAATGAGTTCATTCTCCTAAGTATTTAAATCTAATTTAAATACTCCTAGCCTTAATGTGTTAAATTAATTTAACACATGATCCTCCATCATCCCCTTTTTAAAATAAATTTTGTTTGTTTAATCCTCACATCCTATTAATTCCTCTAAACCCATGATTAAATTAAATTTTACTTAATTTAATCTTAAGCCTAACCTAGAGCCTAGCCTATAACCATCATTTTCACCCTCTTAAGCCTACTTCTTCTTAATCCCACTAAATCATTTTAATCTCCTTCCTAATCCCCCTCATTCACCTCAGAGTGTGCTCACACATGTGTGAGATGACATGCCTACACACTCCCCTTTGCACTCTTGTCTCCCACTCTTCTTCTCAAGTTTGCTCACACATGTGTGAGAAAAATTTGAATTTTTGACCATTTGCATGGCTTGCATTTCACCTTATGTGGCATCTACATGGATTCCACCTCACTAAGCCCTCCCTCAAGCCTATAAATAGAGCTACTGTCTCAAGTATTTGCATTTTCTCATTATTGCATTGTTATCATGTTGGTTTGAGATTTGAGTTTTTAGTTGAGCTTGTATGATAGTTTGAGCTTGCATAGTAGCTTTCATGGTAGTTTTCATGGTGATTCCTAGATGCATACTAACCATTTGGTAGCTGGTTTAGCTTTTCATTTGCATCATTAGCCTAGTTTAGTTATGCATTCACATTCCCTTCACATTTACATGTTAGTATAGCTTGTATACTTAGTTTTCTTGGTTACATTTCATTTTCATCCTTGAATGCCTTCAAGTATGGCTTTCACCATAGCCATTTCTTAAGGCATTCCTAATATCATGTAGCTTAGGTGCATATTTCATCATTATTCACATCTTTGTACATCCACTCAAGAGATTCAATACATTGTTGTGTTTGGGAGAACACACCAAACATACCCCCCATCTTAACATACCAGCAAGGCCTCTCATGGGTTCCCTTGTTGAGCTATAGAGGTGGCTTGAGGGCTTGATTTGTTTATTGTTTTGAGTTGCAAAAATCCAGCAAGCATTAGTTAAGGTTTCTTGTATTTTGATGAGCACTTGTTACATTATTTGATTTGAGCTAATGTTTATTTGTTTATTCATACTCCCAAGAGGTTATTTCTTCTAGCACACATTTTAACATGCCCGATGGGACTCACTTCCTTAATTTTATTTCAAAAATTTGTGAGCAAACCTCATTTATTCATAGAAAACCTTGCAGTGTTGTTTCTGTGGGCTATAGTGTTGTCTGCATTTCTCATCTCTGCAAATCAGCGTCTGCACAGATGAGCATCTCTACTCTTTAGCATCTCTGTCGCAATTCAAAAACCTACTTACTTTAATTTTTGTTTTAGTGTCTACATAGGAAAATGTTCTATCATCTAGGTTATTATTCTGTCATCTACAAAGATTATTTTGTCATCTGTGAAGTTTATTTCATCATTTGTGAAGTTTGTTCTATTGTCTTCAAACACTTTTCTGTCATCTGTGTTGTGTGTGAGTCCTAGTTTTTCATCTTTGACTTTTAGCATCTCTACATTTTATGTTGTCATCTACATTTGACAAGTCATTTAGTCTATCAAAAATTTCACCCTAGTGCCTTCTATCATTTGCGTAGTTTAGCGTCTGCACTTTTTAGCATCTTTGTATGTTGTCATCTGCACAGATTGGCATTTGCACCTACACTTTGACATCTCCATTTTGTGACAAAATTGTGCAATTTTGAACAATAATTTTTGCTAAAATATTGACTTGCATATTTTTACTGACGATTTTAATGCAAAGAATTAACCTTAAAAACCTAAAAAGCAAAACCAATAGTGATTTTTATCACTAAAGGAGATTTGTAGTGATTTTTATCACGTAAACTTATGGGTTAATGAACTTTTATGGATTAATTACTTTCATTTGAATGTATGAATGTTTAGGTTAGCCAACATTTAGACTTGGTGTTTAAAATTGACATGAATGTTTAGGTTAGCCAACATTTGGACTTGGTGTTTAAAATTGACATGGATGTTTAGGCTAACAAACATTTGGACTTGGTGCATAAAATTGACATGAATTTTTGGTGCTTAAAAAGAATTCACACCATCTTGAATGTGTTAAGGGACAATGGACATGTATGCCTAGGCTAGATCACATTTAGAATTGGTGCTTAAAATTTACATGTATGCTAGATCACATTTAGATTTGGCGCTTAAAATGAAGTCATACACTCTTGAATGCCCTAAGGTAAATTGAATTTATTTTTTTTGTATTTTTATTTTCAACATTTTATTTTCATACACTTGCTTTACTTTCTTTTTGACGAATCCGTGTTTTCATTTATGTTGGTGCTATTTCAAGTTGGAAAGAACCTTGCATGTTTTAATCATGAGTTTCTTCAAGTAGATAGAAAACTTAAAGCTTAATTGGGAAAAGAACAAGTGTCTTTTAAAATCCAAGGCCACTTACGTATTCTCTCCCCTAGTGCCTTCAGGTGATATTGGGTGCACAAGAAATAAGTGGTCTTATTTTTCATTTTTTTTAGGAGGCCTGCTTGGGGATTTCATCACCCCTTAGGATGACCTCAACTCTAGTGTTCTAGTAGAGTATAAATAGTGGGAGGTGAATCAAAAGACACCTCTCTTGGAAGCATAATATTGTCACTCTTGGCAATTTATACGTTGGGAAGTGAAGGAGGAGATTTGGGTTACCGTCTCCCCCTAGTTGTGTGGTAGTATTTTCTTTCATCTACAAATTTGGGCCTCATGTACCTTGTGTCTATCAAAGACACCCCTTAGATAAGCCTTGTTCATCTTAGTGGAAACCTTATTAGGATTATTGGCATGTTCAACGTGCTTGTTCAAACATTCAAAACCTAAGCCAAACATCAAAAAAGTTCTAAGATGAGTGTAATTGTGAGGTAACCTTTCATTAAGTGAAACAATGGTAAGTGAGGTCCTCTTGACTCACTATTATTTTTAGCAGGTATTACATTGATAGTGGTCAATTCTAGTTAAGTCTTGTTGCAAAGTTTTTGGGTACTTGAAATTTGGGTCTTGTTTTATTCCTGCCATGACCAATAAAGTCAACCAAATCAAGTATAAGAAAGTGAAATTGTCTAAACCACCCATCTACAAGGAAAGAAAGAACCTAGCACACGGTGAAAAATAATTCTGATATGCTATCAAAGACATTCAAAAAGAAGAAGCTAGACAAAACCATTATGATAGAATTGAATACAATGGAAAACTTCAAAATTGGTCTACCTTCCCAGGAGTGAACCCAAGGTTTTTATTTCTAGTGAACGAGGATTTAGTTAACCACATAAGTGACCATAATATCTTCCATTTTCTATATCTACCTCCATTTTCCAAACTCCTAGTCTTCCATTTTCAAATCTTCTTCTAGAGAGCTTGGACCTTTAAAACATCTTTCAAAATTGTGACACAAACCTTTTATCTATAAGCAAACATTTATCCTAATTACACTTAGTTATTTGGGATCACAAGTCCATCTCCAAATAGTGAGTAATCAATTTGGTGTCCTATATTTCCTAAAGATGACTTGACTATCTTAGGTAGGAGAAAGATACTATTATCCTCTAATCAAACTTTGTTTGCTAAACCAAGGTCTTTTGTCCACACTTGGGTGGTTGACCCTTTAATCACATAAGGTTAATAACTCTCATCCTCATTTTATTTTTCTCCCATAATCTTTCACCCATTAGTTGGTCACTATTGTATGGTACACACACAATCAGGAAGGTTCACATTTAATCCCATGTCATGTTTGTGGGAATTGTTGAGATAATCAGAGATGGAGAATCCATTTCCTCCACACACAACTTCATTAGAGAGCACAATCCCCTCTATTTCAAACCTTGGTATGCCTAATTGAAGATCCATGTAGGAACTAGAAGATCCCTTTTGTAACAAAACTTTGGGGGTTGATGATGAAGAAGTATGCCAAGATGAAGATCCTATTGACCCCAATGATGTACCTAGTGATGTTAGGACATTCCTTGCAGATCCTTACAATTTGGAAATGATGGAGAAATCCATTAGGGTAAATAAAACTAAGATATTCCAAAATTTGGTCAAAGATGGTGTCAATGTTCCCTCAAGCTTTGATGATAGCACCTTGTTTAGACAAATTACAAAAGGTGGTGCTTCTGTATTGCCTACTTCAAATGTAGCTCCAACTTCTAGCAAAGGCAAAGAAACCATGGTGGAAACTAGTGGTGTGCCTACGTCTAGCACTTCCATGCAATCAACATTTCAATTGAGTGTAGAATATATTCAACAAATCATTAGTGCTATGCCCAACGCTACTACACATGCTAGCATTCCACACTCTGACTTGACAAGTACCACTATGGGATGCTTCAACATTGGGCAAGTGTCTACTCAATGAATGGTAATTTTGACACAAACAATGCACTCATCTTATTTATAAATACCAACATGTATGCTAAAGACATCCGTGCCAATTCCAACAATTTCATATCAATACATTAGCCAAAGTGGAGTACTTCCACCCCCTCACACTACATTTGGGATTCCCTACAATTTAGGAGGTGGATTTGTGAACTCCCAACAATCACAAGTGCAACCCAATCAAGATTTGGCTCAACAATTTCAAGAATTGCAAAATTTGGTCCTTAGCATGAACAAAAAAGGGGTGAAGGACTTCTCTTTTGAGGAAATTTGTCCTTTTCCATTCGATAAATCCATCAATACGGTACCATTTCCATATAGTTTTGAAATTCCTACATTTGACAAGTATATGGGAGAGACATGCCCCATGACACATCTCAAGGAATTTTTTTTTCTGTACCAAGAAGTAGCTTACAGTGATGATTATCTTAAGAGACTCTTTGCATGAAGTCTCAGAGGCCCCAAACTAGAATGGTTAATGAATTTACCTAAGGGATTCTTTACTTCCTTCAATGATTTGACAAGAAAGTTTATAGCACAATATTGTTACAACATTGAACATTATGCCTCATTAAGTGATTTGTGCAACACAAAGTAATGAAACAGTGAAACTTTCACCAACTTCCTACAAATATGGAGACATCTTGCTAATTGTATGCCCTATAAAATTGAGGATTCCCACCTTGTGGATATATTCGTCAAGAATTTGATACCTAAAATGTCCTTCCACATGAAGATGGCTAGCCTTGAAGACCTTGCCACTTTAGTCAAGAAGGGTAAAAACATTGAAAATTGACCTTTGGAGAAGAGTACCATTAAGCATTATAACTCATCATCCTCACACAATGAGTCAAACAGAAATAGAAAACCCAAACTCTGGTCCAAGAATAAGTGTGTTACACATGATGGTGTTATTGATGTCAAAAATCTTCAAGAAGGTAACAATAACTACCATAATTGAAATAACAACAATTCAAATCATGACAATCAAGGCAATCAACAATCTCGTAATCAAACACAATTCTTTCCACGTAACAACAACTACAATCATGACTATGGTCAAAATTGGAAGTTCACTAACTTTTGTGATCCTTTGGAGGCCATCTTTCAAAAATTAGTGGATCACAACTTGATGGTATTTCCTAACACACGTCCTTTTGATGAAAATCAACCGAAGTCAAAGTGGTATAGGGAAAATGAATATTGTAAATACCACCGCATCAAAGGACATGATACCAAAAAATGTATCAAGCTGAAAGTTTTAATCCAAAATTTTGTTGATGATGGGAAATTGAAGTAGAAGGCGGTCCAACTTCTAAAAATGCTAAATTGAAGATATTCCAAAAGCCATTTCCTGATCACAACAATGATAACAACAATACCAGCAATACCAACAATGTGAATCAAGCCTCCACATTGAATGCAATACCTTATGATTATTCTACTAACCACATATAAAGATTTGAATCCTTGTGTGGTAAGATAGAAACCAATGATATATGTGGTTTTGAGTCCATGTGTGGTCGCATTGAAGAGGTAGAAACTCATGTGAATAGCCTTATCTTACAAGTAGTTGATTGCAATGCAACCACGTGATGGGGAAGTGTAGATGCACAAAAATGGTTCGCATCTACGATTTGATCACTTCTTCATACTAATTTGTCCCATTTTCTCATTCTACTAACTTCGATCTTTTGGCCAAATTGATCATACTTTATCATTTGTATCCTCTTTTACATCAATTTCATGTCATTTTGAAATCATATCAATTCAACTCAGAATCACTCATAATTAGTCCTAATCAATCCAGAGCATTTCAAACATCCCAAATCAATCATCGTTTATTCAATCCTAGGTATTGTTGTGGCTTTTAGTGCCTTGGAAACCTATCAACCTATCAATCTTATTAATTTGACCTTAGTACTGTCATGACTCTCAGTGTTAGTTCAAATTATCATTCATGTCATTAGACCTTTGACATTGTTGAGGCTTTCAATGTCAGATCATGGTATCATCAACCATTTTAATAATATTGATAGTGTCCGTCAATGTTATTATGATCAAACCTTATCAATCAATTTCAATCCTGTAGCATTTACAATGTCGGTTAAATGTTACATATTGACCAATTCATGTCATGTGTCCTTGGTATGTTATCAATTTTTATCTATCAATCAATTTGACCATGGCTTTGGTCTATCTATCATCATCTTATTCGATATCCATTATCATTACATTTTTACCAAAGGATACTATCGCATTTATTTAATCATTTTTGGCCAATCATCTACTAATTTTCCCTATAGGATTAAATAACCCATAATTTAATCCTATTATGCTTACTAATTACTCTTCCTAATTATCATCCTCAATTAATTAATTTTATTAGTTAATTGACTCATTATCCTCAAACCATGGGAATTTTTAATTTCCTAAGTCCCATTTTCCATCATTAATTCCATTTTCTACTAATTCTTATTTTGTGGAATAAAAGGATTTTTAATTTGAATATTCCATAAAATATTGCATCATCATGACATGGATATGACACCTCGTGGATTCTCTTTTGAAACTTGGCTAAGGTTTGTCATAATCAAATATTCTTATTCTCTTACGCATGTCCCTATTTGGCTTATTTGTCATAGATTCTTGGCTTTAAGTGGGCTTATAGATTCTCTTCCACATTTATCCAAGTTTTACTTCCATGCATCATAAAATCTTAAAATTGGCATATTTTGTCATAGGTGTCATGGATTCTCAAAGGAATCTCTTGCCAGATTGCATATCTATGGGTGAAAAATCCAATGCTCTCATCCTCCATGTCAATTATAAAATGGACACTATTTCTCTCTTTTTTGGGTCCTTGAATCCTTGAAGTCTTGGGAAGTCCTTAGATCCTTAGCTTCTTTTCATTTTCACACCATCTTCTCTCAAGATTAAATCACAACTTCAAGTATTCTCATGGCATTATCCACATCATAGACTTTTGCTTCAATTTTGTGTGCACTATAGGCAACTTTGGAGCTACAATCATTTGGAGAAGAAAGAAGGACATGGGAGCTACAAACAAAAGAGGGGATTTTTATTGCTTTCTTTATTAGTTTGGATTTCATGGTAGACTAGTGGGTGCTAACATATGTTGATTGAGTTTTTGTGATTTCTCATAGTATGTTATGCATTTAACCCATTTTCTAGTTGCTACATTTTGGGGAACTCGACGTGAACATGCTTATCTAACTTGGGTTTTCTTGTTTTGTGCTTGTGGGTGCAAGGAAGGAGCTCACTTGGAAGGGTATAATGACTATCTGATCTTATTTTTCACACCTAGATTAATTAGGGGTCTAGTAAGATGGTTGTATCCTTTCATTCTATACACTTTGTCAACTTGTTGTCCTAGGGTGCACTCTGCTCTGTTAGGGTGCACTAGGGACTCCTAGGAGTTGTTTTAGGAGCCTAGAAGCCACCAAAACCCCTTTCTATTGTTTTTGACTTATCAACTACATCATAAAAATACCAAATGAATTATTTATGTAGTTGGTACTATTTGGGCGCACTTGGTAGTATAGGTGTCAAAAAATTTTAGTTTCTAGGTCTTCATTAGGCACCACTTCCCCATAGTTTGCACCTGGGCTCCCAACTGCACCCAAAAACTACCAACTATGCCCAAATAGGCCCCAAATATGTCATTGACATAGTCTACACTATTTGGGTGCACTTGGGAGTGTTCTGAGCCATTTTGGCCTTCTGGGGTGCCACCTGCTCTATCAGAGCACACCTAGTTCATAGTGAGCACATACATCAATCAGAATTTGCACATAAGGTTTCCGTTTCCTTCTAGAACTTAGATTAGATGATTTTTGTGTTACTGATGTTCTATTTATAGCATGTGGTGATTTTTGGATGAAGACATGATCATAAGAAACTACTAATGTGTGCTTTGCAGGACGTTGTCAAAGACTTTGTGTGTCTTTCAAAACTATGTCTGTGGATTTCCTAGATTAGATAATGCTTTGTTTGGTGTTTAAAATGAAATTTTTATTTTCTTCTTGGTATGTCTATAGTGTTTAAATCCCTAGGGTTTACATTGGATGTATCCTCTCCCCTCGCCATTCATGGATCTTGGGTGTAAGAAAAATCCATGTAACTTCTATAAGAGGCCTGCCTTGGACCAAGATACTCAATATTGGGCATGCCAGGGGATGACCTTAGAGCGATAATGGGCAAAAGCTAGGTCAACATTTCAGCTACTATATAAAATTCAATTACAGTGAAAGCCATGTTGGTGGTATTGTTGCGTGATAGCTCTCCTCCAGTACCCTTGTGGTGTGTCAAACCCCAGTTCTCAAGGCTGGGAGACCTTCTGTGAAATTTTATCATTCACTTGCCAAACGGAATGCCCTTACTAAAAACCATGTTTTAGTGGCCAAAATCCTTTCCTGTGAAGACATCCTACATTCTCGCGGTCCTTAGTAGAGACAACAGTCCCTTGGATAGTCATGCCCCTTGGGAAGTGGATCTTGGTAGCCCCAAGAAGTGAGAGCGCTGTAAGGGGGAGCCTATGGTGGCAAGATCCTAGGTTGTCTGCTCTAGATAAGTATAGATGAACTTCGGTTCAAGTAGGAATTTAGTGAATACAGTCCTAAAAGCCTAGGTTGTGGTGTGTTTGTTAACTCTTAACAAAAACTATTCTTGTCTTAATGTGTCTTGTGTGTGTATAAAACATAATCAAGATAAAAGACAACATTCAAATTTACACCTTGGAAACATGCAAAAAAATTTTCAAAACATCACATATTGCCAAGAAATTTCATCCTTGTCCAAACTTTGGTTCAACACACTCAAACCTTGGAAAACATGGTGACTTGTGCTCCTAAACATACTTGGCAAAACGCAGATCTCACACTCGCATAGACTTTACTTGCATTCAACCTAGTATAGGCCTCATTCATGAATCATATAGACTTCATATTGTACCTTTTATTCCTCATTTAGCATCTATTACCTTTCATATTGCATCCATTTAGTTTCAGTTTACCTCCCTTAGTCTTTTGCATTCCCATCTCAAAATTAGCACTTTGCATTCACCACCTTGCATCTTTGAATACCTATTCATCATCTTGACCATTTTATCCATAATTTTGGGTGTCCTAAGCATCATTTTGAGCATTCATACTAGTATTAACATTGTACCCTACTATTCATCTCTTTGTGATATCAATCTGGAAGTCATAGCTCCTAGAATTGCCTTAGTTTTAGCCCAGTTTACCAACTGTGCCCTGAAACTACCAACTACGTTATAAAAATACCAAATAAATAATTGATGTAGTTGGAACTATCTAGGTTCAATTGGTGGTCCTTAGACCTAGTTTTGGATTCCAGATAGCATTTTGGGGCTTCAATAGTGTCCTTAGGTACCTAGTTAGCTCCCTTGCATTAGCTTTGCCCGGATCTACATTTTGCATCACCTAGTCTTCATCACCTTCACTTAAGAAATCATTCCAAAGGTTAGAAATTTTTTTTTTTCATCTCCCAACCCATTCTAACATCAACCCCAACATCTTAGCTTCCTGGCATATCACTTTGGTAACCATACCCTTCAGAATCAGCAAACATTCTTCCTAGCTTACCAGCTATGCCCAAACTGGCTCCAACTGTGTCAATGAAATATTTGGTACTATTTTAGTGCACTTGGAACTATTAGGTCACACTTGGATACCTAGATGACCATTTTGGGCCTCTGAACTGCACTTTAGGACCCCAAAACTGCATCTAGAAGCCTTTGCACCTCAGCATTCTGCACTTGACCCAAAATTGCATCTTGCACCCAAAATCCCATTTTTCATCATATAAATTTTCCATATTAAATATTTTCTCAGCATTAACACCTTTTTGAGTCCCCAAAACATCATTTTGAACCCCCAAAACCTTTGAATTTAGTCAAAAATCTAAACAAAGTATGAGTCGTAGAGTATCTCCTAGTGTTGATGGATAATAGATCTTGACTAGTCTTTTTATCTTTTCTTATCATTTTCTTGGGTCAAAATTTGTCTATATCTTGATAGATTTGAACTTTTCATCTTTTATCAATTTGATCTTTTCATCTTTTATCAATTTTTGGTCAAGATCCAAAGTCCTTTATCACAAGGTTAAACTCCTAGACAAAATAATTTCTAAAAGATTTTACCTAAGTTCAAAACCTTGCATATACCTCTATCATTAGCATAATCATATTCCTAAACATCATTTTGGCTTACCCTAGTGATATATCCCCTTCATCTTGCATGCTTCAAACCTTAGCATCATTTTCACTACCAAATCCTATCAAAGTGTCCATCAACCAAATTACCTTCTTGATCATTTACCCTTATTTTTCATATCCCAAACATCCTTATCAACCCTTGGAAACCATCCCTTGCATAGTCTACCTTGAATACACCAACCTTTAGCATCCTTAGCAAGTCCAAAAAAAAACCCTAATTGTCATTTTGCATACCTTAGAGTCATTTTCATCCCCTCTAGTCAAGCTTCAAAACATCACCTTGCATTTGCATTTGGATAACATCCCTAGGACATTTTCACTTTGCACATCAAAACCATAATTCATTTAGCATTTAATCACATTGCATTACATTCCTAAGCACTTAAAAATCCCAAAAACACTCATATCTTGCATACCCACCACTCTAAATCACCCAAAACACTCAAAATTTCCATTGCATCTGCATTCTTAGGTATCATGCCAACACTTACTAGGACAATCAGCCTAGAGACCCGAGGAACTTTATCAACCTTTGTTTTTTGAGGAAAAAACACAACCAAAACCTCATCCAAGATAGAGAAAGAGCAAGAAAACCCAACAAACCATTGACAAAGAACAAATTGAGGCATCACAACCTTTACTAGCAGACCCCTTGAACATGTATCCACAAGATCCTCATAATCAAGCTATGACGCAAAAAACCTTAAAAAATGAACCTACCATGAGATTTCCTCCAAAAAATTCCCCCACACATGGGATGGTTTAGTGGAGTCTTGACTTTGAACCTATATTCGTGCCAATACCACCTGGAGGTGGAAGTGTACAAACCACACCTGAGGATGAACAATCACATTCCTTCAAATTCAACCAACCTAACACAAGAACCTTCAACTTTAACACATCAAACATACAAAAAGGTACTATACACCTCAGTGATGAATCTAACATGGATTATGGCATCACTAATGAAGAAATGGCTAGGGCATGTCAGGACAAAAACTTCGTAAAAACTTCAAACTTTTGGTAGCCCAAGAAATTGTCAAATTTAACCCAAATATGGAAAGACCTAAGTCCAAACATCAAACCAACACAACCATTGAAAACCTACAACCCATGATCAATTTGGACTTAGATAAGGGGAAAACAACTTTTGGATTTTTCAAATGCAATAATGGCACCTATAAGGACCCATTGAGAACCAACAATTGAAATCCTCCAAAGTACATTTGAACACATCAATGTTAATCCCTTGTTCGATGAAATACCACCAATTCCTAAACACCCCAAAAGGACATTGAGACTTGATTTTAGTCACATGATGCAACATAAAGATACACCTAAAGGGACTTGTGCTCTAGGGATGCCAGACATAACTTCTTTGGAGGCAAATCAACAAAGTACACCTTTTCTCCTAACCCTACCAAGTGGTATGATATCAAGTGTTACGAAGCCTCCCACGAGTGCACTATGTGCAACATCATCTAAAAAAGTCCCTATTGACATACAAAGGAAAAGTCTTATTGACATTACACCAATTCCCAAAAGAAATGAAACTCATTGTAAAGTCAATATGATGTCCCAAGCAGAAACCTCCAAAACACAAAAGAGCCAAAACAAAAATACCAACATGACAATCACTTCTTAAGGACATAACCAACTACCCCAACAAAATCAACCTATGGTGGTACAAGGACTTAAAACTTCCAACCCTCTACCAAGTCTACATTCACTTAACACACATCTGACATATCAACAAGAACATTAACCACAATGAAAACAACATCAAGTGGGGCAAATATCCAACATTCCTAATACGCAGTCTCATGTGAACCCACTTGACTTACACACAATTTATCAACAACAATTTCAGCAACAATTCCAACAACAACAAACCATGTTTGCTAAACAACAAGAACAAGTCAAACAACAAATGGAATATCGAAGGTGCCTTGAGCAAAAAATTGCATACCAACAACATTTATTACAACAACAACATGTAACACAACAACCTCAATAGATACCTCTACAACAAAAATCACATACATGGTCTCACATACAACCAACAGAGGTATTCCAACAGCAACTGCTACACATGGCACAACAACAACACATGGTACAACAATCACAGTCAATCCCACAACAAGTGCCACATCAAATACCACAAAAAGTTCCCCAATAATAGGGACCCTTCTATCTTTGAGGTACCAACATACCTCCACCACCTAGCGACACTTCACTAGACTCATCAGACACAGAAATGTCATAACCGAGTAGACATAGCTCCTGCCACAGCAAACGGTCTACTCACAGACACAAAAGACTTGAAGGAAAGACCATCATGCAAAACCCCAATGAAGAACTATTACAACAATTAAAACAACTTTCCAAACAAGTTGAGGCATTGGGAGTCCAGAAGAAACAAGCTCTATATACAGAAAGGGACCTATGTCCTAATCCATTCGATAAAGTTCTATATATGCCTCCATTCCCAAAACACTTTGAGGCTCCAAGGTTCAAAAAATACTGAGGAAAAGGAAACCCTATTAATCATATTAGAGAATTTTGTGCTTCATGTATTGAACTTAGTGATGAGCCCACTTACCTTATGAGATTATTCCCTCATTCTCTAGGTGGGCCCGCGCTTGAATGGTACTCCAAACTTCTTGGTAATATCAAATCTTGGTCAAAGCTAGTAGATAAGTTCATCTCCCACTTTGCCTTCAACATTAGAAATGAGGTGACACTTTCTGATTTGTGCTCAACTAAACAAAAGGCAGGAAAGCCATTCATCACATTGTTACTATGTTGGAGAAGCTTAGTCAGTCAATGCTCACTAGACATCCCTGAAGAACAACAAGTAAACTTGTGCATTGAGAACTTAGTCTTGGACTTAATGTATGAACTCAAAATCTAGAGTCCAAGCACTATTTCTAAACTAATGAAAAAAGGGGCTAGTATTGAAGATGCTCTTATCCGTAAGGGAATCCTCAAGATAAAAAAAGAAAACACAAACACTAGTTCCTCTAATGACAAGGAAAAATTTTTCTCCAAAAACAAGAATGTAACTAATGATGGTATTGTGGATGCATGAACAATTAGTGCAGCGCAACCTCAATTGACTTTGAAAGGTGCAAATCCTACAAATTCACAAACTCCTAATCAAACAACACCTCAACAATAGAAAACTGAGACTTCTACACAAGATAAACCTTGGAGACATCCTAGAACCAAGGACAAAAAATTCACACCATTGGGGATAACTCTTGAGACTGCATTACAACAATTACTGAGTAATAACTTCCTGTAGTTACCCCCAATCAAAGATGAACCATTGACTAAAGAAAATTGGTGGGATGACAACAAATACTATGATTACCACTGCACCAAAGGACATAAGACTTCATTGTGCTTCTAATTGAAACATGCAATACAAGACCTCATTGATGATGGTGTAATCAGAGTTGATCCATCATTGTTAGCATCCAACTCTAATCACACTATTTTCAAAGATCCTTTAGGTAATCATGACAAAGAGAAACCCTCCAGTTCAAACTCAAACTCACAAGCTAATGCAAATTACACATGCATGGGATATGACTACACTGTCAACTATTTCAATGAGTTTGATTCTCGCATTTCCACATTCACATTGAAAGCTGAAGACCCTCATTGTGTTGTCACTACATGTCATAGCAAGATCACCCGACCTAGAGCCCCATCTAAACCTACTACTTCTACTAGACTTACACCTCCTAGTAGACTTGCGGCTCCTACTTCATCTAATTATAGCCTTGTTGAACAGCTTGGCAAGACCCCTATGCAAATATCCATTTTGGACCTACTACGTGCATCTCCCCAACACTAAAAGATCTTGGAGAAAGCCCTTAAAGAGTAAATAGTCACATATAACATGGATGTTGCCCAGTTCCAAGCAACGATAGGGAACCTATCTGCCTCACATCACATCACCTTTTCCCCTTGAGATATCCTTAAGGAAAAACCTAATCACAATGATCCCCTTCATCTTGAAGTCTTCATCCATAATGCTAAAGTCAAATGTGCCTTAATAGATGGAGGAGTAGGACTGAACATCTGTACTCTTAAGGTTGTCAACAGTTTGGGTTATTTTGAAGATGATGTGGATCCCTCTCAAAGAATCACAATAAAAGCCTGTGATGATGGTGAATGCTTCTCCAAGGGTGTCATCATATTACTTTTTAGAGTTGGTCCAGCTACTGAAGATACATTGTTCCATGTCCTAGATATCGAAATGAACTGCAACATGATACTAGGATGCCCTTGGCTTCATGCTATGAAAGCAGTGCCCTCTACATATCATCAATGCCTAAAGTTTTCCTATAATAACATGGAGGTTACCATCCCTGGTGATCCAGATCCTTTCTAGTTTTGTGCTAATCTAAGAGATGCTACTACATACCAAATCCCAAAAAACAATGAAGCACAACCCAAAAATTCCTCTAAGTATGTGGATGATGATATACTCCTTAGTAAGGCCAAGGAAAAGATGAAGATTAAAGACAATGGGTGTGGAGAATACTTTTTGTCCCATGTATCGCACATTAGGGAGTCACCACTTTCTCCAATCAGTACACAAAATGACACTTCCATCAATGAGAATACTTCTATTTTTATGGAGAAAGAAAAAGTAGAACAAGAACCCACTTTGATATCTCCTAGCAAGTATGGACTTGGGTTTACTATCATGCTGAAACAAGGCTATGATGGCTATAATAGTCTTAGATCTCAAAAAAATCATTGAACCTATCACTATAGAAGGACAACCTCCTAGTTTGGGGCTTGGATTTAAACCATTACGAATAGGTCCTCCTAGTACTACGATACCTACGTGTAAGACTATGGATGTTTTGAATGATGAAAAGGCATCTAAGTTTATCTCACTTGAAACCAACAATCCTCTACCTTCTAAGCATAAACCTAATGACCCAATTGAATTAGATACTCATATATCTACCTTCAACCAAAGCCCATTCAACACTGATGATGACATCTCCTCAAGTTATCCTAAAGCTTTGGATTGGGACCAACGTGGACCACCAATTTTTGATCAATTTGACAATGATGACACTCTTATAATAGACTTTGAAGGCATTATGGACAATAATCATACAGAATAAATTTCTCCTAAAGTGAACACATTGGCATATTATTGGGAGTCAAATCCATTTGACAACAAAAAATAAAATAATGAGCATAGGTCTCTTGGTGAAAATCGAAAGGCACCATTAAACTGTAAAAAAATCAAAAGTTAAGCAACTCCCAAGGATATAAGGTGAAAAATATGATGCCATGAATATTAGTGTTCTAGTGTTCAACATGCCACAAATTCTTTTGGAGCTCTCTCAATCAACATTCATGTGGAAGGTCATTGGTCTCAACCCTCCCAACCCTCCCTTATATCTAGTTTTTTATCCCCACATCTAGCTACCAAATTTGTCCAACACCCAAGATCAAATCTTTATCCAACAAGCTTTTGCATATGTCATCATCAGTGATGTTCCATACACAACATCCTTTGACCCAATTATCCTCAAATGCCTTGATTCGCAAGAGACAGACATTGTCTTACATACAGTACATGATGGTATATCTTGAGGCCTTTTTGGTGGTTTGATTTTAGCTATAGACTCAGAACAAATCCTGCATAGTTATGGTCAATCATGGATCTGAAGCTCATTTGCTAGCAGCACCAACAACAGATATCTTCTTAGCATTTGTCTATGACATTCTTGATTCCATCTAAAAGTCCTAAAAAAAATAAAAAAATAGCAAAAAGTCATGAAAAAAGAAAAGAAAAAAAGTGAAAAAAGTCATGAAAAAATGGATGCGTTGATGAAAACCTGGCAAACAGGCATCTTGGCACGAAAATTTGAGTCAAGAGAAAAATTTTGTCCAAAAGTGAAAACCTGGCAAATGACATCTTGGCACGAAAATTTGAGTCAAGAGAAATGTTTTGTCCAGAAGTGAAAACTTGGTAAAAGGCGCTTTGGGCAAGTACCATGGTGAAAACCTAGCAAACAAGCACCATGTGTAATCAATGTTGCTCCTCCATCTATCAAGATTCCATCTGGTCTTTTCCCCCTCTATCATTCCTTGATCATATTCTTCCTATTGTAAGACATCCTTGGATCCTTGACCATGGCTCACAAACTGGTTAATGTCCTTTGTTACCTTGCCTAAGCATCACCAGTCTGCACACACTTTGTCATTGGCCTTTGTCCATAATTTGTGTCTTGTTTGGGGGCATATTACCTACATGGTGCATGAGTTTGAATTTGAACTAGGAGGCATATCCCTAAGGACTTTTTGTCTATTGGACCTATCATCTAATAGATTGGAGCTAACACTTGTATATGCTTTTATGATCCTGAAAAAATCCTTAAAAATTCAAATATGATCCTAAAAAAAATCACTAAAAATCACATAATGTCCTGAAAAAATCCTAAACATTCAAATATGATCCTAAAAAAATCACTAAAAATCACATAATGTCTTGAAAAAATCCTAAACATTCAAATACGATCCTAAAAAAATCACTAAAAATCATAAAATGTCCTAAAAAAATCACAAAAAAATCAAATATCCCAAAAACCCAAAAAATCACAAAACCCATCAAAAACTTGCAATAAACCTTGTACATATTCACCGTGCATAACCATCCCTTTTGCGTACACACTTGCACTTTGCAGACTAAAATCCAAAGTACTACACTTTCAAGACAATCACACTATCTGAACAATGTGACCAACAACCAATCCAACATATCACTACGAACCTCTCAACTGAATCCACAAATAGTGCTATCACATCATTAACATGTCAAACACCATCTAAACACCTAAAACACTAAAAAGAACATAATAATGGACAAGAATAGCTGTTGCCTCATGCTGTTTAGTGAGTGATTTATTTTTTCTTTGTTTTTCTTTGATCATGTCCCTATGCTACTTGATGATATCAACTAATCTATGAGAGTGATCGAGATGGTTCATGGTTATCCTTTTCTATTTCTATCTATTAAAATGTACCTTTGAGAGTCTGGGGCATGCACATATGGCTTAGGAAGGACAAGGTCATTCTCTATCTGTATCATGCTTGTTTACGTAAAAGGCTTACATTTGCACTCTGGCCCTTTATACCATGATGCGTTGTATTCTATTTGCCATATCAAAATAAAGCTCCATTTGACATATAGTGCACTTTATAAAAGAAAAAGTCTTCCCATAATACTAACAATTCCTCATCTCATCTCCTCAGTCTTCTATCATTCATCTCCTCATCCACCACCATGATCATGTCTTCTGATTCATCAAATCATCTTCATCTTGCATTCCTACATCATCTTGCACTGTCAATCAACTTTCTATGGCTTTCCACCTAGTTCAACCTTAGCTTGACATTTGTCTCATCATCTTTGACCAAATCTGACCATTTTTGATGATTTCACTCATGCTGTGACATCTTTCCATCATTTTGGGCATGCATGCAAAGTTTTGAGGCATTTCAAGTCTAATTGGGTTATTTTTGGCCCCTAGAGCCTTTTAGGGTGCAATCTACACTTTTAGGGTGTAGTTGGGGTTCCCAACTACATCATTGATGCACTTCATCATACCAACTACATCATTGATGCACTTGGTGGAGTTTTGGGTAGACTTGGGGACCTAGGGTATCTAGACTACTCCCAAAGCCCCTATGTTGCACTCCAGAGGCCATAACTTTTGTGTTTCAACTCCAATTTATGAACCGTCAATTGCATTGGACTCATATCTTTCTTGTGAACATAATGAGCTATAAATTCCATTATTTGGTCACCATAGTGAGTGTTCAACCTTGAAATTACTCTTGGGCTCCTAGTTGCCCCTGGTCATGTTGATTTTGGCCCCTGGAGCCTTTTCACGCACATCTTGCACTTTTTGAGTCCACTTGGGCTTCCCAAGTGCATCATTGATGAAATTGGTATTTTAATGGTGCACTTTCTCTTACAAATTTCATCATTGATGCACTTGGTTGAGTTTTGGCCGCAGTTGGGATAGTAAGATGCCCAAAATTGCTCCTGGGGCTGCTATGTTACACTCCAAAGCCCATAAATTTTGCGTTTTAACTCAGATTTGTAATGCATCAGTTGCATTGGATTTGTATCTTCATTATGGAAAAAATGAGCTATCATTTTTATCATTTTGTGTCTTTCTTGATTGGTCACCCATGCAATCACTCTCGGGCTCCTAGTTGATCCTGTTCTGCACTCTAGGCCTCATAACTTTCACATTTTAGCTATGATTTGTGATCCATCAATTGCTATGGTTATGTCTTCTCATTTAAAAAAAATTGACTTATCATATGCTTATCTTAGTCAATTTCTCAAGGGGGCACCCATATATATCATCCCTATTGGGGCATGTTCTAGCTTTCTCACTAGTTATTCTTTGACACAATGCTCTAAATCACATTGTATCAAAGAGTCCTTATACAATGACTTAAAATAAAAAGAGTCCTTATAGAAAATGGATCTAGTTTGAACCTTTGTACATTGAAAATGATTCACTTCTTGGGATTTCCAGAGGATCTTCTAGATGTTAATAAAAGGATCACAATAAAAGCATATGATGAGAGGGAAAGAAAATAAAAAAGGGTTATCATGTTGCCTCTAAGGGTTGGGCCAGCCATAATAAATACTGAATGCCATGTACTAGACTTTGATTTTCCATATAAAATCTTGCTTGGTAGACCATGGATACATACACTCAAAGTGGTATCCTCTACATATCATCATCGCTTAAAATTTCCTCACCAAGGAAGAGAGGTCATGATTCCAGTAGATCCTACCCCTTTTGAATTTTGTAAAAGATTGGAAGGTGCACCAGTAAATTTTTGTCCAATTAGTGAGTTTGCTAAGGTCATACCTAAGCCCCTCACCATAAAAGAACCACTTTCCAAAATAGTACCAGAATTAGCTAATGAGGATTCACATTCTTGCAAGGGAAAGGAGAAGATTGAAGATACTAAAGTTAATGCCATAGGAAAGAAGGTTACTATTGCTGATTTAGGGATAGGAGAGTATAAGTTTGAAAATGCTTTGTGTGTTGGACAACTACCACTCTCCCCTCATTCCTTTGGAAAACCTTCTCAATCATCACCTTCTACTAATAAGGAAACTATGCAAGTTAGCAAGACAAAATTTGAGCATTGGGGTTCACTTAGTGATGAGCACATGGAAAAAAAATTCTAGATTAGCTATATTTTGATGGAAAAGATGAACCTATGGAGTTTCCTAAGGATAAATATGTTAAGGCACCTCCCATTGTTGAAAGCATGGGATATCATGGTACCAGTCTTGGACCAAAAGAAAATGGAATTAGATAACCCCTAGAGGCTAATAGCTATCCTAAAGGATGTGGTTTGGGTTCCCTCAAACCTAAGGTGACCTTTGCTGACATCTATTTGGCCGAACCTGAATCTGAGACTGAAGAGGAGGAATTATTTGAAGTACCTTTCCAATACATTAAAGATGACCTAGATAAGTATGTCCATGCCATTACCACAGATGACCTTTTATCCATTGACCTACCTCTCACCAATCTGGACATGATAGACTACGACCTTCAAGATACACCACCAACTCTTGACATTTGTAAGACTAATGAAGTAGTGATGGCACTCTTTGGCCTCAAGAGTCTTTGAGATTATGAACATGAGATCCAATACAATGAGGAAGCCTACTTTGGTAGCCAAGTCAAATCTCTTAGTCGCAAAAGTGAAAAAGAAAATAAAAATGAAAAAATCAAAGAAACATCCTCCAGTGAAAACCCTTCTAGGGTGCTTTTGGATGAAGAAAAAGATAAAATAAAGGACACATCTTTTGGTGAAAACCTCTTAGAGGCACCAGAAGAGTGAGAGCTTGACTTGCCATTTAAATCTTTGCCACCAGAAAAGTCACCTATCTTGAATGAGGACACAATTCCAGTCAATTTGGGAACAGAGGATAATCCACAAATCACCTACATTACTGCTACCTTAAGTCTTGAGGAACAAAAAGCCATGACTAAGTTCTTGAAAAAGGGTAAAATAAATTTTGCATGGACCTACAAAGATATGCCTAGTTTAGACATAGATTTGGTTGTGCATCATTTCACAATTAATCCCAAGATTAAACCAGTGAAACAAAAATTGTGCAAAATGCACCCTAAGGTAGCACTTCTAGTCAAAGAAAAGTTGCAAAAAATGTTAGAGGAAAAGTTCATCCATCCTATTGATTATCCTGAGTGGGTCTCCAACATTGTGCCTATAGGTAAAGCATCTGGGGGCATCTGTGTTTGTTTAGATTTTTGAGATTTAAATCTTGCATGTCCTAAGGATGATTTTCCAGTCCCAAATATAGACATCATAGTGGAATTGATTGCTGGACATGACATGTTATATTTGATGGATGGATTTTTTGGTTATAACCAAATTAGAATTGCAAAAGAGGATCAACATAAAATGGAATTTACCACACCATGGGGAACCTTTTGTTATCAAGTCATGCCTTTTGGCTTGAAAAATGTCGGTGCCACTTATCAATGAGTGATGACTACCATATTCGATGATCTTCTACATGTCATAATGGAGGACTATGTTGATGATATCCTAGGAAAATCCAAGACAAGAGAATCCCACATTGATGTCCTTACCACTATTTTTGATAGGTTGGAAAAATACAAAGTGTGCCTTAATCCTAAGAAGTGTGTATTTTGGGTAAAATTAGGAAAATTATTAGGCTACATTGTGTCAAGAAGAGGTATTGAGGTAGATCCTACAAAAGTGAAAGCCATTATGGATATGCCTCCACCTACGACATTGAAACAACTCCACAATTTTCAAGGAAAGTTACAATCTATTAGGAGATTTGTGTCACAACTAGTACATAAGGTCGACCCTTTTTAGCATTTGCTTCACAAAGGAAACAAGTTTCAATGGGATTGTCTATGCCAACAAGAATTTGAACAAATTAAGACATATTTGGCTAATCCTCTAATTTTAGTCCCTCCAGTTGTAGGATGACCATTGATCCTTTAAATTTTAGGTACTTTAGTTGCCCTAGGGGCACTTTTGGCACAATTAGATCAAAATGGCAATGAGAAAGCTATATATTACCTCAGTCGAACACTAGTTGGGTATGAGTTAAATTACATTGCCATTGAGAGAGCATGTTTGGTTATAGTCTTTTGCACACAGAAGATACACCATTATATGCTTAATCATACTACATACCTCATTGCCAAAATAGTTCCACTCAAATCTTTGTTATCAAAAGCTGCCCTCACAAGTCGTGCAACAAAATGGGTCTTGATTTTAAGTGAGTTTGACATTGTTTATAAGGATTGTGAAGCCATTAAGGGATAAGTAATTGCAAATCAGCTTGCTAAAGCTCCCCTACAAGGTGAACATCCCATTGTAGTGGATTTTCTAGATGAAAAAATCATGATAGTAGCCCCTAGTACACCATGGAAACTCTTTTTTGATGGATCCTTTACACAAAAGGGATTAGGGGTAGGAATTTGGTTTATAACACCACAAGGAGATCTCATTCCTAAGTCATATAAAATCTCATTCCCCTACACAAATAATATAGTTGAGTATGAAGGCTTAGTCATAGGATTGCATCAAGGCATTAGATGGAACATTAAAAGCCTTCTTTTTTTTGGGGACTCACAATTGGTTATCAAACAAGTCATAGATAAATATCACACCAAAGATGAGAAATTGTTGCCCTACCACTCGATAGTTGAAGATCTTAAGAAGCACTTTATAGAATTTTTTTTCTAGTAGATCCTAAGGGTTAATAATAAAGCAATAGATGCCATGGCTACTATTGCTTCCATGATTGCCATACCAGAGTATAGTCCTAAATGTGAGTTTCTCATTGAGAATCTTTTTACTCTTGCTTATGAGCAAACTAATTCAGAGTTGGTGTGTGAGATTTTTGGTCCTGAGTCTCCATGGTATGCCAATATTTTTTCCTATGACATCACAAAACCATCCCCATAGCCCTCACCCCAAACCAAAGAAAAACTTTCATTCACCAAACTGCCTAATATACCATCCTTGGTGACACACTTTTTCAAAAACACTTTGATGGAACCCTCCTCCGATGTCTCAATTTAGATGAAGCTAGAATGATGTTAGAAGAGGTTCACCAAGGGATTTGTGGTGCCCACTCTAGTGGCCTTACGTTAGTGAAAGAGCTTCTTAGGACAGGTTACTATTGGCCCACTATGGAAGTAGATGCATATCATTTTGTGAAAAGATGTGTTCCTTGTCAGCAACATGGTGATTTGATAGACGCTCCTACCCAAGACCTTTAGCCCACTATGACCCCATGGCCCTTTTCCCACTAGGGATTTGATCTTGTTGGTCAAGTATACCCAAATTCCTCAAATGGCCAACATTATCACCGCCACTAAGTATTTCACAAAGTGGGTCGAGACAATTCCATTAACCCACATAACCAAAAAATAGATATTGAAGTTCATCTTGAACTACATTATTTTTCATTTTAGTATACCTCAAGATATTATGACTAATAATGGAACCCCCTTTAAAAATCAAGAGGTTGCCACATTGTGTAGGAAATTCAGAATCACCCAACATTTTTCCACCAGATACTACCCCCAAGGCAATGGCCAAACTGAAGCTACCAATAAAACCATTTTGAAAATCTTAAAAATAACTGTTGATGCAGTTGGCCATGATTGGCACATCCAAATTTCTCTCACCCTTTGGGCCTATCGCACCTCCATCTGTACCCCCACAGGAGCCACCCCATTTTCCCTTGTTTATGGTTTCAAAGCTGTCTTGCCCATCAAAATTGAGCTCCCTTCCCTTAGAATCTCTCTCAAGAATCTGATATTCAAAGAAGAATACCAAGTTGCTCACTTGCAAGAGCTAGCACTCCTCAATGAGAGATGACTCAATGCCCTAAACCACCTTCACATGTATCAAAATTGCCTTCAGCTTCAGTATGACAAGAAATTCAAGCCACGGGAGTTTGAAGTGGGTGACTTAGTTTTGAAGCATAATATGAGGAATCTCCAAAATCATGAAAAGAAAGGAAAATTTGAGGCAAATTGGCTAGGTCCATTAATTATTATAACCAAGTACGATTCTGGGGCATATCAGATTGCTACTCTAGAGGGAGATCCACTCCCTAAGCTTGTAAATATTCAACATCTCAAGCAATTCTATGCTTGAGAATCTATAGTCCTTGTACAATGTTTATAGTCCCACAAAAATCCAAAAAAATTGGAAAATTAGAAAAAATCCAAAAAAAATTCATAAAAGGTTCTTGAAAAAAGCCTAAAAAGAAGAAAAAGTTCCTAAAAAAAGTCTGGTTTGATTCATTATCTATAAGGCTCATTCCACCTCACTTCATTCCACCTTCCATTTCCATTTGTATCTAGCTTTTTTCTTGTCATGCATCCAATAAAAGACCTCTTGTCCATGAGGCTTTACTTCACTTCCATCTTTTGAATGACCTCTAGTTTGTGAGGCATTTTTTCATCGAGTGATTGTCAATCCCATTATGCTAAGATTTTTCACAATAGTGACCACACTTGGACTCACATAAAACCACCATTGGAGGCTTGATCATTTAAGAAGTTTGTTCACTTCACAACCCTTGCTGAAATCACACGACTTTATGATAATTAACATTTGATTTGACACATTAGTATAGGATGGATCCTTCCTATAGGTGATATTGCGACATTCACTTCTAGACCTAAGGTTCTTGGCAGGAATTGTGGATTGAATGACTACTTGGTCATGAGGTCTCTTTTTGGTTGATTTTTATTTTGTGTGTTAATGAAAGCCTTTTAGGGTGCACCTTGATCTTCCATATTTTGGTTATACCTGAATGGCTCTCATTGACTACACATGTTTTTGTGGTATGATCTATTTTTGAGGCTTTATGTCATATGTGCTAGTTTTAGGTTATGTTAATGTGTTGTGCAATGGGGGCAACAAATTAGCACACGTACCACCAAAGATCCCTAAAAGACTTTGGGTGTGCCCAGACCTCTCCATTGCATCTATGAAATTTGATCCATCATAACTATGCAAACTATACTTATCATCCTAAAGTCTCTATGGTTTTAGTGCATCTAGTCCACGCAAAAGAGCCTCAACATTTATGCTTCTATAGCATATAATGCATAAACTCTTGCAAAATCAAAATAAGGTGTGCTCTCCATATGAACACAATGGAATGTCTTGATATCATGTAGTTAGGATGCATGTAAAATAAGGTTTCATTCAAGTTGTGCTTGAGACAAGGTCCTATTTATTTCCCCCCTCCTATGCTATGCTATTGGGTTTCTATGAGTGACAGTTTTGATAGATATTCATTCATTAGTTCATTTCCATTAGGTTGCACTAACTTCTCATTATTGTATTCATTCATTTTCCATTACATTAGTGTTAATTTGATTCATCTCATTTAGTGTTCATTAGGCATTTTTAGTTCATTTTATTAGATTGCATTAGTTAATTCTGTTAGTTGCATACATTCATTTTAGTCATCACATCTAGGGGCATATAAATCATAATCACATCTCACATATATATAGTGCATCCATATATGTAAAGTAAAACAAAGCATACATTTCATAATCGCCCATAAATTTGCATCACACACATGTTAGGCATCATATTCATATCATATAGAAATGTCACATAACATCACATCCTACATCACAAGTTTTAGTATCCACATCATAGATATCACATGCATCACATAAATCCATACACATATAGGGCCATTGAATCATGTCAAGTATATATATGAAAAATAAATGTCTATACAGTCCATATACAAATCATATAGAATCATGTAGTACAAATGCATCATCAAAAAACTCACTACATCTACACATATCTATCAAAATATGATCATTGTACAAAATTTGGAAGCCATGCTATGAGGGACCTGCCCCCCTATGTCACCCCCTCGAGGAGGTCGGCCCTATCCAACTGATTGCTCAGATCTGGCTCTACCCCCAATGGTCTATGAGTTGGCCCCCCTCTCAAAATTAGGTTGTCACTAGTTGGCAGGTACGACATCATGATACAACAACCTATAATAGGTTGCCTCTTGTATTGCTCATGCCTCTAGTCACTTGGCTGAGATGGCCTCCTGCATGACACTGAGGCTGGCCCTTGATTGTACCATCTGCTTGGCTATGTCCCACTATCAGTGATACTCATCAATCTATGCCTAGTATGTCCCTTGCTCAACATGAAGGGTGGCCACCTCTCCTTGTAGTCTTTGTAGCTCTATTAGCTCCTCCACATCTGCATGGATCTCCATGTTGGTAAACTCTCCTACATCCACTCGTGCTTGTAAGGCTACCAAAGCCTCCTACACACTGTCCACCCTGGCCCTCTGAACCTATAGCTCTCCTTCAAGGCAGGCTACCTCTATCTGTGAGTTTTCCCTCTCCACCCTGACTAGGTTTGGATCCTCTCATTGTACCTATTCCTATAGTGGTGCTTGTGATGGTGCCTGCACCTATTCTTGGGTCCCTATCTATGGTGGTCCCTATACTAGTGCTGGAGCTAGACCCCTCCTCGCATTGGCTCTGCATTTGTGAGCTCCCTGCTGTGCACCCTATGTTGGAGGTGGTATCATAGCTACCTGTCCCACATCCCCTACACTATCTTTGTCAACCCATGCCTGCTCTACTAGTGGAGGTGCCCCTAGCACTATGAGTTTGACTCACTGGTAGACTGCCCACCACTATGTATGTCAGCGTGACACTTGCATCTCCCCTATCTTGTCTATGGACCCATGGTACTATTGGCATTGATACCCATGATATGTGGGCCATCCAAAGGGTGGTCCCATGCCCCCATAACTGACCATACTCTCAAGACTCCATAGGATATAAGAATCTATCTGGCACTGCATCCTATGTCCTGCCAAACTGTCATCGCACTGGAGAGGGCATGTACCACATGATCATGTGCATGGACTGCCCAATGATCTAGTAGTCAGTCTATGTGTATGGGAGGTACATATGATCCTCTATGTCATCCTCTCCCCCTGTTGCAAGTACTCTCCCCCACTGCTCCACCCCATCATATGGAGTTCACTCGAACATGATAATCTCATCTATGCACTAGTGCCAGAACCCCGTAGACTCTATCAATGCATACTAGATGGGAGGCTAGTATCTACAAGCTAATGGCTCCCTAGGCTACCTAGTCTCTCACTTAGTGATGGGCCATGTGACCCCAATGTGCTCCCATGACCAGACCATCAGTAGTGTCAGTCCTGGCCATACAGTGTGTTGGGTTTGATATGCACACATGTGAAAATCATGATATAACTCATCTAAGATCATCTGTCCCTAACAGTAGACCTCTCCCTCCTCCTGTAGAAGGGTGCTCAACACCCTCACCCAACCGATCAACCACTCGTGTCCTAGATGATCTGGTAGCATTTTCCATATCAATGAGGCTAGGTATACTACTAGCCTTAGTAGCCTCTACTCTAGAGCTCCTCTCCATGATAACCACGATCACTAGACAGGTAACTGCTATCATCGTCTACCGAAGCACTCCCTCAGGAATGGATCAGAACCATCTAGTACATACTCTGGGTATGCACCTCTAATCGACACTCGCAAGATCTACCACACATCCAAGAATGTGATTGTAGCCTCCCTCATCAACAAATGGAAGCTCCTTGTCAGTATGTGCCATCGCTCTATGAGTGCTAATAGTTGTGCTGAGTGGGCCCTCAGGTCTGCCCACTCATGAATGTGCTCTAGGTCACACAGTCACATGTGTCCCTAATCTACATCTGAGTCTCTCCTAGATCACCATCATTGAAGGGTAGTGCTTGCTTGACTTGAATATCACCGTGTCCTCCTTTAGGGTAGACATGTAGAGAGTTAGTTCTTTTAGCCAATGCTATCCCTAGAATGGGGCATCTTCCCTCGCCCTGTGCCAATTTGTCAAAATTGGTGTAATTGCTAATCGACATCGATGCTAATCTACGAAGATGTTGATCAACGTAGATGCCAATCAACATAAACAACAACCTTTTGTCATCTACAGAGATGATGACCTATAGTTCATTGTCTCTGCTGGCCCTAACCTAATTTTTTTGTCCGTAAAGATGACAAGATGAAACTTGCCATCTCCACGTCATCTCTTCACCCTTTTGGAATATTCAAAGATGATAGGATGAATCTTGTCATCTCTACAGATGCTGAGATCGCCACTTTGTCGTCTATGTAGATGATAGGGTGGAGGCTGTCATCTCTGCTCGAACCTCATTTTTACTGCATTTATGGCATATTAAATGTGCCTAACCTAGTCTAGCCTACCAAAATATGAAGAGGATTAGATGAATTACTAGTGGGCCCATCTCGGCTACTCACTGGTACTCCCGAATTCACTCACCAAGCTACAATCAATCAATGGAGTCCATGTTTGCTCTGGATGCTCTGCTCATGGTGTGACAATCACCTTCTTTGGGCACAAAACTCATTTGATCCCATGTCTTCCTTGAGCCATGTCTGTCTCTGTTTACCCATAAGTCATGCAAATGTTGTCATTTATTCTCATTTTTCTTCTTTTCTTAAGACCTTTTTGCGAAAATTGCCCAAAATTTATTTTTTGTGCAATTTTTGCGAGGGGGCACCCTCCTCCTCTGTTGTCACCATAGAACTCCCACCTTCTCTGGGGCAACCTATATTTTCTTTTCTTTAATATGATGTCATTTTGACATCACATCAAAGAGTGGCAAAATGTGGACACTTAAAATTGTCCCTAAAGACTATATTAATTTATTAATATTTCCCGTGACATTGTAATTAATTATATTACTCACATTCTTCTACTTATTTTATTAAATTATTTTAATTAAATGAGTTCATTCTCTTAAGTATTTAAATTTAATTTAAATACTCCTAGCCTTAATGTGTTAAATTAATTTAACACATGATCCTCCATCATCCCCTTTTTAAAATAAATTTTGTTTATTTAATCCTCACATCTTATTAATTCCTCTAAACCCATTATTAAATTAAAATTTATTTAATTTAATCTTAAGCCTAGCTTATAACCATCATTTTCATTCTCTTAAGCCTAATTCTTCTCTGATCCCACTTAATCATTCTTAATCTCCTTCCTAATTCCCCCTCATTAGCCTAAGACTATGCTCACACATGTGTGAGATGGCATGCCTACACACTCCCCTTTGCACTATTGTCTCCCACTCTTCTTCTCAAGTTTTCTCACACATGTGTGAGAAAAATTTGAATTCTTGACCATTTGCATGGCTTGCATGTCACTTTCTATGACATCTACATCGATGCCACCTCACCAAGCCCTCCCTCAAGCCTATAATTAGAGGCCTTGTCTCAAGCATTTGCATATCTCATTATTGCATTTTTATCATGTTGGTTTGAGATTTGAATTTTTTGTTGAGCTTGCATGATAGTTTGAGCTTTCATAGTAGCTTTCATGCTAGTTTTCATGGTGATTTCTAGATGCATACTGACCATTTGGTAGCTAGTTTAGTTTTTCATTTGCATCATTAGCCTAGTTTAGTTATGCATTCACATTCCCTTCACATTTACATGTTAGTATAGCTTGCATACTTAGTTTTCTTGGTTTCATTTCATTTTCATCCTTGAATACCTTCAAGTATGGCTTTCACCATAGCCATTTCTTGAGGCATTCTTCATCTCATGTAGCTTAGGTGCATATTTCATCATTATTCAAATCTTTGCACATCCACTCAAGAGATTCACTACATTTTTGTGTTTGGGAGAGCACACCAAACATACCCCCCATCTTAACACACCAACAAGGCCTCTCATGGGTGCCCTTGTTGAGCTGTAGATGTGGCTTGAGGGCTTGATTTTTTGGCTACTTTGAGTTGCAAAAATCAAGCAAGAATTAGTTAAGGTTTCTTGCATTTTGATGAGCACTTATTACATGTTTTGATTTGAGCTAATGTTTGTTTGTTTATTCATGCTCCCAACAGGTCATTTCTTCTAGCACACACCTTTATCTACTACTATAGGAAAGTATGTTGCCTTGTTTATTCTCAACTACATTATTTGTCACTATGGTATCCTAACCTCCATTTTTATTGATAATGGAGGATAGTTTAGAAACAAGGACCTTAAGAAGCTCTACAAAAATTTTATGATTAAAAAAAAACCTAGTCCTTAATATACTATCCTCAAGGGAACAACCAAGTTGAGGCCTCTAATAAGATATTGCTCAAACTCCTACACACAATAGTCCACAAATTAGGTAGATATTAGCACCTATTGATCAATCTGACACTTTGGGCTTAGAGGACCACTATACGTACTCCTATAGGAGCTACACCTTTTTTACTAGTCTATGGTTCTGAGGTTGTCTTACCCTTAGAAGTTGAGTTTCCCTTACTACAAGTCTCCCTACATGGGTTGATAACTGATGAAGACCATATGACTATGAGGATACAAGAGCTAGAAACCCTTGATGAGCACCACAAGGCTACTTTTAATCATATGAGGGATTATCAAAAATAAATTTCTACTACCTAGAACAAAAAGTTTCATCCTTGTGAGTTCCAAGTGGGTGGCTTATTCTTCAAGTAAACCTTAAGAATTAGCAAAATAGAGAACAGAAGGGGAAATTTGAGCCTAACTTGTTGGGTCCTTACATTGTCACAACAACATTTGGATTTGATGCCTATCACCTCTATACTAAAGGAGAAAAACTTTTTGAGCCTATCAAAATTCTACATCTAAATAATTTCTATGCTTAAGGCTAATGACTAAACTATCTGTATATATCTTATGATCTTGAAAAAAATTCTATAAGTTAGAAAATGTACTGAAAAAATGATCATCTCAATGAAAACCTAGCAATAGGTACTTTGATGTATCACCAAAAAATTAAAAAAAAATGAAAATAGAAAAAAAAAGAAAAAAGCCCTGAAAAAATTTGCCAAGTGGTGAAATCCTAGAAACATGCGCTACTTGAGACCCTCACTCACTCCACAACACATTTCCTAGCTTGGAATTGTTTCCTATCCCCATCTCAGGGGCACAACTACTTAGCTTATTAAAGTCTACTTGTATGTTAGGGTTTCTTTGGAAACTCATGCAAAATAGTGTTTCTCAACACTACCCCTCTTGGCATCGAGTCTTTCTGAACACTTTTTGAATACTTACCTACATTCTAGAATGATATGATATTTCCCACTATTAGATGTGAGTATTGAATAAATGGCCATGTGAAATACACACAAAGACTTAAAACATTGAACTTTCTAAGCTGTGATGAATTTTATCTCCTTTGTGTGTTGTCTATGATGATTTATTTGCTGAGTCTTCCCTCTCTAATAGTCTTTCAAGGATTTCATGGACTAGAAGACTGCGGGCATGGCGCATGTTTTACTTGTTTTCTTCTTGTGGGTATACTTTGTTATTCCAAGGTGTTGAGAGAATTCATGCTTTTCCTACTTGACACTTTAGATCTACAATGTATCATCCTTGTTTCTTTTCTTAAGACTGCACTTAGGGGTTATCTTGGCACTTATAACTTGATACAAGTGTAATCTTTCTATATTGCACTTAGGGAATCTAACTACATTATTCATCTTGACTTACATATCTTTGATTCTTAGTTTGGATTCCCACATTTATATCCAACATCGATCATATTCATATCCTCATAGTTATACTAGTGATGATTGTATAATCTTCCAATGTCCCTAATAATGCTCAATGATGAAATTAGAGGTTAAATGTTTCAAATCCCTTGCAAGTAAACCAATTTGCATACTAGTTTGCATTATAGGCTCATTCTAGATTAGTCTTGTATTTTGGATATGGGGAGATCTCTCTCTTCATCCTTCACGAAAATGTTAGCTAACTACTTTCATATTTTCTTTACTTTTTTTCGATCGCATCTTTTTATTTTCTTGATCTTTCATGCCACCTCTTTGCTATCCTATCATCACACGGGGCAAATCTAATCATCACATCTAATCTATCCAAGTATCAAATTTTCAAAACATAAGTCTACATCACAAACATGAGTGCTAAAATTATCCATGAGAGAGATCCATGAGCATATAAACATGAACATAAAATTGAGCATACATAAGCATGAGCAAAAATTGAAAACATCACATGGAAACATAAAAAAGAGTGTTGAAATTTCCATATACAACAACCATCACATGAGAATAAAATGAGACAAGTATACAAATACATCAAACAAATCTAGTATCTAATATATATCAAGTGTGTCAAGTTTTATATACAATATGGGATTCAAAATCTAGATAAATGTCTCAAAAATACATATGGTACAAAAAAATGTCACAAGGATATCATCATAGACCTACTCCTAACTCTAGGACTAACTCCCACCCTACTGGGTTGGTGGCGGTCATGGAGGTGGAGCCTATCTCCTATTTGACAATTATACCACACCCACTGATCTCCTTGCCTACTCGCAATAGTCTAGAAGTCCCTATCCAGGTAGTACCACACCCCTATACACAACATAGTAGTAGGCCTCCCATGTACCATGATTCTCTAACTCCTACCTTGCACCATCTTACTCCCTCTAGAACTTGTCACTCTATGCTCTCTCATCTATCAATCGTTGATCCCACATGACTATGGTAATATATGTCACCTAGAGCTCTTCCTCTAGAGCCCAAATTTGAGCATCTCAATCATTCTCTCATCTACCCCTAGCAGACCACTCCTATCATGGCTCCACTTGCTCCACTCTCTTATGTCTCAATGGATGATCCTCATCCTCCTTACTCTCCTCCTCTCTAGTGACTTAGGCCTGCATCCATCTCACCCTAATAGATCAAAAGCTACTCTCAAACTTCATTTATTTCCCCCTTCTACCTTCACCTCCACTATCATCTCCTCCCTATCCCATTGCCATAGGTGGTACTTTGGTCTAGTGGAACAGGGGAAGGGATGCCTCTGTATCTCATACAAATAGGCTAGATCAACCCTTGCATCTATCAAATCTGGGTAGTAGTCCCAAGGATCCCACATCAGTGGTGTTTTATCCCTCCTGATCATCTAATAATCCAACATGGGAAACTAGCCTTGTGCCTCCTCACAAAACTAAGCATAGGTGGTGGTCTCCATCAAGATCACTTGTCTCTAAGAAAATTGATATCATACTTGGCTGATAGCAAACTACTCCACTATATTTGAGTGTCTCCCCACCAGTGGCTAACTATAGCACATGTACTCAAGCTCCCATGCATCTAACCATCTATGAAATTATCGGTATGGTTGGTAGAAAAAAGAGGTAAGCTCATCAAATAAACACTGCTAGTACATCACATCACTACTATGTGACTAAGGGATGAACCCTGTGTATCTAAAAATAAATGGCTTGCTCTACTCTTGTGAATGTAACTATGGCTGTATAATTGTGATATGCTCCCATGCCCTTATCTCGGCCAACATTGTACCATATGCCCAAGTCCTGCCATCTTGATACACTATCTCATGCAACTCATGGTACATATCTACAAGGATAGATGCCCCCCACACCATCTATCTCGATCAGTTCACCAAGTCTACAACCAAGTTGCCCCAACCTAAAGGGAAGCCCTTCTAGACCCTATTAGTGACAAGTGCCTAGGAAACTAGTGAAAAAAGGAGGCAGGGTAATGGATACTAGTCTCCCTACTCATCTATGAGCCTCTCCAAGATTAAGTGGAAATCTAAGATGGTGACATCCTTGAATACTTGTCGTACTGCCAACCTCCCCTCTATTGCAGTATGATCATAATAAGCTTATGATAGGATCAAACTCATATCAACACACCTCATATGGAAAGGCATGAAAAGGATGTGGTATATAACCTCCAGAGTAATGGTGGCCTCACCAATGGGAAATTGAAAGGTGTTATGCTCACTGTAGCACTACTCAACTAATGTGGTCAACAAACTGTGGTGTGCCCAAATATGGGGCATGTGTAGCAACCACCTAAATCCCATACAATTTATAGTAACCTCCTCATTAGCCTCTAGATGATGAAGGACTTACAATCCCACCACCTTAGGGGATCAAATCCATAATGCTAGAAAACCAATCTGCACAACCAAATCAAGCAAACATAGAAACATTAGTATCAGTTGTAATAGATCAAATGACATCATAAACCAATCTCACACTCACAATTTGGTCCTACACATTCAAAAGGTCCATAATAACCTAGGTGGTACTTTTCATAACATTTAGGTGATACTTTTCATAACATTTAGGTGACACTTTCTGTTGATTAAGTACTGTGTAATACTTCTTACAACTATCAGATGATACTTTTGTGTCGTGTGATAGTTTACACCATCTTGGGCAATAATTGGGTATGCCCAATATGACATAACTTCTCAAAGGGTGCAATACAATTTGCATGAGATAAGTATTGTTTGATACTTCTTAGTATAGTCATGAAATACTAAAAAACTCTTAAAAAAAGCATTAAAAATGTCTTAAATAGCTCGAAAAGTGCAAATTTTTTGAAGACTCATCAGGGCCTTGTTCGGGTGGTCGGTTGAGCAACCAACTATACTTGAAATGGTGCCTATGCATCATAATGCCTCCTAGAGCCATGATCTCTCTCAAAATCACTTAAGAGATCTCCAAAATCACAAAAGACAAATGAATTGAAAATGACCCTTGGACCCCTCATATAATTCTTTGACCTTATTTTGCCCCATTTTTCAAACTCCTCAGAATTTTGTAAAAATTGTACCCCTAGCTAATTTTGATCTCCTAGGTCCATTTTCAGGATCAAAATCAAAATCCAAGTTCATCTTGATGATCAAAATCATATTTTAAAATTCTATCTTCTTCTATGCAGATAGCTGACCTTTTGAGGTCTGATATTAAAATTTTTGTTGGGGCATCTTCCTTTCTCCATGTCTTCATTATTTATATACTCCACACCCACTTCAATTTACATATTTCTCTTCTAAAAAATCTTTCTACTTGATTTTACTTAATTTCAATATTATATCTTTCTTGGTTGACTATAGTCAAACTCAGGTATTCTACCACTTCATTATGGTCTCTCTAGGGTTCTAATCACTTATATGTCCTCATGGACTTTGCTATATCTTGATTTAATTATATCTTTCTCATTTCTACATCCCCTATTCCTCATTTCAATTTTGATCCCGAGGGGGCAAAAATACTCTATCATTGCTTGCTACAACTATCTATTTCTTAGGAGCATATGCTTGGTCTTTTCATTTTCTCTCAATCTATCTACTTTTCTTGATGATTGGATCTCTTCTTCAGTTATAATGTCATGTTTCTCTCCTAGTGTTTAGTATATCACTACCAAGCTGTACATTTAGGATTTTCTATCTCTTTTTGCATTTCATTCTTCAGAATAAGATATCTCTATTGTTGCCTACTTGGCTTCTATATTCTTTGATGTAATGTGTTCCCAGATCGATCACACATAAGTCAAATAGGGGAAAATTTAACCACCTAAAAATGGTCATCTAGACTATTGACCCCCTTCTTAGCATTAATTGATTATTTCCCTAGGCCAAATTACTAAAAATCAATTTATTTAATATTAACCTATAGTTTGATTGTATTATCCTAAGTCCAAATTTCATTAGAATAATATACCCTCTTTTAATTAAATAAAAGGACCCATTCTTCTAACTCACTCAATATGCACACATAAAGTCCTTTTCCTATTTTTAGAATAAAAGAAAAGGTTTTTTGTCTCACATGAAAAGGAAACTCCTTATTATTGGTTGACTTGCTATTACACATGGATCATGCAATAAGTCAACCCCCACCCTTGATCATCCATTTCTTGATTTTAGTCTCAACTTTCCATACATCTTTAAAAGAAAGAACTCTCTCCTTCTCAAAGGATCCAATTTTCTAGTATTGTTATGTTGCATGTTTCTTGACATGTTTTCTTGAGAACACTTGTGGAGAAATTCGTGCTTCTTGTCTCATTCTTGCATACTCCATCTTAGCTTAGATTCATTTAGAATAGCTTGATTTTCCTTGTTATAACATAGAGCACATATTCTAATTAGAAATGGTTGCAACACATTCATCTCTTGTTTAGCTTAGTTGCATTCTTGCATTTCATCCTAGCTTAACTCATTTCTTGCATTACATGTTTGAGAGCTCCTTGACATTGCATTCTTTCTCTTGTCTAAAGGAATCTCCCATTGCATGGTTTACTAGAAAAGGGTGTGTCTCTAAGGCTCAACTAAGAGCTTCTCATATGCACAAACAAACATCTTTGCACTCCATGGATAGGGGGCTCTAAGATGACATTTGAGTGTTCCAATCCATGGGATAACTTGGATAGAAGGGTTTAGAGAAGTGCACAAATTAAGTGTATAATAATTACCCATTTACTATTATGCTATGTTTTTCCCATATACTATCATAGTTAGTAAAACTATCATAATTCCTTCCATACTATATGTACTACCTTGCACTCTAACATACATCATCTTGACACTATGTACTATTTGTACCCAACTACGCACATGCCAATTATGCCTCTATCAACCATGCATACCAAAACTATCTGTATTGTACCAATTGGACTATTTGATACTTAGACAATTTTCCATGTCTAACTATAGAATCTTCATCTGTACATAGTGCCTTCTTTACACAAAGTATATGTTCCCATAAATGAAAACTCTAATATTATTCCAAATTATCCTACCTAGCCAAATTGCCAACAATTTTTTGCTCTGACCTAACTTGAAAAAATAATCTGGACCCATCATAACTAAGCATCATCTTTACTACAAACATCTAGAATGCTATTAACAAGAGTTTACCCTAGTGTAAACTAATGCAGATGACCTTTATTGAAAAAATGGCCAACATTACATAGACTTCAAGATTACCCATAATCTATTTACATTATATCTATCATTTCTATAAAATCAACATTATCACCCTAAAGAAACATAAACTTATAACATGGACTATACATTAGAGCTTCTAAACAAAGATAACTGTTCACCACCAAAAAATTCCTCAAGAGCCTCATTTTTTAACTAAGGTCTTCCTCTTGAAGATACCATGCCATGCCCTTCCAGTTTACACAAATGTGGGTGTTTGAAGTAGCTTAAAAATACATCCAGTTATGTGTCATTTGGTCCACCCTCTATATAAATTTCCTCCTATTCTTAATAATTTGGATTAGTTGACTTGGACAGGATCATCTTGGATGTCATACTCACTCCTCCTTAGAATACATAATTCATCATCTATGTTTACAAGGACAAAGTCTATTTCCTTGATAATGGGCCCCTTAAAGTGATGCAAGAGCATCCTAGGGTAGTTAGTAATCATGCATGTTGGAGGGATTTTGGCTTTGGAGTTGGGGACTTGGTCAACAAAAGGAGTGGTGTTCATTCATTACTAGGTGTTGTGATAGCCAAGGTGCTCATCTTCTGAAGGAGATGAGCATATATTATTTCTTGGCATATACTGTTGCTCGACATGTACTATTTTTCTTGATAATTCTTATTATGTTACTTGATAATTCTTATAGGAGCTTAGCAGTGCTTGGCTGGTGGTTGTTGATGCTCAACAATATGGCTTGTAGGATGAAGTTCTCATGGATTTTCTTGGCTACCTTGGTGAATTTATTGCATGAGGATTAAGATCATGATGTGGACCAATTGTGGGAGTTTGTGTTGACCTATTTGGGTATTGGTTATTTGTTCTAGGTGTATTTAATGAATGTTATAATCCTTCTAAGGGATTTGGTATATACTAATTGTTATAGGCCAACTTATGGCTCAACATGTATTTAATGTAATGGTTTATTTAATTTGTAACTTGCTAGGCTGACTTGTGACTTAATTGGGTATAAGTAAGGCTCTCATGGAGTCTTAAGTCATAATCATTCAGCTTGGAGAAGAGGATGTGGAAGAGGAGTGAAGCTTGAGAAGAGCTAGTAGTTGTAGGTTGGGAAACAAGGAGATTGCTTGGTGTCTTGTGAGCACAAGTCTAGATATTTCTTGGAGGCTTCTACTAGAGTGCTATTGTGCTATAGATCTGGACTAGCTAGGGTTTGGATTGGATCTTGAGGGATCTTGTAGAACTATTATTTATTTGTATTTGGTTGTAACTAGGAAGGCTTTATAGCATAACACATTGCATGTAATCAGTTTAAAGAGTTATGTTTGGTATCTTATATCTTGTGTTGTGTTTCTATTGTGTGGTTATTTGTAGGGGGCTAGGACATCTCCTTTGGGGATTCTCTAGCCTTGCATTACATCATAAAGATTGCTCTACATAAATTCCTAATTGCTTGTTTATCCCTATCCACATGGAAAATGGTGGTGACAAACATGGCTACTATATTAGAATTGTGTTTTTACCTATCTATTAAGTTAGAGAATTCTCACCCCATAATAAGCCAGATAGCCCTATGTACCAAGCTATTCTTGGTTCTATCCATTTTATTGATCCTAAGATCTATTATTTCTTTCCAAAAAGACATTTCCCTATTATGAGACCTCATACTAATGGTCATATCCATAGCTAACCACAAAAGACTCAAAATCAAAGCTTTATAACTACAAAGAAGGGAACCTAAGGATTGAAAGACCAAACTCACTCCTTTTTTATCAACTAATAACCTAAAATGATGCTCTAATCCTATGGTTGAGGGGACCTTAAATAGCACAAAGGGCCATTATTAATGAATAAGGTAATGATACTTTGTTTCAGATTCTTGAGATTATGGAAATCTTACATATACTATGTTGCATTTCATGCTTCCATGATTTCATACCTTTTATGGTGTATGTGAGATGGGTTGGTAATCTCTTAGAGTCTCAGTGGTTAGGTTGGTATTAATTCTCGATTAGGAATGAATTGTTTACATGTGTGATGGAGATTGGTGACTACAAAATTCCTTTAGTATGTAATTTCCATGATGAGTTACCATATATTAATTAATATGGTATGTGTGGGAAGATGTGATGATCTTCAACCCTACAAAATTTTGGAGTATTGTGAGTATTTAATGTTAGGTAATGGGATTTACGAGGGCTATGTTCTCAAGTGCTATAGTTAAAGAACCACCTTTTTCTCGGGAATCGATGCTAGAAAAACTTATACTAAATTGGAAAAAAATAGTTCAAGTGGGACTAAGGACTAACTTATTTGGTTTCAAACTACTTTACTTTATTTTTATTTAGTGTAATTTTCTATTTGATTCCTTTTCTAATTCTATTATTGCATGCTTACTATAAATAGATTGTGCTCAATAGCCATGATTTTACAGATGAGATTGTAACCATTTGCAACCAGATTTGCTAGCATATCTGCCTCCTTATTACCTTGGCTATAAATATCTTAAATTTTGGTTTCTTTGAGTTTATCTATCAAAGATAGTGAATATTCTAGTTTGGAGTTGAGCTTCTATTTTGGTGTGCTTATCTTTTGTATTGCATTAAAGATAATTTGAGAATCCCCTTCTATGATAAGTTTTTTGATCCCTAAGTCTAGGTTTAGTTTTAGTCCTTCTATTAATGCTTCTAATTCTACAAGGTTGTTGGAAATGGTGCCTAAATATTTGTTTCTTTTGATAGTCAAAGAGTTTGGGGAAGATATTAGGCAATCTAACCTACCTATGCCTAGATTACCCCTAGAAGCTCCATCAAAGTTTACTCTTTCCCACCCCAATGGAGGAGGTTCCCATTTGCAATTTTCTCTGGCTATCTTTTAGGCTTTGGGATAGACATTGCGGGATTGATGAGATTACCATTTCTTTTTCACGATGACACCTCGATCTAAAAATGCTCCTTCCTCTTTGATCGAGTTGCTAAGATAATTATTAAGAAGTTTATGTGATGCCGGCTTCCACTTTATTTAACAACAATTGTAAAAACATTTCTTCATTGTTAAATATTCTTATGTTCCTTTCCTTCTAGATTTCCCATAGTATAATTGAGGGGGATATTTTCCATTAGTTATTATAAATTTTGGACTACCCATCTTTAAAGCCAACTCTTCAAATGATCCCATAGATTATTGGGAAGGGCTAAATACTAGTTTAGTTTGTGGCATAGGTATTTCCGGCATTCTCTAGAAAATTTACACTAGAATAACAAATGTTCAACTATCTTTGAATTGCTTTTACATAGAGGGCATCTCGATGGACCTTCAAAGCCCATTTTTGTGAATCTATTTGTGATCAAGATTCATTTTTGTGATGCTACCCATTGAAAGATGCCTACTTTTGGTAGGTAGGTCGAGTCCCAACAAAGGGCTAGGGGAATTTCAATCCTTTCACACCTTTGCAAATTAATTATAAATTTGTATCCTCTTTTGACACTATATGATCCAATTTTTTATGCTCCCCAAATCAACTTATCATGTATTTCTTTTTGATTGACTTGTCTTTGGCCAATAAACTACTCGAATAGGTGTTTATCATAGTTAGATAAATTTGTTCCTTCTAAAGATTTCCATTTCCAAACTCCTATTTGATTTTCATTGATTTTTTATTTGTAATCCCCCACATGCATTGATTAATGTGTTTTTTATAGTCAGGGGTAAGGTATATGAGTCTGATGAGGGGAGTCCATCCCATGAATCTTCCCAAAATAGGGTTGCATCCCCTTGTCCTATATCCCAAGTTATGTTTTTGCTAATAATAGGTTTTTAATGCATCATAAAGTTCCAAGTTTTGAAGCCCTTGAGGGGGTTCATTGTACATAGTAATGATAAAGAGTCAGTAATATTAAGGTTTATGTGATATAAAATTTTTCCCCTTTTTTTTCTTTTCTTTATACATCCTCCATACTAATTTTGATCCTAAGGCTTCATTTTGCTAGATTAAATTTTTAATTCCTAAACCTCCTAGCTCTTTTGGTCTGTATATGCTTTCCCATTTGATTAGAGCTTTTTTTTTTTCCCTCCTCTATCCCTTTCCAAAAAAATTCTCTTAGTTGTGTATCTATTTTATGTTTAAATACCTTTGGTAATTGGAGTCAATATATTTGGTATGGTTGTTAGTATTGATTTAATTTTAATGACTCTTCTAGCTTTGGTGAGCCATTTGCTTTAAAATCTTTCAATTTTATTTTTTATTTTTTCAAGAATTGGGTTCCAATATTTGCCATCTCTAGCCCCTTTTTCAAACTGTATACCTATGTATTTACAAGGGAAGGATCCTTCTGATATCCCATCAATTGGAAAATATTTATAGTGGTTTCTAGATTAATGTCTAAAAATAATTAAAAAAAAAAAAATTCTATGTTGACTTTTTGTCTTGAAGCTTCCATATAAGTATTAATGATCTTGCTTCTTCTAATGTGCTTTCACTTGGTAAAATTACATCATCCATAAATTGTTGATGCATGATATTTGAAATATCTTCTGATACTAAGACTCATTTGATCTTTTTTTTCATTTGGGAAATTTTAATGGTTCTACCAAATGATTCAACCATTCTAATAAATTAAAAGGAGGAGATTGGGTCCCCTTGTCTTTTCCCCCTTGATGTGCTATTAATAAAAAGTGAGAATTTAGGAGTAGAAATGTAGTTGTAAATGAGGTTGATCCATTGATCTAAAAAACCAAAAGATTCTAGAGATTTACATAAAAATCTCCAATCTACTTTTTAATAATCCTTTTGTATGTCAAGTTTCAAGAGCATACATGCTACCTTTTTGGTTTGGGCTAAGTGAATCAACTCTTGTATAATTATTGTTCCATCTAGTATTGACTAGTTAGGAGAAAAACTAATTTATTCCTTAGAGATTATTTTGGGAAGAACATATTTGAGCTTGTTGGCTAAAGCTTTGGTTAGGATTTTGTAAATGGTGTTACAAAGAGATATTGGATAGAAGTCTCCTAGGTTTTTATGGTCCCTTTTATTTGGGATGAGAGATTTAAAAGTGTTGTTGATTTTTGCCAAAAGTGAGCTTGAATTCTAGGTTGCTTCTATGGCTCACCATAGATCCTCACCTAATATCGTCCAACATTTTTGAAAGAAAAATTTTTGGAACCTGTCAGGCCGAGGAGATTTGTTTGGGTTTTGTTGGAATTATAGATGGAGTAACTGAGAGGGGGGGATGAATTAGTTACCACACAAAAAAACAAAATTCATAGATCCCTTAGATGTCTTAAAACTTAATTTCTATTGTTACTTGGTCGCCACAAAAATATGTTGTAACTCGATAAATTAAGTTGTTACTGATCTTTAAGCATTCACAATTATTAACATGCATGTAAAAGAAAATAACTTGAACACAAGAGACACTAGATTTAACGTGGAAACCCAATATGAGAAAAACCACCAAATAACTAGCTACCAATTTTCACTCTTCTAAAGTGAGCCTTGTTAGGAGCGAACCCTGTTAAAGGTTACAAAACACACTGTTAGGTGTGACCTAGTTAGAGGATTTAATCACCCTTTTCGGAGTGGCCTTGCTAGAGGTCTTTAGAACAATTCAGTTGAACTGTCCACCTTGTTAGAGGATTTATAAAATGGCTGTTAGACTAACTCTGTTAAGAGATTTAAGAATTACTACTACAATGGTGAGAAAGTAACAATAAGTGACCTGAATGAGGTGCAATTAAACTTTGCTAATACAGATCTCTGCTCTAGTTCAATAGATCCTCACTGATCATATACAACTCTGCTACTCCTCAAGGATATCTAATCCTTCTTCAAAATTTGCTCACACTTATTCTTCACAATCAACTCACTTGCATGCTCATTCATTCATACATCCATTCATACATTTGAAAACACAAATTGACCTTTTATTTATACATTACACATTGTCAAGTCAACTCATTTACAAGTTACATTTACCAATAAACCATACATCAATTAGCTACAAATATTACATTAAAAAAATAAAATTTATTCCCCAAAATAATGAAATCCTTCATTGGCCAATCTAGCTCGGTAAACATTGCTCCAAAAATGATTTTTAGTGTTAACCAAGTGAAGCTCGGTAAACACTGTGAACTCTACAAAATCCTTTGAAAATTGAGTGAACTCAGTAAGAACTGATTTCCCTTTGCTGACTTTGTGAGTTCAGTAGAAACTAATTTTTGCCATAGAAGCCTTCAACACCTAAGTGAGCTCGGTAGAGATTGATTTCTACCACAGAAGCCTTCAACAATGCTCAGTAGACTCTATAATTCTCTTTGCTAACCTTCTGAGCTCAGTAGACTCTATCTTTTTCTTTGCTGATCAACTGAGCTTAGTAGACTCTAACTGATAACTGATATGACATTTGTGTAACATCAAAGACAACACACAATTGAATAATTGTATCCAATAATCTCTCTCTTTGGCATTGATGGCAACACAACATGTCATAGCAGAATGAAATTTGAAAACAAGTCTTTTCTGACAGAATGTTTCTCCCTCTTACATTTCATTCCTCAAACTCCTCAAATACAGTAATCTCCCTCAGTGAAGGAATTACATAGCTTCTTTACAAAACATCAAATTTTAGAAAAATATGACAGTATACTCTCCCTCTTTGACAACACATGTCAAAGAGAACACAAACCAAATCAATAGTAGTGTACCTTATGTACTGATTCATATGCAATATTTCCATGATTATTCTACATCAACAGAAAGATCTTCAACTTGATACCTATTGATGCATCACTAAAACTTCATTTTAGTGAGCTTCAAATAGGGGAATGACCCCTAACTTACCTCTTAGATAAAAACATGCATCCTTAGGTAAAGGCTTTATTGTATTGTCAGTAAACATAACAATAGGTTCTTTGATTTCTTCCTTCATACCTTCCAATAACTATTTGAACCAAACAATATTAGAACAATTTACTGCTGCTACAACATACTTTGCTTCTACTGTGGATTGGGATGTACAATTTTTCTTTTTATTTGTCAAAGAAACCAACCTCTTTCTAAGAAAGAAAGCTCCTCCACTTGTACTTTTTTTGTCATCAATGTTTCTTGCCCAATCTACTTTAGTAAACACTTTTAAATCTAGATTACCTCCTAATTTGTACCATAATCCATAATTTTTAGTTCCTTTCAGATATCTCATGATCCTTTTGATTGCCATCATGTGGTTTTCTCTTTGTTTTGCTGAAAATCTTGCTATGATACCAACAAGAAGGGCAATATCTGGCCTTGTATGCACTACATATTGCAACTTTCCAATCATAGATCTATACAATGTCTAATCCACTTCCTTTGATTCACCATCTTTGGTAGGTTTCAATCTAGTACACATAGGAGTCCCAACTGGTTTGTAGTCTTCCATACCAAAATTTTTTAGTATCTCCTTGATGTATTTAGATTGAGTGATATAGATGCCATTCTTTTCAAAATTTGAAGACTAACAAAGAATTTGATTTCACCAAAAATTTACATTTCAAATTCCTTGTTCATTTGCTCTAAAAATTCTTTGCAAAGATCATCATTTCCTATGAACAAAGTATCATCCACAAATATTTTTGCCAAAACAATCTTATTGTCTGGTCCTTCCTTGATATACAAGCTACTATTGTCATTAGTTCTCTGAAAGCCAATCTGAATAAGATAGTTATGCAGACTTTCATACCATGCTTTAGGGGCTTATTTTAGAAAATACAATGCTTTGTGTAATTTGTAGACCATGTCCTTCTTGTCTGGATCAATAAAACCTTTAGGCTGCTTAATGTACACCTCCTAATCTAGTATACCATTGAGAAATGCTGACTTAAAATCCATCTAATAAACTTTAAATCCTTTGTATGTAGCATATGCAAGCAAGGTCCTTACACCTTCCAATCTTACAATAGGAGAAAAAGTCTCTCTATAGTCTATTCCTTCTTCTTGAGAGTATCCTTTGCATACTAGTCTAGCATTGTTCCTTGACACTTTACCATCTTCATTCAACTTATTTTTGAATACCCACTTAGTTCCAATCACATTTTTGTCTTTAGGCCTGGGTACAAAAGTCCATGTTTTGTTTTTCTCTATCTACTCTATCTCTTCATTCATAGCCTCAATCCAAATTTCATTTTCTAATGCATCTTTGACACTTCTAGGTTCAAAATCATCAATTAAACAAGTACCTTTAAACTTACTTCTTATCATAGTACCTTTAGATTTGTCTCCAATGATATGATCTGGTGCATGATGTCTCTTGACATACTTAGTTAATACAGGTTCCTTGCCTTTTGAACGCTTTGCATTCTCATCCTCTTGTATTTTAGCTTCAAGTTCTGGCTATTCTATCTGCTGCTTGGGTCCTTTAGACTTGGTAGGCATTGGCTTGGTAGCATCAGAATGTGACTCAGGTTCCTGTAGCTCGGTTTGAACTTCCTATAACTCAGTTACTAAAGACTCAAGAACAGAAGATTTTTGACTGACAGGTGTATCTGGCACCGTATCAAGTTCAATGAAAACAAATCTTTTGTAGTCTTTTGGTTCCATTTTTCTTTCTTCTTTAGTTCTTTCTACAAACTCATCAACTTTCACATGTGCACTTTCTATGACTTTGTGAGTAGAAAAGTTCAAACATCTATATGCTTTACTTTTGCAAGAATATCTCAAAAATATTCCTTCATCACCTTTCATACAAAATTTACCTTTTCTAGATTCTTTCAAAATGTAACATTTGCTTCCAAATACTTTTAGGTAACTCACATTAGGTTTATAGCCATACCATAATTCATAGGGGGTTTTGATGAATCCTTCTTCATTTGTACTCGGTTCAAGGTATGAACTACAATGTTGATAGCTTCTTTCTAGTGTTTGGTAGTAATGTTCTTTTCAGTCATTAAGGTTCTTGCATAGTCCATGATAGATCTGTTCCTTCTTTCAGCTATTCCATTTTTCTCAGGAGTTCTAGGGGCTGATACCTATCTTTTGATCTCTCTTTCAATGCAAAAGTTATTGAACTCATGTGAAATGAATTCACCACCTCTATCTGACCTCAAGCATTTCAATCTTTTTCCTATTTCCTTCTCTTCTCTAGACAAATACCATTTGAACTTCTCAAATGCTTTTGACTTCTCTCTTAGGTACATGATAGTCATCATTCTTGAGTAATCATCAACAAAAAGAATGAAGAACTTTTCACTAGTATAGCTTTGAATTCCAATAGGTCCACATAAATCAGTATGCACAATTTCTAAAACTTCTTTAAATTGATAGTTTTTACTTTTGAAGCTAGTTTTTCCCATCTTACCAATTTGACAATTCTTGCATTGACCAACCTCAGATTTATTTATATTAGGAATGCCTCTTACTTTCCTGAATTTACTTATTTTCACCAAGTTATCAAAGTTCACATGACACAACCTCCTATGCCATAACCAAATTTCTTCAACTTGAGCAATAAAACATGAACATTCACTAAGTTCAAGATAAAACAAATTACCTTTTGTTTGAGTGCCTGATCAAATCAACTTTCCTTTGCCATCCAACAGTCTTGCTTTTCCATGCATGAATTCCACTTTGAATCCATTATTGAGTAGCTATGCCACACTCAAAAGATTGGGTTTTAGTCCTTCTACCCAATATGCATTATCACATACAAGCTTTTTGGTTAGTGAAATTCTTCCTCTTCCTTTTATGTAACAAGTTTCATTATTACCAAACCTCACACTACCACCATCATAGTCTTCAAAATGTTCAAATTTAGTTTTATCACCAGTCATATGATGAGAGCAACCACTATCTATAATCCATGTATCATTTTTTCTCACATGAGAAATGAGTGCCATTTTCTCATCATTGTCAGATTCATCTTTCATAGCAATGTAAACAATTTCATCTTCTTCATCATCAAAATCATTAGAATCCTTAGCCATGAAACATGTTTTCTTACCTTTTTCCTTCAATGATTTGAAGTCTTTTTTGGCATTACACTTGTGACCTTTCTTATCATCCTTGTTTTTCTTATTTGGGCACTTAGTAGCAATATGTCCAATTTCCTCACATGAAAAATAGATTAGAGGAACCTTACCGTTGTATTTTCCTTTGCCTCTTGAGTATTTCCTTGCTAGTAGAGTTTCAACCACTGCAAGATCATTGTCAGAACTCTGTTATGATTCTTCTTCACTTTCTGATTGAGAATCCTTTATCTTCTTTCCTTTCTCAAGTGAAATCTTGAATTCAAATGCTGATTCAATGTTTTTGGTAGTTGGAACATAGTTATCATAGTTATCTAGCTCAAATGTAGTCAGTCTTCCAACTATGGCCTCTAAATTTATCTTATGATTTGCTTCACATCTTCTTTCTTGAATTGCAAAAACTCTATTTGCATAAATGGGAAGCAATGTTCTAAGAACTTTACTTATAACTGTTTCCTCCTTGATATCTCCTCCAGAAGCTTTGATTGCACTAATACTTGCTTTGACTCTTTCAACATATTTTGCAATGTTTTCATCCTCTCTCATCCTCATCTAATCAAATTGTCCTCTTAAACTTTCTGCTTTGGCTCTTCTCACATTATTATCTCCTCCATAGATTTCTTTTAGCTTGTTCCACATTTCAAAGGTAGTTTTGCAGTCCTTGACATCATCAAATTCTTCATAACTTAGGGCAGATGCAATGTCTATCATCATGATGTTCTAAGTCTTCTTCTTAGCAATGTCATTTGCAAATAATGTACCAGAAGGAGTTACATATGCTTCATCCAAATATCTAAATCCTATGTCTCCAATAGAAGCTAGATGGAGTCTCATGAGACCTTTCCATGCTAAAAAGTTATCCCTATTAAGTCTTGGAAATTTCCTCTTGTAAGACATCCTAATCTTTAGCTTAGATCCTTGAAATCCTTCCTACAAGAACCAAAAGCTCTAATACCAATTTTTGGAATTATAGATGGAGTAACTTAGGGGGGGAGGTGAACCAAAATAAAAATAAAAATTCATAGATCCCTTAGATGTCTTAAAACTTAATTATTGTTGTTACTCGGTAGCCACAAAAATATGCTATAACTTAGTAGATTAACTTGTTACTGATCTTTAAGCATTCATAATATGTAAAAGAAAATAACATGAACACAAGAGACACCCAATTTAACGTGAAAACCCAATATGGAAAAAACCACCAAGTAACTAGCTACCAATTTTCACTGTTCTGAAGTGAGCCCTATTAGGAGCCAACCCTGTTAAAGGTTACAAAACATACTATTAGGTGTGATGTGGTTAGAGGATTTAATTACCCTGTTAGGAGTGTCCTTGCTAGAGGTCTTTAGAAAAATTTAGTTGAACTATCCACCTTGTCAAAGGATTTACAAAATGGCTAATAGACCAACTTTGTTAAGAGATTTAGGAATTACTACTACAATGGTGAGAAAGTAACAATAAGTGACCTAAATGAGATGCAAGTGAACTTTGTTGATACAAATCTCTGCTTTGCTTCAATAGATCCTCACTGATCATATACAACTCTACTGCTCCTCAAGGATATTTGATCCTTCTTCAAAATTCTCTCACACTTATTCTTCACAATCAACTCACTTGCATGCTTGCTCATTCATACATCCATTCATACATTTGAAAACACAACTTGACCTTTTATTTATACATTACATATTGTCAAGTTAGCTCATTTCAAAGTTACATTTACCAATAAACCATACATCAGTTGGCTACAAACATTACATTAAACAAATAAACTTTATTCCCAAAACTAATGAAATCCTTCATTGGCTGACCCAGCTCGGTACACACTGCTCCAAAAATGGTTACCAGTGTTAAACAAGTGAAGTTCGGTAAAAACTGCAAACTCTGCAAAATCCTTTGGCAACTGAGTGAACTCAGTAAGAACTAATTTCCCTTTGCTGACCTTGTGAGCTCAGTAGAAACTGATTTCTACCATAGAAGCCTTCAACACCCGAGTGAGCTCAGTAGAGATTGATTTTAGCCATAGAAGCCTTCAGCAACATTTAGTAGACTTTGTAATTCTCTTTGCTAACCTTCTAAGCTCGGTAGACTCTATATTTTTCCTTGCTAATCAATTGAGCTCGGTAGACTCTAACTGATAACTGATATGACATTTGTGTAACATCAAAGACAACACACAATTGAATAATTGTATCCAACAGGTTCATACTAAATAAGGCCTCTTTAATTTCTTCTAATGTGAAGGTCTTGTTAAGAAATTTATTGTCTTCCTTTTTAATTACTTTAGGGATCATGCTTAACATAAAATTTTGGGATGATAGGTTTTAGTACTCATAATAATTTAGTATATTTGTGTAGTAATTCTCAAAATACCTCTGTTATGTGTGATGGGTTGTCTCCCAATACACCTTCAATGTTCTTAATCTGGGAGATTATATTAACATTTCTATATTTATTCGTACTAATATGAAAAACTTGGAGTTTCGACCTCCTTCTAATAGCCATGTTTCTCATGATTTTTATTTCCAAAATACCTCCTCCTTTGTTAGAATGTTTCCCTATTTTATCATAAGTTCTTTTTCTCTTTCATATTTATTATTGTCCATACCATTTCTTATGACTTCTTCATTTATATTTTTTACCTTTTCTTCTATGTCCAAACTTTCCTTAAAGATGTTGTTAAAGTGATTTTTGTTCCATTTTAATATATTTTCTTTTATGATTTAAATTTAGAGACAAAGTAGAACATTTAGGAGCCTTCAAATTCACTTTCTTACCATTGGCTGATGTTTTCCATGAGTCCTTCATCTAGGGACCACATTTTTTCACATTTAAAGGGGTTTCTTGGGGTTTTTATTTCCAAATAGATTGGAAAGTGGTTTGAACTAGCATTGGAAAGTATGGAAAACTACACCATGTAATTGAATTTTTTCATATCCTTTTTAGAAATGAATCTATCTAGCCTTTCTACTATCTGAAAAAAGTCCTTCCTTCTCTTGTACCAAGTGAATAACTCATTGGATGGTGGTATATCAATTAATTTGTCTCAGAAGAACCAATCTCTGAAGTCCAACATTGATTGACAAACTATTTATAGCCCTCCATTCTTTTCTTCTTGTTCTAGAGTGGCATTAAAGTCTCCCCCAATCCAGAGGTTCTCTAAGTGGTATGTGTCCATAAAGTTATTAATTTCATTCCAAAGAATCATTTTTTCTACTATTCGGGTTGGGCCATATACATTGATAATGATGAACCGAATGTCAGACTTATAGCTCTTGATCCTTCTCCTCATCTAATTATCATTTGTGATCAGACTATTAAACTCTATATTTTTGGGATCCCAAATAATTTTGATTCCACCTGATGCCCCATTTGACTCAATCAACATTGATTTCTAGCAACCTTGTTTTTTGTTTAATTTTTCACCTTTAGATTTGTTCAATCTAGTCTCTTGTATCAAAATAAGTTCTGAATTAAATAAATTTGTGTTGAACTTGAGTAAGGGCTTCTTCTTAGGGGAATTTAAGCCCCTAACATTTCACTTTTTTAGCCCCATTTGTCACTAGGAAGGACCTTCCCCTTCCCAACTTTCAAGATATCTTGAATCTTCCTCTGATTTTCTGCCTTAATTGTAATTGCTCTTAGCTCTACTAAAGATTTTCTTCCTTTTCTTCTTTTCTATTGTAACCTAAATCTTGAAGCTATTGTTCCATCCAAGTTATGTGCTAAGACTAAGTTTTCCACATGCTCACTTTCTCTTTGTGTGCTTTACATTCTTGTTTCCTCTTCCTCATGTTGTTCCTCATGTTTGATTTCCTCAAGTATTTCCTCACTGATGTCAGTTTCCTCTCTGTCTATTGAAGTCCTTGCTACATCCATATTATTTATGATATTTTCCTTCCCTAAATTTTGATTTGCTTCCATAAGATCTAGGACCCCAAATTCTTCCCAATAATCCTTGGATATCGTCTCTAATTTATTCTTATTCTCTATTTTTTTTGGAGATCGTCTACCCAAATCTCATTTAAGAAATTGTCTACCTCCAGGGGGATGTGGCCATTTAAATCATCATGCATGCTTTCCTTAGTCAGAAAGGGATCCTTTTTGTTCAAAGGTGTTGCCCATAATTTGTGAGTCTTTTTCTTGTATTTTTTTTTCCTGATAGTAATCAATTATATTTGTCTTGTTATGGCTGGGGGGTGGAGTTTTATTCTTGCTCCTAGTGGTTGTTGTTGCTGCTCTCTATCTAGTCTTTTGAGTCCATATTAATCTTGATGGGTTAACTCTCCTTCATTCTTTTGAGTAGACTTCTATGGTGTTTGTAGACTGAGACAGTCCCTGTGACCTTTTGGGGACTTCTTTTCTCCTAGATTTTTGTCCTTGTTTGCTATTTCTTCAAGGGGATTATACATGTTTGGGTCATTGCAGTGCTCTTTTGGGGAAAACCCCTTCACATTTTTAAAATTTGAATGTACTTCTGATATATTCAAACTCTCCTTGGAGTTGATTCTAGCCCCTGTACCTGATTGAACACTGCTTGCCTTCTTCTTTTACAAAGTGACTTCCTTACTACATTGTGGGGAGATATTTTCCGTAATCCCATATGATTATGTGTAACCTTTTATTTCTTCTAATTGTCCTAACAGTTGTTGTACTAGGATGAAAATTATAGTAATAGGATGAAAATTATAATATTTTTATTTAAAAAAAAAGATAAATAAAAAGAATAATTAAAGAAATACACAATTTAATTGACTTATCAAAAATATTTAAAATATATATTTTTTAAAAATTGCATTAGAATTCATCATTTAAGTTGATGTGTTAACCAAAATTTATTGGATATTAGTTGGAACCTATTAGGGTCGCCATGAAAAGAAGGGATCATGTCAAAATAGTGCAACTAAATATGATCAAAACTAGATCAAGACCAAATCCAAGATATTTATTTATACAACTCAACAACATCTAATATAAATTGCATTCTAAAGGTTAATAACACACAATAAATAATAAATAAAATAAAGTTCGAAGAATACAATGTTAATCTAAGAAAATTGATATTGGTTTGAAAATCTCTAAAATATCTTAACAAATCTAGAAATAGAAATTCCCTAGGAAAAGTCGATTGTCATGAAACTTAACCCTAATTTTGTTGTAGTAATGACAATAGACTTTCTAAAGAAAAACAAAACTCTATTAGATAATATTGTTATAGGCAAAAGTTGTTATTAACACACTTGACCCCCAAAAAATCAAAAGTTAAACAAGAAACGAATGCACACAAGAAGAAAAGGGCATATCAACAACTCTTGAACTTTTTGTAATGAAGGTAACTTGAATGTTTTAGCAATTATATTACTTTGAAAGGCTTCATCAACTAGGCATAGTAACCTTCCTGCCACAATTTTTGTGCTGACTTGAGATCTCATGCTCCCTCTGCACTTCTATGCCCATCCGCATCTGTATCCAAATGCGTCCATCCACTTCCACATCTGCCCCCTTCACAAGCTCTCTCGTAACTTAGCTTTACAAATATGAAATAATAAATTAAATATAAACAACTGGAAATAAAAGCAATAATACAATGTTGAAAAAATTATGGAAACTACTTTAATGAATTGGGATGCAAAAAGCTTTGTTACCCATTTTTCCAAGACCTCCTATACCAAATTCTGATACAAATTTACCCATAATTGTTTTCTCTTTTCATTTCATTGCTTATTCTATGCTGAGTGAAGAGTTAAATTTGGTAGATTAGTTATATAGAAGATGTGCAAATCTTATGAACACAAAAGGAATGAGAGGAATATTTGATCATACCAGTCACATTTGTGTCCTTAATGCAGAGATTCCTATGTACACTTCATAACATTCATATTTATGCATCATCAAATTTTTGTGATGTTTTAGTAGTTGTTAGAAGCTAGAAATTTTCTCTTTTGCAGCCATTCTTCCATTTCATTGGACGAAATGCTGTCCATATCATTAATAATAATTTAACATCATCAAATTTGTGTGACACATTAAATTTTCCTTCAATTAATTTAAGCTTAAAAATTATTAGAGGAAAAAATTAATGTAGCCAAGATGGAGAGGGGTTGTGACTGCAAAAGCCTAATCAAAGGTAGAAAATTGCAAAATGCATAATATTATATCAATTGGTTAAAGTAATTGAAATAAAAATCTCTCTATAATCAAATGAATTTTATCATTTCATTTTAGGAGGAGAAGCCTTGCAAACATATTTAAGGAGTTACTTCACCTCCAACCTTGATCAATAAAATTTGAGTCTAAAGAACTTATGAATTAGTATATGTATTAACAAGAAATTCATGATAAAGGTCCATTAAAATTATAGTTTTCATGTGTAGGTTGGTCAATCTTATAGGTAAGATAGAAAATTCATGATAAAGGTCATTGAAATGCTGTGGTCTCTTCTCCCGCCTGTCATTTGGGTGGAGGTGTTGATAATGGTGAATGTGATGTGGATGTGGGTAGTGTTCTAGTTGCCTCATGTTTGGCTGAATCTGCAGGTGGGGGTAGGGCTTTGTTTGCCCCTCGTTTGGCCCCTGTGTCTCCTGCGTCTCATCCTAGGTCTCCTAGTTCTGGATGTAGGTCTTTTGCAGATGTGGCTGCCTATGAAGCTAGTTTACATGGTGCTTCTATTTCATCTAGTCCCTCTCACATTTTGCCTGTAAGTGCTTTAAAGCCTATTAGGGTTTCATTAGATCCAGAATCGGTTGAAGACATTTTTCATATGGTAGAAGACCTTTCTTCTCTTGCTGCCATTTTTCACTTCCACGGTGGCTATTGGCCCTCTCTTGCTGATCTACATGGATAGATCTCCAATTACTAGATGTCACTTATAGATAATAAAGTCCACATCTTCCCGTGTGCTAAAGGCTTTTTTATAGTTAAGTTTCAGAGTACCAATGACAAAAAGATTATTTTGTGTCGCAATAATTTTTCTTGGCAGGGAAAATTTCCACTCATGGCCAAACCTTGGCACATGGATTTTGATCCTCTCTTGAAATCCTTTAATAAGTTCCCTATTTGAGTCTAACTCCCTAATCTTCTGTTACATCTTTGGCAAGATTCAGTTTTTGAAACTATTGGGAATGCTATTGGGGATTTCTTATACGTGGATGCTGACACTTCGGATATTCTCCACTCGACCTGTGCTCACTTTCTTGTAGACTTGGATGTTTCTAAGGGCCTTCCTGAGGCAATTTTCTTGGATTCCCTGAGGGGTTCTTGGACACAATTATTGGATTTTGAGGGTATCCCTTTTTGTTGCAGGAAATGTCACTCGACGGGTCATGTTGCTGCTCATTGTGTTGCTGGGAATTCTAAATCTAGGTGACCACCTTCTTGGTGGTCAAGGGCCTCCTCTAAGAACTACACAATGAAATGTTCCTTGGTTGCTCCTGAGGATTCTGAGGCTGAGGCTAGCTCTGAGCTGGTGGCTGAGGAGCATGCTCTGGTGGGACTTTCTTTCGATGCTGCTAAGGATTTTGTGGCTGAGGTTGGCATTCTTTTCAAGCTGGTGGTGGAGGTGGATGCTCTGGTCTCTACTCCTAGTTCAAATGTCCCTCCTAGGGGTCAGACGTCGTCTGATTCTCTCACAGAGGTTGTTACAACTTTTTCTTCCCTTGGGCTCCTTGGGTCTTTGTCTTCTAAGGCTTGGGTTGTTGAGGCTGCGAAGATTGAGGACGATTGGATTGTAGTTAAATGGAAGAAGTGTAATTCTTCTGCCCCCCCTTTGGATAGGGTCCTTCAATTGGGTAGGGGAAAATTCATATCAAAAGAAAAACCTTTTGTTTCCCTATGATGTCTAGTTTTTTGTGATGGTGATCTGGTTGCATTACTAGTTCATTAGAAACTGGTTTGGGAGGTTTTTTAGGTTGTTGTTCTAGTCTGTTGACTTTCCAAGTTCTAGTATTGTTTTGATTGTTTTATTTGGTCTCATCTATTGGTCTTAGGTCCCTGTAAAACTTGATCTAGTTGTTTTGTTGGTTTCAGGTCCTTTTATAACCTGGTTGTGCTTAAGGGTTTATCTTTCTCTTAGATGTAAAGGGTTTCGGGGCCCCTTCAAAACCTTCTTTTACCTTAATCTAAAACTTATGAATTCGTATATGTATTAACAAGAAATTCATGATAAAGGTCATTAAAATTATAGTTTTCATGTGCAAGTCAGTCAATCTTAAAGGTAAGATACAAAATTCATGATAAAGGTCATTGAAACAATAATTTTCATTCTTGTAACAATAATTTTCATCCTTGAATAAGATATAGGGATTTAGATGAATCAGTGCAGAGCTAAAAAACAACTAAAATATGAAAGAAATGACAAAAAATATTTTCAACTAGTGAGACATGTCTACCATTAGAAAAATGGTTCTTTTTATTGGGTAAAAATTATATAAAAAAGAATTTTATTTAAAAAGTTTTTTTTCTAAAGCAAGTCAAATTATGATATTGCTATCAAGATTCAATTTTTGAATCAAACTCATTGATTTGTGGTTCATGAGTAGTGATTCACACAAATCTATCTCTCATAAGAATGAATGAAACAATTAGCACTCATTGAATCTAAATGATACTTTGTGAAACTCCAAAACTTTCCAAAAAAAGACATATTCATCTTATACTAAATCTAACCAAGCAATCAAGACAAATTTGGATTCCAGATAATCCTAATTTCCCTAGTTTGCATGGCAATATGTATTTCACTCTGTCTCCCAACATACATACTTCAAATGGTAAAAACAAAATGGCATGTAATATTATAGCAGAACAACAATCTTTTTGAGCAGTCAAAAGATCGATGAAGGGACAATCTAAAAATATTTTAGAGTAACATATGAATTGCATCAATAAGTTTAAATTTAAAAAGTGGCTACAAAAGAAGATAGCCACAAAAGTGGTCGAGGAATAATAAATTTTAGGTCAAGCTTAAACATCACACACTAAGGAAGAAATTAAGCTTCATAAATAAGTCAATTTTGACTATTTAACACTTTTAGTCTAGGAATCAAGCCTTAATGTGTTCTATAAATTTTGCATGAACAAACAAGTCAATGACCTTCAAATTAACTAAAATAAAACTATTAGTAATATAAAGAAAACTCTAGTTTTAAACCTAAAGACAAGAAGTTGTCAATTCAAATAGAAAACAATTGTGTAATGCTCTTCAAAAAGCCCTAAGATGATCAAAGGAACCCACAATCCATATCAGAGAGGACTAGGAGAAGAAAAACATGGCCAACGTACAGCTAAGACATGGTCAGCTCATGAAATCTATCACAACAAAATATTTAGATGAATACCAATCCCAACAAAGCATGAAGATATCATCTAAGTTCTAACCCTGCCCATGTTCTCCACAAAATCCTGATATTTATATTTGCCTTTCCAAAGACTTATTAATTTCATATCTCCATCTCGTTAAAACATGGTTGGGCTTTCTCAACTACTATCATGCATTTTAGCCTTTGCTTAAAAAATGGTGCCATTATAAGCTTGGAAGAAATGTGCTGTCTTAACTATTGGTGTGCTGAAATGCATTGCCTGCCATTCGCGAGGCTAATCAAAGGTGGGAAAAATGTTCTCTAGGAAAAATTTGGTTTAAAAGTGTGTAACATGTTGAGAAGAAGTATAAAGTATCGGGGGAAATACATTCATTTAAAACATTTTATTGTAAAAAAAATTCATTGATTATTGTTTAATTGTCATTATAGCTCTCTCCAAAAAAAAGAAAGTGTCATATTAATTTTTTTCAAAATTTAGAATGTCATAGAATTTAGCAATTCTAAGCTCAATGCAAAATAAGGTTTCAAGTATTTATGATTATTTATGGCTTTCAAGTAAAGAAGAAAAGTTTTGCCACAACTTATCTTGCCTATTAGGAAGGTGAAAATTGGTCCCGACTTTTTTCCCCTTGCTGATCTATGAATAATTCTTATGAACTTAGTCATTGGTCTAGTTCATCTTTATTTCCTCCTCAACTAGTTTCTTGCATTGGTTTAGGGTCTAGAAGCGTTTATCTTCTTCCTCCTTTTCTTCTATGGAGGGGAGATTGTTAGTACAATCTAAAAAAATATTTGGAAGAGGAGGGGTCATCCTGAACCATCACCACCAATCTGCAAGCCAATGATAGTAGGTGGGGGTCAAGTGGGTGCAACCAACACCGCCCAACCCAAGGGAGAACCTCATGGGCATGGAGGCATGACAATACCTTGTGGCGAATGACAGTGAGGGGGAGACTAACCATGTAGAGGCTTAGAATAAGAATCACCCTATTTGTTGGAGCCACTTTTTCCACGACGCCAACCAAGAGAAATGGAATAGGCATTAGAAGTTGAGGCATCTGGAGGAACTTAGTTCATAGTGCAGGGAGCATTTCCTTAATGCTTGAAAAAGAGCTTCTATAAATGGGAAACCTCAAGGGTAATTTTATCTTTGCAACACAAATTTGACTATAACATTATTGCAAATACAGGATTTAGCAAACAAAAATACATTAGTATCAATTATTATATTTGAAAAAAGCATTGCATTTCTTTATTTCCAAATTACAAATAAAATTTTTATTCTGAAAGTGTGCCAAAGCTGTAGATATGGGAATGGGAATCTAGGGTTGTTTCCCAAGAGGACCATTTTCCAAGCAAACATGGCGAGAAAAAAGAGGAAAAGAAATTGTGAAGCCGAACCCAAAAATATTGAGCTCTTCAAAAAATCAAAAGAGATGAAGGAAACATTTACATTGTGATAAAAGGAACAACGAAGATCTGGAATACCCAAATGGCAGAGACAATAATCTAAAGGTAAACCCTAAAATCAAATGGTAAAATGTCCAATTTTGGGCTATGTAATACTAGGCTTGTTGGTGTTTTGAACCCCAATTTTGAGTTTGAAAATCCATTTTTCCTAATGGCTTTTTCATGGTTTTTTTTAAAATCTCCTCTGATCAATATTGGAAAGTGTTTTGTGAAGTCTTGTTTTATGAAGGCAATGTTCAGATTAATTGTAATAACAACGAACCAAATGACACATGTGCCAAAGTACAAGATCAAGTGAACAGTTTCAAATGATACAAAGTGTTTTTGAAACACTTATGTACTCGTTGAACTAATTGCAAGTGGTTCAAAAGTTCAGTGGGTTTGCTTTGAACCAAGTTGCAAAAGACTTCAGAACCATGTGGAACCCATTCTCGAGGCTTAGTTTTAATGATTCAAAAGTTCAAAGGTTCACCTTGTCAAGTTTGTAATGCAGTTCAGTACTTGAAGGATTCAGATTTATATTGATTCCATGGTTGATTAAGGTCTCAAAGTTCATACGTCCAGGGGTGCACACCAGATTTCCAGTTTGAAAGTTCACATGTTTTGGTTCAGATGCTTTGGTACACCTAGGTGTAGAAGCACAAAACTACAAGTTAAAGACAGAATCATAGTTCTTTTCAGAGAAAGGATTGTTGGCTCTAAAGCTTGATGGTGCTCGAAGAAGTTGAGGAATGGACCAAGTCAAATACACCGTGTCAATAGGTTTCCCTTCCTTAATAATTGCACATATGAGTCCATGTGATAGGAACCCGAGCATTGTGATAAGTGAGGAGGAACCCATCGGGTAACTATGTGTCAGAGCTAGATTCTTGCATTTTAAATATGGAGCTGCCACCAAATGGGAATATTATAACATGGAAAGCACAACGTGCATGAGACCTGTTTGACAAAATTCAGGATAGGATTGATGTGCGATGATTGTGAAATATAATGTAGCTACTTCGATAAAATGGAGACTACCAAATAGAATCCATATGTGATGATTGTGAAATATAATGTAGCTATATCTCAACCATGTGTGCATACTAGATAATGAGTTTAATGAAATATTATTTAATAATTTTCAAGATACCAAAGGGGAACTAGCTCTTGTAGCCAAGAGATAAAAGAAAATATTCATAAGAGTTTTTTCTAAGATCCTAAAGTGCCACAACATAAAAGAATCAGTTTTCCAAACTAACAAGAAACTGACAAGAGGAGAAGATGAATATAAGAGAGAAAAAAGGATTAGGGTTCCAGTTTGAGGGTTTCTTTTCTATTAGACTTTCTGCTCAGGGGAAGAAGTTTTGATTCTAACTGTAATGCAGGGAAAGGGGTATCTCATTTTCAAATAGTGATTAATGTATAGGAATAAAAAAAGCTTTGTTATTTTATTGTGTTTAGAGAGGGAAAATATCAACATACTTGAAATTTTGAGTTTAAACGTTTATTTTCTGATTAATATTCATCTTAGGGTGATATTGGTTTTCTTTAAACATGTACCTATTACATATGATCGTCATCATGATTATCATTCAAACTATGAGTTGTAGTTACTCGTGTATTTGGGAAGAATGATATGCTTTTTTTCCTATCTTTACTTTCATGTAGTGTTTGGGTAAATGAACTTTGTGTCATTTACTTTTTGTTTCCTTTCAATTAGTTATTCCCTAGCATCTATGTCATTTTTATGGATAGATGTTTGTAAACCTTTCTTTCTTTCAGGTTAAAAGAATTATCAATTACAATTTAGTTGATTCATTGTAAATCTTATAGGGGAGTTATACCCTATAAAATTTAGAGGGCGTTTACACAATCTCATTGCAACATGACCCAATTGTTGGTTTTGTTTTGTCTTTGAATTGGTTTTGCGTTTGAAGAGTTAAACCAAGTAGTTTATCATGAAAAGACAAAATTTTTTACAAACAAGACCATATGGTAGTAAAATGCAATCTCTATGTAGAATGAGAAGATTGCAAGTGTCATTGTTGATTCAAAACTTCCACTATCAACAAATAGAAAGAGAGTCATAGCTAGCATGTGTTGGTCGATAACACTGAAAAGTTGTGTCTGGGTATCATCTCCAGTGTTTCCACCATCGGATATGACATTTTATCCCAATCTTATGCAAAGCTCTTAAGTCAAAAATGAAACAAGTAACTAAAATACATCTTTGTCCCAATGGGTGAGCTAGATTTGGGTCTAAGCATCCTCCCAATTGTAGAGAGATATTGTGGCTCTGCAAGAAACATCTTGTAGAGTCTAGAGGCCATACTTGTTAAAGTGCAGAGCATGGACATCAGAATTTAAGAAAGAGGAAGCCCTTATTTTTGAATTAACGATATTCACCAGAGATTATGTTGATTGAAAGAAAGGCCATCACGAAAACCATAATCATGTCATATTAGCCAAGGCTTGGAAGCCTCTCATGCACACCAAATGCTCTTTGCAATAAAATTCCCATGGATTTGCACTCACTCTCACATAAAAAGTAGGGTTGGAAAGCCTGTCTCTCTAGGTTGGTTGATACAGAGGGTAGCTAGAGGAGATGCAATGTCTCAAAAGAAATTTCTAAGCCACATCTCCTATAATGCTACAAACCACCCACTTAACATTGAGATTATGGTCTTGCATTTCTGTGAAAATGAGGTTAGGCCCAATAGCATGGAAAGAGAGACATCAATTCTAACTGGAAATTTGGTAAAATATGTGTCTTTGAGTATCTTAGACCTATAATAAATCCCCTAATAGATGCTCTTGCTTGGCATAGATGACTTTTGAAGGAGACCAACATGATTAACAATACACATGTATAGCTAAATGGGTCTTTGAACAAACTTGAAATACTTAGTTATCCAATGCACTAACTTGGCATCAATTTTGGAGAGGATCACATTTTGAAATTTTGTAGTACAGATCCAAGAAAGGAAAAATAATTTCAAAAAATGGAATACATGACCATGTCAAATCCATTTCTAATCATATATTTCAGCATCTATCAATGAGGTGGAAGAAAAGAGTAGCAGTGGCAAAGGGTCTTATGCCATTGAATGGATGAGCCATAATCTAAGAGAAAAGTATGATGGCAATGAAGCATTTGGTAAACATTTGCTTCACCCTGTATAAGGGATAAAAAATAATCATCGCCAAAGTAGCCATTGATAAGACAAGAGGAGGAATTATGCAATAAAATGCCATGAACTCTTCCAACAAAAATGACAGAAGGTAACAAATAATCAAATCCTTTAGTGATCAAAAAATAGAGATTTAAAGTCCAAAGGATAGCCTTGGAAAATGGACCTATGTAAGCCAAATGTGTTAGAGTGATTGTCATTAATGGTGAGGCAGGCATTAGCATTGACAAAAAGGATTTTAGCCCACAAAATGAGGGCCAAAGCCTAATGCATATAACATAGAAAGAATAAAAAGTCACTAAATTTAGTCATAGGCTTTTTGAAAATCAATTTTGAGAAAAATAGAAGGTTAGCCAAAGTGACAAGCCCAATCCATAACTTCCCAAATAACAATTATATCATCCAATATGAATCTAGATTAGATAAATAATGCTTGTTCTACATGAACAATCTAGGGGTGTAGATGGTAAATTTTTTAATCCAAATCCTTTGCAATTATTTTATAGGAGACATTGATTAGGGTGATGGGGCACTAATTTCAAATATCCCTAGGATCACTAACTTAGGTATGAATTTTATGATTCCTTTATTTATTTTGTTAGGATAATTATCCCAAATAGAATTCTTCTAAATATACATTGTGAAGGTAAGATCGTGCAAAATCCCAAAGGGCTTCGTAAAATTCATGGGAAACTATCACAATGAGGGGATTTATCATCTACCATTGAGAAAATTTCCTTCCTAAGGCCTTGAATAGTCAAGTTATTCTCATATAAGGTTTTTTGAGAGTTGAGAAATGATTGGAACACGTGCTAAACAATTCTCTAAAGCCTTTTGAGAGACTAGTTTGGAAACTTGGGCAACGGAAACTTGTTTGTAATGAGAAAAAGAATCTTGCATATTATATGGAATTTTATTAGAAAATTTTTTCCCTTCTCTGATATTTTTAATGCCTGAGGTGGAATGTCTTAGGTGCAAAGAAGTAAAGAATTATTTACTATAATTAAAGAATTATTTACTATAATTAAAGAATTATTTACTATAATTAAAGAATTATTTACTATAATGATCACCCACCTTCAACCAATGAAAATATGTGTTAAGTTCTCCTCTTATGGAAACATAAGTGTCAAATATATTCTTTGCATGAAAAAATTATACCAACTTAAACTATAATTCAGTTGAAAAAGGATGAGCTTCCAAGTTTTCAACCACCATACATGAAGACTTGGTGTTTGGGGCTATAACTAATGACATAAGAAAGGCATGAGTTGTCTTCTGTAAAAGTGGAGAAAGTGATTGGTTTGAGTAATGGAAACATTCTACCATGAAATCCAACCTATCATCTAAGTTGGCCTCAATTGAAGTTCCCAAAAATTCTTTATATGGATCAAGGTAGGCATATGGTTGAGGAATAAAGTGTTAAAAAAAGGTAAACTAGGAGGAACATAACACTTGAACACTCCCTTAATGGAGAATTTAATGGGTAGTGTTCTGAGAAAGGTAAAACTGAAAATTGTTGCTTTGCCCCAAAAGAGAAAAAAAGTTGAGAAGAAATCATGTAATGATCAAGGGATTTAAATATTATGTAAAATCTAGCTCTAAAATTACTCTAGGTATGCCAAATGATATTGGGATCATAAAGCCCCATTTTACTGCACATGTAAACTCATGCCTCATGTCCATAGCTATTTATCTAAATGATGAAACACCATCCTTATTAGATGTCACTTCAACCATATTGAAATAGACACACAAAATTTGATTAGCACATGGCAATGAGTTAGTTAACCACCTCCACAAATGTGCTCTTTCCATGAAATCATTGGGAGAATAATGATTAATAATACCAAAATGATTATGATTAATATTAAAAATAGTCCATACTAGCTAGTGCATGGGGTCCTCACCATGATCCAAAATTGCACTTTTCTAATGTGGCAGAGACAAGGTTACCACCCCTCCTCTACAAGCCTCATGGGAAGAAGAGAAAACTAAGTTGTCGTTCTTCCTTTTAGCTTCATGAATTTGATTCAAAATATCATTACAACTTTTACACATGATGTCTCTCAAAAATTGATAGTTTTTGTTCTATATTTCTTAAATCACAAATAGACACAACATTTTTTGAAGCAGTTGGATATATTAAATTTTTGTAGGATCAAGTTTAGGTAACATGAATTATCTTTCCACATCCATATTAAATATTTTTTTGGCATGGATAGATCTAATAACCAAAATCTTACCAAATAGGTTTTGAGCATACTTTAACATGAATAATTAAGGATTAAAACACAAGACAACTTATAAGGTTTAGATATCCATTCACCCATACTAAATTTATTTGATTAAATAATTAAACTTGGTTAATTAAGTGACTCACTTGCATTTTGCTAATATCCTTAGTTGGCTTCTAATGATCCCCTAATCCAACCCTGATCATTTGCACAACTTTAAACATGAGGATTAAGAAATCCTAACCCAAACCGAAGTCAACTCTTGTCACATCCTCTCACTCCCCAATCGCATGCGTTAATATCACGCTTAAATGATCTTGAATCCCTCTTACACACTCCATCCATCTCTTACACCTTTGTCCACTTCACATCACCTAAAATTGCCAAATCCTCTCCCCCCCCCCCACCCCCCCAACAAAAAAAAAACACCTAATCCTTTCACATGGATTCTCCTTGTAACACTCTTCACAAGATTATGTATTTGAGAAAGAATAGTCCATGTGCTCCCTTTTCTTTTCATCTTGGACACTCTTACTAATCCTCCAAGGGCATGTCTTTATCATATGTTTCCACCTTTCCTTGCCTATAAATTGAACCCTTCACTCCTTTAGTTTCATCCACCTTTTTATGAAAAAATTTCATACTCCATCAAAGAAAAAAATCATCCAACATGCCCTTATAATTCCAAAATCCCTCCACACATCCATACTTTAATCCTTTATCCTCCACCTTTATTGATTGTATCACATCCTTGGAATCTTGAGCATAAGAGTTTGAGCACACATAGCATCACCTAGTCTAGTCTCTTGTCTTTCCCTCAAGACTGGGGTAATTCATTGGCTTTGAAATTTCTTTGCGTCATCTATTATTTTAAATGTCTTTGAAATAATATTTTTTTATAATTGTGTCAACGAGGAGAAAAATGTAGATAGTTAAATTTGATCACATAATTTATGTAATCTTATTTAGTTCTATCCTAAGGCATTTATCATTTCAATATTAAACATTTAATTAATTTATGACATCCTCTAGTTAATTAATATAATTAATCGATTGTAGTCCTATTAATAAATTAATATATTAGCCAATATTTTTATTATTAATTAAATATCCCTTCCTCTATTAAGTTAAATAATTTTATAATACCTATTTGATTTAATTTTTGAAATACCCCTTTGATTAAATAATGCCCTTTAATCAATTCTCAACCCTAGCCTAACCCTTAACCTAATCCTAACTCCTTTGTTCAGACTCAACCCGACCCATTCACTCATGTTAAGCCTATTTAATTGACTAATTAAACTCCTTTGCACAACTTTAAACACAATGATTATGAAATCCTAACCAATCCCTACTCAACTCTTGTCACATCCTGTCACTCTACAACCACATGCATAAATGTCAACCTTAAATGCTCTTACATCCCTCTTGCACACTCCATCCAACTCTTACACCTTGTTTTCCCTATAGATCCTTGCCTATAAATTGAACCCTTCACTCCTTCATTTTCATCCACCTTCTTATGAAAAGTTATCATGCTTCATTAAAGAAAACAAATCATCCATCATACCCTTATAATGCCAAAATCCCTTCACATATCCATACTTGAATCCTTAATCCTCCACCTTTATTGATCATATCCAATCCTTGGAAGCTTGATCAGAAGCATTTGAGCACACATATCATCTTGGACAAATCATGTAGACTTTAGAGGCTTCTTGGAGGATAATTTGTGCACCCTCTCTTGGTCATTTGTTTCCTTTTGTAGGTCTTTTCATATATGGTGTTATTGATTTATTTTGTTTGATATTTAGTGTGTTTTATGTCCTTAACACACTAATTTTCATACCATACAACAATACCCCTGACCATTCTAACAAAGCGGGCCATTATTATTCCTTCAAATGAATTTAATTGTAATTGGTATATTGATTAATTAACCTTTCATTTTTCAACCAAATAGGATTTAGAGGGTGTTCAACATGTTCAGTATGAGGCTAGACAAAATTACTTGGAAGATGATGTGGCCCCATCAAGTAAAGAGTTCCCTTGTAATATTCTTCAATTAATGAAATGCTTGTAATAATAATAAAAATCTTATGAATTTAATCCATTTTTTTGTTATTACAGCTAACCCCCTTTTGCATTGGACTTCATGTCATAAGTAAAGGACTAGGCATACATTAAGATCATGACCAAAGGGCACAAGAACTAGAGATAGATGAAGAAAATAATGCTCCACTAAGTCTTCAACTAGATTAAAAAAAAGATTGTAATCTTATTATTTATTAATGAGTGAATTTTATGTATTAACGAATGTTGATAAATATTACATGTTAACAAATGGTCTGTGATAATGAATGAATGTTATGTTTTATCAATAGATGAAATAATGAATGAATTCTAGATGTTAACGAGGAATTTGGACCGATATCAGGGGTGGAGGAGCCAAATGAGCTTCGACCTTCACATGGTTGGCCCTATTAAGTAGAGAATATTACTTGCTATTCTTAAAACTAAGAGAAGCTCAATAAGGTAATGCAAATTTCAATATTCTTTTATGCTCCACTATAAATCTTATTGAATAATATGTAAATTGAATTTAAATTTTAGGATTTTTTAAATTAAAGTAGTGGTACCATCGCATTAGTAAATCATGTGCCTATAGATATTGGTGTTTATCTTCAATACAAAATTTGATTCCTTGGAATAATATATCAAAGTTTATTTGTACATACATTTTGATTGTTTGAAATCCATAAATTTTAGAGATTTTTCTTGAGGGCTTGAGCATTGGGAAGACACTTGATTGGCAAAGAGCATTAAAGTAGTTCTCTAGTAGGACAAATATATTTAAATTCTCCATGTGTCAACAAATTTTAAGATCCTTATGTACTCATTCAATGAAAGAAGGTTGGTGTTTTCCCTTATGTCAATGGAAATAAATTAAGTTCCTTTAGCCACTTGGTTGATGTAAAGCTTTAGGCTTCATACCTTTCCTTTAGGCAAAAATGGCATTCTTCTTATAGTATTGTGGCATTACCCACTTAAGGGGTTCTCAAGAGGAAATTTACTCCTTGTAAACTAGGTCTCTTTAATTACCCTCCATAATTCTAAGTATCTTATCAATGCTTTATCATGATTCAACAACACACTTATCTAAACACCTCAATCCAAATACTTTAATCAATAATTTATATTACTATGATTCCTTGGGATTATTAAGTATTGTAGTTGCAATTGAAATATCAATACTTAAAAACATCATGTTTCTCATGTTGTAATCATACTCCATTTTATAGTAATATTACCTTTACCTATCTAGTTGAACTCCTTAGTTTGTTGTCTACCATGTAGTTTCTCCTGTATGTTATTTCAACTGAATCATTCCATAGCCTATTCAAATACCTACAAAAAAATTAGTATTCACAACACCCCATTATTATCATCTTATCTTGTAATCAGTCTTAAGATCGTGCATAAGTCCTACTAGCATTGACTCTACAATCTTGACTAATAGTTAACATTTACTATTAGACCAATTTGCAATTTTCACTATGAATGTCTTGTAATGGTTTGATTTATGTAACTATTATTCCATTCCTAAAATTTTAGTCCTTTGTGTTTTTGTTAGAAGGGTATGTGATGCAGAGAATCTTACAACAACCTTTATTTACTTAGGATCTTGTTGATCCAATAATCCTTTTAGAATGTAAACAACTCCTTTAGAGGCATGCCAATCCATAACTTCACAATTGTGAACATCAACAACATTATCAACTCATTAATCTTCAAGGTTTGTTCAACTACAACGTTACTGAATCTCAAAAAATTAATCTCGCCATCACACTAGGTTCTATTATTCCATGAATCATCTTCAAACATTCAACATTACCCTTACCTTTTTCCTTGTTCATTCAACAAACATCTTTATCACTTATGCATCTCAATCCTTTAGTAGTCTTAGACTATATAGTTCAACTTTAAAGGGTTTTTATACTTCACAAATACCAAATGAATAGACTTGTGAAATACATAAAGTTTTTCCATTTTGCAAGGTACCTAAATGTACTACTATAAAATGGTGAAAATATTTAAAGCTCTAGTGTATAGTTTTTTACATATTGAAAGAATGATCGGATCAATACGATCCTAGGTAAATTAAGGTTGTTGTAATATTTGCTTCATTATATTAATGGAATACTATTTGGTTGGTTATTTTATGACTCTAAAGGTTTCTCTCTAATAAAAATTAAGGTGGATCAACAGGATCCTTGAAGGTTGTTTGAATTTCTTGGTTCCTCTACATTAGAAAGTTACTAAAAATTTCAATTTAACATTTATTGTTCACACTTTCCTTGAAGATTAGTATAAGGGAACACACTCTTACCTAAACTATAGCTTTCATCACTAAAATATTGAACAATATCCAAGAGGGTAGCCAATAGGTTAAGTCCAACTAGGGCTTCAAGCCTTAACACCCACTAAATTCCTGTTTTCCCCAAATGAAATTGAACCCCAAAAATGGAATACTCTACTCCAAGCACTGATCACACACTCCTTAAGGCTTCAATATGTCTCAAATAACCAAAGTCAAAAGTTTAACCTAACCCTTTATATTGATTCAAAGCCAAGCTCCTACCTGGGTAGCAATTAGGCTACTTGTAGACCTAAATGTGTTTGATTTCTTAACTTTTCTTAAAATTTTCTAAGAAATACCCAAAATAACTATAGATTTAGATACCCTTTTGGATTTCACTAAGCATCCCCAAACTTGAATATGACTTCTTTGTAAAATCTACAAGGACCAATGTTGATTGCCCCAAATTTAAGCCTAATTAGGCCACTTTTCCAAAGTATGTGCCTTTTAGAATTAGTACCAACTCCTAAAATTTGAAAATTAACTATATTTTCTCCCAAATTGAGGAATTCAGTATTATTTTGGTCAACCACTCTCATTTTAGGGGTCAACTTAAAAAATCTCCTATTTAGGTCATCATAATAGGACTTACTCAAACTACACCTCAACACTTCTAGAATCAAACATTAGTTGATTCATCTTGTAATCACCATGTGAAAACTCATTATAATAAAAAAACTTTCCCTTATCAAGGTAAATATCCATATATTTTACCTTAGCCTCTATGGGCATGCATCTTCAACATGTAATATTTCCTCCAAATTTGGTGATCATAATCTCCAACTTCATTCCTGCATTATTTTCAAAATGTTAGGTTATAATTAATTTTAGAGACTTATTTCTCAAGAAATAGTAGAAACATAAAATTTAATGATCCCTAAACCCTGATTTTGACTACCAACCTAATACAAAACAATCACTTAAAGCATTGTGTACGATACATTGTCCTGCCAAGGAACCTAAGAGAACAAGATAACAAAGAAGTGGAATAATATTTTTTTGCAACATAAGAGTGCAACACATAAATTATTATAACATTACCATCATTGGTTACATTTCAACAAATAAAAATATAAATGTTTTACAATAACTGACAATAAGTTCTCATAGGTTCTCTAACATCGCTAATATAAAGATCACATGCTCATTTCAATGACTAACATCTTGATCTACTCTTTCTTTTACATCACTTTTACAAATTACAAGTAATCACTCCATCATATTTACATATGCATTTTACAATTTCCCCTTCAATGAATGTGTCATATAATATGAATTACATCAATGATACATCATGGTGAAGTTTTATAATTAGATAAAATGAACCATATCTAATCCATCTAGCACAATAACATGAAGCTATAGGAGGATATCACATAGCATAGATTGATCGTCCAAGGCTCACAAACAAGTCTGGAAAAATACTTGATGGATAAAATATTTTCCACCCAACCATGTGGAAACTTGTAGCGCACTCCCTTGAGCTAAGAGATAAGTTCAGAGGGCCCCACACCAAGATTAAATATATACAAGGAAATGACATAGGTAATCCCATTCAAAAGTAACATAAAAGATCACAAGATTAACCAATACAATGACATAGAACAATCATGAAGAAACATCATCTACTAGAGGTGATTCTAATACAAAAAAATAAGGGATCTCTTAGGATACAAACATAAGGGTTTCATCAAATGGTTCCCTATTGGTGCCACCTTGTAGCCTCTCTAGACTTGATGCCTAGGGAGACACCATGTGGAGAAAATCACCTCATTGAATCAAGGTTTCACATTGTCAAAGCAATGCCTCACAGATGGTCAATCCTTCTCAAGTATCCATCCTCACAAAAGAGCACATGCATACTCTAGGCATGGGTGAGGCACCATTATCTTTTATTACTATGAAATCCCAAAGTCAATTAATTTTATTTAGTTATTAAATAATTAAAAAATCCACAATGGGCTATCCAAGACTAGCCACTTTGAGCTTCAACCCCCATTATAAGCCATACTTCACACTACGTTCCTAACAAGACCATCCTATGCTCAAAATCCAAAATCATAAATAAAGTAAAATTCCAAATGGATCCATATAAAATTCTCATGAATATAAAAGTCATTAAGACTTTATTTGGAGCATATACACAAAATCATCAAAAGAATACAAGACATCAACATTACATTGAGGACACCAAAATACATAATCATCATAAGAACAACAAGAACTCTCTAGGTTCTATGCATGGAAATAATTCTAAATAGCATAAGAAGATGTCCTCTAGTTACAAAGAAAATATCTTGATCCATCAAAACCATATTCTAACTCTTGAATAATATAAATAAATAATAACATAATGAAATTGTGGTCCCTAAATTATAGATAAGGTCAACAAAACCATATTTATCAATAGGTCAATGCTAAAAAAAACCAATAATAAGATGTCAAGGAATATAACAAGAACATTATGCAACCTTAGTTATACAAATAGGTCCATAATAGACATATGATAAATTTTCACAAGAGCGCATCAAATTAATGACCATAAGAACTTCAAAACAAAACTTCGAGCCTTTGGTAGCATAAGAAAAAACCCAATAATTAAGACAAGGGTCTTACTAAAACATTTCCAAAATATCGCACATTATTACTCCAGTATATCATCCATTACTACTCCTATATTTTCACTCCCCCCTCCTCTTTAACCTCAAATAAGGATTGCCAACATAGAGAATATTATGTTTCATGAATCATCAATCAATACTTTAGCACTATTTTGTCCTCTTTAAAAGGTTAGCTTTGAAAATAACAATAGAGGAGGAGCTACACATTCTAGCAAATGAGTTAGCAAGTTTTGTGGCTTCATAACAATATGATACAATTGCATATGATAAGATGTTTGGGGAGTATTCTTCCCTTACCCTACTGATTCATGAAGATTATAGAGAATATGATCATGCTAATGTGGATGGAAGGAAGAATATTCAGCAAAACCCTTCTTCAAAAACTGTGTAATACTTATAGATCAAGAGCCCACATGGCCAACAAACCACATATAGTTAGAATTCGGAAGTTATAACATAGACTCAAATTAGTTGCAAGTATGTGAGGACAAGATAAATTGTGATGGGACCACACCATATATGGTCATGGCACTTAAGGAATTATCGGTTTGCACTTGGATAAAGAATCTCGTTCTACATTAGAAGAGTTAGACGAATACGTCACAAATCATGCTTCTTTAAATGGAGTTGAAGGAAAAACATCTCCATTTGACTTCTCACAATCACTATCTCGTCATCAGTCACCGGTGAAGATTCTCAAAACAAGACACCCAAGATGAAAGATAGAAAATCAAAGAGTACTAAGGCTAAGGAAGAAATTGTAGTAGGCATAAAATCCACCTTAGAAGAGAGATTGAAGATGATAAAAAGAGTGACAAAGATAACTAAATGTTCTCATAAGGAACTATGAAGATCATCATTTAAAATATCAAAGGAATTAATGCCTCTAACAAGATAGGGAGGGTCAATTGATTACTTGATCATTCAAAAATTTATATTATCCTATTGCTGGAAATTTGTCATGTCCCCTTTTCAAATATTTAAAAATAATAATCTTTGTTAATGCAAGCAGGCCCAAAAAAGGTGAAGTTTCGGCGAAAGGGGCTAATCTTTTGAAACCAATGGACTAATAAATAAAAATTATTATTAAAATATTTTTTATTAACCCCTCTTTGATGTGAGTTAGGGTTATTCCCTCTTTTAATAGATTTGTAGGCATTTTGGGCTCATTCCAGAACTTGATTTTCGCTTATTGCTTTGTTGTTCTTCAGAGGCTACCAAACCTGTGGAGAAGGAGACCCAAGGATGAGAGTTTGCAGGTTTCTAGGAAGGATAATTATGGGATTTTAAGCCATTCCATGTGCAAGCTCATGTAGAGTTTTCCCTTGTGCTGAACAATGCAAATTTGTGGGTTTTCGGGTGTGTTTTTTGTAAGAGTTTGGTGTTTTCGGTTGAGTATTTCATGTCAGTTTGGGTTGCTGCTGTATTTAAGACTTTAAGAGGTTAAAATAGATCTGAATATATGTATGGGGACGTGGTTAAAATTTTGAGATAGATTATTAGTGTTTTTGTGGTGTTTTTGGGCATTTTTGTGTTAATTTCGGGAGCCCGATGAGCATAGTTTTTGTCCTGCGTTTGTGAGCTGTTGTGTAAATGCTATACAGATCTAGAAATTTTATTTTGTAGGCCATGATACTACTAAAATTTCTATAAAAATATTCATTTTTAGATTTATTAATAATATGTGAAGTTGTGAAGTTTTTGGCACTATTTCAGACATACCCGATTTGGGGTTTATTGAGAAATTGGTGGATCTTTGTAATGTTGGTTGTTTGATTTTGAAAATATGATTAGACACTTGAAATATCATTAAAATCAGAAAAAGGGACATTTCAGTGGTATTAGATCTATGATCTTGCCAGCCTAAGGGTTTGTAGAAGTTTGCATGCAACCAAGTGAAAGAGAAAAGAGATATTTGCAGCGAGAAAAAAATAAAGAAATTTTGATCAAACCTCCAGTGAAAAGTAAAAGTAAAAAATTCAAGGAAGGAAAAATCATGGCTGATCAAGATGAGATGGCAAAGAAATTTTTTCAAGACATCCAAAATACTTAGAAGCAAACTGTGGATAGTTTGGTAGAAACTAGAGAGGCTTTGTGGATATTGACAGAAAAACTGCAAGGAGTTGCATCTATTAATGAGAAAGGGAGCACTTCAGAGGAGCCAAGAAATATGAAACCCACACCCTCTAAATCAAAAAAAACTATTTTTCTACCTACAGATGAGCCACGAGTACCAAATCTAGCCCTTAATCCTATGGAAGAGGTTATAGGTAACTTGATTGCATTAAGAGCTACTTACAATAGCTTAGATGATGACTTTCGCAGTTCAATTTCTTTTAGAGAATATGTGGATATGATGAACACTTTGATGCCCAAGAAAGAGAATAGTAGGGAGCATGACATAAGTGGAAGAGAGCTCAAAAATAAAATAAGCAAGTTTACAGCACCTACTTTTGATGGAACAAATAAAATTTCAGCTAGAGCATGGCTACAAAAATTACAGACTTTCTTCACACTTAACCCCATGAAGGAGAGTGATGCTGTTCAATTTGCAAGTCTAAATTTGGAAGATGTAGCCTATGATTGGTGGTATCATGGAATGACTACTCAAGGTCATGATTAGGTAACTACATTTGATGATTTCTGTCAAAGAGTGATAGATAGATTTGACCTCAAGGATGATGAAGAGTACTTTAAAGAATTTTCAAAGTTGAAGCAAACCAAATCAATTAATGAGTATATAGTAGAGTTTCAAAAAGTGGTTGTTATGGTACCTGATATGAGTGAAAAGAGGATTTTTTATCTTTTTCTTGATGGTTTAGAAGATTTTGTTAAGGGTTTGGTTAAAGCTTTCTCACCCTTAACCTTACAGGAAGCTATCAAATGAAGCTGGCAACTTGAAACTTGAATGCCTATGAAACCAGTCACTAATCAAAAACCCCCAAATCTTTGGCAACATAAGGGGAATTTTCAGAAAAATACTTTTCCAACACTACCACCAAAAGATGTGATAAATGTGGCAAAAAAGAAGGTAGATGAAGAGACTAGGATTGAATTATGAAGGAAAAAGCTTTGTTTTACTTGTAGAGAACCATGGGTTCGAGGACACAGATGTTTGGGGAAAGGTCAAGTGCACTATATTGAAGTTGCTTTAGAATTTGATTCAGATGAGCATGAGGAGTTTCATGACACTAAGGAGGAGGTAGAAGAAGAGAAAGAAAAAGAAATTAGCAAGGATGACACTTTAGCAGCATTATCAGGAGTCCCAAGATACCATCCCTTTCAAATTCGAGGGGTAATAGCAGGGAAAAGGTTGACAATTCTTCTTGATAGTGGGAGAACTCACAATTTTATTGATGAGGGATTTGTCATTAAAAGAGGGCTTAAAGCAAAAGATTTTGAAAGATTAAATGTTACTATAGTTGATGGATTCACTATGCCTTGCACACGAGTGGTGAAACAACTCAAGATGACCTTAGGAGATTATGAGTTATGTGATGACTTCTATGTTGTTGGCATTGGGGAGAAAGATCTTGTATTGGGTGTTCAATGGTTGCACTCTATTGGAGGCTATTACATGAACCATCAAACTATGGAGTTTAAATTTCATTCCAATGGGAAAGAAGTCTCATTGAGAGGCTTATCAAATGGAGCACCTAAGGTGGTCTCTGCAAAGAGGATGGAGAGGACTTTTTGAAAAGGACAAGTAGCATGGGTAGTAGGAGTCATTATCCATCCAACAAGATCTTTAAAGAATCAAGGTAATTTCCATTTTGAAATTCAAAATATTCTTGATAAGCATAGTATAGTTTTCAATGACTTACCTCCAAGATTACCACCAAATAGAGGTTTTGAGCATGTTATAGAGTTAGAACAGGGTGCCAAACCAGTTATAACAACCTCATACCACCATCCAAGAGGTTATAAGGAAGAAATTAAAAAAACTATTAAGGAACTCCTGGACATGGGATTCATAAGGCCTAGCTCCAGTCCATTTGCATCATCTGTGGTACTTGTTAAGAAAAAGGATGGTACAATGAGAATGTGTATAGACTACAGGGCTCTAAACGAGAAGACCATAAAAAATAGGTATCCCATACCACGCATAGATGAACTCATTGATGAGTTGCATTGTGCTGTATACTTCTCAAAAATTGACTTAAGATCAGGGTACCATCAAATCCGAATGAGGGGTGAAGATGTGGAAAAGACTGCTTTTAGATGTCACTATGGGCACTTTGAATTTCTTGTTATGCCATTTGGCCTCACTAATGCACCTGCAACATTCCAATCTTGTATGAAGAAGGTATTCAACCAACATCTTCAAAAATTTGTTTTGGTATTTTTTGATGATATCTTGATTTACAGTAAAACATGGGAAGAGCATCTAAAGCACATAGACACTATTTTGGGAATCTTGGAGCAGCAATCTTTCTATACTAAGCTATCTAAATGTGAGTTTGGTTTGACAGAGATCCTATAATTGGGACATATTATAAGTTCTAAAGGAGTATAGGTTGATCAACAAAAAATTCAGGCAATTTTGGATTGGCCTCCACCCACTAATCTTACATAGTTGAGAGGTTTCTTTGGGTTGTGTAGCTACTATAGAAGATTTTCCAAGGGATTTTCTCAGCTTGCTGCCCCCTTGACTGATTTGACAAAGAAAGGAGCTTTTGTTTGGACAGAAGAGGCACAAATTTTTTTTGATAAGCTTAAGAAGGTAATGAGTTCATGCCCTATGCTTGCAATTCCAAATTTTTCTTTACCTTTTGTTGTTGAATGTGATGCTTCTGGAGAAGGTATAGGGGATGTCCTAACTCAAAGGGGACATCCAATAGTATTTGATAGTAGAAAACTAAATCAATCAGAAAAAGGTTACTCCATCTATGATAAGGAAATGTTGGCAATAATGCATGCACTTCATAAGTTTAGACAATATTTGGTATGTGGGAGATTCATTGTAAAGACAGACCATAATAGCCTCAGGTTCTTCTTGAACCAAAGGGATTTGAATGATCTTCAACAAAAATGGGTAAGCAAATTGCAAGCTTATGATTTTGATATTGAATACATGAAAAGAAAGAATAACGTGGTTGCTAATGCTCTCTCAAGAAAGCCCACTCTGTGTTCCTTAACATCTATCTCTGCTAATTGGAAAGTCTCCATAATTTTAGAGTATGCTAAAGATTCCTTTACCACCAAGATTTTGGATATGTTACTGGATGATAACAGGTACAAGGTTGTTGATGAATTGATTTATTACAAGAACATGATCTTCTTAGTGCCAGGATCAAAAACTAAGGAGAGGATATTGAGGGCCTTTCATGACACACCTTTGGCTGGTCACCAAGGATACTTCAAGACATATAGGAAAATTCAAGAGAAGTTTTCATGGAAGGGTATGAAGGAGGATGTCCTTAAACACATTAAGGAATGTATGGTATGCCAACAAAGGAAGAGTGAGCAAAATTTTCCTGCAGGGTTGTTGCAGCCACTTCCTATTCCTGAACAAAAATGGGAAAGTATTTCCATGGACTTCATCATTAGGTTGCCCAAGGTTCAAGGTAAGGATTGCATATATGTGATGGTAGATAGACTAACTAAGTATGCACATTTCTTTCCTATCACATCTGATTTCAAGGCATCACAAGTGGCCGAATTGTTCTTCAAGGAGATTTTTAGATTACATGGCTTGCCTAGAAACATTGTCAGTGGCCGGGACAATAGATTCCTCAGCTCTTTTTGGAAGGAGCTCTTTCATTTGGTAGGAACTAAACTCACTCCCAGTACTAGCTATCACCCTCAAACAGATGGACAAACATAGATAGTTAATAAATGGATATAGGGATATTTGAGGAACTATGTTTCAAATCAACAACATGCTTGGGTGAAATGGTTGCACCTAGGGGAGTATTGTTACAATACATCTCATCACATGTCTATTAGTTTGCCTCCTTTTCATGCTCTTTATGGTTATGATGCCCTTTCCTTTTTTGATTTAGTACTTTCAGATAGTAGAGTACCTGCAGCAAGTGATTTCATCAAGCATTGCCACGACATAATAAGGTCCCTCAAGGATAATCTACAACATGCACAGAACCAACAAAAATTGTATACTGATAGGAAAAGGACTAAAAGATCTTTTAAGGTGGAAGATTTGGTATTTTTTAGGTTGCAGCCATATAAGAAAAGCACCTTGAAGAGGAGTGGGGCAGAGAAACTCAAGCCAAGGTTCTATGGGCCTTATAAGATCACCAAGAAGGTAGGAGATGTAGCTTATGAATTGGAGCTCCCACCAAATAGAAAAATACACAATGTTTTCCATGTATCTTGCCTAAAGAAGGTTCTAGCCCAGCAGACCATAGTATCTACAAAATTACCACCTCTTCATGATGAAGGGAAATTAGTTTTGATACCAGAAGAGATTTTGGATACAAGAGAGAAAAGATTGAGAAACAGGAGCATCATAGAGCATTTGGTCAAATGGAAAGGATTACCACTAGAGGATGCAACTTGGGAAGGAGCACATATTCTTGAACATTTCAATCTTCATTGCTTGAGGACAAGCAATATTTGGGAGGGGAGGACTTGTCATGTCCCCTTTTCAAATATTTAAAAATAATAATCTTTGCTAACACAGGCAGGCCCAAAAAAGGTGAAGTTTTGGCAAAAGGGGCTAATCTTTGGAAACCAATGGACTAGTAAATAAAAATTATTATTAAAACATGTTTTATTAACCTCTCTCGGATGTGAGTTAGGTTTATGTCCTCTTTTAAGAGATTTGGAGGCATTTTGGGCTCATTCTAGAACTTGATTTTTGCTTATTGCTTTGTTGTTCTTCAGAGGCTGCCAAACCTATGGAGAAGGAGACCCAAGGATGGGAGTTTTCAGGTTTTTAGGAAGGCTAAGGATGGGATTTTTAAGCCATTCCATGTGCAAGCTCATGTAGAGTTTGCCCTTGTGCTGAACAGTGCAAATTTGTGGGTTTTCGGGTGTGTTTTTTGTAAGAGTTTGGTGTTTTCGGTTGAGTATTTCATGTCAGTTTGGGTTGCTTCTATATTTAAAACTTTAAGATTTTAAAATAGAGCTGAATATATGTATTTGGATGTGGTTAAACTTTTGAGATAGATTATTAGTGTTTTTGTGGTGTTTTCGAGCATTTTTGTGTTAATTTTGAGAGCCCGATGAGCATAGTTTTTGTCCTACGTTTGTGAGCTGTTGTGTAAATGCTATACAGATCTGAAAATGTCATTTGGTAGGCCATTATTCTGCTGAAATTTCTATAAAAATTTTCATTTTCATATTTATTAATAATATGTGAAGTTGTGAAGTTTTTGGCACTATTTCGAACATACCTGATTTGGGGTTTATTGAGAAATTGGTGGATCTTTGTAATATTTGTTGTTTAATTTTGAAAATCTGATTAGGGGCTTGAAATATCATAAAAATCAGAAAAAGGGACATTTCCAAATTAAACTATCTGATGTATCTTATAATAAAATAGTGGCACAATAGACTCATTGGAAGTGTGTACTTTCTCAGAGCTTTGATGCATCAAGAGGCATTTCTTCTTTCTAGAATCCCAAGACCATTAAAAATAACCTTTTTAATCAAGGGAGTAGAGGGAAATTGTTAAGATTTAAACACTTTGATATCTCTTTTTTCCCCTAAATGTTTATGAGCCTAATACCACTCTCTAGATAAAAATAAATTATGGGATTGTCTTCAAATATTATTTAGTAGTAGCCTAATCAGAAATTCGTTATTGGTGATGACTTCAATGCTATTAAAAGTCTAAAGGAGAAGAAGGGAGGTATTATTCCACCAACTAAAGTTATGGATAAATTTACATCTTTCATTGGAACAAATGATCTCCACGACATTATTCCAAATAATGGTATCTTCACATAGAACAACAAGCGGAATGGATTTCTTCAAATTGCAGAAAGATTAGACAATTTCTCATTTCTTAGAACTGGAAGCTGCAAGGGTTCTCATTTCAATCTAATATTTTGACTTTTCTTGGATTAGATCATTTCCCTATTCAATTAAATATCTCCAAGATAGCTTCTCTAGATCTTCCCAAGCATAAACCTTCATTCAAATTTGAGAGGATGTGGTTTCATGATCCCCATTTCCTCCCCCTTATCAGACAGTGGTTGTTTAGTTCTCCTCCTCAATAGGGAACTAGAATGTTCCAATTCCACACAAAATTACAATGCTAAGGTTTTCAAGAATGCCTTTTGTCAAAAAGAAGTGGTTAAGAAAGAGCTGGAATAAATTAACGAGCATATCATTCTCCATGGATTAGATCCTAATAATTATTTGAGGTAGAAAGAAAAGAAAAAATAATGTATTGAACTATGCAATCTAGAGAGCAAGAATATTGGAGAGAAAAATCTTGTGAATAATGGCTAAAGGAGGGACACAAAAACACAAAAATTTCCCATGCTTCAGCAAAACAAATAAGGGTTGCTAATATAATCTTCTCTATTAAGGAACCCTCTACAGGTAGGCTCATTTTTGATGCAGAAGGCATTCAGAATGAAGGTCATGTTAATTTTTTAAGGGACTACTAGATTCCTCTCCTTCCCCTATAATAGATAACAATAGGATTCAGGAGCTACTTGATGCAATCCCTACGATCATTTCTCCTTGCGATAATGGTGCCTTATTGGCTCCATTTACTCTTCATGAAGTTCACAAGGTACACTCTTCCTTACCATTAGACAAAGCCCAAGGTATAAATGGTTTTACTGCCCTCTTCTTCCAAAAATGTTGGGATGACATACCGGGAACTTCTATTTGCATTGGAAGAATCTCGGAGGAATGTTACCATGCTAAAAAACTTAAATGCTACTGATATTGCAATCATCCCTAAGGTTAGTGAGCCTCAGTAATTTATATATTCCAGACCTATTTATATATGCAACACCATAAATACAAGATATTCCCAAAAGCTATTTAATTGAGAGTACAATGTATTTTAATGAGAATAATCTCTCCTAAACAAGGGGGCTTTGTTCTTAGTAAGGAAACTATGGAAGGTACATTAGTAGCTCATGAAGCCCTATATTAGGTAAATTATGCAATGTGAATATCTTGATTCTGAGGATTTCACTCTCATTTTTACATCTTTGAACCTTCCCAAGGGATCAACCATTTGGAATTTCATGCTCTCTTCTCAGGAGGTGATTGCCATAATTATTTCATTGAAGGTCAATAATGGAGAGAGAGACCTCTTTTGTGAAGATCCATGAAATGGGCACACCCCTCTCTCCTTGTCCTCCCTTGATTTGAATGTATTGTGACTTTCCATGAATGTTTGGGCAGACTAATAGTCAATTACATTGATGTTGTGGATATTCTAACTGGATGAGCTAGGTGGAAAGACCCCTTTAATCTTCCAATATCTTATGAAAAATAGGTATTATTTCAAAAAATATTGATTCATAAAGAGGTTTTCATTTCAAATAAAAATGATTATGTCATTTGGGCTCCAACAAAGGATGGAAGGTATACAATCAAAACGAGTTGCCAAACAGACAAAAATATGCTAGAAGGGAATCTTAAATGTAGGGCTTGTATATTCTATTGGAATGCATTTGCATTTCTCAAGGTAAGTTTCTTTTCTTGGCTAGCATTAAGGAAAATAAATATAACAAGTGATAAGCTAAAAAAGTTGAACACAGTGCAGGCCTTTTCCGTGTGTTTTGTGTCATTCAGAGATAGAGACAATTGACCACCTACTGCTTCGATGTGAATTTGCACAACAATGTTGGCATCACATCTTGCAAAAAATTAACATGATAATGTCATTAACAACATCACTATGGGATTTATTTCAGGTGTGGCTAATCCTATCTCCACATTCCTACTATTCTTATTTGTGGAAATGTTTCTTCACTACTACATTTGGGTTTATTTTTCGACCTTTATTGGTCGAATTTTTGACCCAATTTTCGACCAACTTCGACCAACTCGTTGGTCGATATTTTTTTGGTCAATATTTTGACCAACTTAGTGGTTGGTCAAAATTTTGACCAATCTATTGGTCAAAAACCTGCCCAAGCCATTGTGTGGGTTCAAACCAGAATTGGTCAAAATTTTGACGAACAAAGGTAGAAAAAAATTTGCGCATTGGTGGAAATTTTGACAACCAAAGGTGGAAAAATTAGGCGTTGGTGCAAATTTTGACCAATGAAGGTGGAAATTTTGACCAACAAAGGTGGAAAAAAAATTTAGGCGTTGGTGGAAATTTTGACCAATGAAGGTGGAAATTTTGACCAACAAAGGTAGAAAAAAATTTAGGCATTGGTAGAAATTTCGACCAATGAAGGTGGAAATTTCAACCAACAAAGGTAGAAAAAAATTTAAGCATTGGTGGAAATTTCCACCAACAAAGGTAGAAAAAGGCCAGGCGTTGGTGGAAATTTCGACCAATGAAGGTGGAAATTTCCACCAACAGCTAGGTGTAAATTTTTTCAGGCATTCTATAAAATAGTTCACATGTCTTGCTTATGATATGACATTTTACATGCATCCTACACTCTCTCATCTAGCTGATGATGGATTACCTAGAGTGATCTGAAACCATGATTCTAAAAAAAACACAATCAAATCCAAAATGAACTTGCACTAGAAATACATTGTGGAAATCTGATATTGTTAATTTTGCATGCATGTCTATGAGGAAAAATGTATGTTTAAGTTGTGATTATCCTGGTAGACATGCATGCAATTTTACCAATATCAGATTTCCACAATCCATTTGTAGTACAAGTTTATTTTGGATTTGATTGTGTGTTTTTTAGCATCATGGTTTCAGAGGACTCTGTGTAATTCATCATTAGCTAGATGAGAGAGAGTGCATGATGCATGCAAAATGTCATATCATACACAAGGCATGTGAACTGTTTTATAGAATGCCTGAAAAACACCGACAATAACTAATATGAAGAATATATAATTAGTTATATGATTGAGACAAATCATGTACCAGTGAGTTGGTCAAAATTTTGACCAAATAAATTTTGACCAATGGGTTGGTCAAATTTGGTCAAAAATTGGGTCAGAAATTTGACCAATAAAGGTCAAAAAATGAACCCAAATGTACTAGTGCAAGTATGCTTGCCAAGTTGACTCTTTGAGTTCGATCATTAAGTCACCCCACCAAAGTGCCTCATCAAGGTCAGTTGTTAGTTCCACTCATCGAGCTTTCTCACCAAGTCAGCTCACCATGTCGCATCTCTAAGTGGCCTCGCTAAGTTAGCTTGCCAACTTGCCCCACCAAGTTGCCACTTTAAGCCCACTCAGCATGTTAGATCGCCAGGCCAACTCCCCAAGTCAGCTCGCCAAGCTGACAATTGAAATACACTCACCAAGTAGATTGTTCAAGTTTGCTCACCAAGTTGACTCAGACTTTGTTCATCATGTTGCCCCACCAAAGCACCTCATCAAGGTCAGTTCTTAAATCCACTCACCAAATCCACCCCCTAGGCCAACTCTCCAGGTCAGGTCACCAAGTCACCCTGACTTGCCCCGCCAACTCACCACTTTAAGTTGATTCGGCATGTCATCTCGCCAGGCTGACTCCCTTAGTTAGCTCGCCAAGTCAACAATTCAAGTACACTCACCAAGTCAACTCTTTATGTTCACTCACTAAGTCTGCCCCCTAGGTTAGCTCACCAAGTCACCCCCACCCAATCACCTCAATGAGTTGACTCTTTAATTCAGCTCACCAAGTCGGCTCACCCAGTGGTTTTACCACCTTGCCTTGACAAGTTGGCTCATTATGTGTGCTTGCCAAGTTGCCCCATTGAGTTGCTTCTCTAAGTCCACATTTCAAATCTCTCTTAATTCCTTCACTAAAAATTTGTAGCGAAAAGTTAACAATGTATAAAATGATTAGAGCATATAACAAACCATGCTTGATGCAATGGAAAGTAAAGATCGTGGTAACTTAGCCTTCTCCCCTCTTCATATTTCCTCATCGCTCCCTCATCCCCACTTCCCTACTCTTCCTCTCCCCCTCTCATCTCTCACACTCCCCACTTCCTTCCTTCCCCTCCCACACCCTCCCTCCCTCTCTCATCATCCCTCCCTTCTCCCCTGCTCCATGCCTTGTCTTCACTCTCTCTCCTCATCTCCCTCATCCCAACTTTCCCTCACTCCCCTCTCCCTCTCTCCTACTTCCCAAATATAAACAACAATAATAGATCAACAATAAAATCAAACATTGCTCCAAAAGTCTTAATATGGACTCTATGGTAGGGCATCTGTCCCTCAACCCTGTCTTACATCATGAACACCCTCCCCCCCCACACAGAACCCACTAGGGCACTGCCCCTCAACCCCATTAAGGTCTCCAGTACTAGACCCCCATTACTTTCAAGATCTCTTGTCATGTATGACACTTGATTATAATGAAGAGGTGACAAGGAATTGGGATCTGAATATCATCAACAGCTTGTCTTCCATACACACCAATGATGTCAATCATGGTGCTGTAAAGACTTGGTTTGCTATGAATAGCTACAAGGGAGAAACAACAAAAGTGCAGAATGTAGATTAATTTACTTGGCACAATGCATCATATGCTCTACTATGAAGCAACTACAAGATGTGCAAACATATAGCTATTAGCTATTTCTCTAGATATGATCATAAGAAGTTTTCAAAATGTAGAACATTGTTATTATAAACTTGAAGCACTTATAAGGAAAAGAAACAAAAAAAAAAAAGATAGTGAAGAATCATTATCAAATTGGGAAGTCAATATTCAAAATTTATGAATCAAAGGGAATCGCAATGTACAAGATATTATAGAGGTGAATTCAAAAGCTTTATAAGAGTCTAGAAATCATGACCATGATACATCGCAAGGATAATCTCTAATAAATGCTACCCACAGTTGGTTTCAAGCCAAAGAATTCAGGAAAGAATAAGGATTGTTTGAAATTACTTGGTGAACAATCAACAGGAGATCAATGGAAAGAAAAAACATGTTGAAAGACAGTACCCACATTCATCTCCATGTATGCACCCAAATGAACTATTTAATGGAATTTGGTGAGGTCTCTGCATATAAGGTACATTGAACTAAAAGCTTGAGTCAATTGACTAAGCATCAATGACTAGGAAATCATAGTTGGAAAGGTTCACCACAATCTATTACAGGTCAATAGAGAAGATCGATCTTTTTTTATCAAAGGAAAAATATGTATGAAAACCCAAAACCATACTTTTTTCTAAGCCTCTATTAAGCATGCATATCAAACATATATTTATGCATACCAAAAATGAACAAGGTATGTTACTACCTGTAGTTGACAATAATTTCTGATATGATCTTGATCGTTGATTTATTATGTCTTGACCTAGTCTTATAAGCATTGATACTTGGGAAAATACTTTCCTTGACACCTTGTCACATTGTGGTCTTCCTCAACTTATACGAATAATGTCTTCAGGAAGATAGACATCACTTGGGAAACCTTGGCCTTTAGACAAGATCATGCCTTTTCAGACTCAAATTCAATCATGCTCCATTGTAAGAAATTGTTACCATTGATTGGTTTGGTTTGCTAAATCATAGCCCTTAATTCTCCTTCCCTCACTTGTGTATAATAACTAACTATTGTTTCTGTAATAATGATCACTATCTAGTATGTGTTTGTTTCTATTAATAGTTGTTCTCAGTGCCTTGCTGTCTAGTCGCTCATTCTTAAAAAATCATGAAGTCTTAGATAAGATGAATTTTTATGGTATTAATATCTCCGTCATGGTGGGGGCATGATAGGGGTAATGAATGTTGCAGATCATCCTTACAATGTGATTCATATCTCTATTCTATTTTAGCTCTAAAAGAATTGTTGATCAAGTTCTATGTCAGAAGTCACTAATTTCTTCATGGAATACTCAGGAATATACACAAATAAACATTGTCGTTCTTCATGGGATACTCAGATATATGGAATGAGATAAGACACCATTCCTCTCTCTACCATGTTCTACAAACTATTATACTTTCTTTCACTTACATTGCTCTCTTTGTTGTCTAGAAAAATGTTGTGCATAACAGTATCTAGGTATTGAGAACGCAATTAGTGATGATTTTAATCCTTGCCAGTTCCACAATGCATGAAATCTATTGCTAAATATTTTTTATGGGGTGGAATATTGAGGGCATAAAAAGTTTCTATGAGCATCTAATGGATGCTTCCCTGACATGTAGAAAACTTTGCAACAATTTAATCAGATACAGAACTTGTCAGCTATCTCAGAATTCATTCGAGTGATCTAAATGTACAACAACTGTGCTGTGAAGCTCATTGAGAATTGACCCACAAAACATGAATGCGGCTAATAATTGGATTCAAATGATCATACTGCTATATTTTTGAATATAAAGTAAAATATACATCCAATTTAGTAATTAGTCTCTTGATATTGTTTTTCAATCTTTTACATATAAATAATTGGGATAGAAAAAGGCCAATACATTTGCCTCAGTTCAAAGAATCTCACAAAATAATTTCCACTTGATTGGTGGAATGTAGTCCTTACATAATTCAAGGCTCACAATCTTTCTCCAAATGTGATCTCCTCTCAGTTCACTGGAAAGTAGTTCCTGTGCAATGCAATGCAACCCTTAGGCTACCCCAGATTGCTCTACCACCAATTTGTGTTTGCATAGATTCTTTGAAATCTTCATAACATTTTTCATTTATGTTATACTCATTTTAACTTTTAAACAATGGACTTGTCTTTCTAGTTGTAGGTTGTACAATAAAAGAAAGATGCAGGGCACAAGAGAATGCACTTCAATTCTCTTGTCAGAAATGTATGAAAACAAAGTCAACTATAATAGCTTACGAGGAAAATTTATTAGAAAAGATTTCAAAAGACAAGTTGGATGTGAATTCCTTTGGTCTTGTGACTTTATGATTTGTCCATTTTTTAGGTATATTATATTATTAAGTATACCTTCATACCAAAAAAGAAAAAGAAAAGGAGAATTCAAGTTCACTATCTTCCAAGAAAGGGGCTATTTCTTTTACATACCTCTATTTGAAGGCCAACCCAACTATCAAAGTCCATCTCTCCACCATTTGAAAGAGGACCTGTTGATGTCATGGGACTCCCATGCTCTAGTCTATCATGGTCTCCATATCCCTTGTTAGTGACTAGGGTATAGAGTCGTACAATCTCTATTGCAAACAAAAATAGTAGGGTGCAAGATTGATCTTGTTGTAGTGATATGAAAAACAGAATCATAAAAGGACAATTGAGTTTTTTTTTTAAATATCTAACAATAACCTTGCAATTTCACAATAATAGAAACATCACTCTGAACTAGCTAATAAGTTTGAAAAAATTAAACTCTAACCTAATTTGCAAACAAAAATAGTACTAAGAAGATTGATCTTCTTGTAGTGATAATTGATATAAAAACCAGAACCAGAAAAAGAGAATTGAGTTTTAAAAAAAATTAAATCTATCAATAACCTTGTAGTTTCACAATATCAGAAACATCACTTTGAACTAGCTAATAAGTTAAAAAAAAAAAACTCTAACCTAATTTTATTGCCACTTGATAATACAAACATATCATTAAATGTTAGTACTTCACTATCTTAGTCAAATGTCTCTATATGTGCTCACGTGTATATGATGATCTACTATCATCTGTATGAAACATTAATTCATACCTATAAATTATCTTCTTGTGAAAATCATCTTTTTTACTTTTCCATATCAATTAACCACATTTTGTCTCCGCTACTACGAATTTTTCCCAACTGTATCATCAAATTTGTATCTCAAGCTTGCAAGTAAAAATTGATTTTAGTAGAATCTAAAAAATGTAAGTTTATTTGATCATTATTGGTGGAGACTAACTAAACTATATTTCCAGTTTGATGTAAAGATCTTGAGCAATCTTCTATTCTTATTCTGAATATGAGTTTACTTGCTTCTTATAAATATCTTTGTACTAATAATAATAACTCTTAATTGATGTGTGCAGACCTTCCTTCTATAGTACTGATGCAAATTTAATTTATTCAAATATATATCTACTGTTTTAAATTTATAGACTGAGATTTATATGCAGTACAACTAAATATTTCAACTAGTATACAACCAACCCCACTGAGCTGAAGCAATTAAGTGTCATGAATACATTCTTGATAAGAAAATATAATTATCATAGCACATAGTACAACTATTTTTTATAACACTCAAATTTATGTTTGAGATTATAGATTCTCTACCTGAAATCTCAATTTTTTGATAGGAAAATCAATAAAAATTGATTAACTGAGAGTCCGAGCTGTAGATCCCACCATGACACAAGGAATTCTAGTTTATTTTTCTTCCTTCAATTGAATTTCCATTGGACCAATCTCAAATTGCTCAAAACCATTTTGCCTCCTCCTGTAATCCAACAAAGAGTGTGTATCAAATCTAGAAAATTTATAAATAATCAAGCCATCTACACAATCATGTTCATCTCATTTCAAGATCAAAAAATACATAGTTAAATGGAGTCGAATCATGGTGTCATTACAAAAAAAAATGCATGTTGAAGAAAATTTTACTCCAAAGTTCAATCAAGGGTCAAGATAACTAATTACCTTAGATTTCCATATTGGAAAAGATAATCCAAGTTTTGGGGCTAGATATCATTAGTGTCGAGTTTGTGCAGATTGACCAAATGGATAATGGTTAAATTTTTCTACATGGAACTAAAAGAAATTTTTTGAGGGTTTGATGAAAAAGATTTGTTTTTGAGCATGTAGATTGATGTATCTTTGAATGGGATGTAGGAGGTCGGTGACAAACTATTTGCCAAAGTACAAGAGGAATGAGTTATTTTTAATTGCCTTAAATTTTCTACGTGTTGAGTTTTTCCTCAATATAGAAGTTGTTGTGAAGGTCCTCCAAGAATGAATGGGGAATGAAATAGAAGAAGTATAGGAATCTCCAAGGTAATTTTATAAAGTTTCTATTGAATTTTAATATATCAGAATGTGCAAAGTAAAGTTCTGCAACAAAGATTTATGCATAGAGTCGTTGTCTAGATTTGATAGTAAGGTAAAGATAGGATTGTGGTTATGATAAACCCATCTAATGATAATGCAAGGAAAATTTAGAATGTGTTTGGTCATTAATAGGACTGAGTTTTCAAAACTGTGCATAAAAGCTAGCATGTGGGAAATCTCCAATTTTGACAACTTGATAGTACTAATTTCATTCAACTTCTTTGATAAAATTTTTGAGCAACTATTTTAATTGTATTTTTAAAATTTATAGTATGGAGTTTAGCTATTCAAATTATTTAAATAATTTTAAGTATAGAATTATAAAGAGTCTTTAGCAATTCAAAATGATAATTTTTACTTCTAAAAATCTCTACTGTATTTACTTACCGTTGTTCATTTTTGGCAGATTACCTATTTAAGTTTTCACTATGATACATGAATAAGTAGACATTTGAAGCTTTAGTTGAGTAGAACCTAAATATTAGATCCCAACTTTATATTTTGCATGAAGAGTTGTGGTGATCAAAGTAAGTCCATTGACCAACTGATCAATGTAATTTTATATTAAAAAGACTGACAACATAAGAGGCAGCAACTGATTACAAGTATTCCACAAATATTTGCATTAATCATGGTAGTTTATATACCGCTTAAAGGTTGACAATATGAGAAACAGACTGAATATTGTAGCAACTGGGTTGAAGAGATAACACAGGGAATGGAAAATAAGTGAGAACTATTCATTGGTGTATTTCAGACCCATGCACATCAAACTTGGGACTTTTTTCATAAATCTAAATTAAAACTTTATTTCAGAGCAAATAAAAATTTATTGTGAATAATTCAATGAAAATCTAGAACCTGCATCTTAGTCTTAGTTGTTGCCCTATAAATCTTTTTGCATGCATGTCATCTTTCTTTGCATCCATGTTACCTCAGATTTCATCCTAAAATTTTAAGCTCCTCAGATTTCATCCTAAAAGTTTAAGCTCCTCAGATTTCATCCTAAAAGTTTAAGCTAGGATAATATTTCCTCGCCTCTATCTCATTATCATACACATTGGTTGTGCATTGAATTAGTGGTGGTTTAAATAATTTAATCCATTATTGGCCTGATTAAAATATGTAATGCCCCAATCAAGTCAGTGCCTAGGCTCTAATGCATTTATAGCCTTAGAGTGATGTCTTGTCATTTTGAAGTTTTGTTTCATCAAGATAGATAAATCAACAACTTAGACTATGGCTTTGATCTTCCTAAGCTTAGCTATGATAATTTGATAGTAGTTTTGACTGTAATGTTTATGTTATGTTTAGGGCATAATAGGGATCTTCTTAACTAATAACACATTGAAATTTTGAAGTCCATAGATGTATGAGACTAGTTGGGCTCATCCAAGAGGTTTGGGTTGAGAATTTTTTCTAAATTATCACCAAAAAAGAAGCAACTTATGTATCCACAGAGAGACTTATTATGGAGAGGCATCCTACTATTTCTTGTGAACTCCCTGTGCTATACATTGCTTGGAATTGATGATAAAGGACATTTGGAAGCTTAGATGTATCAGCAATGTCATTGAAGATGCTAAATAGGTTACCAAATTAGCCTATAATAATACACTATTCATATGTCCTCTCCTTGATAAGAGAACACAAGAATGGCAAGGATCTTATGCAACCAAGAGACATACTATTTGCCACCCACTTCCTCACTTTGCAAAGTATTGTTCATTCTCTCAAGGAAATGTTTTCATTCAATGCTTACTTGGAATATCCATATGCCAAAAAATTCTATAGGGAAAAGACTACAAGAATAGTTTTTGATGGCTTAATTGTAATCTAAACAAAGTTATTCTAGATAACTAGCAAATATTTTATTGCTTTCAAACAAATAGTTAGGCGAAGGGGTTAACAATTGTCCTATTTTCAAAAAAAAATCAAGTTTTAGGTGACAAATCTTTCCCAATATGCTTCATTTCATGGATAAAGATGGAATGTTGATGGGTTACATCTAAAAAGCCATGGATGGGCCCAAAAGGTTGCTTTAATTTTGGTGGATAGATCATTTGGCACATCATTGAACAAGCTAGACACAAAATCCTCTAACCAATATATGCATTAGCTTAGAGGTCAAACTCAAAGTTTTACTTCTATACTCCATTTAAGGCCGATGAGAAGGTCATGACATGCATTGTTTTATACATTGTTAAGGTGGTGCTAGATGATGAGATAACAGAGAAAGTTCTTGATGAGATGGAGATCTCAAGGATGAGGGTACCTTTTCTCCTATAGCAAAGATGAGCACCATCCATTTAGTTTTGGCTGTGGCATCTCAGTTTGCCTTGAAAAGTTTGGCAAATGGATGTAAAGAGTGTCTTCATCAATGTGTGAGAAACTATAGGACAAAATAAAATTAATTACAATTTCTAATTTTGACCTTATAGTTTTGTGTGCTTGCTTCTAATATTATTATTATAATTACTAGTCTGGAGTGAGATTCAACATTGTTTGTCTTGTTACTTATATAAAACTACTGATAGTATGCAAGATGGTTGACGAGTAGCTATCCAAATAAGTATGATAATGACCATTTCCATCGCAAACACCAAAACATGTTGCTGTGAGGGAAAAGCTTAGAAGGATACAAGATACTGATATTAATAAAAAATAATTTATTAATCATATTCTAATTTACATGGTAGAATGCTCATACTGGTTGAGGCAAACATGCATTCCCCGTGTATGCAAGAGAGTTACCAATTTCTCTTTAAATTAGAGTCATCCTATCTCACAAGCTCCAAGGTTGCAAACCTCATATTTGTAACCTATTTTATTCTTCTGACAGACACTTAGCTAGTGTCTACCAAGTTTCTATGAATCAAGGTATCAAGTTGTGGCTATTACATCTTGTTCTCATAAAAAGACTTTATTCAAACACCTAATGGGGCACAAGCAATATCTTAAGGGATTGTAAGAGCATACAAAAACTTGTGTTTAGAAGCATAATTTAGTGCACAATCAAAATGGAGATAGCAGGTTGTTGAACACAAAATGATAGTAAGCTTGTAAAAGGAAAATCAAAGTGAAATCAAAGGTCTTATACATCTTAGGGCATCTCAAAATAAAAATAGATAAGTAGAAATGTCGCTATATGAAAATCAACATGAAATAGTACAAAAAATGATGGGCTAAAGACAACCTAGAGTTAGCTGACTATAAATATCTACTTCATGTTGTTTATATGTAGAATATTTACAAAAATTTGTATATACTCAAAATAACCAGGTGTGATAAAGGACATACTCTATGGCTTGAAAATAAAGCATTTGCCCACGACATTTTCCTAGAAGCTCCACAATAGCACCCACATATGTTTTTGGTACTTCATCAATAGCAATCTACATTTCATTATTTCTAACATATGAGAAGTAATGTTTGATATTGCAAATGCATATAGTATATATTGTCATCATCTTTTCATCATTTTACTCTTTATAGGATTCCACAATCATCAATAGAAATCCAGGGTGATGAGGATATTATTGTACCTCATAGGGTTCAAACAATTTATCATTAAATTTTTTGTTTATAACTTTAGGTGGGCCTACCATAAACTCAAATCCTTCGCTTCGCCTACAATATCAAAATGTCCAAATAATTGTCAAAGGTTCCTTTTGATTGTAAGATGTTTAAGATAAATAGCTACACAGTGATAAGAAACTAGCTCCATAATTATAAATGTGTTGCAACTTGCAAAAGAACATATTATTGTAATTAACCATATCTGGCTTGGAGAAAATAAAAATCCATTTAATTATGTTAGTTTCCAACAACACATTATGAGGGAGTTACAGGGTGACTTCTAAGACGATTTTATGTTGAAAAAGTGGAGTGCTACTTTGGACTAGAACTTTTAATAACACTTTCTTTTCCGGTAATGATGTTAGCTTATGTGCATCACTAGGATTTGAGACCTCCTTTGTGCTATAAATTGAGGCATATGGCCATTAGAAGACTGCCCTTTTTCTGATATGTTTGTCGAGCTTATTGCTTAGCTATTGATTTGTGCTGAATTTGTTCAGTCTTTTTGGCTAGTTGTTTTTTGAGACTTAAATAGTAGTAGAGAGTAAACATTGGGTCAGTTTTAGAGAACTTCTCATCAGCTATTGCATATTGGTGTAGGTTATTTGCAAGCGGTTGCATGCTATTGTTAATTAATGTAGCCTAGCATGTTTTGTCAATAAGAATCCAGCAGTTTCAGTGTGGTGAGTTCTTTACAAACTTTTTTTTTTATAGAACTAGCCAATGGTTGCATTCGTTAAAGAATTTACACAATATTATTAGTCTATGGAATTAAAATTTAAATATAAAGGGAAAGACATGGTGCCTAAAGGCATTTTTGATTAATTAGTATGAGTGGTCATTCCTAGGGGATGGAGAGGACTCTTGACAAGGGACAAATTGCATAGGTAACCAACTGCTCTCTAGTAAAAGGCATGCCTACTAGGTAAGCTTCATTTGTCATAATAACATTCATAAACTATTGGATAGCCATAATGTGCTATTTAGTAATTTGTCTCTAGGATTACTATTGGATAGGGTATTTTAATGCATCATAGAGTTGGAAATAGGTTCTAAGCCTATCATGGACGTCCTTTACTACCATCCACAGATGGATAGAGAAGAAAAAGAAAACATTACAAAGCAATTTCTGGAGATGGATCACATCAAGTCAAGTTCTAGCTCTTTTGAATCATATGTGGTGCTTCTAAAGAGAAAAGATGGTATGTGAGATGTGCATAGACCACAGAACCTTGAGCAAGAAAATCATCAAGAACAGATATTTGTCTACCATCAAGAATAGGTATCTGTCTCTCACGATGAATGGCTTATCAATGAGTTGCATGGAGAAATTATCAATGAGTTGCATGGAGCAATCTATTTTTAAAGATTGATCTCAACTTAGGATATCGTTAAATCCATGTGTGCAATGAGGATGTGCACAAGACAACATTTAGATTCTGTTTTGGGTACTACGAGTTTTGGTCATGGCTTATGGTTGATAAATGCTCTAATGACTTTCTTGTCATGTACCCATTTCCAATCAATAATCAAGTAAGATTATTTTTTTTGATGATATATTGATTTACACATAACATAGAAATACCATCTAAAGCATTTAAATATAGCTCTTGGAATAGTAGAGCAATAGGATATTTTTAAAGAAGTGGGCTAGTGCTAGGTTGGGGTTATAAATTTTCTCTACTTGTGCCTTGTTATTAGTGCTCAAAGTTTTTAGGTGGATCAATAAAAAATCCAAACCATTTTGGATTGGCCTCTTACTAATTGAATTGACATGGTTAAGGGGATGCTTTTGCCGTTATAGTTAATGTAGGAGGTTAGTTAGGATTTTACTCTCAACCAAAAAATCCCATAACTAATATGATTAAAAAGTGAAAATTCTCATGGGAGTGAAATTTCCCAAGAGGTCTTCAAGAAGCTCACAGAGGTAAAAAATTCATTATCATGCATAATGAGAAAGAAAAAGAGACAAAAACTAGTGCTTCCCTAATAAAAAAGTGTTTATAGAGAAAGAAGAATATAGAGAAAGAAGAAGAGAACATACCTAAGATCTGGTGTTGCTCTTGAGAATGGTGATGTTAACTTCAAAGGCTTCAGATAAAACAACTCCTCTTCTTAACTGATAACTCTTTGTGTGTGATATCTTCTTACCTACTGCCAATGAACATGACATTGTAAGAAGACTCTGAACAAAGATAATATTTCATGAATATCACCATGTGTTTCTACACATTTTTCCAATTGATGATGTAATAATGCCTACAATACTTCACCATATAACACCAACCTTGCCTTTCATGCCATAAAATCTCAAGATTTTCAATCTGTGTGCATTATCCCTCAAAAAGGTTTCTCTTTGATTGTATGAAATTTGATAATCTGTAGTTTCAGCCAAAGCTATTGTTGGTTTTTTATTGTACTTTTGATAGACCCATAAGGGAAAATAGGACAGTGCAAAGAGAGCTACTAGATTGCTGCATGTAATTTGCCAAAAAGCACAAACCTACTAAATCCACTTCATTTTTGAGTTTTCACATATCAATATTATCTATTGTATCAAAATTTATACGGACCATAACTATTTAATTACTTTTAAATTTGGATGTTATTTATGAAAAGAGGATTTAATATAATACATAATTGTGTACTAATTCCATGTTTCCCATAAATTTTGTCCTGCACATAATAACAATTTTTAAAGACAATAATAAGGAGGTCCTAAAGCTACCTATGAGGGTTTAACAGACATTTTCTAGAGAGAGGTTAACAACAAAGACTATATTAAGAGGGATTGGACTTAAAAACAAAAAAAGAAGCATTTATATCTCTAAATTATCAGAGGATTGAACAAAGCTCGTATAATTTTGGAGCTTCTCAGATGGAGTTCTAAACATATAAAAGATAGTATCCCCACTTCCATTAGCAGATCTATGCACAAATATAAATTCTTGCCAAACAAAGCAGATTTTGAGCTTCCTCTATGATAGAGATAGATCATAGAATCACAATTTGTAATACTTTGGTGGGTTTGAATGAGCTTGATCTCTGCACCAAAATCAAAAATTCATAAATGTTGTGATGAAAAAAATCAAATTGCTTTGCATGTAGATTAAATTTTCTTGAAAGTTGTGGAATTCCCTTTCAACAAATCCATTTTGCCTATATCATGCAAATCTGCTATACACATTCCCTGCAAGTTGTGTTAAGACCAATTTTCTACATTTTGCACTTCAGCAAACTGTGGATGCGAACAAGATCGAAAACAAGCTAAGTGGCAATAGGATGAATGGGAAATGCAACATGATAAATAAAAAATAAATAAAAAAGTTTGGTTGGACGAGAAAGGTCTAGATGTAAAATAAAACTAATCAAGTGCTCCTCAATCAAACTAGTCACACTGAAAGAACTTGCAAATAAGATATTATTAACCACAATTCAACAATTCCTTTTGAGCAATTATTTTTCATCATTGAGCCATTTTATTTTTAAAAATGGGTATGTCCAGGTCAAGACATTGACATATCAAGATGGAATATTCTCTTTTCATTTAACAAGCACTTATAAGACTAGGAATGTTAGCTAATCCATCTAAGCATATGGGTATTAAGGGTCAAGATATGTGTAGTGGTACTCATGAACATTGCTTTTTATTTGCATTTTTTCTACATTTGATACTTTTCTTATAGGTGGACATGTCTATCACAAACATCCAACATGTCTGTCCTTAGACTTCATGGCAAAAACTCTACAAACAACACAAAAGAAAAAGGACATGAACCATCCAAACTTCTTTAATAGCTTGTGGATATCCTGAAGATGCATAAGTGCATGACTTGTGAAAACCAAAAAGATAAGACTAACTTGTATAACAAGCGAATAACCAAAATGATTTTATGTCTGTGTTATGTTTGACAATGATACTGATATTTGGAATCAAGTATGAGGAAATTTGTATCAATCAATTCATTAAATATCATTTGAATAAAAAGAAGATTTTAAGAGATTCAAGAGCATAATTATAAGACAAATTTTTGGAAGACCTAAATCAAACCTAAATGAACAGACATGTGAAGGCTTATTTTGAATATGATGAGCAGATCTAGGGTAGAATTTTTATGAAGGTATATTCCAAGTTTAGAGCATTTATTGAAAAACACTATTTCAAATCTTAGTGGATTATTCATAAGTACAAGGCAGATTTGTTGAAGACCTTGAAGGAGATCTAAGGAAAATCTACCTACATTATAAACACTTTGCATTTCAAAGGTCAGTTCCTTCTGCATTGCAGGATTTGAGGTAGGTGTCTCTTGCTAATTGAGCCTACAAATTTGTTTGAAGTTATATATATACATACATATGTATGTGTGTGTGTGTGTACATACACACAAAATTCACCTACAAGGATTTCCATGCTAAATAGTATATGCATATTGTCTTCTTTTGTTAGACATCAACTATGTCAATGCTTTCTACATTGCTTTCAGTTGACTAAATATATATAATAAAATATGTAGGTTTCTATGCCAAACTAACTCCAATGTGGACAAATATCTAATAATTGAGATTTAAACTAAGCAAGAACTATATGTTCAAGGAACCAAAAGATGATTGCAATGAGACTATTACAAGTGAAAAAACTTCAGTCTTGTTAAAGAGAATTGGGATGTGTGTTTGAAGACTTAACAAATTTGAGCTTCACTTGGTTTCAAGAATACTATAATATTCTCTACTTAACAAGGCCAACCACGTGAAGGTGGAAGTTCATTTGGCCTCACCCCCCTCCCCCTAACATCAGTCTAAAGTACCCATTATCATCTAATTACATACTTCATTCATTCATTCATCCATTTATGAACTATAACATTTAATCAATACAATCACATAAATTTCATTAATATGATATAAAATTCATTAATACACAATACTAATCAAAATTTCATTAACACATAAAAATATTCATTAACATAAAATAAAAATTTGTATTAATACGCATCATTCATACATAATTACTTAAAACAAAGTTCTTTCATTATCCAACAAGGTTTATCAAAGAAGATTTTTAAAACATCATTTTTTTTTTTTTTTTTGGAGCTCTCTTAAGAAAAGTGCTCATAGGAGCATCCATATCTACTTCATTCTCCTCCTCTTCTGGCATGTGTAATGTAAAATTATGATGGCTCCTTCTCTTTGGAGGAGCAGGAGGTTGCTGCACTAAAGGGGGCTCTGTTGCAAGAACAAGTGAATGCGATAAATTGGCATACTCTTTTTCTTTTTCTAACTGTTACAAGTTTGTAATTAAGTACGAGTACAACATAAAATGCATTTTTCTTACCTGAAAATTCCACATCATGTACATTAACATTTTGATCTGCCACCACGTCAACATGTTGAACACTTGGAACATGGTCCACTCCTTCAGCATGATGTTCAACATGCTCTGAAATATTCAAAAAAAGGATACACGCCAAATTCCAATTGAAGATGTTAAATTGTATTCATAATTGCATAATTAATTTCCAATAGCAAATTAATACCTCCACCACTATAATGCACATCATGGCCTTTGTCAGGAGCAGGTTCTGTGGTAGGATATGAAGGTTGTAGTAAAATGTTATGCACATTGTTATGTAGTCAATTTATGTTTAAAACTAAAACCAAAAAAGAATCTTCTCAACTATTTAATTTCATTTACTTTTCATTTGACCAATTTACTTGTGAGATATCATTTGGTGCACTAGATTCTTGGGCAAGGCTTACAGATTCTTCATGTAGGCGTGCAACCACAACTTTATAGCCTTCCTTCAAGGAAATTTTTCTATCTTCATCTGTGACCTCCACATTGAAATCCGTGCCCTATTTTTTTTTTCTTGATAACATCAATTTTCCATGTATGGTTTCATTAAACAAAACTGTTTGCAACATTATATTTAAAAAAAAATAAAAATCATAGCTTTACTTACAAGTCGAGACTGCAGATTCATATAGCCACCAGAGCCAAGTTTGTGTTGGCCAACCTTTTCTATTCTCGCTTTTGTAGCCACAGATGTGTCCTGTAATCTATGAACAATTTCAAACATCTCAGATTATATATTTACAAATATCAATAATTAGTGCATGATTACAATGTACTTAATACTATAATGACATACCTCTTTTTTCCCTGTGCTGCTTCATTATTTCTATCTTCACATAGCCTTTTCTCCTTTGCATCTTCTATTATTTCATTCCACTCCATTAGTGGAATCATAGGAGGATGGTCATACTTTGGGTTATCCTTAAGAACCCTTCTATATTGATCCCTCATAGTCTTTATATGCTTTGCTGCTCTTTTCAGAAGTAGGCTAGTGTCAAAAATGTTTTTCCCAAATTTCTCCTCAATGGATGCAACCGGCTGATTTTTTAATTCCACAGCTGGTAAATTCCACCTTTTTAAAAACAAATAGATTGTTAGATCAATAACTTTACTATATTACAATAAATATAAGAAAAGAAAAATTGTGTAGCAATGATATGAAGCTACATACCTTTTACGTATGTGTAGTGCCTGCCCCTAAGTCGCATTTCAGTCTTCATTGCCAAACTCTTTTAGGCCAGTTTTATACTTGATGTTTAGTAGCATTACTTTCAGATTATTAGATGTTGTTTTACACTCAATTTATTATATGATGAGATGACTTGGTACTCTATATTTCATGCATGTATGATGATTATTCAATGTTTTCAATTATCAATGATGATTAGTTATATGGTTTATTATCACATGTGCTTTCTTATGGATACTTACCCCATACTGCATGTGTATGGTGTGCGTGTTTGTTTTCTTTATGTATGGTGTTTCTGATGTGGTTAAGGAAGGGAGTCGTAGTCACCTGCTAGTCAGGATCTACACGATGCACCACTTTCTGCCATTGTCTGTTTAGCTTAGAATATTGTGTCTGTACATGCGTGAATTTTATGCAGGTTGCAGGTACCGGGTATCGACTTCCCTGAATTGCCAGGATGAGCATACCCTATCGCATTATCTCAATGGTAAGAGAGGGGAGATAAACTCTTAAGTCCAAATCCTAAACCCTTTAGCCAATTGTCCTAATTGATAATTAGGACAAGTATCTGAGTTAAGTACCCTCCGAATGCATCAAATGATGTTATTTCGTGATTATAACCCTTTTTGTTTGATTTAGTATGTATTCTTCTATGATGGGTTTTCATATGTTGCTTTATGAGTCCTTGATGTATTTTCTATTAATTAAGTTTAATTAAAAGGATTAATTAATGATTTAATTTAATAGAAATTTATTATGATATTTTAATATTTAATTATATTTAATTAATTGAGAAATTAATTGAATAAAAAGTATTAAATTTGAAAATAAAAGTTTTAAGTATAATTTTAGAATGTGATAATATTTATTTAATTTAATAATAATATATATTTAGAGTTCATTTTTAAATAAATGCTAAATATTATTATTAATTGAATTAATAAATATTTTATCAATTAAAGTTTCTTAAATAAATTAAAAGTGGAAAAGATATTAAATTATTAAAGGTTTCTAGATCGCATGATCTAAGCATGAGTTAAATATAAAAGAAATTAATTAAAACGATTAATTAACGATTTAATTTAATAGAAGATTATTATGACATTTTAATATTTAATTATTATTTTTATTTAAATTGAGAAATTAATTAAATGAAAGGAATTAAATTTGGAGATAAAAGCTTTAAGTCTAAATTTAGAATGTGATAATATTTAGTTAATTTAATAATAATATATTTAGAGTTCATTTTTAAATAAATGCTAAATATTATTATTATTTGAGTTAATAAATATTTTTATCAATTTAGTTTCTAAAATAATTTAAAAAGTGAAAATATAATTATTTAATAAAAGATTCTAGTTCGCATGACTTATGCATAAGATTAAATAAAAGAAATTTATTAAAAGATAAAAATAAGTGAAAATAATAATGTTACTTTAATTTCATAAAGTGCGCATGAGATTAAAAGTAATAAAGATTAAAAATAGAAGTCAAGTGGAATATTGAATAAAGTTATTTAATAATTCAACTTAATGTGCATGAAAGATGAATGCAAAATAAAAGAAAAGATAATAAAGGTTAATTTGGAGTTAATTGAGTTATGCAATGAGTCTTCTCGGGTGAACGCACAATTAGTGCCCCGATTTGAGGAAAATTTGCTTATCACAACTTGGGGGGTTCATTTTTTTTGGGGGAGGGACACGAATTGGGACACGTTTTTGGACGGGAATTTTTGGGAGACTACTTTTGGAAGCGAATTTCAGAAGGCTGATACCAAGAAGGTTTTTCAGAAGAAAGTCATTGAAGAGGAGCGAATTCTATTACAGTTTTTGGGGATTCCGTATTAGCATCAGATTCAGGTAGGCTCGTGCATTTGACAACTAAATGATTCATGAAATTCAATATGCTCTGTCTACCTCATGCTTGAAAGGAAATTGTTTCTCAGATCTTGTTGCATGAATCTTACCACCCTTCGTTCTAGAATTGTTGCTATTCAATTTCATATGTAAATCTAGATTGAAAAACCTATTTAGAAAACCTCACTTAACAACTGAAAGAAATTAGAATTTGATTTGGGAAGGGGTTTGAAATAAAAATGAAGATTTTAGATAGAAAAATTCGAACGGTTAATAGAATTTTCTCTATCAGATTATAGTTGTAAATGTTATAAAAGAAATAATAAATTAGAATTTAAAAAAAAAAAGAAAAAAAAAAAAGAATTTATTTTCTTAATATTAATGAGTATTTAAAATAACATAAAATAAAAATTATTTATGTATTTAAAACATTATTATAGGAATTGAAAATAAAGTTAAATACACTTTATTAAGGAGAATTTGTTTTTATAATAAATAAAATATAAAATAATAAAATTCTATTATATATATATATATATATATATATATATATATCCTTTGGGAAGGATGGTTTCAATGTTTTATTATAATAATAATAATAATAATACTAATTTAAAGTAATTTAATTAGGGGTGGGGGCCACCATATCCCCACCCCCCACCTACCTGCTGGGCGACGTGACTGACGCTGACGCAGGGTACTGCGACAGCGACAGTCCTTGACTGTCGCGGCCGCAGGCCCCTGCGGCAGCGCAGTGGCTGCGGCCTCATTTAAAAGGCCGGCGGGCCTTTTCAAATAAACGCATTTCTTTTTTTAAAAAGAAAAAAAAAAAAAAAAAAGGGTTTATTAAATTTTATTAATATTGTTTTAATAATAGTTTTTTTTTTTATAATTGGTTAAATTAATACTAATGAAATTTAATAAGTTCATTTTAATTTAGTTATTAATAATTTTTATTAAATAGTTTTGTTAATTATTAAGTAATTAATAATTGATAAGAAAATTAATATAGTTGTAGGTTTTAATTAACATATTTGAATGATTAATTAAATGTTAATTATTTAGTTATTTTATAAATAACTAATAATTAATTATATTAACATTGATTTAATTTAATAAAGGGGATTAATTTTGGATTTTACCTAAACATAGAAATGGGCTAATTGAGAAGGAGTAATTGCGAAAACTTATTACTTAAAACATATGTTTAACTGAAAATGGGAACCAATCATTAACTCAACAATATATTGTCAATCAAATTCATACTTTGAAATGAGAACTGAAACTTTACTTTTAACCCTATTGTGTATTTTGAGATCAACCCAAACTATGAAATGATACTGTCTTGATTATGTTTTGGGGTTGTTTTAGCTTTGACCAATCTTAGGTTGTTACCAGAGGCTCGAGGTTGTGAATGTGATGTTATGATTATTTGTTCTCGATCTTTTCAAACCAACCAAGGTAATGTGATAGTATGCTCTATGATGGGTGTATTTATTATTTGTTATTGCTTTCCAGTTTCCTTGTGTGAAGCTGAGGTGTATGTATTTGAGATACTCGACTTAACCATTTTTGAGTCTCGATCAGTTATACTTGGTTTGCTTTTCGGTCGCTTGAGAGGACTGAAGTGTTTGTTATGTTCTTGATGATGTCATGTTTTGACTTGACCATTTTGGAGTCTTCGATCAGTATTGTAATTACTATTGGGTTACTTTCTGGTTGCTCATTGGAGAACCATTGGATTTTGTGATTTATCATTGATGCCTTCAGTTGCTGATAGAGAACTGTCGTGATCATATGATTATTATTGGATGCTTATCTGTTGCTCATGAAGAACTGATGTAATTTTGTGGCTTATCTTTTATGATGTTTTTCAGTTGCTTGTATAGGACTGAGGTGATTTTATTATGATTCTTGATTTGTGATTTCATGAGCCTAGGGTAGGTTATCTATGTGTAGAGTCGGGAAGTGGCTTGCAATGGGGATCGGGGCCCTAAGAGGTTGCCTGGAGTAACCCATTGTAAGTTGTTTTAATAAGTGAAAACATTTACACTAAATAAGGGAAAATGAACCTAATAAGATAATTGTATGTTTTCTCCCATGCCATGAGTGCTAATACAGACTAGGATGGGGTAGAGAGGATGCTTGGTTACGACCTTGCATTCCATAGTATGCCTCATCAGTATGAGAGGATACTAATGGCCGCAGGGATCAGTAGGGACCCGGGATTCCTAAGGGATTGCTCGGGTAACTTCTACGTGACTTTTGCGATGACACTTTCCCGCTTGCATATTAGGTTTCCTACGTGTCTTGTGGTACCTCTGGGATTTAGATGTCGATCTTTTTAGGAACCCTTGAGTTAGAATACTTATAGGATTTCCTGGACTTAGAGAGTATTTATGATTATAGGTTTTGTTATCCTATTTGGGACTTGAGACTATCTCCTCAGCGCGGTGGGAGTGGACCATTTAGGTTCCACGCGGTTGGGTGGTAGTGCTTTTACTCTTACCATTGGGATCCGTTCCATGGTCACTGTGGCTGGAGTTTTCGTGATTGGCATTTACCTTCACTATGTTCTTGGATTATTATGATGGATGGTTAGATTTTATGATAGATGTTTTATCATTATGGATGTATGGATGTATCAAGTATGGTGAATATTTTTGTATATATCTTTACTGTACTTTGTATCATGGATTCATGGAGGTTGATGTATTTCTATTATTACATATGTATATTCTTTTAAGCCTTTCATACCCTGTGACTTGTATAGTGGATGATTGAGCATTCTGAATTAATTTGCCGAGAGGCATTCGGAACAAATGTATATTATGGACATGGGACTTTCTGATTATTCTTTCATATGTATGTGATAGTTGTTAGACTTAGAATTAATTAAATTTAAACGTGACTCAACGTCTTGGGATCTTTAAGAAATGTAACTTACAATGTATGTTGTCAATGATTACATGTTATTGCTTCCGCTACTATGTGTTTGATGTGTACGTTATACTTCTTGTTAAAAAAAAAAAATGTTTAGCAAACTTAGTAAAACTTTAGGTTAATTCTTTTGGATCCCTTGGCGGGGCGTTACAGTATGGTGGGTCCAAATAGTCTCAATGTCATATGAAAAAGATGTTTAAAGAAAGCATTATTACCTTCAAAAACATAAAGGATCTATCAGTCCAAAATGAATAATGTAAAAGTAAACTAAATTTACACTTTACATAATAACAAATTTAAAGCACCTAGAAGCTTTCGTTCTCTTAATGGAAACATAGTTTTCTTATTTAGCAACAATGTCCCTTCATACGAACTAGAGTTAATCACATGAACTGCTCCAAGAAATGGATCAGCTTCAATAGTACTGCTCTCTGTTGCTCTATCAACTAAAACATCATAACAATTAAATGACAATTTTAGTATTGCTCTCTATTGGTCTACCTCCTTGCCTATGTCCATGTCTCTCTATGTGTGGCTATATATATATGTATGTATGTATGCATGGTGTGTGTATGCATGTGTTTGTGTGTACGCAAGCTTCTATAGACATCATTTAAGCACTAATATGCTACTTCGATGTTCATCAACTTGTAGAAAGACATTAAAAAATATAGCACATTAAAAAATATAGCAAAACAAGGTTTTACCAGTTCTACTGGGCATAGATGATGATGTTTGCATGGTCCTTGTTGCCGACAATGCACCAGACAATAGTGGACCGCCAACCAAAGGAGGAGTCCGCACTTCATCATGAGCTGAAGAATAAAATATTGTTAGCAAAGAAATTTATGATGGATAAAGATCAAATGGGATACTAGTGAGAAACATCCACAAAAAAAAGGTAACTGTTATAATGTTGATAAAAAAAAACAAAGTGTTACTTACACGAAGGTATTGCGCAACAAGCTTGACCATGTTCACCATGTGACCTCACAACTGGCACATATGTCTATACAAGAACACATAAAATTAGAGATCATGATCCATAAGATACTATAAAATATTAATGTCTATTGAAGTTCTATTACTGCTTTAGTCGAATTACTGCTTACTTTCAAAGATTGGATTCTACAGTCCAATTCTATTCTCAGCACCTCTTTCTCCTCACTTTTGTCACCCTTGATGATAATTTGAACAAGCTCATTAGTGTATCTTTGCATAATTTTTTGGGTGATGAATACATGGTCAATATTAAGGCCAACGTCATGTAGATATGATGTCCATATTTCAGATTGCATTTGATCAGCAATCATTGTAGCTTTTTCCTATCATTTGTCACATCAAATATTCATATACTTTCATCAAAATAACTCAAAAGCCATAAAGAAAAGAACATAATAATAGGACATTTGTTTCTATATTAACATTAAAATTGACAATAATTAATGTTTACCTCTACTAAAGGTGTCTGAGATGGTGCATCTATATCGTCCTATGAAAAAAATTAGTAAGTCTTAGAAATCAGCAGCGAAATTAAAGTAATAGACTTACCAAAAAAAATATTAATAATAAAGTAGATTATATATGTAAATCATTTGTCTTAACTTAAAAATTTAGCATAACTAATGTTTATATCTAGAAAAATATTTGACATGTTCTACTTAATGTCTATATGTGCACATATGGTTTGGAAAGAAATATTTGGTCATACAAGACCCCATCATAGTTGACATTGATCGTACCTAAAGATTTCATTGATCATCATGATCTTCATCCATGTCATCATCATCATCATCATCATCATCACCATCATCATACTTGTCACTTTGATCGTCATCGTAACCACCACCATCTTCATCACCATCATCATCCTCTTGATCACTATCATCATCATGACCATCATTGCCATGATCATCACCATCTTCATCACCATGATCATGATTTTCATTAGCATCATCATCATCATTATCACCTTTATCATTAGCATGACCAAAATCATCACCATCTTCTTCTTCTTCTTCATCACTAGGTAACTGTCGTTCCTGATAATCATTTACTTCCTCTTGTGCTTCTTCAATATCTTCTTCTTCAATCATATTATACTTTATTGGCCTTCCTCTTGGGTCATGTCTAACAACAAATGACCAACCTAGTTTTTCTAGAACACCAAAGTAAAACACTTTCTCACATTGACTTGGAAGAACATAGGGCTCATCTCTAATTGGCTCAAATGGGCTTGTATTAATCATAGTAAATCCACTGTCATGTTCAATAATAGTCCTATCGGGATCTTTTCGATTCAGTTGTAACCTAAGCCATTTGATGACAAATAGAACTATTTTGAATGAATTAAAATCACACTCAAGTATATCATCCAAAATTCCATAGTATCAATTTTTAGATTGTTGAGGATGTATGTCAGTTCTAGATGAAATATTGGTGACCGTGAAGACAACACTTATCTCAAAATTGTATATGAGAAATAAGCATGCAAGAAATACTAAATTAAGGAATCAAAAGCATTTACACACTTAAAAAGCATAACATATATGCTAGACCAAGACAAACCTTCAATTGAGAATATGAACCATTAAGAGGTTCTCTCAATGAGGCCTTTCTTGTTTTAGGGATGAGTCTATTTGATAGATTTAGGATGTATGCTCACTTGCTTGCTCAATTGATTCAATGGAGATGGATAATGGAAAATTGGTAGCCTTGTGAGCTCCCAATTTGGTATTATGAGGGTATGGTTGATGGCTTTGTTTCTCAAACTAGCATGATAACTTTACTAAATGGATTGTGTTGAAATGGCTTGGGAGAGGATTCAATTTATAGGCTAAGGGCTTGAGGGTTTGAGGGCTAAGATGCAAGGATGGGGAAAAGCTCATGGAGGGATCAAATTGCATGAGAGGAGAGCACATGGATTGTGCTTCCTTACAACCAATTAGGGAGTGACACATGTCATAGGGTGAGTGGGTGGAGGAAAGGGCAATGATGAGTCAACAAAGGAGGCTCAAGGCCTTAAAGACCCTCATAATGGCTTGTAAGAGCAATGAATGGGTTTGTAAGAGTCTTTTATGGCTTTGTAAGAGCATTCATGGTTTGGTGGTTGGGATATTTTGAGGGAAGACTTTGGCCATCATTGTTTTCTCTTTTCATTTCATTGCTTATTCTACGCTGAGTGAAGTGTTAAATTTGGCAGACTAGTTATATAGAAGATGTGCAAATCTTATGAACACAGAAAGAATGAGAGGAATATTTGATCATACCAGTCACATTTGTGTCCTTAATGTAGAGATTCCTATGTACACTTCATAACATTCATATTTATACATCATCAAATTTTTGTGATGTTTTAATAGTTGTTAGAAGCTAGAAATTCGCTCCTTGCGGCCATTCTGCCATTTCATTCTAAAATGCTGTCCATATCATTAATAACTATTTAACATCATCAAATTTGTGTGACACATTAAATTTTCCTTCAATTAATTTAAGCTTAACAATTATTAGAGGAAAAAATGTAGAAATAATGTAGCCAAGACGGGGAGGGGTTGTGACCGCAAAAACCTAATCAAAGGTAGAAAATTGCAAAATGCATAATATTATATCAATTGGTTAAAGTAATTGAAATAAAAATCTCTCTATAATCAAATGAATTTTATCATTTCATTGTAGGAGGAGAAGCCTTGCCAAACATATTGAAGGAGTTACTCTAGCTCCAACCTCAATCAATAAAATTTGAGTTTAAATAACTTATGAATTCGTATAAGGTCCTCTTGGACAACAATAACAATTTCGCTTAATGGCCCCAGCTCCTCCTGTTCAAAATTTTGGATCTCCTGCACATAGTTCTCCCGCTCCTTTAGGAAATTTTGTGGTCTATGCTCCCACCTGTTGTTTGGGTGGAGGTGCTGATAATGGTGGATGTGATGTGGGTGTGGGCAGTGTTATGGCTGCCTCACATTTGGCTACATTTGCAGGTGGGGGTAGGGCTTTATCTGCCCCTCATTCGGCCCCTGTGTCTTCTATACCTCGTCCAGGGTCTCCTGGTTCTAGATGTAGGTCTTTTGTAGATGTGACTGCCTATGAAGCTAGTTTACATGGTGCTTCTATTTCATCTGGTCCCTCTCACATTTTTCCTGTAAGTGCTTTAAAGCCTATTAGGGTTTCATTAGATCCAGAATCGGTTGAAGACATTTTTCATACGATAGAAGACCTTTCTTCTCTTGCTACCATTTTTTGCTTCCGCGGTGGCTATTGGCCCTCTCTTGCTGATCTACATGGCTAGATCTCAAAGAACTGGATGCCACTTATAGATAATAAAGTCCAAATCTTCTCGTGTGCTAAAGGCTTTTTTATAGTTAAGTTTCAAAGTACCAATGACAGAAAGATTATTTTGTGTCGCAATAATTTTTCTTGGCATGGCAGATTTCCACTTATGGCCAAACCTTGGCACATGGATTTTGATCCTCTCTTAAAATCCTTTAATAAGTTCCCTATTTGGGCCTGGCTTCCTAATCTTTCGTTACATCTTTGGCAAGATTCAGTTTTTGAAACTATTGGGAATGCTATTGGGGATTTCTTATATGTGGATGCTGACACTTTGAATATTCTCCACTTGACCTGTGCTCACTTTCTTGTAGACTTGGATGTTTCTAAGGGCCTTCCTGAAACAATTTGCTTGGATTCCCTGAGGGGTTCTTGGACACAATTGTTGGATTTTGAGGGTATCCCTTTTCGTTGCAGGAAATGCCACTCGACAGGTCATTTTGCTACTCATTGTGTTGCTGGGAATTCCAAATCTAGGCGACCACCTTCTTAGTGGTCAAAGGCCTCCTCTGAGCACTACATGGTGAAACATTCCTTGGTTTCTTCTGAGGATTTTGAGGTTGAGGCTAGCTTCGAGCTGGTGGCTGAGGAAGATGCTCTGGTGGAACTTTCTTTGGATGCTACTGAGGATTCTGTGGCTGAGGTTGGCATTCTTTCCAAGCCGGTGGTGGAGGTGGATGCTTTGGACTCTACTCCTAGTTCGGATGTCCCTCCTAGGGGTCAGACATTGTTTGATTCTCTCATGGAGGTTGTTGCAGCTTCTACTTCCCCTGGGCTCCTTGGGTCTTTGTCTTTTGAGGCTTGGGTTGCTGAGGCTGCAAAGATTGAGGATGATTGGATTGTGGTTAAAGTAAAGAAGTGTAATTTTTTTGCCCCCCTTTTAGATAGGGTCCTTCGATCGAGTAAGGGAAAATTCATATCAAAAGGAAAATATTTTGGTTCCCTATGATGTCTGGTTTTTTGTGATGGTGAACTGGTTCCATTACTGGTTCATTAGAAACTGGTTTGGGAGGTTTTTCAGGTTGTTGTTCCAGTCTGTTGACTTTCTAGGTTCTAGTATTGTTTTGGTTATTTTATTTGGTCTCATCTGTTGGTCTCAGGTCCTTGTAAAACTTGATTAAGTTGTTTTGTTGGTTTTAGGTCCTTTTATAACCTGGTTGTGCTTAATGGTTTATCTTTCTCTTAGATGTAAAGGGTTTTGGGACCCCTTCAAAACTTGCTTTTACCTTAATCTAAAACTTATGAATTTGTATATGTATTAACAAGAAATTCATGATAAAAGTAATTAAAATTATAGTTTTCATGTGCAAGTCAGTCAATCTTAAAGGTAAGATACAAAATTCATGATAAAGGTCATTGAAACAATAATTTTCATCCTTGAATAAGATAGAGGGATTTACATGAATCCATGTAGAGCTAAAAAACAACTAAAATATGAAAGAAAGGAAAAAAACTATTTTTAATTAGTGAGACATGTCTACCATCAGAAAAATGGTTCTTTTTATTAGGTAAACATTATATAAAAAAGAATTTTATTTAAAAAGTTTTTTTTCTAAAGCAAGTCAAATTGTGATATTGCTATCAAGATTTAATTTTTGAATCAAACTCATTGATTTGTGGTTCATGAGTAGTGATTCACACAAATCTATCTCTCATAAGAATGAATGAAATAATTAGCACTCCTTGAATCTAAATGATACTTTATTAAACTCCAAAACTTTCCAAAAAAAGACATATTCATCTTATACTGAATCTAACCAAGCAATCAAGAAAAATTTGGATTCCAAATAATCCTAATTTCCCTAGTTTGCATGGTAATATGTATTTCACTTTGTCTCCCAACATACATACTTCAAATGGTAAAAACAAAATGGCATGTAATATTATAGCAGAAGAACAATCTTCTTGAGCAGTCAAAAGATTGATGAAGGGACAATCTGAAAATATTTTAGAGTAACATATGAATTGCATCAATAAGTTTAAATTAAAAAAGTGGCTTAAAAAGAAGATAGCCAAAAAAGTGGTTGAGGAATAATAAATTTTAGGTCTAGCTTAAACATCACACACTAAGGAAGAAATTAAGCTTCACAAATAAGTCAATTTTAACTATTTAACACTTTTAGTCTAGGAATCAAGCCTTAAAGTGTTTTGTAAATTTTGCATGAACAAACAAGTCAATGACCTTCAAATTAACTACAATAAAACTATTAGTAATATAAAGCAAACTCTAGTTTTAAACCTAAAGACAAGATGCTGTCAATTCAAATAGAAAACAATTGTGTAATGCTCTTCAAAAAGCCCTAAGATGATCAAAGGAACCCACAATCCATATCAAAGAGGACTAGGAGAAGAAAAACATGGCCAACTCACAGCTAAGTCATGGTCAGCTCATGAAATTTGTCACAGCAAAGCATGTAGATGAATACCAATCCCAACAAAGCATGAAGATATCATCTAAGTTCTAACCCTGCCCATGTTCTCCACAAAATCCTGATATTTATATTTGCCTTTCCAAAGACTTATTAATTTCATATCTCCATCTCGTTAAAACATGGTTGGGCTTTCTCAACTACTATCATGCATTTTAGCCTTCACTTAAAAAATGGTGCCATTATAAGCTTGGAAGAAGTCTGTTCTCTTAACTATTGGTGTGCTGAAATGCATTGCCCGCCATTTGCGAGGCTAATCAGAGGTGGGAAAAATGTTCTCCAAGAAAATTTTGGTTTAAAAGTGTGTAACATGTTGAGAAGAAGTATAAAGTATCGAGGGAAATACATTCATTTTGAACATTTTCTTGGAAAAAACATTCATTGATTATTGTTTAATTGTCATTATAGCTCTCTCCCAAAAAAAAAAGTGTCATATTAATTTTTTTCAAAATTTAGAATGTCACAAAATTTAGCAATTCTAAGCTTAATGAAAAATAAGCTTTTGAGTTTTTATGATTATTTATGGCTTTCAAGTAAAGAAGAAAAGTTTTTCCACAACTTATCTTGCCTATTAGGAAGGTGAAAACTTGGTCTCGACTTTTTTCCCCTTTCTGATCTATGAATAATTCTTATGAACTTAGTCATTGGTCTAGTTCATATTTCTTTTTTCCTCAACTAGTTTCTTGCATTGGTTTAGGGTCTAGAAGTATTTATCTTCCTCCTCCTTGTCTTCTATGGAGGGGAGATTGTTAGTACAATCCAAAAAACCTTTGGAAAAGGAGGGTCATCCTGAACCATCACCACTAGTTGGTAAGACAATGATAGTAGGTGGGGGTCAAGTGGGTGCAACCACCACTTCCAAACCCAAGGGAGAACCTCATGGGCATGGAGGCATGACAATACCTTTTGACGAATGACGGTGAGGGGGAGACTGACCATGCAGAGGCTTAGAAGAAGAATCACCCTATTTGTTGGAGCCACTTTTGCCACAACACCAACCAAGAGAAATGGAATAGATATTAGAAGTTGAGGCATCTAGAGGATCTCAATTCATAGTGCAAGGAGCATTTCCCTAATTCTTCCAAAAGAGCTTATGTAAATGGGAAATCTCAAGGGTAATTTTATCTTTGCAACACAAATTTGATTATAACATTATTGCAAATACAGGATTTAGCAAACAAAAATACATTAGTATCAATTATTATATTTGAAAAAAGCATTGCATTTCTTTATTTCCAAATTACAAATAAAATTTCTATTCTAAAAGTGTGCCAAAGCTGTAGATATGGGAATGGGAATCTAGGGTTGTTTCCCAAGAGGACCATTTTCCAAGAAAACATGGCGAGAAAAAAGAGGAAAAGAAATTGTGAAGCCGAACCCAAAAATTTTGAACTCTTCAAAAAATCAAAAGAGACGAAGGAAACATTTACGTTGTGATAAAAGGGACAACAAAGATCCAGAATACCCAAATGGCAGAGACAATAATCCAAAGGTAAACCCTAAAATCAAATGGTAAAATGTGCAATTTTGGGCTATGTAATACTAGGCTTGTTGGTGTTTTGAACTCCAATTTTGAGTTTGAAAATCTATTTTTCCTAATGGCTTTTTCATGGTTTTCTTTGATTCTCCTTTGATCAATATTGGAAAGTGTTTTGTGAAGTCTTGGTTTATGAAGGCAATGTTTAGATTAATTGTAATAATAATGAACCAAATGACACATGTGCCAAAGTGCAAGATCAAACAAACAGTTTCAAATGGTACAAAATGTTTTTGAAACACTTATGTACTCGTCGAACTAATTGCAAGTGGTTCAAAAGTTTAGTGGGTTTGCTTCGAACCAAGTTGCAAAAGACTTCAGAACCATGCAGAACCCATTCTCGAGGCTTAGTTTTAATGATTCAAAAGTTCAAAGGTTCACCTTGTCAAGTTTGTAATGCAGTTCAGTGCTTGGAGGATTCAGATTTATATTGATTCTATCATTGATTAAGGTCTCAAAGTTCATATGTCCAGGGGTGCACACCAGATTTCCAGTTCGAAAGTTCACATGTTTTGGTTCAGATGCTTTGGTACACCTAGGTGTAGAAGCACAAAACCAAAAGTTAAAGATAGAATCATAGTTCATTTCAAAGAAAGGATTGTTGGCTTTAAAGCACGATGGTGCTTGAAGAAGTTGAGGAATAGCCCAAGTCAAACGCACCGTGTCAATAGGTTTGCCTTCCTTAATAATTGCACATATGAATCCATGTGACAGGAACCCGAGCATTGTGATAATTGAGGAGGAACCCATCAGGTAACTATGTGTTCAGAGCTAGATTCTTGCATTTTAAATATGGAGTGGCCACCAAATGGGAATATTATAAGGATTAGGGTTCTAGTTTGAGGGCTTCTTTTTTTAGTAGACTTTGTGCTCGGGGGAAGAAGTTTTGATTCTAACTGTAATGCAGGGAAATGGGTATCTTATTTTCAAATAGTGATTAATGTATAGGAACAACAAAAGATTTTTTATTTTGTTGTATTTAGAGAGGGAAAATATCAACATACTGAAAATTTGAGTTTAAATGTTTATTTTTTGATTAATATTCATCTTAGGGTGATATTGGTTTTCTTTGAACATGTACTTGTTACATATGATCATCATCATGATTATCATTCAAACTATGAGTTGTAGTTACTCGTGTATTTGGGAAGAATGATATGCTTTTTTTTCTATCTTTACTTTCATGTAGTGTTTGGGTAAATGAACTTTGTGTCATTTACTTTTTTTTTCCTTTCAATTAGTTAGTCCCTTAGCATCTATGTCATTTTTACGGATAGATGTTTGTAAACCTTTATTTCTTTTAGGTTAAAAGCATTATCAATTACAATTATTTGATTCATTGTAAATCTTATAGGGGAGTTATACCCTATAAAATTCAGAGGGCATTTGCACAATCTCATTGCAACATGACCCAGTTGTTGGTTTTGTTTTGTCTTTGAATTGGTTTTGCGTTTGAAGAGTTAAACCAAGTAGTTTATCATGCACAGACAAATTTTTTTACAAACAAGACCATATGGTAGTAAAATTCAATCTCTATGTAGAATGAGAAGATTGCAAGTGTCATTGTTGATTCAAAACTTCCACTATTGACAAATAGAAAGAGAGTCATACCTAGCATGTGTTGGTCGATAACACTGAAAAGTTGTGTCTGGGTTCATCTCCAGTGTTTCCACCATGGGATATGAAATTTTATCCCAATCTTATGCAAAGCTCTAAAGTCAAAAAGGAAACAAGTAACTAAAATACATCTTTGTCCCAAGGGGTTAGCTAGATTTGGGTCTAAGCATCCTCCCAAGTGTAGAGCGACATTATGGCTCTGCAAGAAACATCTTGTAGAGTCTAGAGGCCATACTTGTAAAAGTACAGAGCATGGATATCAGAATTTAAGAAAGAGGAAGCCCTTATATTGGAATTATTGATATTCACCAGAGATTACATTGATTGAAAGAAAGGTCATCACGAAAACCATAATCATCTCATATTAGCCAAGGATTGGAAGCCTCTCATGCACACCAAATTCTCTTTACAATAAAATGCCCATGGATTTGCATTCAATCTCACATAAAAATTAGGGTTGGAAAGCCTATATCTCTCTAGGTTGGTTGATACAGAGGGTAGCTAGAGGAGATGCAATGTCTCAAAAGAAATTTCTAAGCCACATCTCCTATAATGATACAAACCACCCACTTAACATTGAGATTATGGTCTTGCATGTTTGTGAAAATGAGGTTAGGCCCAACAGAATGGAAAGAGAGACATCAATTATCCCTGGGAATTTGGTAAAATATGTGTCTTTGAGTATCTTAGGCCTATAATAAATCCCCTAATAGATGCTCTTTCTTGGCATAGATGAATTTTGAAGGAGACCAACATGATGAACAATAGACATTCATAGCTAAATGCATCTTTGGACAAACTTGAAAGACTTAGTTATCCAATGCGCTAACTTGGCATCAATTTTGGAGAGGATCACATTTTGAAATTTTGTAGTACAGATCCAAGAAAGGAAAAATAATTTCAAAAAATGGAATACATGGCCATGTCGAATCCATTTCCAATCATATATTTCAGCATCTATCAATGAGGTGGAAGAAAAGAGTAGTAGTGGCAAAGGGTCTTATGCCATTGAATGGATGAGCCATAATCTAAGAGAAAAGTATGATGGCAATGAAGCATTTGGTAAACACTTGCTTCACCCTGTATAAGGGATAAAAAATAATCATCGCCAAAGTAGCCATTGATAAGACAAGAGGAGGAATTATGCAATGAAATGCCATGAACTCTTCCAACAAAAATGATAGAAGGTAACAAATAATAAAATCCTTTAGCGATCAAAAAATAGAGAGTTAGAGCCCAAAGGATAGCCTTGGGAAATGAACCTATGTAAGCCAAATGTGTTAGAGTGATTGTCATTAATGGTGAGGCAGGCATTAGCATTGACAAAAAGGATTTTAGCAAAAACCACAAAATGAGGGCCAAAGCCTAATGCATATAACATAGAAAGAATAAAAAGTCACTCAATTTAGTCATAGGCTTTTTCAAAATCAATTTTGAGAAAAATAGAAGGTTAGCCGAAGTGACGAGCCCAATCCATACTTTCCCAAACAACAATTATATCATCCAATATGAATCTAGATCAGATAAATAATGCTTGTTCTACATGAACAATCTAGGGGTGTAGATGGTAAATTTTTTAATCCAAATCCTTTGCAATTATTTTATAGGAGACATTGATTAGGGTGATGGGGCACTAATTTCAAATATCCCTAGGATCACTAACTTAGGTATGAATTTTATGTTTCCTTCATTTATTTTGTTAGGATAATTATCCCAAATAGAATTCTTCTAAATATAAATTGTGAAGGTACGATCGTGCACAATCCCAAAGGGCTTTGTAAAATTCATGGGAAACTATCACAATGAGGGGATTTATCATCTACCATTGAGAAAATTTCCTTCCTAAGGCCTTGAATAGTCAAGTTATTCTCATATAAGGTTTTTTGAGAGTCAAGAAATGATTGGAACATGTGCTAAACAATTCTCTAAAGCCTTTTGAGAGACTAGTTTGGAAGCTTGGGCAACAGAAACTTGTTTGTAATGAGAAAAAGAATCTTGCATATTATATGGAAATTTATTAGAATTTTTTTCCCCTTCTCTGATATTTTTAATGCCTGAGGTGGAATGTCTTAGGTGCAAAGAAGTAAAGAATTATTTACTATAATTAAAGAATGATTTACTATAATGATCTCCCACCTTCAACCAATGAAAATATGTGTTAGGTTGTCCTCTTATGGAAATATAAGTGTCAACTATATCCTTTGCATGAAAAAATTGTACCAACTTAAACTATAATTCAGTTGAAAAAGGATGAGCTTCCAAGTTTTCAACCACCATACATGAAGACTTGTTGTTTGGGACTATAACTACGACATAAGAAAGGCATGAGTTGTCTTCTGTAAAAGTGGAGAAAGTGATTGGTTTGAGTAATGACAACATTCTACCATGAAATCCAACCTATCATCTAAGTTGGCCTCAATTGAACTTTCCAAAAATTCTTTATATGGATCAAGGTAGGCATATGGTTGAAGAATAAAGTGTTTAAAAAAGGTAAACTAGGAGGAACATAACACTTGAACACTCCCTTAATGGGAAATTTAATGGGTAGTGTTCTGAGAAAGGTAAAACTAAAAATTGTTGCTTTGCCCCAAAAGAGAAAAAAAAGTTGAGAAGAGATCATGTAATGATCAAGGCATTTAAATACCATGTAAAATCTAGCTCTAAAATTACTCTAGGTATGCCAAATGATATTGGGATCATAAAGCCCCATTTTACTGCACATGTAAACTCATGCCTCATGTCCATAGCTATTTATCTAAATGATGAAACACCATCCTTATTAGATGTCACTTCAACCATATTGAAATAGACACACAAAATTTGTGTAGCACATGGCAATGAGTTACTTAACCACCTCCACAAGTGTGCTCTTTCCATGAAATCATTGGGAGCATAAAGATTAATAATACCAAAATAATTATGATTAATATTAAAAATAGTCCATACTAGCTAGTGCATGGGGTCCTCACCATGATCCAAAATTGCACTTTTCTAATGTAGCAGAGACAAGGTTACCACCCCTCCTCTACAAACCTAATGGGAAGAAGAGAAAACTAAGTTGTTGTTCTTCCTTTTAGCTTCATGAATTTGATTCAAAATATCATTACAACTTTTACACATGATGTTTCTAAAAAATTGATAGTTTTCGTTCTATATTTCTTAAATCACAAATAGACACAACATTTTTTGAAGCAATTGGATATATTAAATTTTTGTAGGATCAAGTTTAGGTAACATGAATTATCTTTCCACATCTATAGTAAATATTTTTTTGGCATGGATAGATCTAATAACCAACATCTTACCAAATAGGTTTTGAGCATACTTTAACATGAATAAATAAGGATTAAAATACAAGACAACTTCTAAGGTTTAGATATCCATTCACCCATACTAAATTTATTTGATTAACTAATTAAACTTTGTTAATTAAGTGACTCACTTGCATTCTCCTAACATCCTTAGTTGGCTTCTAATGATCCCCTAATCCAACCCTGATCATTTGCACAACTTTAAACATGAGGATTAAGAAATCCTAACCCAAACCGAAGTCAACTCTTGTCACATCCTCTCACTCCCCAATCGCATACGTTAATATCATGCTTAAATGCTCTTGAATCCCTCTTACACACTCCATCCATCTCTTACAGCTTTTTCCACTTTACATCACCTAAAATTGTCGAATCCTCTTCCCCACCCAACATAAAAAAAACACCTAATCCTTTCACATGGATTCTCCTTGTAACACTCTTCACAAGATTATGTATTTGAGAAAGAATAATCCATGCGCTCCCTTTTCTTTTCATCTTGGCCACTCTTAATAATCCTCCAGGGGCATGTCTTTATCATATGTTTCCACCTTTCCTTGCCTATAAATTGAACCCTTCACTCCTTCATTTTCATCCACCTTTTTATGAAAAAATTTCATACTGCATCAAAGAACAGAATCATCCAACATGCCCTTATAATTCCAAAATCCCTCCACACATCCATACTTTAATCCTTTATCCTCCAACTTTATTGATTGTATCACATCCTTGGAATCTTGAGCATAAGAGTTTGAGCACACATAGCATCACCTAGTCTAGTCTCTTGTCTTTCCCTCAAGACTGGGGTAATTCAGTGGCTTTGAAATTTCTTTGCGTCATCTATTATTTTAAATGTCTTTGAAATAATATTTTTTTATAACTATGTCAAAGAGGAGAAAAATGTAGATAGTTAAATATGATCACATAATTTATGTAATCTTATTTAGTTCTCTCCTAAGGCATTTATCATTTCAATATTCAACATTTAATTAATTTATGACATCCTCTAGTTAATTAATCTAATTAATCCATTGTAGTCCTATTAATAAATTAATATGATAGCCAATATTTTTATTATTAATTAAATATCCCTTCCTCTATTAAGTTAAATAATTTTATAATACCTATTTGATTTAATTTTTGAAATACCCCTTTGATTAAATAATGCCCTTTAATCAATCCTCAACCCTAGCCTAACCCTTAACCTAATCCTAACTCCTTTGTTTAGACTCAACCCAACCCATTCACTCATGTTAAGCCTATTTAATTGACTAATTAAACTCCTTTGCACAACTTTAAACACAATGATTATGAAATCCTAACCAATCCCTACTCAACTCTTGTCACATCCTGTCACTCTACAACCACATGTATAAATGTCAACCTTAAATGTTCTTACATCCTTCATGCACACTCCATCCAACTCTTACACCTTTTTTTCCATTTACATCCTTGCCTATAAATTGAACCCTTCACTCCTTCATTTTCATCCACCTTCTTATGAAAAATTATCATGCTTCATTAAAGAAAACAAATCATCCATCATACCCTTATAATGCCAAAATCCCTTCACATATTCATACTTGAATCCTTAATCCTCCACCTTTATTGATCATATCTAATCCTTGGAAGCTCGATCATAAGAATTTGAGCACACATATCATCTTGGACAAATCATGTAGACTTTAGAGGCTTCTTGGAGGATAATTTGTGCACCCTCTCTTGGTCATTTGTTTCCTTTTGTAGGTATTTTCATATATGGTATTATTGATTTATTTTGTTTGATATTTAGTGTGTTTTATTTCCTTAACACACTAATTTTCATACGATACAACAATAACCTTGACCATTCTAACAAAGAGGGCCATTATTATTCCTCCAAAAGAATTTAATTGTAATTTGTATATTGATTAATTAACCTTTCATTTTTCAACCAAACAGGATTTAGAGGGTGTTCAACATGTTCAGGATGAGGCTAGACAAAATTACTTGGAAGATGATGTGGCCCCATCAAGTAAAGAGTGCCCTTGTAATATTCTTCAATTAATGAAATGCTTGTAATAATAATAAAAATCTTATCAATTTAATCCATTTTTTTGTTATTACAGCTAACCCCCTTTTGCATTGGACTTCATGTCATAAGTAAAGGACTAGGCATACATTAAGATCATGACCAAAGGGCACAAGAACTAGAGATAGATGAAGAAAATAATGCTCCACTAAGTCTTTAACTAGATTAAAAAAAATATTGTAATATTATTATTTGTTAATGAGTGAATTTTATGTATTAATGAATGTTGATAAATATTACATGTTAACGAATGTTCTGTGATAATGAATGAATGTTATGTTTTATCAATAGATGAAAGAATGGTTGAAGTCTAGATGTTAACGAGGAATTTGGACTGATATTAGGGGTGGAGGAGCCAAATGAGCTTCGACCTTCACATGGTTGGCCCTATTAAGTAGAGAATATTACTTGCTATTCTTAAAACTAAGAGAAGCTCAATAAGGTAATGCAAATTTCAATATTCTTTTATGCTCCACTATAAATCTTATTGAATAATATGTAAATTGAATTTAAATTTTAGGATTTGTTTGAGAAAAGTAGTGGTACCATTGCATTAGTAAATCATGTGCCTATAGATATTGGTGTTTATCTTCAATACAAAATTTGATTCCTTGGAATAATATATCAAAGTTTATTTATACATACATTTTGATTGTTTGAAATCAATAAATTTTAGAGATTTTTCTTGAGGGCTTGAGCATTGAGAAGACACTTGATTGGCAAAGAGCATTAAAGTAGTTCTCTAGTAGGACAAATATATTAAAATTCTCCATTTGTCAACAAATTTTAAGATCCTTATGTACTCATTCAATGAAAGAAGGTTGGTGTTTTCCCTTATGTCAATGGAAATAAATTAAGTTCCTTTAGCCACTTGGTTGATGTGAAGCTTTAGGCTTCATACCTTTCCTTTAGGCAAAAATGGCATTCTTCTTATAGTATTGTGGCATTACCCACTTAAGGGGTTCTCAAGAGGAAATTTACTCCTTGTCAACTAGGTCTCTTTAATTACCCTCCATAATTCTAAGTATCTTATCAATGCTTTATCATGATTCAAAAACACACTCATCTAAACACCTCAATACAAATACTTTAATCAATAATTTATATTACTATGATTCCTTGGGATTATTAAGTATTGTAGTTGCAATTGAAATATCAATACTTAAAAAAATTGTGTTTCTCATGTTGTAATCATACTCCATTTTATAGTAATATTACCTTTACCTATCTAGTTGAACTCCTTAGTTTGTTGTTTACCATGTAGTTTCTCCTATATGTCATTTCAACTGAATCATTCCATAGCTTATTCAAATACCTACAAAAAAATTAGTATTCACAACACCCCATTATTATCATCTTATCTTGTTATCACTCTTAAGATTGTGCATAAGTCCTACTAGCATTGACTCTACAATCTTGACTAATAGTTAACATTTACTATTAGACCAATTTGCAATTTTGACTATGAATGTCTTGTAATGGTTTGATTGATGTAACTATTATTCCATTCCTCAAATTTTAGTCCTTTGTGTTTTTGTTAGAAGGGTATGTGATGCAGAGAATCTTACAACAACCTTTATTTACTTAAGATCTTGTTGATCCAATCATCCTTTTAGAATGTAAACAACTCCTTTAGAGGCATGCCAATCCATAACTTCACAATCGTGAACATCAACAACATTATCAACTCATTAATCTTCAAGGTTTGTTCAACTACAATGTTACTGAATCTCAAAAAATTAATCTCACCATCATAGTAGGTTCTATTATTTCGTGAATCATCTCCAAACATTCAACATTACCCTTACCTTTTTCCTTGTTCATTGAACAAACATCTTTATCACTTATGCATCTCAATCCTTTAGTAGTCTTAGACTATATAGTTCAACTTTACAGGGTTTTTCTACTTCACAAATTCCAAACTAATAGATTTGTGAAATAGAAAAAGTTTTTCCATTTTTCAAGGTACCTAATGTACTACTATAAAATGGTGAAAATATTTAAAGCTCTAGTGTATAGTTTTTTACATGTTGAAAGAATGATCAGAACGACACGATCCTAGGTAAATTAAGGTTTTTGTAATATTTGCTTCATCATATTAATGGAATACTATTTGGTTGGTTATTTTATGCCTCTAATGGTTTCTCTCTAATAAAAATTAAGGTGGATCAACAGGATCCTTGAAGGTTGTATGAATTTCTTGGTTCCTCTACATTAGAAAGTTACTAAAAATTTCAATTTAACATTTATTGTTCACACTTTCCTTGAAGATTAGTATAAGGGAACAAACTCTTACCTAAACTATAGCTTTCATCACTAAAATATTCAACAATATCCAAGAGGGTAGCCAATAGGTTAAGTCCAACTAGGGCTTCAAGCCTTAACACGCACTAAATTCCTGTCTTCCCAAATGAAATTGAACCCCAAAAATGGAATACTCTACTCCAAGTACTGATCACACACTCCTTAAGGCTTCAATATGTCTCAAATAACCAAAGTCAAAAGTTTAACCTAACCCTTTATATTGATTCAAAGCCAAGCTCCTACTTGGGTAGCAATTAGGCTACTTGTAGACCTAAATGTGTTTGATTTCTTGACTTTTCTTAAACTTTTCTAAAGAAATACCCAAAATAACTATAGATTTAGATACCCTTTTGGATGTCACTAAGCATCCCCAAACTTGAATATGACTTCTTTGGACAATCTACAAGGGCCAATGTTGATTGCCCCAAATTTAAGCCTAATTAGGCCACTTTTCCAAAGTATGTACCTTTTAGAATTAGTTACCAACTCCTAAAATTTGAAAGTAACTATATTTTCTCCCAAATTGAGGACTTTAGTATTATTTTGGTGAACCACTCTCATTTTAGGGGTCAACTTAAAAAGTCTCCTATTTAGGTCATCATAATAGGACTTCCTCAAACTACACCTCAACACTTCTAGAATCAAACATGAGTAGATTCATCTTGTAATCACCATGTGAAAACACAGTATAATACAAAAACTTTCCCTTATCAAGGTAAATATCCATATATTTTACCTTATCCTCTATGGGCATGCATCTTCAACATGTAATATTTCCTCCAAATTTGGTGATCATAATCTCCAACTTCATTCCTACATTATTTTCAAAATATTAGGTTATAATTAATTTTAGAGACTTATTCCTCAAGAAATAGCAAAAACATAAAAATGAATGATCCCTAAACCCTCATTTTGACTACCAACCTAATACAAAACAATCACTTAAAGCATTGTGTATGATACATTGTCCTGCCAAGGAACCCAAGAGAACAAGATAACAAAGAAGTGGAATAATATTTTTTTGCAACATAAGAGTGCAACATATAAATTATTATAACATTAGCATCATTGGTTGCATTTCAACAAATCCAAATATAAATGTTTTATAATAACTGACAATAAGTTCTCATAGGTTCTCTAACATCGCTACTAGCAATGCATACATACATGACAATTCATGAAGACCATCATACATATGTAAAAAAGAATGCATTAGGAATTAAAATTAGGTAATATAAAGATCACATGCTCATTTCAATGACTAACATCTTGATCTACTCTTTCTTTTACATCACTTTTACAAATTACAAGTAATCACTCCATCATATTTACATATGCATTTTACAATTTCCCCTTCAATGAATGCATCATATAATATGAATTACATCAATGATACATCATGGTGAAGTTTTACAATTAGATAAAATGAACCATATCTAATTCATCTAGCACAAGAACATGAAGCTATAGGAGGATATCACATAGCATAGATTGATCATCCAAGGCTCACAAATAAGTCTGGAAAAATACTTGATGGATAAAATATTTTCCATCCAACCATGTGGAACCTTGTAGCCCACTCCCTTGAGCTAAGAGATAAGTTCAGAGGGCCCCACACCAAGATTAAATATATACAAGGAAATGACATAGGTAATCCCATCCAAAAGTAACATAAAAGATCACAATACTAACCAATACAATGACATAGAACAATCATGAAGAAACATCATATACTAGAGGTGATTCTAATAACAAAAAATAAGGGAACTCTTAGGATAGAAACATAAGAGTTTCATCAAATGGTTCCCTATTGGTGCCACCTTGTAGCCTCTCTAGACTTGATGCCTAGGGAGACACCATGTGGAGAAAATCACCTCATTGAATCAAGGTGTCACATTGTCAAAGCAATGCCTCACAGATGGTCAATCCTTCTCAAGTACCCATCTTCACAAAAGAGCACATGCATACTCTAGGCATGGGTGAGGCACCATTATCTTTTATTACTATGAAATCCCAAAGTCAATTAATTTCATTTAGTTATTAAATAATTAAAAATTCCACAATGGGCTATCCAAGACTAGCCACTTTGAGCTTCAACCCCCATTATAAGCCATACTTCACACTACGTTCCTAACAAGACCATCCTATGCTCAAAATCCAAAATCATAAATAAAGTAAAATTCCAAATGGATCCGTCTAAAATTCTCATGAATATAAAATTCGTTAAGACTGTATTTGGAGCATATACACAAAATCATCAAAAGGATACAAGACATCAACATTACATTGAGGACACCAAAATACATAATCATCATAAGAACAACAAGAACTCTCTAGATTCTATGCATGGCGATAATTCTAAATAGCATAAGAAGATGTCCTCTAGTTATAAAGAAAATATCTTGATCCATCAAAACCATATTCTAACTCTTGAATAATATAAATAAATAATAACATAATGAAATTGTGGTCACCAAATTATAGATAAGGTCAACAAAACCATATTTATAAATAGGTCAATGCTAAACAAAAACCAATAATAAGATGTCAAGGAATATAACAAGAACATTATGCAACCTCAGTTATACAAATAGGTCCATAATAGACATATGATAAAGTTTCACAAGTGCGGATCAAATTAATTACCATAAGAACTTCAAAACAAAACTTCGAGCTTTTGGTAGCATAAGAAAAAACCCAAAAATTAAGACAAGGGTCTTACTAAAACATTTCCAATATATCACCCATTATTACTCCAGTATATCATCCATTACTACTCCTATATTTTCACTCCCCCCTCCTCTTGAACCTCAAAGAAGGATTGCCAACATAGATAATATTATGTTTCATGAATCATCAATCAATGCTTTAGCACTATTTTGTCCTCTTTAAAAGGTTAGCTTTGAAAATAACAATAGAGGAGGAGCTACACATTCTAGAAAATGAGTTAGCAAGTTTTGTGGCTTCATAACAATATGATACAATTGCATATGATAAGTTTTTTGGGGAGTTTTCTTCCCTTACCCTACTGATTCATGAAGATTATAGAGAATATGATCATGCTAATATGGATGGAAGGAAGAATATTCAGCAAAACCCTTCTTCGAAAGCTATGTAATACTTATATATAAATAGCCCACATGGCCAACAAACCACATACAGTTAGAATTTGGAAGTTATAACATAGACTCAAATTAGTTGCAAGTATGTGAGGACAAGATAAATTTTGATGGGACCACACCATATATGGTCATGGCTCTCAAGGAATTATTGGGTTTGCACTTGGATAAAGAATCTCGTTCTACATTAGAAGAGTTAGATGAATAACTCACAAATCATGCTTCTCTAAATGGAGTTGAAGGAAAAAAATCTCCATTTGACTTCTCACAATCACTATCTTATCATCAGTCACCGGTGAAGATTCTCAAAACAAGACACCCAAGATGAGAGATAGAAAATCAAAGAGCACTAAGGCTAAGGAAGAAATTGTAGTAGGCATAAAATCCACCTTAGAAGAGAGATTGAAGATGATAATAAGAGTGACAAAGAGAACTAAATGTTCTCATAAGGAACTATGAAGATCATCATTTAAAATATTAGAGGAATTAATGCCTGTAACAAGAGAGGGAGGGTCAATTCATTACTTGATCCTTCACAAATTGATATTATCCTATTGCTGGAAATTAAACTATTCGATGTATCTTATAATAAAATAGTGGCACAATAGACTCATTGGAAGTGTGTACTTTCTCAGGCTTTGATGCATTAGGAGGCATTACTTCTTTCTAGAATCCCAAGACTATTAAAGGTAACCTTGTTAATCAAGGGAGTGGATGGAAACTGTTAATATTTAAACACTTTGATATCTCTTTTTTCCCCTAAATGTTTATGAGCCTAATTCCACTCTCTAGATAAAAATAAATTATGGGATTGTCTTCAAATATTATTTAGTAGTAGCCTAATCAGAAATTGATTATTGGTGATGACTTCAATGCTATTAAAAGTCTGAAGGAGAAGAGGGGAGGTATTATTTTGCCAACTAAAGTTATTGATGAATTTACATCTTTCATTCAAACAAATGACCTCCAGAACATTATTCCAAATAATGGTATCTTCACACAAACCAACAAGCGGAATGGATTTCTTCAAATTGTAGAAAGATTAGACAATTTCTCATTTCTTAGAACTGGAATCTGCAAGGGTCCTCATTTCAATCTAATATTTTGACTTTTCTTGGATAAGATCATTTCCCTATTCAATTAAATGTCTCCAAGATAGCTTCTCCAGATCTTCCCAAGCATAAACCTTCATTCAAATTTGAGAGGATGTGGTTTCATGATCCCCATTTCCTCCCCATTATCAAACAGTGGTTATTTAGTTCTCTTCCTCAATAGGGAACTAGAATGTTCCAATTCCACACAAAATTACAATGCTAAGGTATTCAAGAATGCCTTTTGTCAAAAAGAAGTGGTTAAGAAAGAGCTGGAATAAATTAATGAGCATATCATTCTCCATGGATTAGATCCTAATAATTATTTGAGGCAGGAAGAAAAGAAAAAATAATGTATTGAACTATGCAATCTAAAGAGCAAGAATATTGGAGAGAAAAATCTTGTGAATAATGGCTAAAGGAGGGACACAGAAACACAAAAATTTCCCATGCTTCAGCAAAAAAAATAAGGGTTGCTAATATAATCTTCTCTATTAAGGAACCCTCTACAGGTAGGCTCATTTTTGATGCACAAGGCATTCATAATGAAGGTCATGTTAATTTATTTTAGGGACTACTAGATTCCTCTCCTTCCCCTACAATAGATAACAACAGGATTTATGAGCTACTTGATGCAATCCCTACGATCATTTCTCCTTGGGATAATGGTGCCTTATTGGCTCCATTTACTCTTCATGAAGTTCACAAGGTACACTCTTCCTTACCATCAAACAAAGCCCAAGGTACAAATGGTTTTGCTGCCCTCTTCTTCCAAAAATGTTGGGATGACATACCAGAAACTTATATTTGCATTGGAAGAATCTAGGAGGAATGTTACCATGCTCAAAAAATTAAATGCTACTGATATTGCAATCATCCCTAAGGTTAGTGAGCCTTAGTCATTTATATATTCTAGAACTATTTATATATGCAACACCATAAATACAAGATATTCCCAAAAGCTATTTAGTTGAGAGTACAATGTATTTTAATGAGAATAATCTCTCCTAAACAAGGGGGCTTTGTTCTTAGTAAGGAAACTATATAAGGTACATTAGTAGCTCATGAAGCCCTGCATTAGGTAAATTATGCAATGCAAGTATCTTGATTCTGAGGATTTCACTCTCATTTTCACATCTTTGAACCTTCCCAAGGGATCAACCATTTGGAATTTCATGCTCTCTTCTCAGGAGGTGATTGCCATAGTTATTTCTTGGAAGGTCAATAATGGGGAGAGAGATCTATTTTGTGAAGATCCATGGAATGGGCACAGCCCTCTCTCCTTGTCCTCCCTCGATTTGGATGTATTGTGACTTTCTATGAATGTTTGGACACACTAACAGTTGATTATATTGATGTTGTGGATATTCCAACTGGATGAGCTAGGTGGAAAGACCCCTTTAATCTTCCAATATCTGATGAAAAATAGGTATTATTTCAAAAACTATTGATTCATAAAGAGGTTTTCATTTCAAATCAAAATGATTATGTCATTTGGGCTCTAGCAAAGGATGGAAGGTATACAACCAAAATGGGTTGCCAAACAGACAAAAATATGCTAGAAGGGAATCTTAAATGTAGGGCTTGTATATTCTATTGGAATGCATTTGCATTTCTCAAGGTAAGTTGCTTTTCTTGGCTAGCATTAAGGAAAATAAATATAACAAGTGATAAGCTAAAAAAGTTGAACACAATGCGGGCCTTTTCCGTGTGTTTTGTGTCATTCAAAGATAGAGACAGTTGACCACCTACTACTTTGATGTGAATTTGCACAACAATGCTGGCATCACATCTTGCAAAAACTTAACATGATAATGTCATTAACAACATCGCTATGGGATTTATTTCAGGTGTGGCTAATCCTATCTCCACATTCCCATTATTCTTATTTGTGGAAATGTTTCTTCACTAGTACATTTGGGTTCATTTTTCAACCTTTATTGGTCAAATTTTTGACCAACTTTGACTAACCCGTTGGTCAATATTTTTCTGGTCAAAATTTTGACCAACTCAGTGATTGGTCAAAATTTTGACCAATCTATTGGTCGAAAACTTGCCAAAGCCATTGTGTGGGTTCAAACAGGAATTGGTCAAAATTTTGACCAACAAAGGTAGAAAAAATTTGCGTGTTGGTGAAAAATTTGACCAACAAAGGTGGAAAAAAAATTTAGGCATTGGTGGAAATTTTGACCAATGAAGGTGAAAATTTTGACCAAAAACGTTGGAAAAAAAATTTAGGCGTTGGTAGAAATTTCAACCAATGAAGGTGGAAATTTTGACCAACAAAGGTGGCAAAAAAATTTAAGCGTTGGTGGAAATTTTGAACAATGAAGGTGGAAATTTTGACCAACAAAGGTAGAAAAAAATTTAGGCATTGGTAGAAATTTTGACCAATGAAGGTAGAAATTTTGACCAACAAAGGTAGAAAAAAATTGAAGTGTTGGTGGAAATTTCCACCAACAAAGGTAGAAAAAGCCCAGGCATTGGTAGAAATTTTGACCAATGAAGGTGGAAATTTCCACCAACAGCTAGGTGTAAATTTTTTTTAGGCATTCTATAAAATAGTTCACATGTCTTGCTTATGATATGACATTTTACATGCATCCTACACTCTCTCATCAAGCTGATGATGGATTACGCAAAGTGATCTAAAACCATGATTCTAAAAAACACACAATCAAATCCAAAATGAACTTGCACTAGAAATGGATTGTGGAAATCTGATATTGTTAATTTTCCATGCATGTCTACGAGGATAAATATATGTTGGACATGCATGCAATTTTACCAATATTAGATTTCCACAATCCATTTGTAGTGCAAGTTCATTTTGGATTTGATTGTGTCTTTTTTAGCATCATGGTTTCAGAGGACTCTGCGTAATCCATCATTAGCTGGATGAGAGAGAGTGAAAGATGCATGCAAAATGTCATATCATACACAAGGCATGTGAACTATTTTATAGAATGCTTGAAAAACACTGGCAGTAACTAATATGAAGAATATATAATTAGTTATATGATTGAGACAAATCATGTACTAGTGAGTTTGTCAAATTTTTGACCAAAGAAATTTTGACCAATGGGTTGGTTGAATTTGGTCAAAAATTGGATCAAAAATTTGACCAATAAAGGTCAAAAAATGAACCCAAATGTACTAGTGCAAGTATGCTCGCCAAGTTGACTCTTTGAGTTCGGTCATCAAGTCACCCCACCAAAGTACCTCATCAAGGTCAGTTGTTAGGTCTGATCATCGAGCTTGCTCACCAAGTCAGCTTGCCATGTCGCATCTCTAAGTGGCCTCACTAAGTCAGCTCACCAAATTGCCCCACCAAGTTGCCACTTTAAGCCCACTCACCATGTTAGATCGCTAGGCCAACTCCCCAAGTCAGCTCGCCAAGCTGACAATTGAAATAAACTCACCAAGTCAACTGTTCAAGTGTGCTCGCTAAGTTGACTCAGACTTTGTTCATCAAGTCACCCCACCAAAGTGTCTCATCAAGGTCAATTCTTAAATCTGCTCACCAAATCCACCCCCTAGGCCAACTCTCCAGGTCAGGTCACCAAGTCACCCTGACTTGCCCTAGCAACTCGCCACTTTAAGTTGACTCGCCATGTCAGCTCACCAGGCTGACTCCCTTAGTTAGCTCACCAAGCCGACAATTCAAGTACACTCACAAAGTCAACTCTTTATGTTCACTCACCAAGTCTGCCCCCTAGCTTAGCTCACCAAGTCACCCCCACCCAGTCACCTCAACGAGTTGACTCTTTTAGTTAGCTCACCAAGTCGGCTCACCCAGTGGTTTTACCACCTTGCCTCGACAAGTTGGCTCATTATATGTGCTTGCCAAGTTGCCCCACTGAGTTGCTTCTCTAATACCACTCACCATGTCAGCTCACTTGGTCGGCTCACCAAGTCAACTATTCAAGTACACTCGCTAGGTGGGCTCACCAAGTCACCCCACCAAGTCATGTCACCAAGTCGATTGTTCAAGTACACTCACCAAGTTGACTTTGAGTTTGCTCATCAAGTCACCCCACCAAAGCACCTCATCAAGGTCAGTCTTTGAGTCTACTCACCAAGTTAGCTCGCCAAGTCACCTCTCCAAGTGGCCTTGCTAAGTTAGCTCTCTAACTTGCCCCACCAAGTTGCCACTTTAAGCCCACGCACCGTGTCAAATTGCCAGGCCGACTCCTCAAATGAACTCGCCAAGCTAATAATTCAAGTATGCTCACCAAGTTGATTGTTCATTAATTTCTTTCTAGGTAATAATTTGCATGTTCGATCTTTCTGAGCTCCCAAATCTGCATTTGAATGCACAAGATTTTTCTACAAAATTTAGCGACTCTAGTTTTTAACAAAAGGCTAAAACCACCAAAGATGTAAATCATAACTGATTGACAATTCTCACCAATACCTGCCATATTACACATTGAAATCCTAATTATTATGTTACCACATTGCAAATCTCTCTTAATTCCTTCACTAAAAATTTGTAGCGGAAAGTTAACAATGTATAAAATGATTAGAGCATATAACAAACCATGTTTGATGCAATGGAAATTAAATATCGTGGTAACTTACCCTTCTCCCCTCTTCATATCTCCTCATCGCTCCCTCATCCCCACTTCCCTACTCTTCCTCTCCCCCTCTCATCTCTCACACTCCCCACTTCCTTCCTTCCCCTCTCACACCCTCCCTCCCTCTCTCATCGTCCCTCCCTTCTCCCCCACTCCATGTCTTGTCTTCACTCTCTCTCCTCATCTCCCCAATCCCCACTTTCCCTCACTCCCCTCTCCCTCTCTCCTACTTCCCAAATATAAACAACAATATCAGATCAACAATAAAATTAAACATTGCTCCAAAAGTCATAATATGGACTCTATAGTAGGGCATCTGTCCCTCAACCCTATCCTACATCATGAACACCCTCCCCCCCCACATAGAGCCCATTAGGGCACTGCCCCTCAACCCCATTAATGTCTCCAGTACTAGACCCACATTACTTTCAAGATCTCCTATCATGTATGACACTTGATTATAATATAGAGGTGACAAGGAATTGGGATCTGAATATCATCAACAGCTTGTCTTCCATACACACCAATGATGTCAATCATGGTGCTATGAAGACTTGGTTTGCTATGAATAGCTACAAGGGAGAAATAACAAAAGTGCAGAATGCAGATGAATTTACTTGGCACGATGCATCATATGCTCTACTATGAAGCAACTACAAGATGTGCAAACACATATCTATTAGCTCTTTCTCCAGATATGATCATAAGAAGTTTTCAAGATGTAGAAATTTTTTATTATAAACTTGAAGCACTTATAAGGAAAAGGAACAAAAAAAAAAGATTGCGAAGAATCATTATCAAATAGGGAAGTCATTATTCATAATTTATGAATCAAAGGGAATCACAATGTACAAGATATTATAGAGGTGAATTCAAAAACTTTATAAGAGTCTAGAAATCATGACCATGATACATCGCAAGGATAATCTCTAATAAATGCTACCCACAGTTGGTTTCAAGCCAGAGAATTCAAGAAAGAATAAGGATTGTTTGAAATTACTTGGTGAACAATCAACATGAGATTGGAAAGAAAAAACATGTTGAAAGACAGATACCCACATTCATCTCCATGTATGCACCCAAATGAACTAGTCAATGGAATTTGGTGAGGTCTCTGCATACAAGGTACATTGAACTAAAAGCTTGAGTCAATTGACTAAGCGTCGATGACTAGGAAATCATAGTTGGAAAGGTTCACCACAATCTATTACAAGTCAATAGAGAAGATTGATCTTTTTTTATCAAAGGACAAATATGTATGAAAACCAAGAACCATACTTTTTTTTGAGCCTCTATTAAGCATGCATATCAAACATATATTTATGCATACCAAAAATGAACAAGGTATGTTACTACCTGCAGTTGACAATAATTTCTGATATGATCTTTGATCGTTAATTTATTATGTGTTGACCTAGTCTTATAAGCACTGATACTTGGGAAAATACTTTCCTTGACACCTTGTCACATTGTGGTCTTCCTCAACTTATATGGATAATGTCTCCAGGAAGATAGACATCGCTTGCTAAATCATAGCCCTTAATGCTCCTTCCCTCGCTTGTGTATAATAACTAACTATTGCTAATGTAATAATGATCACTGTCTAGTATGTGTTTGTTTTTATTAATAGTTGTTCTCAGTGCCCTGCTATCTGGTCGCTCATTCTTAGAAAATCATGAAGTCTTAGATAAGATGACTTTTTATGGTATTAATATCTCCCTCATGGTGGGGGCATGATAGGGGTCATGAATGTTGCAAATCATCCTTGTATTGTGATTCATATCTCTATTCTATTTTAGCTCTAAAAGAATTGTTGCTCAAGTTCTATGTCAGAAGTCACTAATTTCTTCATGGAATACTCAGGGATATACATAGATAAACATTGTTCTTCTTCATGGGATACTCAAAGATATTTAATGAGATAAGACACCATTCCTCTCTCTGCCATGTTCTACAAACTATTATACTCTCTTTCACTTGCATTGCTCTCTTTGTTGTCTAGAAAAATGTTGTGCATAACAGTATCTAGGTATTGAGAATGTAGTTAGTGATGATTTTAATCCTTGCCAGTTCCACAATGCATGAAATCTATTGCTAAATATTTTTTATGGGGTGGAATATTGAGGGCATAAAATTTTTCTATGAGCAGAATGGATGCTTCCCTAACATGCAAAAAAATTGTAACAATTTAATCAGATACATAAGTTGTCAATTGTCTCAGAATTCATTCAAGTGATCTAAATGTAGAACAACTGTACTGTGAAGATCATTGAGAATTAACCCACAAAACATGAATGTGGCTAATCATTAGATTCAAATGATCATACTGCTATATTTTTGAATAGAAAGTAAAATATACATCCTATTCAGTAATTTGTCTCTTGATATTGTTTTTCAATCTTTTACATATAAATAATTGGGATAGCAAAAGGCCAATACATTTGCCTCAGTTCAAAGAATCTCACAACATAATTTCCACCTGATTGGTGGAATTTAGTCCTTACGTAATTCAAGGCTCACAATCTTTCTCCAAATGTGATCTCCTCTCGGTTCACTAGAAAGTAGTTCCTGTGCAATGTAATGCAGCCCTTAGGCTACCCCAAATTGCTCTACTGCCAATGTGTGTTTGCATAGATTCTTTGAAATCTTTGTAACATTTTTCATTTATGTTATACTCATTTTAACTTTTACACAATGGATTTGTCTTTCCAGTTGTAGGTTGGAAAATAAAATCAAGATACAGGGCACAAGAGAATGCACTTCAATTCTCTTGTCAGAAATGTATGAAAACAATGTCAACTATAAGAGCTTACGAGGAAAATTTATCAGAAAAGATTTCAAGAGACAAGTTGGATGTGAATTCCTCCGGTCTTGTGACTTTATGATTTGTCCATTTTTTAGGTATATTATATTATTAAGTATACCTTCATACCAAAAAAGAAAAAGAAAAGGAGAATTCAAGTTCACTATCTTCCAAGAAAGGGGCTATTTCTTTTACATACATCTATTTGAAGGCTAGCCCAAATACCAAAGTCCATCTCTCCACCATTTGAAAGAGGACCTGTTGATGCCATGGGACTCCCATACTCCAATCTATCATTGTCTCCATATTCATGGTTAGTGACCAAGGTATAGAGTCATACAATCTCTATTGCAAACAAAAATTGTAGGGTGTAAGATTGATCTTATTGTAGTGATATGAAAACCAGAATCAGAAAAGGACAATTACATTTTTTTTAAAAATATCTAACAATAACCTTGGAATTTCACAATAATAGAAACACCACTCTGAACTAGCTAATAAGTTTGAAAAAATTAAACTCTAACCTAATTTGCAAACAAAAATAGTACTAAGAAGATTGATCTTCTTGTAGTGATAACTAATATAAAAACCAGAATTAGAAAAAGAGAATTGAGTTTTTAAACAAATTAAATCTATCAATAACCTTGCGGTTTCACAATATCAGAAAAATCACTCTGAACTAGCTAATAAGTTAAAAAAAATAAAACTCTAACCTAATTTTATTGCCACTTGATAATACAAAATATCATTAAATGTTAGTACTTCACTATCTTAGTCAAATGTCTCTATATGTGCTCATGTGTATATGATGATCTACTGTCATCTGTATGAAACATTAATTCATACCTATAAATTATCTTCTTGTGAAAATCATCTTTTTTACTTTTCCATATCAATTAACCACATTTTGTCTCTGCAAATTTTTCCCAACTGTATCATCAAATTTGTATCTCAAGCTTGCAAGTAAAAATTGATTCTAGTATAATCTAAAAAATGTAAGTTTATTTGATCATTATTGGTGGAGACTAACTAAACTGTATTTTCAATTTGATGTAAAGATCTTGAGCAATCTTCTATTCTTATTCTGAATATGAGTTTACTTACTTCTTATAAATATCTTTGTACTAATAATAATAACTCTTAATTGATGTGTACAAACCTTCCTTCTACAATATTTATGCAAATTTAATTTATTCAAATATATATCTACTGTTTTAAATTTATAGACTGAGATTTATATGCAGTACAACTAAATGTTTCAACTAGTATACAACCAGCCCCACCGAGCTGAAGCAATTGAGTGTCATGAATACATTCTTGATAAGAAAATATAATTATCATAGTACATAGTACAACTATTTTTTATAACACTCAAATTTATGTTTGAGATTACAAATTCTCTACCTGAAATTTGATTTTTTTGACAAGAAAATCAATAAAAATTGATTAACTGAGAGTCCGAGCTGTAGATCCCACCACGACACAAGGAATTCCAGTTTATTTTTCTTCCTTCAATTGACTTTCCATTGGACCAATCTCAAATTTCTCGAAACTGTTTTGCCTCCTGCTACAATCCAACAAATAGTGTGTATCAAATCTAGCAAATTTATAAATAATCAAGTCATCTACACAATCATGTTCATCTCATTTCAAGATCAAAAAATACATAGTTAAATGCAGTTGAATCATGGTGACATTACAAACAAAAATGCATGTTGAAGGAGATTGTACCCCAAAGTTCAATCAAGGGTCAAGATAAGTAATTGCCTTAGATTTCCATATTGGAAAAGATAATCCAAGTTTTGGGGCTAGATATCATTAGTGTCGAGTTTGTGCAGATTGACCAAATGGATAATGGTTAAATTTTTCAACATGGAACTGAAAGACATTGTTTGAGGGTTTGATGAAAAAGATTTTTTTTTGAGCATGTAGATTGATGTAACTTTGAATGGGATGTAGGAGCTCGGTGACAAACTATTTGCCAAAGTACAAGAGGAATGAGTTATTTTTAATTGCCTTAAATTTTCTACGTGTTGAGTTTCTCCACAATATAGAAGTTGTTGTGAAGGTCCTCCAAGATTGAATAGGGAATGAAATTGAAGAAGTATAGGAATCTCCAAGGTAAGTTTATAAAGTTGCTATTGAATTTTAATATATCAGAATGTGCAAAGTAAAGTTCTGCAACAAAGATTTATGCATAGAGTCATTGTCTAGATTTGATAGTAAGGTAAAGATAGGATTGTGGTTATGATAAACCCATCTAATGATAATGAAAGGAAAATTTGGAATGTCTTTGGTCATTAATAGGCTTGAGTTTTAAAAACTATGCATAGAAGCTAGCATGTGGGAAGTCTCCAATTTTGACAACTTAATAGTACTAATTTCATTCAACTTCATTGACAACATTTTTGAGCAACTGTTTTAATTGTATTTTTAAAATTTATAGTATGGAGTTTAGCTATTCAAATTATTTAAATAATCTTAAGTATAGAATTATAAAGAGTCTTTAGCAATTCAAAATGATAATTTTTACTTCTCAAAATCTCTACTGTATTTACTTACCATTGTTCATTTTTGGCAGATTACCTATTTAAGTTTTCACTATGATGCATGAATAAGTAGACATTTGAAGCTTTAGTTGAGTTGAAATTAAATATCAGATCCCAACTTTATATTTTGCATGAAGAGTTGTGGTGATCAAAGTAAGTCCATTGACCAACTGATCAATGTAATTTTATATTAAAAAGACTGACAACGTAAGAGGCAGCAACTAATTACAAGTATTCCACAAATGTTTGCAGTGATCATGGTAGTTTATATATCCCTTAAAGGTTGACAATATGAGAAATAGACTGAATATTGTGGCAACTCGGTTGAAGAGATAACATAGGGAATGGAAAATAAGTGAGAACTATTCACTGGTGTATTTCAGACCCATGCACATCAAACTTGGGACTTTTTTCATAAATCTAAATTAAAACTTTATTTCAGAGAAAATAAAAATTTATTGTGAATAATTCAATGAAAAACTAGAACCTGCATCTTAGTCTTAGTTTTTGCCCTATAAATCTTTTTGCATGCATGTCATCTTTCTTTGCATCCATGTTACCTCAGATTTCATCCTAAACGTTTAAGCTAGGATAATATTTCCTTGCCTCTATCTCATTATCATACACATTGGTTGTGCATTGAATTCATGGTGGTATAAATAATTTAATCCATTATTGGCCTAATTACAAATATGTAATGCCCCACCCAAGTCAGTGCCTGGGCTCTAATGCATTTGGAGCCTTAGAGTGATGTCTTATCATTTTGAAGTTTTGTTTCATCAAGATAGATAAATCAATAGCTTAGACTATGGCTTTGATCTTCCTAAGCTTAGCTATGATAATCTAGTTGTAGTTTTGACTGTAATGTTTATGTTATGTTTAGGGCATAAAAGGGCTCTTCTTAACTAATAACACATTAATGTTTTGAAGTCCATCGATGTCTGAGACTAGTTGGGCTCATCCAAGAGGTTTGGGTTAAGAATTTTGTCTAAATTATCACCAAAAAAGAAGCAACTTATGTATCCACAAAGAGACTTATTATGGAGAGGCATCCTACTATTTCTTGTGAACTCCCTGTGCTACACATTGCTTGGAATTGATGATAAAGGACATTTGGAAGCTTAGATGTATTAGCAATGTCATTGAAGATGCTAAATAGGTTACCAAATTAGCCTATAATAATACACTATTCATATGTCCTCTCCTTGATAAGAGAACACAAGAACGACAAGGATCTTATGCAACCAAGAGACATACTATTTGCCACCCACTTCCTCATATTGCAAAGTATTATTCATTCTCTCAAGGAAATGTTTTCATTCAATGCTTAGCTGGAATATCCATATGCCAAAAGATTCTATAGGGAAAAGACTACAAGAATAGTTTTTGATTGCTTAATTGTAATCTAAACAAAGTTATTCCAGATAACTAGCAAATATTTTATTGCTTTCAAACAAATAGTTAGGCGAAGGGGTTAACAATTGTCCTATTTTCAAAAAAAAATCAAGTTTTAGGTGACAAATCTTTCCCAATATGCTTCATTTCATGGATAAAGATGGAATGTTGATGGGTTACCTCTAAAAAGCCATGGATGGGCCCAAGAGGTTTCTTTAGTTTTGGTGGATAGATCATTTGGCACATCATTGAACAAGCTAGACACAAACTCCTCTAACCAATATATGCATTAGCTTAGAGGTCAAACTCAAAGTTTTACTTCTATACTCCATTTAAGGCCAATGAGAAGGTCATGACATGCATTGTTTTATACATTGATAAGGTGGTTCTAGATGATGAGATAATAGAGAAAGTTCTTGATGAGATGGAGATCTCAAGGATGAGGATACCTTTTCTCCTATAGCAAAGATGAGCACCATCCATTTAGTTTTGGCTGTGGCATTTCAGTTTTCCTTGGAAAGTCTGGCAAATGGATGTAAAGAGTGTCTTCATCAATGTGTGAGAAACTATAGGACAAAATAAAATTAATTACAATTTCTAACTTTGACCTTATAGTTTTGTGTGCTTGATTCTAATATTATTATTATAATTACTAGTCTGGAGTGAGATTCAAAATTGTTTGTCTTGTTACTTATATAAAACTACTGATAGTATGCAAGATGGTTGATGAGCAGCTATCCAAATAAGTATGATAATGACCATTTCCATGGCAAACACCAAAACATGTTGCTGTGAGAGAAAAGCTTAGAAGGATACAAGATACTAATATTTATAAAAAATAATTTATTAATCATATTCTAATTTACATGGTAGAATTCTCATATTGTTTGACGCAAACATGCATTCCCTGTGTATGCAAGAGAGTTACCAATTTCTCTTTAAATTAGAGTCATCCTATCTCACAGGCTCCAAGGTTGCAAACCTCATATTTGTAACCTATTTTATTCTTCTAATAGACACTTAGCTAGTGTCTACCAAGTTTCTATGAATCAAGGTATCAAGTTGTGGCTATTACATCTTGTTCTCAGAAAAAGACTTTATTCAAACACTTGATGGGGCACAAGCAATATCTTGAAGGATTGTAAGAGCTAACAAAAACTTGTGTTCTAAAGCATAATTTAGTGCACAGTCAAAATGGAGATAGCAGGTTGTCGAACACAAAATGATAGCAAGCTTGTAAAAGGAAAATCAAAGTGAAATCAAAGGTCTTATACATCCTAGGGCATCTCAAAATAAAAAATAGATAAGTAGAAATATCACTATATGAAAATCAACGTAAAATAGTACAAAAAATGATGGGCTAAAGACAACCTAGAGTTAGCTGACTATAAATATCTACTTCATGTTGTTTATATGTAGAATATTTACAAAAATTTGTATATACTAAAGATAACCAGGTGTAATAAAGGACATACTCTATGGCTTGGAAATCAAGCATCTGCCCATGGCATTTTCCCAAGAGCTCCACAACAGCACCCACATATGTTTTTGGTACTTCAACTATAGCAATTTTCATTTCATTATGTCTAACATATGAGAAGTAATGTGTGATATTGCAAATGCATATAGTATATATTGTCATCATCTTTTCATCATTTTACTCTTTATAGGATTCCATAATCATCAATAGAAATCTAGGATGATGAGGATATTATTGTACCTCATAGGACTCAAACAATTAATCATTAAATTTTTTGTTTATAACTTTAGGTGGGCCTACCATAAACTCAAATCCTTCCCTCCACCTACAAGATCAAAATGTCCAAATAATTGTCAAAGGTTCCTTTTGATTGTAAGATGTTTAAGATAAATAGCTACACAGTGATAAGAAACTAGCTCCATAATTATAAATGTGTTGCGGTTTGCAAAAGAAAATATTATTTTAATTAAACATATCTGGCTTGGAGAAAATAAAAAATCCATTTAATTATGTTAGTTTCCAACAACACACTATGAGGGAGTTATCGGGTGACTTCTAAGACAATTTTATGTTGAAAAAGTGGAGTGATTCTTTGGACTGGAACCTTTAATAACACTTGCTATTTTGGTAATGATCTTAGATTATGTGCATCACTAGGATTGGAGACCTCCTTTGTGCTATAAATTGAGGCATATGGCCATTAGAAGACTACCCTTTTTCAGATATGTTTGTCGGGCTTATTGCTTAGCTGTTGATTTGTGCTGAATTTGTTCAGTCTTTTTTTGCTAGTTGTTTTTTGAGACTTAAATAGTAGTAGAGAGTAAACATTGGGTCAATTTTAGAGAACTTCTCATCAGTTACTGCATATTTTTGTAGGTTATTTGCAAGTGGTTTCATGCTATTGTTAATTAATGTAGCCTAGCATGTTTTGTCAATAAGAATCCAGCAGTTTCAGTGTGGTGAGTTCTTTATAAACTTTTTTTTTGTAGAACTAGCCAATGGTTGCATTCGTTAGAGAATTTACACAATATTATTAGTCTATGGAATTAAAATTTAAATATAAAGGCAAAGACATGGTGCCTAAAGGCATTTTTGATTAATCAGTATGAGTGGTCACTCCTAGGGGATGGAGAGGACTCTCCACAAGGGACAAATTACATAGGTAACCAACTGCTCTCTAGTAAAAGGCATGCCTACTAGGTAAGCTTCATTTTTCATAATAACATTCATATACTATTGATAGCCATAATGTGCTATTTAGTAATTTGTCTCTAGGATTACTATTGGATAGGGTATTTTAATGCATCATAGAATTGGAAATAGGTTCTAAGCCTGTCATGAACATCCTTTACTACCATCCACAGATGTATAGAGAAGAAAAAGAAAAAATTACAAAGAAATTGCTTGAGATGGATCACATCAGGCCAAGTTCTAGCTCTTTTGAATCATATGTGGTGCTTCTAAGGAGAAAAGATGGTATGTGATATGTGCATAGACCACAAAACCTTGAGCAAGAAAATCATCAAGAATAGGTATTTGTCTACCATCAAGAATAGGTATCTGTCTCTCATGATGAATGACTTATTGATGAGTTGCATGGAGCTATCTATTTTTTAAAGATTGATCTCAAGTTAGGATATCATTAAATCCATGTGTGCAACGAGGATGTGCACAAGACAACATTCAGATTCTGTTTTGGGTACTACAAGTTTTGGTCATTTCTTATGGCTGATTAATGCTCTAATGACTTTCTTGTGATGTACCCATTGCCAATCAATAATCAAGTAAGATTATTTTTTTGGAGGAGTAGGAGGTTGCTGCACTAAAGGGGGCTCTGTTGCAAGAACAAGTGAATGCGATAAATTGGCATACTCTTTTTCTTTTTCTAACTATTACAAGTTTATAATTAAGTATGAGTACAACATAAAATGCATTTTTCTTACCTAAAAATGCCACATATGTACATTAACATTTTGATCTCCCATCGCGTCAACATGTTGAACACTTGGAATATGGTTCACTCCTTCAGCATGATGTTCAACATGCTCTAAAATATTCAAAAAAAGGATACATGACAAATTCCAATTGAAGATATTAAATTGTATTCATAATTGCATAATTAATTTCCAATAGAAAATTAATACCTCCACCACTATAATGCACATCATGGCCTTCATCAGGAGAAAGTTCTGTGGTAGGATATGAAGGCTGCAGTAAATGTTATGCACATTGTTATGTAGTCAATTTACGTTTAAAACTAATACCAAAAAATAATCTTCTCAACTATTCAATTTCATTTACTTTTCATCTAACCAATTTACTTGTGAGATATCATTTGGTGCACTAGATTCTTGGGCAAGGCTTACAGATTCTTCACGTAGGCATGCAACCACAACTTTATAGCCTTCCTTCAAGGAAATTTTTCTATCTTCATGTGTGACCTCCACATTGAAATCTGTGCCTTGTGTTTTTTGCTTGATAACATCAGTTTTCCATGTATGGTTTCATTAAACAAAACTGTTTGCAACATTATATTTAAAAAAAAATAAAAACCATTGCTGTACTTACAAGTCGAGACTGCAGATTCATATAGCCACCAAAGCCAAGTTTGTGTTGGCCAACCTTTTCTATTCTCGCTTTTGTAGCCATGGATGTGTCCTGCAATCTATGAACAATTTCAAACATCTTAGATTATATCTTTAAAAATATCCATAATTAGTGCATGATTACAATGTACTTAATACTATAATGACATACCTCTTTTTTCTCTATGCTACTTCATTATCTCTATCTTCACATAGCCTTTTCTCCTTTGCATCTTCTATTATTTCATTCCAGTCTATCAGTAGAATCATAGGAGGATGATCATACTTTTGGTTATCCTTAAGAGACCTTCTATATTTATCCCTCACAGTCTTTATATGATTTGCTGCTCTTTTCAGAAGTAGGCTAGTGTCAAAAATGTTTTTCCCAAATTTCTCCTCAATGGATGCAACCAACTGATTGTTTAATTCCACAGCTTGTAAATTCCACCTTTTTAAAAACAAATAAATTGTTAGATCAATAACTTTAATATATTACAATAAATAGAAGAAAAGAAAAATTATGTAGCAATGATATGAAACTACGTACCTTTTACGTATGGTGGGTCCAAATAGTCTCAATGTCATATGAAAAAGATGTTCAAAGAAAGCATTATTACCTACAAAAACATAAAGGATTTATCAGTCCAAAATGAGTAATGTAAAAGTAAACTAAATTTACACTTTAAATAATATCAATTTTAAAGCACCTGGAAGCTTTCATTCTCTTAATGGAAACATAGTTTTCTTGTTTAGCAACAATGTCCGTTCATACAAACCAGAGTTAATCACACGAATTGCTCCAAGAAATGGATCAGCTTCAGTAGTATTTCTCTTTGTTGCTCTATCAACTGAAACATCATAACAATTAAATGACAATTTTAGTACTGCTCTCTGTTGGTCTACCTCCCTACCTATGTCCATGTCTCTCTATGTGTGGCTATATATATGTATGGATGTATGTATGTGTGGTGTGTGTATGCATGTGTTTGTGTGCATGCAAGCTTCTATAGACATCATTTAAGCACTAATATGCTACTTTTTTGTTCATCAACTTGTAGAAAGACATTACAAAATATAGCACATTACAAAATATAGCAAAAAAAGGTTTTACAAGTTCTACTGGGCATAGACGATGATGTTTGCATGGTCCTTGTTGCCGACAATGCAGCAGACAATAGTGGACCGCCAACCAAAGGAGGAGTCTGCACTTCATCATGAGCTAGATAATAGAATATTTTTAGCAAATAAATTTGTAATGGATAAAGATCAAATGGGATACTAGCAAGAAACATCCACAAAAAAAAAGTTTAAGTGTTATAATGTTGATAAAAAAAAATAAAGTGTTACTTACACAAAGGTACTGCACAAAAACGCTGACCATGTTCACCATGTGACCTTGCAACTGGCACATATGTCTATACAAGAACACATAAAATTAGAGATCATGATCCATAAGATACTATAAAATATTAATATCTATTGAACTTCTATTACTGCTTTAGTCAAATTAATGCTTACTTTCAAAGATTGGATTCTATAGTCCAATTCTATTCTCAGTGCCTCTTTCTCCTCACTTTTGTCACCCTTGATGATAATTCAAACAAGCTCATCAGTGTATCTTTGCGTAATTTTTTGGGTGATGAATACAAGGTCAATACTAAGGCCAATGTCATGTAGATATGATACTCGCATTTCAGGTTGCATTTGATCAGCAATCATTGTAGCTTTTTTCTATCATTTGTGACATCAAATATTCGTATATTTTCATCAAAATAAATCAAAAGCCATAAAGAAAAGAACATAATAATAGGACATTTGTTTCTATATTAACATTAAAATTTACAATAATTAATGTTTACCACTACTAAAGGTGTCTGGGATGGTGCATCCATATCACCCTGTGAAAAGAATTAGTAAGTCTTAGAAATCAGCAGTGAAATTAAAGTAATAGACTTACCAAAAAAAATATTAATAATAAAGTAGATTGTATATGTAAATCATTTGTCTTAAGTTAAAAAATTAGCGTAACTAATGTTTATATCTAAAAAAATATTTGACATGTTCTACTTAATCTTTATATGTGCACATATGGTTTGGAAAGAAATATTTGGTCATACAAGACCCCATCATAGTTGACATTGATCGTACCTAAAGATTTCATTGATCATCATGATCTTCATCCATGTCATCATCATCATCACCATCATTGTACTTGTCACTTTGATCGTCGTCGTCACCACCACCATCTTCATCACCATCATCATCCTCTTGATCACTATCATCATCATGATTATCATCGCCATGATCATCACCATCTTCATCACCATGATCATGATTGTCATTAGCATCATCATCATCATTATCACCATTATCATTAGCATGACCAAAATCATCACCATCTTCTTCTTCTTCATCAATGGGTAACTTTCGTTCCTGATAATCATTTAATTCCTCTTGTGCTAATTCAATATCTTCTTCTTCGATCATATTATACTTTACTGGCCTTCCTCTTGGGTCATGTCTAACAACAAATGACCAACCTAGTTTGTCTAGAACACCAAAGTAAAACACTTGCTCACATTAACTTGGAAGAAAATAGGGATCATCTCTGATTGGCTCAAATGACCTTGTATTAATCATAGTAAATCCACCGTCGTGTTCAATAACAGTCCTATTGGAATCATTTTGATTCAGTTGTAACCTAAACCATTTGACAACAAATAGAACTATTTTGAATGAATTAAAGTCACACTCAAGTATATCATCAAAAATGCCATAGTATCAATTTTTAGATTGTTGAGGATGTATGTTAGTTCTAGATGAAATATTGGTAACCATGAAGATAACACTTATCTCGAAATTGTATATGAGAAATAAGCATGCAAGAAATACTAAATTAAGAAATTAGAAGCATTTACACACTTAAAAAGCATAACATATATGCTAGACAAAGGAAAACCCTCAATTGAGAATATGAACCATTAAGAGGTTCTCTCAATGAGGCCTTTTTTGTTTTAGGTATGAGTCTATTTGATAGATTTAGGATGTATTCTCACTTGCTTGCTCAATTGCTTCAATGGAGATGGATGATGCAAAATTGGTAGCCTTGTGAGCTTTGTTTCTCAAACTAGCATGATAATTTTACTAAATAGATTGTGTTGAAATGGCTTGGGAGGGGATTCAATTTATAGGCTAAGGGCTTGAGGGTTTGAGGGCTAAGAAGCAAGGATGGGGAAAAGCTCATGGAGGGCTTAGATTGCATAAGAGGAGAGCACATGGATTGTGCTTCCTTATAGCCAATCAAGGAGTGACACATTTCACAGGGTGAGTGGGTGGAGGAAAGGGCAAGGATGAGTCAACAAAGGAGGCTCAAGGCCTTAAAGACCCTCATAATGGCTTAAGAGAAATGAATGGGTTTGTAAGAGTCTTTTATGGCTTTGTAAGAGCATTCATGGTTTGGTGGTTGGGATATTTTGAGGGAAGACTTTGGCTTGGCTTAGGAAAGTCTTAATCTTGTTTAGGATTGTGCAAATGATTAAGGGTTGGATTAGGGATGGACTAAGGATTAGATTAGGGATGTTAGAGATGGGCAAGTGGATGGCATTTATGAGGATGGGAGAGTTAGTAGCTAAGCTTGGTTAGTATGGGTGGATGGGGTGGATTAGGCTAAATGGAGGATTAGGGATAGGCTTAGGATGAGGATGAAGACTTTCTAGAAGAGTCTAAAACTTCCTAGGATGAGGATAAATAAAGTTTATTTATCTCAAAGGTTTGGGTTGAGGAGATATTGATTAAAACATTTTTAATAAATATGAGGATTAATATTTAATCTTAATTAAATATTTATAGTTGGGATTAGGGGTAGGAAATGATGGGATTAGCCTTTAGTCAAAATTAAAGAAGGATTAGAAGATATTGGAAGAGGTAAATGGTCTTAAGGAAATTGGCCAAGTTTTGGGCAAAATTTTTTTAAATATTTATTTTGAAATTTTTGGTCAATTTATTAATTAAATAATTAATAAATAAGGAAATAATGTTTAAATAAGATTTAAACATTTTTGGGAGGGATTCCTTAATTAAATATTTTAAATTAAGATAAAGGGATTTAATGGCATAAAAATAAATAAATTAATTAAATATATAATTAATTAATAAATGACGATGTCATCAGGGACTTTTCAAAAAATAAAATAATTTATTTTCTAAAGGATTCTAGGTGTCTATATTTTGCCCCTCTTTGACATTGTGTTGAAACAACACTATTTTAAAGAAGTTCAGATATAAATGACACGAGAAAGATGTTTTTAGCAACAAAGTTGCCCCAGTCTCAGATAAGAAGAGGAGAGACTAGACTTAGATGATGCCCCCTCAAGAAGGCGGTGGGGAGAGAAAATGAGGCTCGACAGCTTTTTGAAAAATACAATAATTCAGGATGAGCAAGGAGACTCAAATTGGCAAAGAGAAGGCGTTGAATTAGCTCAAACTCTCACTACGAGAGAATGATAAAGGGAGAATTAGAGGCACAAGAGGAAGCAAGCTTAAGACTCTAGGGAAGGTGGAGGATGAAGGAGCAGAGTGCTATAAAAAGGAATCCAGGATAGGGAGAAGGATGAGGGGATTATAAAAGCTGATGCAACAGGATTTCAAAGAGTCAGATTGGCGAAAGATGGGTTTTGGAGATCCCTAGGACTAGGATTGTGGATCTTGAAAGATGAGGCTTGGTGGATTGATTGGATTGGTGGATCCCTAAGACTAGGATTGTGGATCCCTAAAGCTAAAAAGTGAAGATTGATTCAAAGAGATACTGATGCATAAGTTGGGGTAGGAGAGACAGATGCTAGATATGGATGGGGGGATAATGGAGATGAAGGGATTGCATTGAAGCTTTTTGAGCAAGGGGATACTTCAAAGAGAAGTACCACCATGTAGTTAAGCACTAGATTTGCTATAGGCCTATTGGTTAATTGCCAAGGTTACCAAGAACATCAAGGCCATGTCACCAACCATCTAGAGGACTGACGAACTGACTCAAAACAAACACACAAGGATTGTCCCTACAACACACATGAATCTCAGAAGAATCAGAGTGGAACTGACACTGGGTAACCCACAAATAGAAAAGAAAAACAAACAAAAGACTTCATTAAGACCTTATGCCTAGATTGCCCCATTCACAGTATACCATGATATGGAAGATCATGGCAACCTTAAGGAGGGAACAAAAATATTGTTTGGAAAAGATCCTTCAAGACCCAAAAGGGAAGATTTCAAATCAAAAGAAAGCAAAAATCCAAAAGAGAACTGTTTGCCAACAAGATGGGTGGGACGAGGTACTAATGGACCAAGATCAGACATGAGGAAAGCTATATCCTACAAGGATCTATCGGAGAGCACCTAAGCTGATGGATCTAGATGAGTGATGCATTTGGCAAGCTGAACTAAGAAGGACAACACTTTTGTGATAGAATGTCTAGCTAAAGGATGCATTGGGATAGCTAACCAAGGGTTGTGCGATGTGTGTAAGATGCTGATCAAGGACACGAAAGCTGGATAGATACAATGATACTAAGCTAAAGAGGATGTAAAAGTTGACAGACCCAGATATGTTACAAATGTACAAGGTTGTTCATGTTTTGGTTTTTGTGAGATGGAAATGTTTTAGGTTGTGTTGGATGGATAGTTGGAGTTCATAGGCAGATAGGTAGATGGTTTGCAAAAAGCTTAAAGAAAATGGGGTTCTTTGTGTGCATGTGAAGGATACAAACTAGTATACAAGCTTTGGTATATAATACAAGCTAGAATATTGTACAAGCTTTGGAAAAGATTTGGATATACAACCTATGATACAAGGGATGATACAAGATTTACAAGCTGGGGTACAAGATTTACAGGCTGAGGTACAAGATTTACAAGTTGTACAGGAGGTATTTACAAGCTTCATTAGATTTTGGATATTTGGTTGGAACACCAAGGGAACAAGCAGGTGTTTTATGGGATGGTGGGTGAATGGATGAGGGATAGGATAGTGATAGATAATGGATTAGTCTTAGTACACAAGGCATTTGAATACTAGGTTTTCACCAAGGTACCTATCCAAGGTGCTTTGAATTGCCAAGTTTTCACCATTAGACGCTTATTTCTCTTTACTATTTTTTTGTATTTTTCAAAAGCTGGGTATACCAAGGATCTTCAAGCATAGAACCTCTTGAGATGAATGATGTTAGTAGGATCATTCAAGAGTTCTCCTTCTAGTGTAGATAGCTACTAGGCTCCAGAGCCAAAGGAGGTAGTGACAACATAAGGACCAAGCCATGTAGGTTCAAACTTGCCTTTCGTTTCTCGATCGGCTTGGACTTTCATATTTTCTTTGAGGACCATGTCGCTCAGCTGAAAGTTCTAGGGAAGCACCTTCTTATTGAAGTTCTTTTGAGTTTGGTAGACCGTGAGGTGATCATAGGCATGTTGTCGCTTCTCGTCTAGGAGATCTAGCTAGGTGAGCCGAGCTACTCTGTATTCTTCATCTGATATCTGCCCTCACAAAGATATGCGCAAGGAGGGAAGTTAAACCTCTATAGGTAGTACCACTTTGGCACCATAAACTAGGGAGTATGGAGTTGTGCCTATGGATGTATGGAAGGAGGTTCGATAGGCCCATAGGGATGGATTTATTTGTAGGTGCCAATCGCAGCCAAAATCATTGACAACTTTCTTTAGGATTTTGAAGAGGGTTTTGTTAGTTGCCTCTGCCTGGCCATTGCATTGTGGTAAATATGGGCTAAAAAAGCAGTGATGGATGCGAAGGGAAGTGCATAGTTCTTCCATATTGAGATTTTCAAAGTTACCGCCGTGGTCAGTAAAGATGGTGGATGGGATGTTGAAGCGGAAAACAATGTGGTACAAGATGAACTTGGAGACCTAAATTCCTATAGCTAAGACTAGAAGGACTACTTCCACCCATTTAGTGAAATAGTTTGTAGCTGTTATTATCCATTTATGTCCATCAGATGAGAGAGGTGTGATAGTTCCAACTAGATCAAGGCCCCAACATGCAAAGGGCCAAGGTGGTGCAATAGGTTGTAGATCTTGTACTAGAGTGTGCACAAGATTTTCATGCTACTGACATGGGAGACACTTTTTGACAAAGTCACAAGAGTCATCTTCAATGGTAGGCCAATAGTAGCCTGTTCTAAGGATTTATCACGCTAGGACAATACCACTCGTGTGGGCACCACAAAGTTCAGAGGGTACTTCTTTTAACACCATCGCAGCCTCATTTATATCTAAATATCGAGAGAGAGTATCATGATAACCTCGATGATATAGGGTATTGGCTATGATAACATAGTGGGATGATTTTTGGATGAGGTTTTGGCATTGGGTACATATGAGGTGAGGGGAGATGATACCATCTTTAAGGTAAGCGTGAATCTCATGGTACCAAGGGGATTGGGGACCAACCAAGATACAAACACGATTTGAGTCATCATTCACATAGGTAGGTGTGAGGATCTACTCAACTAAAAACTCATACTGTGTAGCTGCTTGGGGAATTTCCAAGAGCGAGCCAATATTAGCCATAGCGTCTGCTACTTTGTTCTACATTCGAGGCACTTGTGTAAACTAAAGCTTGGTAAAATGTTGGGTTAGCTGATCAACTAGCTCTTTGTAGGGTAATAGCTTTTCATCTTTGGTTTGATATTCATTTAGGGCTTTTTTAATGATGAGCTAAGAATTTCCAAAGATTTGTAACTCAGTGATGTTCCATTCTGCAGGTATCTTTAATCCTGCTATGAGAGCCTCATATTCAGCTATATTGTTGGTGCTAGGGAATTGTAGCTTCAAGGCTTTTGGAATGTAATCTCCCTAAGGTGTGACCAACAATATTCCTACCCTTGATCCATGAGATGTGTATGAGCCATCAAAATAAAGTTTCCATGGGGGTTGTTCTTTAATTAGACAGATGTGCTCATTTGGAAATTTTGTGATCAAAGGATATGTATCTATTAGAGGCGCATCAGCTAGCCTGCCCTTTGATTGCCTTTCTATCCACATATTGGATGTCAAATTCGCTAAGGAGCATAACCCATTTGGCCAAATGGCCTGTAAGTGCTATTCTAGAGAGTATATACTTGAGAGGATCAATTTTGGATACTAGCTAGATGGTATGACTTAGCATGTAGGGGTGAAGCTTTTGAGTTGAGAAAACAACTGCCAAACAAGATTTTTCCATAGGAGTGTAATTGAGTTCATAACCAATGAGGGTTTTACTGAGATAGTAGATGGCTCTTTCTCTGCCATTGTCATCATGATATGCTAGAAGTACCCCTAGAGTAGTAAGCATTGCTGATATGTACAAGATCAAGGGACAATCGGGAATTGGTGGAACCAAGATAGAGGGATTGGTGAGATATTGCTTGAGATGATCAAAGCTGCATTGACATAAAGGATCCCACTTGAAGTTTTCATCCTTCTTTAGTAAATGTTCGAATGGCGTACACTAATCTGCCAGCTAGGAGATGAAGCGTCAAATAGATTGAAGCTTTCCTTGAAGAGTGCAAAGCTGTCATAGTGTCTGGGGAGGAGGCATGTCTAAGATAGCCTTGACCTTCTTGGGGTCGATCTCTATACCTAGTTTAGAAACTATAAAGCCTAGAAGCTTGCCAAATGTGACCCCAAAGACACACTTCTTCAGATTCAGCATGAGATGATATGTGGCTAACCTATCAAAGACTTTCTCTAGGTTAGCAAGATGATCCATGAAGGTATGAGATTTGACCAAGATATCATCCACATAATCCTCCAAAATGCTATGGATAAGATCATGGAAAATGGCTGTCATAGTTCTTTGATAGGTAGCCCTTGCATTCTTTAGGCCAAAAGGCATCATGTTGTAGCAAAAGGCTCCCCAAGGGGTAGAGAATGTTGTCTTATGCTAATCTTTTGCTGCAATCTTAATTTGATTATACTTGAAAAATCCATCCATGAGGGATAGAATTTCATGTCCAGTTGTAAGATCTACAATCATATCTATGTTGGGCAAGGGAAAATCATCTTTTGGACAAGCTTTGTTAAGATCTCTGAAATCAGTGCAGATTCTGATGTCACCAGAAGGCTTAGTGATGGGAACCATGTTGGAGATCCACTCTGAGTAGTCGATAGGTCGGATAACCTTAGCAACTAACATTCTTTCTAACTTAGCTTCCTCATATAACCATGTATATGAGAAATAAGCATGCAAGAAATACTAAATTAAAGAATCAAAAGCATTTAAACACTTAAAAAGCATAACATATATGCTAGACAAAGACAAACCCTCAATTGAGAATATGAACCATTAAGAGGTTCTCTCAATGAGGCCTTTCTTGTTTTAGGGATGAGTCTATTTGATAGATTTAGGATGTATGCTCACTTGCTTGCTCAATTTCTTCAATGGATATGGATAATGGAAAATTGATAACCTTATGAGCTCTAAATTTGGCATTATGAGGGTATGGTTGATGGCTTTGTTTCTCAAACTAGCATGATAACTTTACTAAATAGATTGCGTTGAAATGGCTTGGGAGGGGATTCAATTTATAGGCTAAGGGCTTGAGGGTTTGAAGGCTAAGATGCAATGATGGGAAAAATCTCATGGAGGGCTTAGATTGCATGAGAGGAGAGCACATAGATTGTGCTTCCTTACAGCCAATCAGGGAGTGACACATGTCACAGGGTGAGTGGGTGGAGGAAAGGGCAAGGATGAGTCAACAAAGGAGGCTCAAGGCCTTAAAGACCCTCATAATGGCTTGTAAGAGCAATGAATGGGTTTGTAAGAGTCTTTTATGGCTTTGTAAGAGCATTCATGGTTTGGTGGTTGGGATATTTTGAGGGAAGACTTTGGCTTGGCTTAGGAAAGTCTTAAGCTTGTTTAGGATTGTGCAAATGATTAAGGGTAGGATTAGGGTTGGGTTTAGGATTAGATTAGGGATGTTAGAGATCGGCAAATGGATGACATTTATGAGGGTGGGTGAGTTAGTAGCTAAGCTTGGTTAGTATGGGTGGATGGGGTGGATTAGGCTAAATGGAGGATTAGGGATAGGCTTAGGATGAGGATGAAGACTTTCTAAATGAGTCTAGAACTTCCTAGGATGAGGATAAATAAAGTTTATTTATCTTAGAGGTTTGGGTTGAGGATATATTTATTAAAACATTTTTAATAAATATGAAGATTAATATTTAATCTTAATTAAATATTTTGAGTTGGGATTAGGGATAGGAAATGATGGGATTAGCCTTTAATCAAAATTAAAGAAGGATTACAAGATTTGGAAGAGGTAAGTGGTCTTAAGGAAATTGGCCAAGTTTTGGACAAAAAAAATTATTTATTTATTTTGGAATTTTTGGTCAATTTATTAATTAAATAATTAATAAATAAGGAAATAATTTTTAAATAAGATTTAAATATTTTTGGGAGGGATTCCTTAATTAAATATTTTAAATTAAGATAAAGGGATTTAATGGCATAAAAATAAATAAATAAATTAAATAATTAATTAATTAATAAATGATGATGTCATCAGGAACTTTTCAAAAAATAAAAATACTTTATTTTCTAAGGGATTCTAGGTGTCTACAGGAATCACATGTTTTTTCCGTTTCATCTAACTTTTTTGTGCAGAATTTATAGCCATGGTAGTACATAGCTTTGTGGTGTTTGACCTGCAATTATTCAAACATGTCAAGAATCTTCTCATTGATCTATGAGTTGATATTAAACTTATATCTCATGATTAGTAATCTTATGCATACCTTTGTATCTCTTAAGCCATATATTAGATCAAGTACCATTGGCGTAACATTGGGATTTCCATTACGATGAGCTTCTTTAACCAATGATGCAACACCATCCCATGTTAATGAGCAACCATTTTCTTGTGACTGTGTAATCCACACTGTCATCCAATCAAGATTATTTGCAATATACAAGTGTAGTGCATCTCACTCACGACCAACTATAAAGAAGACAATTACACTAGTTAGAAACAACTTATATATATTGATGATAGATAAGAATTGTTAATTAATTGTAACAAATTTCCACAATCCATAAAATTCTGTATTCGCTTCTGGGTGTGATTGTGATGTTAAAAAAACATACACAATCACACCCAGAAGCGAATACAGAAGAATTGTTAAATTAAAAAAAAAAAAACTTATAATTACCTCTCACCCTCCTCAATCTACCTTTCCCCATTAGGTACTCCCCTTTGAATTTGTCATTACAGATGGGATCCCAAATGTGATATACATGGATACCTGTTGCAAACTTTGGAAGATATTCACTGATATACACAATGGTCTGGTATATCATATATCTCTCTATCATAGAACCCTCAGGATGTGCTCTTTGTCAAACCAAGCCCTTCATATATTTCAAGTGCCTCTCAACCATCCACATTGATCTAGCTTGTACAGGTCCACACAATTCAATCTCCTCAACTTGATGTATGAGGTAATGTTCTTGAGCATTGAAAAATGTTAGAGGTAAACACTTTTGCATTTCACACATAAGCTGTGGAATTTTTCTCTTCGGATATTTTATATCTTTTTTATCAATTTCTTTAGATGATAACCACCTAAAAGAGATTCAACATGCAAAAACACATAGAGGAGATTTCAAATAAAATTATACAATAGATTTCAGATAATTAGCTACAAATCTAAGAAAAAACACTCTTCTAAGCTCATGTATTTTTCAAGATCATATATAACTTGTTTAATACTATTGTCAAACTGTTGTGGAAGGGATAGAGGTAGGATGAACTGCAATCATTAAAAAATGATCATTTCAATATATTATTAAATAATGCAATTGGTACTACATTCAATCTTACAAATATACTATAAATAGAAAACATGACTTACCTTGAGGAAGGTATGCTAATCATGTGTCTTCAACCCTGGCCCAAAATCACTTTTCTTTGATAGAACAGTGCTTATATTTGCAGAAAATTCTGTTGAAAATTTTGTTTTTTTTATGACTTCTTTTAATGCATCACTTTGTTGCTCTGTTAATAACCAAGGAAGGGCACTTGTATTTATGCGATCCCCATTCTTAATTTTATTCAATAAAAAATTTTAGTGCATGATTGGATTCATGAATGTTAGTACAAATTTTAGCAATTTGTTGTCTATCACACCTTCCATCCAACATTTTTCATAGTGTCTCTGTTACATTCCTTCCACTATGCATAGCATCAAAAAAATGCGCGATTGGAAGATCCTTATAGTATGGTAACCTACTAAATTGAGTAGGATAACTTTTCATTCCTCTAGGAAGTTAGTAATTGATGCCTTGATGACCTTCATGAGCATCAATTACAACATTAGTAAATATAAGACAATATTGAAATACAAATTGTAAACTTCAAATGACAAATTGGACATTACCTAGACGATTTAATCAATCGTATTCCAACTTCCATAAATGAGGTGTCATTCTTCGTGGCCTTGATGATGTCTCTTCTTTTCCATTGAAAAAATGTCTTTTGGCAATTTGATACCTATAATTATTGTGGAGAAAGTGTCTAAACTCATCAAACACTTGCTTTCCTACACTTCTCGAATGACGACATTTCATCTTCAGACCACAAACTGGATATGAAAATTTTTTCTTTGTTTGAAGACCTAAAAGATTATGTATAATTGGATCATGTACAATCATCATGCACAACTTAATCATTCGATAGTAATGTGTAAGCACTATAACAAACCAAAAATATGTGATCTTAACAATATAACATACCGCAAAAATGAGTTAGCCCAGGGGCATCATCTATTGTCCATACAAGCATTGCATGGAATTGAAATTGTCAATATTGTATCAATCTAGAGATGTCATACATAGTGATGACATTCCATAACTTCAACAAATCATCAATTAGGGGCTCAATATACATGTTCATATCTTTAACTTGGTATTTACCTAACAATTGAATGAACATAAACATTACATAATTATTATAACCATTTTCATGCACTATTTATAAATTAATTTAGATAACTATAAAATAAAAAAATACTTGGCACAATCATTGACAACATTATGTGCTCCCTCTTTATGGACATCCAAGGAGGAATATTATTGTTAATAACAAAAATAGGCCATACTGAGTAAAAAAATCTCATATCTCCATATGGATTGACACCGTCTGCCGCCAATGAAAGTTTTAGATTATGAGGTTCTTCTTTAAAGTGTGACCATGTTTCTTCTATCTCTTTAAATGTAGAACCATTGGTAGGCATTCGCATAATTTCATCTTGACTTCTATTGTGTGAATGGTAATCCATAAATTGTGCCAAGCTAGTGCACCTGAATAATTGTTCAAGACGTGGAATAATGAGAATGTACTGAGGAACCTTGTGAGACACTTTTTTTGTTATTTGATCTGACCAATATCTACTAACATGACAATCAAGACATTCTGTTGCAAATTTATGTTGTTTATGATATAGAATGTGATCATTGGGACATGCATGTCTTGTCTGATACTTCATTCCAATCTTATCCATAATGTTAGATAATTCTCGGTACGAATGAGGCAAAATATTTGATGGTGGTAACAAAAACTCACTAATCAACTTACAAAAACAAATATGCATTGTTAATATAATGAATAGTAATTGTATGCTAACATTGAAGATGAAAAAAATGACATACCTTAGCCTACATGATATTGCTACATTGGATATACTATTCATAACCTTTAAGTTCACCAACAACACTATAGTCGATAGTAGAGTTGTTTGGGAGCCTTCGTATAAGGGCTCGTGTGCCTTCTCAAGTAAAGGTATATCAAGACCATCTTCATCATTATTATCAAATTTACTAGTACCATCATTGTGAGCCTCTTCATCACTTGCCACAATACCATCTTCTTCCATGGGAGCGTTATCCTCAGCTTGGATATTCACACCTCCATGTTCCTCTAGTAGGAAATCCACATTCAACAATGGACAAAAATCATGGTCCCTTTCAACATGACCATATTGTCTACAATGACTCTGGGCTATTGTGATTAGAATTCTTTGATTCTTTAAACCCTTACACTTTTTGCAAGGACAATAACATTTATGTTTTCTTCGGAACTGAGCCCACAATGCAACCATTGTCTCATTATTTTGTTCTGGGTTCATATTGTCAGGAATGGTCTTTCTTCATAGGAAAATATACCTACAAATAAATTGGACATGTTGTGATTAATGTTTATATTTGCACATATGGTTTTTGTTAATTAATGTTTTCAAATGTAACTAAAATGATTACAAACATATCAAAAAGGACCTTCACAGGGTCTTATTACATCAACTGTTCTAACATGGTCATGTTGGCTATCTTGAGACCTTAATGTCTTCTCATGCCTTCAACCTTGACCTTGATGCTCCTACATCATTCTCCCAAGGATCAAGGAAAGTTGGATCATCATGGAATTGAGTAGGCAGACCTTCTAGGAAGTTTCAATACTTCAACCTTGTAAGTGTCACGTCAATGCAATGGGTACTAAAAGAACAATTTAAGTTGATGAGAAATGGTTGTTATGAATTCAAATTGTAAGTGTCACCTCAATGCATTAGGTATTAAACAAACAATTCAAGCTAATGAGTATGGGTTTTTATGAACCACAACTCATGAAATATGCATTAAGTCCATACCTTCTTTTTACAATGAGTATGGGTTTTTTTTCTAAGAACATACCTACTGTTTATAGTTAGTAAGTTTCTATATCCTCTAAGAAATTTGAAGCAATGAGCCAAAGTCGCACAGTTGAAGATGATCATTTTCCCCTCAAAGCAACATCATTTGATAAATTGTTGCATTGAAATATGATCTAGAAAGGGCCTTTCCACATAGTATGTTGGCACAATTTGGAAATCATCGATCATGTGGTCACTACAAAGAGGCTAAGGACCAAACATGGAATCATGGAGATAGTGCACAGATGTACAAAGAAAATTTGTTACTCTTTAGCTACTAATACAAAGAAAATTTGTTACTCTTTAGCTACTAATACAAAGAAAATTTGTTACTCTTTAGCTACTAATCTTGCTTTGTGCTTGTCAATTAAAACATTATTTTTAAACTTGATCTTAATACTTTTTATAATCAATGGCTTTCTTTCCAATGTCTATCTCTCGACTCAACACATTTTTTCATTTTTCTTTCCTTCTTACTTCATCATAAATACTTGGTTCACAAGTGCTTATGGTGTTCTTCTTGCTAAGATTATGAAGTGGACAATGACTTTCAATCTAGATAATCAAATGTTTGGCTCAAGTTTTTTGGGTAAGTGTGATGATATGTAGTGCACTATAAATTTTCTCTTCAATGAAAGGATTAGCACCTCTAATTTTCAAATGGTGATCAACCAGAACTAGCTGACAATCTAACCTTAAAAATGCATTTTATGCCAAATTCCAATCATAGTTAAAGACATTTAACTATTGGAAAATGGCAAGATTATGTCTTATTTCAGATATGCAATAAAATGGGCAAGAAATGTGGAAGAACATTAAGTTTTTATCCACCAAAACATGAGTAAAATTGTATAAACTGAATGTATTTTTAAAAATAATATCAATTCCATTCAAAAGAAATATTTTGCATGCAACTTGCTAAAGATATTTCAAGTTCAGCAACTCTTTAATCACAGGATCCACAATAGTTGGAAGCTTTGACTTGTCTGCTAGCTATGGCTTGGCCCGCAACAATAAAAAATTCATTAGTATATGCATCTCAACATTTAAAAAATACATCAAGCAATTCAGGCCAGTTCCAATCTGTAAATTAACTAGCATTTGTTTCTTCTTTAACATATTCAACAATCAAGTACAAGGTTTTTTAGTTTGGACTCTGCCCTGATGAGCATTCCCTTACAATCAAATTTACTTACTTTGGCATTGTAGTTTGCATCAAGGAGAACATTTGATGATTTCAAATCATAGTGAATGATGGATCACAGTGCTCATGTAAATGCTTTAGTGCTCTGTAATATTTAGGGCATAATGACTTTAGATTCTGTTGCACTGTCTTTATTTTTACAAAAGAAAAACATGGAGAATTTGCTCTTGGCTCAAATAATTATCACTATTGGCTCAAACCATTTTCACTAAAACTAAATGAATAGGCATTAGAAAAGAGATAAAACAATGCCAAAACAAAGGATGGTCTATTTAGAAGTTTTAACAACCCATAACTGCTTTAGGAGGCTTATTGAAAATATTTAGAATTAAAAGTGCATAAAAATGGGATAAGGTTAGGAATAGAAAGAGAATAATAAATGAGTATAAAATCTCACTTGAAAAAAAATATAACCAAAGATTTAATGTGATGAAGAAGACTGGAAAAGAAAATGCCAATGAATAGAGCAGATCAAGATGTAATGATCGTGTGGATAATAGAAATATCTACCAGTTTAAGCTCTGAAGCCATGGGAGTTGGCACAAAATCCACAATCATCCATATCATAGTTTTGAATCATTGAGAACCTATAGCATCAAATTATGTTCTTGGCAGTAGCAGCTAAAGATTTTGTGCATGGTCACACATCTGTTGAAGTGCCACGACTCTACAATATTTTTATTCTACATCAACAAAGTGTAAAATGGACATAAAAGTACAAAGTTATTTTTGAAAAAGTTATAAAATGAAAAAAATAAATACAAATATTAAGAGAAAATAAAAATAAAATAGAATAAAGCAAAAATTGAGCATTCCAACCATTCGTTAAAGTAATTGATACAAAGTGATTGAAATGCATTCAGACAACCAATGCATTTAAAGATTTATTGGCTACAGACCATTATCAGATTGAAATCAAACTATATATATTTCCAAGTCTATCTTTAACACCTATATTATGTGCAACATTTCATATATTGATTCCTAGCCAAGACTTTTTTAATTTTAAATTCATACTTCTTTTTCTTGTTTCCATATACTGATTATAAATCACTATTTTATGCAGAACATTTATGACAAAATTTTATAGAAACAAATTCTAAAATATATTAATGACAGATAAATCTAAACTCAAAAATAGCCCTTTACCTACAAGATTTGAATAGAAAATAAAAAAAAGTCCAAATTGATAGACATAAAAAACAAGTGAATAAAAGAGATATACCAAGTACAGAGGAAAAGTGATCTATGAAAAGTGATGAGACATTTGATAAGGTTTTGGGCTAATGAGATTATTGGTCAAAATTTATCAAAACTGAAATGCTACTGAGATAATTGCTGGAAATTTTTTTAAAAGATCTTTGGTTCTATTATTGTATTTAGAAATAGGATTTTTAATTTGGGCTAAAATTAAATTTCATAGTTTCTTAAATTGTGAGCTCCTGTAGCTGCAATTTATGTGTACTAAAAAGAAGAGGTAATACAGTTGAGAATAATCAGAGAGGCCTTTGATTGACCATTTCTATTTGAATTTAGTGTTTCATTGCAATATTCTTTGCACAATGCTGAAAACATAGACTGATAATAATCCAACTATTTCATTGCAATGTTCTTTGTGCGCAATGTAGCTAGTATTGAAAGGTGGTGAATGAAAATGCACATACCTAAAATGGGGGTTTCCATGATCAATTGAATTGGGAAGAACATGCATGCTCTTAGGCATTGAATATTTTCCATCTGCTCCTAAAGTGTGTGGGCAATAACCAAATTCCTCACAAGCCAGAAAGATCTGCACGATATGAGAGAAAGATCATTGGTTTTATAAGCATCAAGATCATGATTTGAGTCATAAGCTGAGAAAGGAGAAAGCCGAATTCTCACATGCTCTGCACCAATTTCATCAACAACTGCTTCCATAAGTTCAAGAGAAAATATTATTTAATTGTAGAACAGTTGATGTAATAAGTGTAATGGGATAGTAACAAAGTTATTTTTGGCCAAGTTGGAAATGCTTCAGTGTTTTTTGGTGTGCAGTGTTAACTATTGGCTCCATTGGGGGGTTAGCTAATCTAGAAGAAATATAGGATCAGTGATGGTGATTCCCTGTATTAAGTTGCACACAAGATCCTCCAAGTTGGAAATGCTTCAGTGTCTTTTGGTGTGCAGTGTTAACTAGTGGTTCCATTGGGGGGGGGGGGGGAGGGGGGTTGTTAGCTAATCTTGAAGAAATATAGTATCAATGATGGTTATTTCCTATATTAAGTTGCACACAGGATCCTCCAATTTTCAATTGATTGATTGTAAAAAATAAAATATTGCTCTTTCTATGTATTCAAATAAGGAATTTAGTTGAACCAACCAAGAAATGTATTCAAGAAACACTTGTGTCCTACTTCAAATTCCAAGACAACTCAACCAATGTTGTTCCCACTTTAGTAGATAGCCCCTTTCACATCCTCCCTTGTCTCTCTAATTAAGTGAATACTCGCAGAAGTTTCCTATCATGAGAAATGGAGCCATGGGGATTACATTACTGCCTTAAAATTCAATAATAAACTAGGTGTTCCAACTATTCGTATATGTGCTATTGATACAGATTTGGAAATGGTCCTTATTATCAAGATAATTCAAATGGAGATTGGATGTGAACAAGAGGCCAACAGTGCTAAAGGTCTCCTCCAAGAAGATGTCTGGTAGAACTTTTGCTACTAAAAATGTCATTCCAGATTCAAATAGTGAGAGACTTAGCCCAACAAGTCCACTTTCTCAAGAAAATTCTCAAACATTCTTCAATTCACATTCAAAAAAATCAACTGATTATGATGATAGCAGAGAGATTACAAGAATGGACTACACTCCTGCTCAGAGAAAACCCCCTATTCACAATGAGGCATTACCTTAAATGTAATCAAATCAATGCAAATAATAATACTCTTAATCACAACTTGCACCATCTTTTCACCTTATAGAATTTCCCTATTGTAAAAAAAAATTGAGACAATGTGTATAAGAGAGTCAAATGTGTTATCTATAGTTAAGGACCCATATTTTATGGTCTTGTAAGTTACTTCAAACAAGGGTCAGATTTCAAGCATAGTTACAATGCCATTGTGAGCTATTGTCCCAATGTCAATTTGGGATACTTATGATCAAAAGAAATACAATTAGTGTGTTTTATTTATTCATCTTCTATGTGTTGAGATTTCCAAACATAACCTTTTTTTCCTTAAGCATGGAACATTCTTTGTCTCTCTATTCCTCACTGTAATAAGTTAACAACATTTGTCTCTCAAACATGATACGCAAGTTTTGTTTTCTGTTCCATCAATTTTGATGGGCTTCCATACCTTTACATTTAATGCATGTGGGCTTAATTTGGACTGAATAAAGAGGTCTGTAAGAGTTTTTTTTTAGACTTCCATCACTTCCATGTGCTGTGAAGTGATCTATCTATTTGGAAGAATATATGATAAGCATGTGAAGATGATATGGGACTTGCTAAATGCCTTGTGATTTTCAAATTATATCATATATGATGGAGGAGATAGTATAATTAATACAATCAATTTTGGTCGACTTGGGTCTGGATTTAGGTATTAAGACAAGCTGTCCTAATAATGAGGAATAGTTCTCATCCATTTAGGTGTGGATGCATGAATGGAGACAAGGTGTCCCAATGAAAATAATAGAAGTTCATTCCCTAGAAGTTTTAGAGCCATTCAGTCATTCACCTAGAGGATTCACCTCCATTATTATCTTAAAGATGACCATCTCTCTTTCGTGGGAATGCTAACATCTCAACTTTCGCATGTGAATGAGTTGATCAACTTAAACACCTATACCTACATGCTTTTGTTATCAATGTACTTACTTCTCCAATGGATTTTTTCTAATCAACAAAAAGGGAAAAAATGATGCCTTTTTCATTTCTTGGTTTGATGACATTTTGATCAAGTTTTTTTTTAATATATTGTAGGGCCCATTTGCCGTTGCACCAAAAGCCATGACTGTTAGTGAACATGGAACACCACATAATTAACCACCTGTGGGCAGGGGAGCGCGTCGCATCACCCAACAATCTCCCCCTCGACGCGCATACCAGGTGCTTACGCGGGTCGGGATGGCACCGGGGAGATTTGAACCCATGACCAAGCCAAAACCAGGCTCTGATACCAATTGTAGGGCCCATTTGCCGTTGCACCAAAAGCCATGACTGTTAGTGAACATGGAACACCACATAATTAACCACCTGTGGGCAGGGGAGCGCGTCGCATCACCCAACATATATATGACCATATATGTTGATATATTTGTGTATGAAAGTTGGTGAATAATCTTTTTTTAGTTTCATTTATATGTGTGCATCCTATAGGTCTAGATTTAGTTTTGGAATTTCTATTATTCATCACCTTAGTTTTGATTCATAGATGTAAAGGTAACTCATCCAACTTTGATACACAAATTAGAGTCCCAAAATTTAACATGTTTTGACATCATTTTAATCAAGTTGTTTTGTAAATTGATTAGATTTAAAGTAGGTGATTTTTGCATGGAAGTTGGTAAATAATATCAACCCAACTTCATTTACATGTATACATCCAAAAGGTCTAGCTCTAATCTTGCAATCTCTATCAAACATCACAAAAGTTTTGGTTCATAGATGCAAAAATGACCCATGTTATTTTCATTACTCATTTGAATCTCTTGCATTCACATCTCAAAATTTAAGTTTGACCCATATTCCATCTTTCCTACTAACTACTATGGGTTGCTAAAATACAAATTATTTTAAATTGTATTCTAAGATGATTCTTTAAATGATATGCCCAAATTCATTATTATTAGCTAAGTCTAAATTCAAGAGTAATATTGGTATAGTATAGAGGGCATAGCTAGAGTTTTAGCATTGCATCATCATAGGCACACTACATGGATTTTGATAGTATTGGATATTTTTTCATTTCCATTGAATCAGCCCACTTTAAGGTTTGGAAAAAAACATACTCCCTAACTAGAAAACTCTTCAATAATATTTTTAAACATTATTGGCCAATTTTTACATGCCAAAAACACATTGGTGAATAGATCATAGAAGCATCAAGAAGAGAAGTTCACATCCTTAACTCTATGTGCAATTTTGCATATTGGTTTTATTTTGTAATAACATAGATCATTTTAACATGAGCATAGAGGAGAATTGGATAGTCATACAAAGGTTTTTAGTATTGGTCATGCATGCATGTAGAGAGCATAACTAGAACATTAGCATTACATCATCATAGGAACACTAAATGGATGCATGTTGTTTTGATCTTTTATCACTAACATTGAATTAAATCACTTTAAACTTTGAACATAAATATATCCCCTATCTAGCAGCCTCTTCAAACATTGTTAGGTAGTTGTTATAAGTCACAAACACATTAGTGAATAGGTAGGAGTCATCAATAGATGCTCACATCTCAACTCTAAGTATAATTTTCACATGGGTTTTATTTTGTAATCTCAAAGATCGTGACTCACTCATCTAAATGAACCATTTCCTCATACCATGAAAAAATAGTATTTGTCTATCATAATAATTCCTTCTTGACTTTTGGAGTTGATTACAAAATTTAATTCATTTAATTACTTGACTAGTTTTCTATATTTCTATGAAATTTTTAAGTATTTAATGTTCTCCAAGTTTAATAATATTGCTATAGCATTATATTTCATTTTAAATTTATAATTATGATATTATGGTAGCATGAATACATAGGATGGACTTTTGTTGCTGCATAAAGTACATAAGTTGAAGCATATTCTGAATTCATGCAATGCCATCATAATTTAAAATGTTCATTTGAACAATAAGGGGCCAAGGAGATATAATATCAAAGAACACCATATCATGGACTCCATACTAGGTTTATATAATCAATGGTTTTTATAAATCTTCAAAGATTCATTGTGTATTGAATCTTAGGGCTCAAGGCCTCAATGTATTATAATTATTTTTAGGCAATAATGGATATCATCTCAAAAATAGTTATGTTTTGGTATAATGTATTAATTTCTATGCTTTGTTTGTATTTCCATTATGCATCGGGCTAGTTGGTGTAGTGAAGTGAATTGGTTTAAGAAACCTTTAACTGGGTACTTTGTTCTTTTTCCCATATCATTGATGGTATTAGTGTAGGCATTTATAAAGTTTAAATTGTGTGTTCAAGAGAAGAACCAATAGGAAATAATATATCTTAAAGGGTAACCAAGTTTTCTAAACCTATGTCCAAAATTTATATGCAGAGTTAAATATACATAATTGCATAACTTGTTGTTAACATGCTAGTGAAAAGAAAGGTTGGAAGAAGTATACATATATTTCATTATATAATGAGAATATTGAAAGAAAAAAGTGTAGATAATATTTTGAGGGACATAATTCTTTAGTTAGTCATCTTTCAGTAAATACAACCAAGAAAGTAATAAAGGAGATCATAAAAGGGTCATATAGAGAGCACCAAGATAATATCAAGCCTCATGAATGGTGAGGCAATTGACATTGTGTAATGGAGTAAATGAATGATAGCACAAGATATTATGATTTAAATGCATCATTAAACATTCCAAATGAATTGGGTATAAAATGCCCCACTTTTGTCTCTGGAATCTAAGAAAAAATCCAAGCTATATATCATCTTGGTATTGTTGTGGCACACCCCCATTTTTCATTTCCATTCTAAGATTCTTAGGCACCCGAGTTGACCCTAGTTTATTAAATATTTCTTTAGATATCTCATGGTATGGCATCCCTCATTATATTTTAGGAACTTCTATCTATCCCCAAATAGTGATGGTGAATTTATTATGGCATCTAATCATTTTTAAAGAGGGCTTGGTTTTGTTTAGAGTGATTCAAGCCATATGTAAACAGAGCTAGGAATGTGCAACCATCCCCAAAATAGAAGGATTCTTGAAATCTCTTAGAATTCTCTAGAGTTCCTAAATTATCTTGGAAGTTTCTAGGCATCCTCTAGTTTAAACACCTAGGAAAAATAAAAGAAAAAAGGAAGGAGTTGGGCCCAAAGGCTCCTCTAATTTACTGCAAATGTTTCTATCTGCAAGTGATAATGCAACCAGTTCTTGGACAATGTGTAAGGGGTTGTAAAAATTTAACCTTGAAAAAAGGATTAAAGGTGGGCCTGATATGAATCCGTATAAAGCTAGTTTTGTTTTAGGTATAGATAGGTTAATGCCAAAAGATGATACTCAACCTCAAAATAGTAAAGTAGATTTGGTATAGTCAAATGCTTACACATATGGGCTATTTATGAATCCTAAGACCTCAAATATAGTTCAAAGGTTTGAAAATTCCTCACTTATCAAAACTTGTGAGCAATGGTGTAGATAAGAACCACTTACAATACTAGAAGCTGATTTTAGTTAATGAATCTAGAATTCCCAATCCTAAAATTCAAGTAGAAAAATGTATTATAATGGAGGGAAAGAAAATTTCAATCAGCTTCAACGTCAAGCCAGGGACAAGAAATCTCGTTACCTTCCAATCATATCATTGTCTCCCTCCTTCCCTGATTGATCTTCTCATCAATAGCAAGCACCAACCAGGGATTGAAATGGTTTTTCGAGTAGGAAAGGAGGAATGAGAGGTAGGGGAAACCCTTACAGGTCCTTTGCATGTTCCATCTTTTCTTGCCACAATGTAAAAGAAAACCCTTATAGCTCCTACATGTGCTCTCAAAAACATACAATGAAATGCTCCTTCGTGCACTCTCAAACTGCATCAATGAAATGAATTTTTTTTTTCCATGTTGAAGTTAAGCCCGTGTTGGTCGAAATTTTGACCAACATGGGCTTAGATTTTTAAAAAGTGATTTTTCCCTTCTCCAATCTGACCAACGTAAAGATTTTTAATTGATGGTTGCAATTTTTGGTAAAAAAAAAGATCAAATGTAGTAGTGGTGGGAAATGAATAAGCATATTTTTAGGAATGTCTCTTCTCCTCCAAGCTTACTATTGGCATCTATTGAATCATCCATTGTTGAGGTTGTCTTAACACATGTTCAAAATAGAATAGAGCACATTGTAATCACTTTGTGGGACATTTAAATTGCTAAGAGTTGGTTGTCCCTTCCTTCTCCAATAAATTTTGTGGCCAATAATCTAAGAAAAATAGTAAACAACAGAACAAATGTTAAGTGGATTCCCCCTATTTCAAATTATGTTAAGCTAAAATGTGATCTCTACTCTCGTGAAAATCCAAGTGCCTCAGGAATTAGGGCTTGCTTGCAGGATTAGTTAGGTAACATGATTGCATACATGACATGATTGATTCCTCCTCACACAAATAATATCATGGAAGCTCAAGCTTTATTGCAGGGGTTAATATTAGCAACAAAGATGAAGATAGATAAATTGCATATTGAAGGTGATTCAATGGTAGTCACTAATTCATGTATTGAAAAGGCTTTGGGAAGTTGAAAAAATGGATAGGCTGATCTCCAGACAAAATGTACTAAAGACAAAATAAAGTTAAATTAATTTTTCCCAGATTCATGAAAATGTAGTGATTTTTTTCCAAATATTTTTGTTGTTTTTGACTACAAACTATGAAAATCATGAAGATTGGTCAAATGTACATTTTGTAGGAAGGATAGCCACATTACTTGAAAAAATGCTTACATTTTGTAGCGACAAGCTGATCTCCAGAAAAAATGCACTAAAGACAAAATAAAGTCAAACTTTTTTTTTTTCAGATTCATGAAAATGTATTTTTTTCCAAATCTTTTTGTTGTTTTTTCCACATCCATTGGAAAAATGCTTACATTTTTAGAATACTCACTCATACTCCTCAGGAAGGGAATTTCATTACAGATATTCTTGCTAACCTTGGCTATAATAAAATCATATTAGAATCCTCAAGGGTGAGTGCTAACTTGAAAAGGTTCCCACACACCTACTATGAGCTATAGACCTCAACAAAAGGAAGCTTAACATATGAGTTGGCATTTAGAGGATATTAATTCAGGAGTATATAAAATTCTTTCATTTATAGTGGAAGCATGAGTTCACTCTTAATATTTGATAGCCTATATGCTTCTTTCTATCAATGTGATTATTATTATTACAACCATATAAGCTCATTTTTTTAGAGGAGATATACTGCATTCTTTTTGGTTGATTTGACACATAATTGAGGTGAACGAACAGCAATATAAATTTGCAAATATTCCATTTGAATATATCTCATTGCTTGAGATGTTATTTAACAATGCATTTTAATGATGATTTTAGGTGTGATATACAGGAGGGCTCTAATCAAGTACAAAGAAATGGTTTGACACACTATATTATTATAATTTGTGCCCTTTGTCTTTGTCTCTTCTTATTGTTCATATATACTTCTTGTGCCATCTACATTCTCTTTCCAAGGATGATAACACACGGTCTGAAAGTATATTATGGTGATTGGATACACTCTACAAAATGATTTTGGCTCATCCCCTCTTTATACACCAATTGGTGACAATTTTGAAATCCCTGCATTCGGCTTCAAATTTTTGAAGCATCTATTTGGTGGTCTTGATAATGGTTGTTTCTGCTCTTTGCATGTGTTCATGGGATGTAGCTATCTTTTCTAAAAATTTCACCATTCACTAAATTTCAAAAGGGTGAAAACGCAATGAATATTTTTGAAATTTTCAACATTTGATCTTCATGATCTATACATTTTGTGATCTCAAATAACAAAATTCACTATGTTTTTGTGAATCTGAAAAAAAAATCATGTTTGACTTTTTTTTTTTTTTTTTTTTTGTCTTTAGTGCATTTTGTATGAAGATTAACTAGCATTGTACTCACATGACAATATATGTTGTGGGATCTTCAACAAATTTTTTCCCACCTAATCAGTTAATGGTACAGGTTGTGCTTGCTTGATAGTTCAGATAGTGGTTTCTTGGCATACCACTCCATAGTATAGGTTGGCTTCAATAAGTGTGGTTTGGTGTAGTGGTTTTGAACCACACGCGGCTCGACTTGGTTTTTTATTAAGTTCAAACATGTTATAATATATAAATATATTTATAATTAAGTTTCTACTATGTGGTTTTATAATATGGGGGTTTCAAATTTGTATACATATGATGTCCCATAATGAGAGAATATCAATATGATGGTTATATAGTGCACCCTATAGATTAGGGTATCTATACTTGGTGTGAAATGAGATCTTGAGTCACATTTATATGTAGTTCATTTTATAAGGGATATGTATGGATCTCAATGAATTATATTGGGTTTTGTTTGATGAAGTCCTACACATTTGTGGCTCATTTTATAGTGTATCTTTCAAACTTATCTACTAAATTGTTGTACATTTTGTATATGGTAACAATTAGAGGTTTTCTTTTTGGCTCTTTCCTCCATGAGCCTTTTAACTAGTTTATATATTTATTAATAAAATATTAGTGGCTTACCACTTTCGCCTCCAATAAAATATTTCCAAAATAATCATACTATCTTCATAAATGAAGACCACCAAATAGAAATTAAAAGCTCCTCAGTCTAGGAATTATTCCATTTACATAAGGGTCAAAATAAGAAGTGCTTAAAGAGAAATGTCAACACCAACAAAAAATTCATCTAAGCAACATATTGCCAAGAAAATAATGTGTGAAGTACCAAAAATCTAGCTACGGAGGGATAAAATGTATTGCTAAAATTGATAATGAGTTAAGATCTCCTTTAAAATAAACTTATTACATTGAAGCACATATTATCAACTCATCAACAACCCATATGAACTCTGACTTAATCTAATGAGTGCTAACAAGCTATAACTTGAATTACAACTCAAAAATATCTCCTAAACTCTTTGGCTATATATTTAAATTACATTGCATAGTGATGGCATCATGTTGCATGAACACTCAACAACTTGTGATCTATAGTTGGACTACAATCTAACTCAATAAATTAAAGGGATAGATTATATAAGAGCATTATTTGTTTGATAGTACAAAGACTATATAAAAGTTGAGTAGTTTCGAGTTGTGACAAAGAATACCCCCAATATGAATACCTAGAGAGTCCTAACCATTTAATTAGGATCTCAATCAATTAATTATTACTTTAAACATTAACTTAGTAATTATACCATTTATGGCACACTAAAACAACATCCATAAATTCACAACGCGAGCTATTCTCCCAACAAAGTGCACTTGAAAGTCAAAATATTTCAAAAAGAAATTTCTTTGAATTTGTGAAAATGCACTAATTTTTTTAAAGATTTGGTGCTATTTTATGCTTTTAACCATTGAAATCAATAGGAATACATACTCATTTTTTTTTGAAAAATTGTTGTGCTTTCATAATTTTTAGAATTAGTCAAAGGTACAATTTATCGAGAGAATAGCCACATTACTAAGTTGGCTTCATTTTACTCTACCTTTTATTATTAAGGTTGGTGTTTCGTGTATAAAAAACTTTATAAATGTAATCCATAAAATATTACTCTTATAAGGAACTTTATCATAAAATAACTATCATCACTAATTTTCTCATAGTTATAAATAAAACATACTATTAAGCTAAACAATCTACAATATTAAACAATAACTCATATTCCTTAAAGATGGTGTCGAGCCTAAAATCTTAAACAAGTGAGGATAGATTCCCTTGACAATAACTCAAATTCCTTAAAGACTAAGTCTATAGCTTTGGGGTTTGATGAAAACCAATTTAAACGGTTAGAAGATTGGAATAGGCACCACATAATCTTCTTATTAAAGATTGGCCAAAAAAACTTGAAGTCTTATAAACAACTAAATACTTAAGACAAGAAGAGCTATAGGTAGCTTGAGTCCCTACCTTAGGTAAGAAAGTAGGAGAAAGTGTTTGTTTAACTAGAAATTATATAATTAATACATAGAATTGAACCTATAATAGAAATCAATTCAAGAAAACCAAAAACATGAGAATAGGATAGCATTGTTGTCACTGCTAATTCGGAACACAATCAATTACCACTATTATATTTGGAGTATATATTGAAAAAGTATCTTGTTGAACACAATTTCTATATACGAGATTGAATTTTCTATAATAGAATTTAATTATGCTCGTGTTAAGAAGACTAAGAGGAAGATACAAATGTAACAATTTTTTAAATCCCATTGTCCAATAATTCATGATGATGATATTAAATATATTCACTAATGCATTTATACATTCTATATATTTTTCTAACTAATTATTGTTGAATTTTAGTAAAATATATTTTTTTGAAATGAAAAATTCTCAAATTAGAGGTGTGTTCATTACCTGAAAATGGTAGCTAGAAATTGACTTGCTTACGAGCAAATTAGCCAAATAATATTTGGAAGATAAAAATAATAAATATAAATATGATACAATTACTTAAATCTAAATTCATCTATTACATTGTTCAAATATAAATTTGTGAATGTAGGGTGACTTGTTCACTAACTCAAATTACTGGAAAAGACAGGGGTTCAACTCTCATCCATTCCTTGTCCAACATATAGTCCTAGTAGTAAATGACCAAGAGTAGATTGGCGTTAATGTTAAAAATTATAGAAATGAAAGGTCTAAATAGAAAAATTGCTTGATAAATAATTTAGTAAATAAATTGAATTGGAATTTTTGACTACTGTCAACATTATCTGACTAATTGTGTTTGCATAGTGAGAAACAAAAGAATAATAGATATTATATTGTAGGACAAGGAGGAGAAGGAGGAGGAACTTGTTAGTTTGTTAGCTTTGGACTATTTTTTGTCCATATGCTATTTTAGTAAATAATAGTTTTCCTAACTAATTAGTTAGTGTATGGATAATTATTTACTAAATAATTAACTCCTTTTAGAAGCAACTAGAACCAAAATTTGTTAGGGTTGTTAAGTTGTTTTAATCTCAACCTTTGAATGAGAATCAATCTTAGTAGTTGGTTTTCCAATAGGATTAGTATAAAAGGGGTCATGGGGGCATTTGGAGAATATAAGTTAGAGAAGCATTTGTTGTGTTAGAAAATGAATTTGCAGTGATAGCAAATAGTCTTGCAGTTTTAGCAAGGGCATAATGATACTATTGGGGAAAGAAGTGGGGAATATTGGCGATGGAAATTGGGAGGAGTTATACCAGTAAGAGGTAAGGAATTTTGTATCTCTTGATTTTTTGAAGTTAATATAATTCCTCATCTATAGAACTAGTTTTTCCTTAGGAGTTTTCCCAAAGATGATTTTTCCAAAAATATTGGGTTCATTGTGTTGCTTGTTTATTTCCATATTTTATTGGTGAAGTTGCAGTTGCATTATTTTTTTATATTAGATGTGAATTAATTTTTGATGGTTAAATAAGTGTTTAAGATAAGAGATTAATAATCAATGACTGCAATAGGAATTTTCACATGGTATCAGAGTTGTGTTGAAGGTAGAAATTTTTTTACCTAGAAAAGAAATTGTGGGTTTATTAAAACCTAGTTTGATCTCTTTAGACTTATTATTGCTTTAATTCCTTGAGATAGCTTTAGTTGGTTTGAGAGATCATGATAGATTGGATGGTGCCTTGAATTTTGGTCTCTAGAAGGCCAAACTTTTTTTATTATTGGAATAGAATAGTATCAAGGATTGTGTTACCAATTGTGTTGTAGTTGTACCTACAAATGCAACACAACTTGCAGCATACAAGAAGGATGATGTCAAGGCAGCAATGATAATCCTTAATGGTGTCAAGGATCATATTTTTCCACATATATTAGAGCTAGATATAGTGAAGAACATGTGGGATGTCATTTGGAATCTATACTAGAATGCTACCTTCAACAAGAAGATGATTCTCAAAGAGAAGTTGAAGAAAACTTAGATGAACTAGGAAGAAGACATCACAAGTTATCTCACAAGGCTTAGACTTGTCAAGGAAAAGTTAGCAATTTTTAGAGATAGCCCTAGTGGTTATGAGCCAATGAGAACAGCCCTAAATGGGTTTACTAAGTAGTGGAGTATCTTTGTTCAAGTTGTTAGCAAATAAGACACCTTACTGAGTATCTCTTCTTTAGGATAAGGGGTATAATGTACTCTTTAGAGGGACACGTATATTGATCAAGCATAAGGATTGGAAATCACCCATAACTATTGGAGTTAGGAGTGGTTTCCTTTATAGGCTATAGTTTGATACTCCTATGACACTTGTGAGTAATAGTAATCCTAGATATCTTGGAGAGCTATGACATAGGAAGATGGGCCATATTCATCATGGAGCACATAAATTACTTCGTGAGTTAGTGATAGGTGTTCCAAAGGTGAGCACAGAGCATGATGATGTATACAAAGGATGTGTTGGGGAAGTCTACGAAAGTATCTTTTCCAAGGAGTGATGCAAGATTTGAGGGTGTTCTTGATCTATTACATTTCAATATATGCGGACCAATGCTAAAAAAATCTCTCAAAGGATATGAGTACTATGTTACTTTTATTGATGATTTCTCTAGGAAGACCTAGATATACTTATTGAAGACCAAGGATGAAGTTTTCAATCAATTTTAAGATTTCAAGGATCTTGTGGAGAACTCAACATGAAGGAAGATAAAGGCTCTTTGGTTAGAAAATGAAGGTGATTACAAAGGAAATGACTTTCAAGAATTTTGTACCGAAGAAGGGTTCAAGAGAGAGTGGATTGTTTCTTACAATCCATAGCAGAATGGAGTAGCTGAGAGGAAGAACCATTTTATATCAGAGGAAAAAAGGAATATGCTACATGACCAGGATATGCCTTGTTACTTATGGTCAAAGGCATGTAGTACAATAATTTACATTCAAAACAAGGTTCCACACAAGGTGCTAGGGAATATGACACTAGAGGAAGCTTTCACATGGAAAAAGCTAGATGATGGTAACTTTAGGATATTTGGGAGTTTGGCATATTGTCATATTCCAAATGAGAAATGTACAAAGTTAGGTCAGACTATAGAGAGGGGGTACTTTGTTAGGTACAGTGAAACCTCAAAGGCATATAGGATTTTTATCCCACGAACAAAAGGATTATTCTCAGACATGATGTCAAGTTCATGGAGGACAAGGTAGTATGAAGGTCTAGAGATTTTCTAGCAAATGATTAGAGTGAGTAGCTAATAGAAGCTCCAAGACCTAGTCAAGGGCAACAAAGCTCAAGTACAGTTTCCAGTATGAGTGTAGGCTTGGGTGGTGAAGATTCAAAGAATATGGAGCAATTGGTTCAAAAAAATGCATCGAGAAGACATAGAGGTTGAATTTTCATCCTCTATAGTTTATAGTGGAAATTGTGAGGTTCAAGAGACACAAAGAGGTGCTTAGGAGGTTGTGGGAGCTCCTAGGAAGAATACTAGACAACAGAGACAACTAGCTAAGTTTAATGACTATGTGGCACTAGCTAGTCAATTGGTAGATAGTGAACCTTCCAACTATCATGAGGCTACAAAGCATCAGGTATGGCGAGATGCTATGGTTGAGGAATTTTCCTCAATAATGTAGAATGATGTGTGGGAGGTAGTGCTTAGACCAATAGATAGAGTAGTAGTTGGTTCACACTAGATCTATAAAATAAAGCATGGTACAGATGGTAGCATTGAAAAATAAAAGGCAAGGTTTGTGGCAAAGGGGTTCTATCAGAAGGAGGGAATAAACTATGAGGAGACATTTTCTCTAGTGGTAATGTATACTTATATACAAGATATGATCTCATTTGTATTATATTTGTAGCATAGATGGGATATAAAATCCATCCAATGGATGTAAAGACAACATTCCTTAATGGTAAGTTCAAGGAGGAGGTATACATAGAGAAACCAAAAGGATTTATAGCACACAACAGAGAGATCCACATATGCAGATTGAAAAGAGACTTGTATGGACTCAAGAAGATTCCCAAAGTATGGTCTGAGTGCATTGATACATACTTGTAGGAAATGGGCTTTTCAAAGAGTGAAGCAGATGCTAACCTATAATACTTGGTAGTTGGGGGTGAGGTTCTCATTCTTGTAATGTGAATATCAGGATTTAACTGTGTGATTTTGAGTCAAACTCAATGACCCATGTTTCATGAGTAGTGATTCAACCTAAATCCATCTCTCATGAGAATAAATGGAACACTTAGCACTCATTGGATCTAGGTGATGCTCACAAGGCTGAAGCACCGGGACTTCTCGGGAGGTCACCCATCCTAGTACTACTCCAGCCTGAGCACGCTTAACTACAGAGTTTCCTCCACAGTTAAACCCCAAGCTTGCAACCCCATTTCCAAAACCTTCACCAAGTGTTGTGCCTTATGAATCATTCATTAGAAAACCCCTTAAGCTCATCAATTGAGAAGTAGGAGATGATTTCCACAGCTAGTCAGATTGTGATGTGAATATCAAGATTTAACTATGTGATTTTGAGTCAAACTGTGAGATTTTGAGGTTCTCATTCTTGTTCTTTATGTGGATGACTTTTTTCTTACAATTTCACTAGGGCTCACAGAGGATTGTAAGAGGGACCTTGTAGAAGAGTCAAATATGAAGGATTTGTGACTTATGAACTACTTTCTAGGCATGGAGGTGTGGAAAATAGATGGAGAGATTTTCCTTGGTCAAAAGAAATGTTGCATTGAAATCTTGAAGAGATTCAAGATGGAGGATTGCAAAGCCATGTCTACACCCATGATCATGGATTGGAGGAAGATAGATACATGCAGTGTAAAGGATGTAGATCCCACCTTATACAGGCAATTGATTGGTTCACTTATGTATTTAGTCAACACCAGGAAAGATATAGAATTTGTAGTTAACTCTCTTAGTCAGTTCATGGTTGAACCAAAGAGAATGCATTGGAAAATAGCTAAGCATATGGTGCATCACTTGTGTGGTACAATTAAGTGTGGGATCATACATGTTTGAGGTGAAGGTATCAGATTGATAGGCTATACTAGCATAGATTGGGTAGGTAGTACAATGGAAAAAAGGAGCACTTTAGGGTGTTGTTTCAGTTTGGGACTAGGAATTGTATCTTGATTCAATAGGAAGTAGAATTTTGTGGCTCTAAGTTCAAAAAAATAAAAATTCATAGAAGATAGCATGGAAACATGTGAAGCTATATGGATTTGGAAGTTGTTAGTAACCTTATTTGGTTAGAAAGTTGAGACTGCTATGATAGATTGTGACAATCATAGTTGCATTAAGTTGTCCTAGAATCTAGTGTTTCATGATAGGTCTAAATATATAGACATCATATATCACTTCATCAGGGATTGTGTACAATGGGGGTTTGTTAAAATACAATACATACCTATAGATGAGTAGGTAGTAGACATTTTGGTTAAGGCAATGGGGAAAGAAAAATTTATCTTCTTCAATAATAAGTTGGGTATCATGCAAAACAACTTCCTCGTAGAGAGGGAGTGTTTTTCCACATGCTATTATTTAGTAAATAATATTTTTCCTAACTAATTAGTCAAAGTAGGGATGATTATTTATTAAATAATTGACTCAATTTAGAAGCAACTAGGAACCAACTTGGTTAGGGCTGTTAAGTTATTTTAATCTCGACTATCAATTGAGAATCAATCTCGACCATTAGTTTTCCAATAGGAGTAGTATAAAAGGGGGTCAGGGGGAATTTGGAGAATATAAGTTGAAGAAGCATTTGTATTGTTAGAATTTGCAGTAATAGAAAATAGTCTTGAAATGTTGGAAAGGGTGCAGTGATAGCATTGGGGATAGTAGTGGGGAATATTAGCAAGAGAAATTGGGAGGTTTTTGGAGTTCTGCCAGTATGAGAAAAGGAATTTTGCATCTCTTGATTTCTTGAAGTAAATAAAATTTCTCATCTATAGAAATCGTTTCCCCTTGGGGATTTTTCCAAGGATGATTTTTCCAAAAATATTGTGTTCATTGTGTTGCTTATTTCTTTCTGTATTTTATTGGTGAAGTTACAATTGTGTTATATTTTGATATTAGCTGTGAATTAATTTTTGACAATTAAATAATAGTTTAAGATAGGAGATTAATAATTAGTGATTACAATAGGTATTTTTTTCAAGACTTGAGTTTTATTTTTCTTGCAAAAAATCAACAAGTTACGAATCAATATCAATTTGGACCATCCTGTCACTTCATAGTTTGGTTGACTAAGCCTTAAAGTAAACACTATTTTACCCTTGTAAATAAATAAATGAATTCAAAAAATAGTCACCAACAAAAATGAATTGAACTCAAAATAACACATTGAATTGAAAGAACTAGGAATTAACAATATAATTACCTATGTAATGTCTTCAAATTAGATTTTTAGGAAATATATGATATTTGTTTTGTAATTTTTGAAAACCAAAAAAATAAGACAAAAATAGAATCAAGTAGCAAAAAATTTCTCATCAAACTCTTAGTGGTTGTTATATATGTAAACCTTATTTATTATTGTCAGATTTAAATTGTGCCTATCATATTACATTATAAACAAAATTTGTTAGTAAATTGTAGCTTGCCAAAATGAACCCACAATAGGATACAAATTTATGCAACCAATTTTTGGTTTGAGCTTTAGAAATAAGTTAGAGTGTTGATATGATGAATTGGAGTTAAAATCTCAAAATTATAGGAATAAATATTTACCCACAATATAAGAATTTGCAGGTTTGAATTTGTGAGATCGTTCCATGTCTCAAAAATGATCACAATTTTTTTGGTACGACCAAACAAACCTTAAAATGTAATTGTGTAGTTGTTGAAGGGCTGCAACTTGATTTGAAATATGTAGTAAATGATCCTCGAAGTATAATAAGGTAGCTCCAAGAATGGAAAATAAGTGGTTGGAAACAACTTTCCAAATAGCAATTAATAGTGTCAAACCCTCCTCAATGATGGCATCCAAGGCTTTGGTTTAGAAAATACCCATTACTTCATCAAAGCCAAATACTTCTTCAAAGATTTTCTTATGCCATTCTAAACACAAAGTATTAAAATTTGCCTCCCAAAAATAAAAATTTACATATATACAAGGTAAAATTTGATAGCTAGGGTGACCATGAGTAAATTTGATAGCTAGGGTAACCATGAGTTTAGTGTTGCTCTAGTTGTGCAACTACTACTTCATTTCTCTCCTCTTTTAAAAAAAAATATGACTCCCAATTGGGTTTCTAAGGTTGGGATAGGAGTTTTCTATGACTAACTATAATTTTACCATCATAAACCCCCTAACTTAACACTCTATCTAAATAGATATTATGAGAATGCATAGTAATTCTCATTTGTGATATTTTTAGATTAAGGCAAAAACAGGTTTTGAGGGGACCAAGAAACCCCTTACAGCAAGCAGAAAGATATACAATAAAGAACCCCAGGTTTTATAAGGACATGAAACCTAAGTTCACAAAGACAACCATAAACCAAGTTTTACAGGGACCTAGAACCAGTAAAATAAACTAAACAAAGTTCAAAACCAAATTTTACAAGGACCTCAAACCGAAAGTAAATAGAAAAACAAAGTTGGAAATGAAACAAAAAATAACAAAACTAGGACCAATTTCCCTACCAGAGACTAGAACCAACAACTAAATTAGTTCTTTAATAAACTTAGCTAAATCATTTCTAGCCTCCATAGTACCTTGCAATATATCTTCAACAATAGATCTAGGAGCCTCAACAATAGCTTTCTTTGTGCTTTGTCTCATTCTTTTGCTAGGGCCACCCAAAATCTTGACAACAATTGACAACAATAGCAACAAGGGACATTATCTCCTCATTGCTCATTTTACCTATACTTGCAATAGCCACACATAAAATAGAAGTCACCATGCCCATTATTTTCCTATTGTCTTTAACCAGTTGTTGAAGTTCCATTTCATAGGCCTTCAGCTTCTCAAGAATGTTCCCAACTTGATTCTCCAACTGCACTCTCTTTATTTTTTCTACATCCTGGGTTTCCTTAAGATGTAATTGATTTTCATTATTTAAACCCTCTTGTTCCATCACCTTCTTCTAGTTCTCCTTATTCAAACTCTAATCTTCAATGACAAGGGATTTTACCTCTTCATTCTTCTCTTTGTTAGAGTCCATCAGGATCTTGAGATCAATTATTTCCTTTTTAGTGGGTGTAGACCTTTCACTTTGGTTCAAAATATTCTCATTCTACCCTGAAGGTTGTGAAATTGATTTTGATTGCAAATTCCCTTCTTTGCTACATTTCCCATCATTTTTAACCACAGAGATACATTGACTACCAGATACCTGTCTAGGTTAGAACTAAGATCCCTAATATCCATATCATCCTCTTCATCTGCGCTTATCTCAAACTCCATAGCTTCCTCATTAGCTTTCTTATTTTTCTCTACCTTAATCTCCTTATTTTTTCCCTTACTATCACTATAACCCTCCTCAATTTTCATTTTCTTAACTCTCATCTTTTGATGAGTCTCTTTACCAACTGATTTTCTCTTCTTCTCCACAATAGGTGAAAGCTTCACTATATTTTTTCTACAGTAATTTTCAATTAACAACATAAGACCTTCATGAGCATGGGCCTAGTTTCCTTCTTTCTTTGGGCTTGGAGACTATTTGGCAGAGGAAATTTCAAGTAGAAAGGGGAGGACAACCTATACTTATACTAGAAATGGTTCAAAAACACAAAATAGAATTTATATACCCTTTTTGATATACTGTCGAAAATAAAATACTCACAGACACAAGATCAAATATCTTGCTTGATTACCTTAATTTGGTTTAGGTCATAGAAGTCCCCATTCTTCACAAGTCCTTTTCCCTCCTCTTCTTTTTTGGAAAATTTCTTGAAAGCAACATTTGATATATTGGTTTCCTTTCTGAATTTTAAGCCCTCCATAAGAAGACTAGTTATCTCTACTATAAACTCCTCCATCAAATCTATTGTTACTCCATGAAGAGTAACCCTTTTCTCAGACCATTTCTTGAAGAAGTAATCAGTAATATGGGGTTTGTAGCCATGCAACTTCTCAATGTACAATGTCACTTTTCCCTTATGGAGAATCTCCCACACTACACTTTTTGCTTTCCATTCTTTGCAGCTAGACGAATCATGTTTCCTCAGCTTCTCACCCATAGTGCAACTAGATCTATAAATTCTATGAAAAATTGTAACTTTTACAAGAGACGCGGTATGTTTAACCTCAAATAATCTTTTCACCTAGAAAATGTACCAAGTCCTTTTGATCATTACACAAAAGTACCTCCATAAAATACAATAATAGACCATAATAAAACCAGCACTTGTCATAATAAACTGCAAGATCTCACATAATCTTTCCTTCAATTGCATTAGTCATGTCATAATTAATGATCGACATATGCTTGCTTTCCTTGTTGAGGTTATCAATCCATGTCAGCTTTTCATCCCTGTAGATAGCTTTATTAGCTATCTAGTCAACCACTTTATTGCCTTCTCAAAAATTATGAATTATGATGACTTTATCAAACTTTTTATAAAAAAATAAATTTCCATAAAACTTCCATCAATATTCCACGTAATTGTATTATTATTATTCAACATATTAACTATGTTAAAATAATTCCCTTCTAGCCATAAGTTCCTATAACTAGTTTCCACTGCCATTCTAAAAGTATAAAGAGAAAATTACCTCATCTTTATGACCACTTGAGTGACCAATAGGGATAGCCACAACATCCACTACTCTTCTATTATGGTCTCTCAGGACTCCACCACACCCACTCTTCCAAGGTTCCCTTTATCAAAACCATCAAAATTAGCTTTCACCAACTTAGAGGAGGGAATCTCCATATAAAACCTTGTCTATGTTCATTATGATCTATACTAGTTCTTGTCATTTTCATTGGATTTCTTATATGCACATCATCACTATTTTTATTCTGAGATATAGAATTCTCTTTGATGGCCCTGATAATATTTTGATCCAACACCCATTCAAGAGTTTCTTTATTTCTAAATATTATGTTGTTCCTTTCTTTCCAAAGACCCCCACAAAGATGGGGGAGAGCTATATTCCAAAAAAAACCAATTTTAGATCCTCAAAAAAGACATTTCCAATTCTAAAAAAACTCAGCAATATTACTAGGTTGAGCCCACCAAATATTCCAATATTGAAGGAGGGAACCCCAAACCTTCTAGTTGTATCTACAATTCATGAAAAGGTGATTCATGTCTTCAATTTCCATCTTACATAGGGAACATCTATTCACTAAATAAATACCTCCTTTTTGAAGATTATCCAATGTTAAATTTTTGTTTTGAAGCATATTCTAGAAGAAGATGTTAATTTTTAGGATTAGACCCTTTATCCAAGCTCTAGCCGATAGAGGGGGGCTGACCTTCTCCTCAAATCTAAACATAGATGAAACCTTGAAAGAACCACAAGGTTAAATCCCCCACACCATATTGTCCTCCTTGTTAGGATAGAGGCTACATGAATTAAGGGAAATTTGAATACTAGTAAAACTTTAGCGAATCTGAAAAATGTTAACCCATCCATTGATAGTCCAGTAGTTCCCCACAAACTCTCCAAAAACTTGTTTGCATCTTTCTATAGGAGTGATGTCATCAAAATCATCCAACAAAGGATGATCCAAAAGCCACTCATCTTTCCAAAATCTAACCTTTCTACCATCCCCAACTTTCCACTTATAGCCTTTATTTAGAATATGTTTAGACCCTTAAACAACTCCCCAAATAGAAAAGGAACTAGAGATAATAGGGTAGGAAAAAAGTTAGAAATAGAAGGAGAATTATAAAGATACTTATGTCTCTAGATATAGCTCCATTCTTTATCATCATGGTACACTCTCCATCCTTGTTTAGCTAGCAGAGCTGAATTCATACTTCTAATAGATATGATACCCAAACTTCCTTCCATCTTATGTTTGCAAACCTTTTCCCATGTTATCAGATTCATTCTCTTTTTTCCTTTAGTTCCAAACCACAAAAAATGCCTTTGAATTTTATCAATTGCATCTACAAATTTTGTTGGAATTTTGAATAGGTTAATTGCATAAGTAGGGAGACTTTGGAGACTAGCCTTAAGTAAAGTGACTTTACCATCTTGACTTGACATATTACCTTTCCAACTAGCTAATTTATTATTGAATTTCTTCATTGGATCCTCCTAGAAGGATTTAGAAGGACTAAGCCCCAAAGGGAGACCAAGATAAGTACTCAGAAAGGAACCTATAGAACACCCTAGAATGTTAGCAATTTTCCTTTGGCTAAGAATAGGAGTATTTAATAAAACAATAGAGAGATCTTATCCCAATTAATCAATTTCCTAATGGTAGTAGAATAAAGATTCAAGGCCTCTTTAAGACTTCTTGCCTCCCTAACATCAATTTTTTCCAAAAAAATGGTATCATCTATAAATTGTTCATGAGAATTGATAAGAGGATGTGAAGACGGTCTCACACCTTGAATTTACCCTATCACAACCAACCTACCAATATACCTACCAAGACTATCAACCACAATTATGAAATGTCTTAGACCCCTAGAAGTTATAAAAAAATCAAGGGAACACTCATTTACTAAGACTCTTAGAGAAGAGGTAGAATATCAGAGCTCGAGTTTCAACATTGGGAGCTCTGGGTATATTGGAACACCACTAGTTGTTAACTAGTTGAACAAAATGAAAACTTTGAACTATCATGTGTATCTCTTTCAAACTGAAACTTGAAACTAGTTGAATTGAAATAGAACTTAAACTATTGCTTGCATATTTTTCATACTTCAACACTTAGGTTTCAAACCTAAAATTATACTGAAACTTAGACATGGGCAAAAATGAAAATTGAAACTTATTCTATTTTCAAAACATGTATCTTTCATCTATGCTTTAAGGTAGCATGCCTTTGATCTTCTTTGCGAGCATTATGTTGAACCTTTTTTAGGAGTGTTTAGGGAATCTATTTCAATATTTGTTAAAAGAATGAATGTTGGATCAGTGTGGTTTTCAGTTTACTATTAAACCAAAATCATATTGCTCTAAGTGAGTTGTAGTGTCCTCAGTGGAATCATATCCTCCTATAGGGGGAAAGGGTTCAATGCGACCCGCACAGTGAGTACCTTAGTTTTGTCATTCTTGTAGGCTTCCAGGAGTAAGCCTAATTCTAGGGGGGGTGGATGTAGTCTCTGCCCTAGTTTACATTTTGCCATTGTTTCTGAGCTTTTTCTTAGGGAATTTTCTATTAATTAAGTCTAATTAAAAAATTTAATTAATGATTTAATTATATGGAAAATCATTATGATATTTTAATATTTAATTTTATTTAATTAATTAAATAAAAAGAATTAATTTGGAGATTAAAGTTATAAGTTTAGATTTGGAATGTGATAATATTTATTTAATTTAATACTAATATATTTTGAGTACATTTTTAAATAAATGCTAAATAATAATATTATTTAAGTTAATAAATATTTTATCAATAAAATTTCAAAAAGAAATTTAAAATTGGAAAAGAAATTAATTAATTAATAATTTCATGATAAGTGTGTGAGATTTAAAATTAATAAATTAAATTGAAAAGAGAAAAGTGATTATTAAATAAATTAAGATGCATTATTTTAATATTTATTCACATAGGAGTATATTCAAACTCTCAGGAGTTGTCATGTTGACACACAGGAGTTTGCACTCTAATTATGCACATGTCTATACTTAGGAGTTAGCATATTATTTGAGCACATGGTGTCTACAACATCCTAGACATCTCATCATGTTTATCTTCTTATTGTGGAAGTTATGTACTTAGTTGTCATGTGTATCTCCTAGTTCTTTCTAGACACATTCTAGATGCATCTTAGAGGTCTTTATATACAGGCTCTCCTAGTGTGTATGGGATCCTCATATGCTTCTACAAGCACTCCTAGTCACTCGAGGGGTTCAATTCTTGGAGGAATTGCAAATGTTGGAGAAGGAAGGAATTTTTGGATAAGAGTAGGATCTGTGAGGAGGAGCTTCTCTACGATTTTTTGAGGCACAACAAATTAGCATCAGTGTCCAGGTAGGCACTCGTGATTATTTCGCATACTCTATTACACTCTCTCTATCTTCATGTCTTCATTGTGTCTACTAAATGACTATTGGATAACTCTTGCGACGAATGTTTATATTGTGGAAATTTGGGTATACATGTTGATTCTTTCTTTGTGTGAAGAAATCAAAGAGAAAACCCAATTAGAAGACCCCAGTTTCATTAATGCAAGAAATTTAGGTTTTGAATCAGGTTGGGTTCAAATTGAAATAGAATTGAGAACCTAATTGGATGAGGGTTCGAATTTGGAATGGAATGATTTTTTTATTATGAAAATTTTAAGTTGTAGATTTGAATGGTTGGTCGTAATTTTCTACCAGTTCATATTTACAAATGATAGCTAAAAAATATATGAAGTGGGTTTGTTTTATTAATTAAACAAAACAATGATCAAAATTATAGTTTGTCGCAGTGGTGTAATTTATGTTTATAAAGAAGGAAGAAATTTGTTATATAAAATTTGATAAAGACAAGTTTTATATTGTATGCAAATCAAATAAATAAATAAATGAAACTATACAACTCACCCTACCCCGCTTACCACTTCCTATTCATTTGTAGTGTGAGGGGTACACTACTCTGTGTTAGCTATGGGCAGCCCTGCCGCACGGCTCTGAACTTAACGTGAAGACTTCAATGATTTATAATCGCTTAGATTTTGGTTTAAATAAAATAGAACTTTAATGTTATAAAATTTAACTATCAATTTCTTTGCAATTTAAGTTTTATGTAGATTATTAAGTTAACAGTTCTGGTGGCCTGCATTTTGAAATGCATGGCCTCAATTTAATTATAGCATGGCCTTTTTCAATGTACCTCAATTGTGTGAAAACAAGATAGCACTAACCTATTAGGGAAGTTATGAAGACATCCCTCCCAAAGAACTGCCTCCTATCTACTGCGATGTTCTTGACAATCTAGACTGGCTCAACTGTTGACTCTGATATGGACTTAGTCCTTACAAAGCTACCCCTTTCGAATCATAAACTCCAAGCATCTATGGGATAACACTCCCAATTCCTTCGTACTGAGAGCCATAGGGCCCCAGACTCAAATGCATTCCATAGGACCCAACTAGGCCCAACTTTAGTATGAATAAAATACAAGAATCATATGCCAAAAAGTATTCATCTAAACAAATTGGATGTGCATCAAAGCTACGAGACGAAGTGACAGTGGTTATGGGAGTTTAAAAGATGCCCCAATTAATAAATTTAATGTGAATTGCACACAACATCCATAAGCTCCGAAGGCAAAAAGGCTTGTGAAGCAACGAAGAGTTTAAGGAAGATGTTGGAGAAGGATTCATAAAGATCAGATGCAACGCATCCATGCTCATGTTGGCAAAGCTCTAGTTTTGACTAGCTAAAATAGCATTAAAGGCATCACTAAACCCTAGGGTTGCAATTGGATTAAGAGGCAATAAATTGTAGGTTTACTTGAGACTTGAACCTCTACCATACGCAAGTGCGAGGTTGTTTGGATCCAGAGCACTTGTCATGGTTGGTAGTGTCGTGGGTTTACCACCCCCTATTCCCCACCCTCCTCTTAACGTTTGCAGGTTGCTACTATGTCGTACCTGTGATGCGCAGTGATTGCCACATAACCCCTTTACTCATGAGCATGGCTTAATACATCTTGTGAATGATTTTTAAATTGCTTAGTTGTAATTGTTTTAAAATATTTTATTATGGTCATTTGGTAAGTTTTAATATTGCTATAAAGTTTTAGGTTTTAGTTGATTATAGATATATAGACTCTAATTGATCTCGAGAGTTCAGAGTAGTATGATGGAAGCCGAAATTGATTTTTGGGCATTATATGTCTATGAACACTATTCTTCAAACTTACTTCCACATTCCTTTTTTTAGAACACCTGCAACCACACTAATTAGCTTTAGTTAGTCATAATCAAGAATGATTATTCACAGTGGCTACAAAATGACAATACAAGTTAATTATCCTACTATCTATCTTATTCAAACTTATTATTTGAAAGCATGTTTTATTGATATACGGGAATAATTAATGGAGAGCAACACAATTTATGTGTCAAATCATAATACTTATAATTAACCTTATGAATCTATTTTAACCAGAAGTGGCGACATTTTTCCATTGCATATGTTCTAGATAAGATTGTCAAACTCGCCTTCCTAGCATGACTATTATGTTGATGTAACTACCATGTACAGATTTTCCTCCATTCTTGATTCTTTTGATAGCTCACCCTACTGATACAAAGGTAGATGAAGAATGTAAAGACTGTTTAGATTTATGATCAAACAAGTTAATGAGAGCCTTATATTCTTTTAGTACTTGTATTCAAATAGATAAATTTTGTAGTTTGATACTTGATAAGGGTAATGCTTGTCTTTATATAATAACTTTTAGGCTGGTTAAAATTGGGACATATGCTTTTCAATCATTGATTTTTAGTCAAAGATTTGTACTTCTATATCCAATAGAAATAGTGATGTTCCAAGTGATAGATTATTCAAGTTTTAAGTTTACTTGAAGTTTATATATAGAATTTAAATTTCTAAAAGTTGGTTCTAATCAAAGGGTTACATTTTAATTAGGCAAAGAAGATGTTTTCACAGATTAAATTGTTGACAATTGTTAGAATAGATTTTAGAATTAGTTTACCTATTATTGTAAATGAACTTTTGAATTCATAATTATTTAATAAGTTTCCTTAATAAGACTTCTATAATTCTTTTTTATTATTTCAATAATAATTGTTAATGAAGTTTTGTTATTGGTGTAGGTAGTAATACATCTAATATAGTCAATTTTTAATTGATAAAATTAAAAAGTAATTTTATTAATTATTTGTGACTAATCATTGTTGAGGTAGTAAGATAAGTATTTGGATTTTGATAAACATTGATTAATTTAATTAAAATTAGTTCAATTAAATCAATGATGCATATAGTTAAATGAAAATTGTAGAATTGTTCTAATATTGTTTGGGATTGGAATTATCTAATGATTCGAATAGATAATACTTTCCTCTTGATTATTTTTTAGAATTGATTTAAATTAATATGGGTATTTGGGTTTCTATTCAAATCGGATGATTAAAGTAGTTGATTTTTAATTTATAAAATTATTGTTAATTATTGATTGATTGATAATCATTCAATTAATAATATAGTGATGTAATTATTGATTGATTTAATTAATTGAAAAATTAATTAAATTTAACTAATAATTAAGTGATACAATGGAGTTTAAGTTGATATCATTATATCGGTTATAAGGAAATTGTAAGTTATTTACATCAAAATTGTTAAGTGTTGTTCTAATGACATGAATAATGGAAGACGCTTCTTAGAATTAAGGAAGCTTTATTTAATTGATTCTAGTGAAATCATGCGAATGTTTTGATTAAATTGGAACTCGTTCAATGATGTAGATAAGTAAATGATTGTCTCTTAGAACATTGCTACATTTTATTCAAGGAGATAATGGGTTGACCTTAGATTCAAAAAAAGAGATTTATACACTTGGAATACACTTGAAACTAAAATAGAAACCTCCTATTTGACCAAACCATGTGATTCAAAATAGACCCAAACTGTTATTTTGTCTTTTATGAGATATCTGTTTTGGGATTTTGGGTGGTCCTAGAGTGTTGACCAGTTATAGGATGTCTACCAGAGGCTTGGGGGTTATGAGATGTGATGGCTTGTTGATGTTGTTTGATCTCGATCTTTCTAAACCCAACCATGACAATGTGATGGTATGCTCTATGAGATGTTTGTATTTACTAATTGTTATTGCTTTCTAGTCTTCCTGTGTGAAGCTAAGGTGTATGTATTTGAGATACTTGACTTAACAATTTTTGAGTCATCGATCAGTTATACTTGGGTTACTTTCCAATTGCTTTGATGGGATTGAAGTGTTTTTTTTTACTATGATGATGTCATGTTGTGGCATGTTTGACTTGACCATTTTGAAGTCTTCGATCAATATTATTTGCTTTGAGATGCCTTTTTGGTTGCTTGTTGAGAACTGATGGATGTTGTGATTTATCATTGATATGGATATTGAGATTTATTTTGGAATACCATACGGTTGCTTGATAAGGACCGATGGATATTGTGATTATCATTGATACCTTTAGTTGCCAATAGAGAATTGTTGTGGTCATGATTATCAATAGATGCTTTTCAGTTGCTCATAGAGATTTGATGTTCTTATTATGGATTATCTTTTGGTATTTTTGCAATCGCTTGTTCAGGACTGAGGTGATTTTGTGATTTGTGATTTCTTGAGCCTAGGGTAGGTTATCTACTTGTAGTGTTGAGAAGTGGCTTGCAATGGGGGCTGGGGCCCTAAGTGGTTGCCAGGGTAACTCATTGTAAGTTATTTAATAAGTGAAAATATTTACACTAAATGGGGATTAAAATGAACCTAATAAGATAATTGTATGTTCTCACCCATGCCTTGAGTGCTAGTACAAACTAGGATGAGAGTAGAGAGAATGCTTGGTTGTGACCTTGCATTCTATAGTATGCCTCGTTAGTATGAGAGGATACTAGTGGCCACATAGGGATCACTAGGGGGTCAGGGTCTATTGAGAGACTACCAGGGTAACTCTAGCGTGATTTGTGCAATGACACTTTCCTGCTTACATAGTAGATTTCTACATGTCATTGTGTGCCTCTAGGAATTAGATGTCATCCTATGTTGGAACCTTTGAGTTAGTGTACTTTTAGGATTCTTGGACTTAAAGAGTATTTGTGTTATGTGATTAGATATCATGTTTGAGACTTGAGTCTATCTCCTCCAATGCTTTCTTTGCTAGCATTTACCTTCATTCTGTTCTTAGATGTTATATCTTATGATGGATGTTATTTACTGACATGTTTTTTTATATTGATGACTAGCATATGATAAATGATGTTATTTACTTATAGAATCATCTTATGCTTTATTTTGCATGATTAGATTTCTTATGTATATGTTGTAGCATGTTAGATTCCTTTCTGCATATAATGTAGTATGTTTTAGGAGTGACATCCCTACTATGATAATACCGATGATCTCTTTGGTGGCTTGGTATGTTACACACGAAGGGATGGATAGGGCCCACAATGGTCTAATGATGCTATTGATGGTTGGGAGGAACCACGCACTTAGTTAGTTATGTTTTATGATGGATGGTTATCTTTTATGATGGTTGTTATATCATTATCGATGGATGGATGTATCATGTATGTTATTAGTTTCATTTACTTTATTGCACTTGTATCATGGATTCAATGAGGATGATGTTTCTTTATTCTTACATATGTTTAATCTTTTAAGCTTTTCATACCCTATCACATGTACAGTGGATGATTGACCATTCTGAATAGGCATTCAAAACAAATGCATAATGTCGACCTTGGACTTTTGACTATTCTTTCATGTGGATGTGGTAGTTGTTAGACTTAGTTTTAATTAAATTAAATGTGACTCAACGTCTCAGGATCCTTAAGGAATGTAACCCATTATGTATGCTTATAGTTGATTTTATGTTATTACTTCTGCTACTATGTGTTGGATGTGAATGAGTTATCTTTCATGATTAAAAAAAAATTGTTTGTCAAACTTAGTAATACTTTAGGTTAATTCTTTTGGATCCCTTGGCGGGGCATTACATAGAAGAAAACTATATATAAGCTTTAGAATTTGATCACTAAAACCAAAAGAAAGTAAAACCTTTTGGAGAAAACTCCAATCTACTTTGTCATAAGCTTTAGCTAAATCCACCTTCATAACAAAACCCTAGAATTAGAAAGAGATAAAGAATTCCATGAATATTTTCATGTACAGAAATAATAGAATTCAAAATTTTCCTTCAAGGGATGAATCCATTATGTTGATTAGAAATAAGGTTAGGAAGGTTAGGAAGTAACCAATAACCACAGAGTAAGAACTTTAGAGATAATTTTGTAAATAGAATTACAAAGGCTGATGGGTTTAAAATGTGCAGCGGAGTTAGCTCCATGCTTCTTTGGAATAAGATAGAGGAAAGTAGAATTAATCTCCTTAAGCATTTTTTTTTGCTCCAAAAAATTATTTCACTACATCATAAACATATTTACCAACCACTTCGCAAAGTTTCTTGAAAGAAAACATTGGAAAACCATCTAGGCCAAGAGATTTATCTCCTTCAAAGGAGCATATAGCTTTATAAATTTCATCCCTAGAAGGAATAGCTATCATCATTTTGTTTTGTTCATTAGTAACCACTTGAGAAATGGCTTCAAGAAGCTCTATCTATCTAGTTCCATCAACATTAAGGTCTGAAGATAGAAGAGAAGAGAAATAGGAAACCATTTCTCTAGAATTTTCATTTTCATTAGTTATTTTATCCCTTCCCCTAGAGATGTTGGAAATATGATATTTAGCTCTATGTTTCATCATAGTTAGATGAAAAAAAATAGTATTTTTTTCACCTTCTTCAAGCCAGATAGACCTAGACCTTTGCCTCCAAAAGGTTTCCTCTTTAGAAATAATATGATGGTATTTTACCATCCTTTCATTTTCTTCTTTAACCAGGTCCTCCAAATAACCTTCCACTAGAATTCTGTCTTGGATAATTTGCAGCTCGTCATTCAAATTTGATTTACTTTCAAAGGTATTTCCAAAAGACTTTGTATTTCATTCTCTCACCCTTTTTTAACATTCTTAATTTTGGAAGAAAGACGAAAAAAAGTAGTACCTTAAATATTAATGTTCCACCAATTTTCCAATAAAGAATTAAAGTTTTGGTGTTGCATCCACATTCTCTCAAAGCTAAATGGTAAATTCTTCCTCGCTTGAAATGGCTCTACCTTAAATTGGAGCGGAAAGTGGTTAAAGCCAATTGTGTGAATAGCAATTAGAGAACAAACACAATCATTAATATAGTCTAAAGAGATAAGGGCTCTATCCATGTGCGCTTGAATACAGTCATTTCCAACTCTTTTATTGCTCCATGTAATGTCAATAACTTGGAATTCCATATCCATTAATCCTTCTTTATTAATGAAATCCATTAGATCCAAACTACCTTCCAATTGAGTATTTCCTCCTTTTTTTTTCATGTTCATAGAGAGGAACACTAAAATCCCCCAACATTAGACATTTACCATTATAATCTAAACTCTTAAGCTTAGATAAAGAATCCCAAAACTTTTTTCTAGTATTTTTGTTATTATGAGCATATACATTAACTACATACTAGTAGTTACCTTAAGATAAATTGTGTATCTTAACCACAATAAAATGCTTATTGGCATCCATTAGGGTTCCAAAAAATATTGAATTCTTCCACATGATCAGTGTTCCTCATGATGCTCCTTCAAAACTACTCATCATAAGACCACAATTATTAAAAGATTTCAAACTTTTAGCTTTACCTTTCTCCATCTTTGTTTCGTGGATCACCATAATGTTAGGTTTATGATCCCTAAAAAATTTTATAACTACATCTAATTTATGGATGTTATTCATCCCCCTTACATTCTAGGTAATGATTTTCATTACTTTTTAGGGATAAAATCTAGAATAGTCACTTTCTTCCCATCAGCAATATTCTACAAGGTTTTAGTTTCTCTCTTATTTTTGGATGTCTTTCTACCAGATTTCATTAGGGTTTCAACGTCCAGTTTCAATTTTAGAGATCTTATTTCCAATTTACTTCTTCAAGTAGCTACTCCTATTGACATAATAAGAGGTGTCATTTTCTTTTCAGCCATTTTTTGTTGACTAAGCTTATGTTTAAATTCTTCCTTACCTACTATTTTTTCTATTTGGTTAGAAGCAAGTTCAAGCACATTCAAGGACATCTCTTCAAAAAGAGGTTCCGACAGAGGAAGATTTCCTCCATCTAGATAATCATCTACAAAATTATTCAATAAATCTTCCAACTGTCCAATCCCTTCCATTAAGATTTATCCTTCCTCAAACTCCCCTATCCCATCCACATCATCCTGATCCTCAACATAATTTTGATAGATGACCATCTAGTTTTGTATTCTTCCTGACTCCTCAATATCTTGTGTAGATGATAAAGGTATGTCCTCATCATTCAAAATTTTCTTACCTTCATCCTCCAGCATCCCCTTCTTATCATTAGGTTGAGACCTAGGGATAAATTCAATCTATTTACCTTTTGGAATAGATTCTCCATTTAAAACTTTATGTTTCCAAACCCTTTTTTGAACCTTCTTTTCCACAATCGCCACCTTTTTCTTATTTTTAAGTTTCAGAGGACCATTTTTAGCTCAATGACCCATTTTTGTTGTAGATAAAACATGCATTAGGGATATCTTCAAAGATAACCCCTTGAATCCATTTTCCCAATTTTAAGTTGATTTTCACCTTTTGCGAAAGGTCCTTCAGGTGCACTACTTTGACATAGATCCTAGAAAACAAGAGTTTAGATCTAGAAGTAGTCATATTATCAATTGAAATGAGCTCTCCAAAGGATCTAGCTATCCCCTTAAACATATCTTCGTGCCAAAACTCAATTGGGAGACCTGGGACTCTTACCAACATAGGAGTAGTGAGAAAGAAGACATCTAAGAGGTCCATATTTCATTCCCATTTTTTGATCATTAAGGAACTATTGCAAAATAACCATGGTCCACCACATAAAACCATATTTATATCCTCCTTATGAGTAAATAAAAAGGAGAAAAAACCTTTAGACATTAAAGCAATGTCAACTTGGCCTCGGAGGACCCATTTTCTTTTAATCATATTTCTCATTTGTGTTATTGTTTATAGGAGATTGGATAGAAAATAAATAATAATTGGAAGTTGAAGTTTTAAGTAATGAGGAAGACCAAAGATTAATGGATAAAACATTTCAATTTTTGATTGATGGTTGTTTTATTTTATATTAAGAGAAACTCTTTCTTATTTATAGTTTCAATTTTATAGATTTTCTAACCCCTAACAAGAAATATAGAAATGTCTATTTGGATAGTGGTTTATATGGTGTTTCAAATCATTCTAAGATATGGATACTAATGCAAGAGCATCCTAGGGTATTTGGAAATCCTACATGTTGGAGGGATTTTGGCTTGTGGAATGCAGTTCTCAAGGATTTGTTTAGATGATTTGGTGCATTTATTGCATGAGGATTGAGATCATGATGTGGATCGATTGTTGGAGCTTTTGTAGACCTATTTTGGTCTTGGTTAATTGTTCTTGATGTATTTAATAAGTTTTTTGAGCCTTTTAAGACATTTGGTATTTAATTTCTGTTGGAGGTCGGCTTGTGGCTCAACGTGTATTTAATGTAAGGGTTTATTTAATTTGTAGCTTAAAAGGCCGACTTGTGGCTTAGTTGGGTATAAGTAGGGGGTCTTGTGGAGTCTTTAGTCATTATTCATCCATCTTGGAAAAGAGGATGGGGTAGAGGAGTGGACTTTGCGAAGAGCTAGTAATTGAGGCTTGGGAAACAAGGAGGTTGTTTGGTGGGCTTGCAAACACAACTTTAGATCTTCCTTCCAAATTTCTATTAGAGTGTGGATCTAGACTAGCTATGGTTTGGATTGAATCTTGAGGGATCTTGTAGAGCTATTACTTTCTTTGTATTTTTTCATAATTGGGGAGGTCTTACAGCCTGGCACGTTGCATGTAATTAGTTATTTTATGAATAAAGAGTTGTTATTTGGTATTAGACCCTAAATTGTTGTTGTGTTTCCATTATATGGTTATTTATTTGGGGCTAGGACATCTCCTTTGGGGATTCTCCTACCTTTCTCTACATCAGATGGTATCAGAGCCTAGTTTTTCCTGAGCATGTAGACAAATTGTTGAAGCTAAGGCAGTTTGCACCAGGACCTGGGGTGAGGATTATTTGATTAAAGGTTGATTTTTTGTGGAGGGTTTGCAAAATAAATCTTGGAAGATTCCTCTAAGATAATTGGATCCTAGGGTGATTGAAGATCTCTATGATGTTGTAGAAGCAAGGATCTCAGAGAAGATTAAAGTAGAATTAACATCTTAGATGGCACTAATGAAGAGTGATATGATCAATGAGATCATAAGTGTTATAGGTGGTTTACCTTGCCATATGGGTATTAAAGATAGTTATGAGGAATTTGTTGAAGACTTTTGAGGTTGTTGGATCAAGTGGTGAGGAAAGAACTAATCATGTGGATAGACCTATAGGAAAAAGGGTTGGTCAGTTTGATAGACCTTGATCTCAATTGAAGATAAAGCATAAGATAGAGGTTTCTAGTTTCTTAGGTGCTTTGAATCTTGAAGACCTAATTGATTGGATTGGTGAATTGGAAGACTACTTTGAGTTAGAGGATATTGGAGATCTACTCAGAGTGAGTTTGGCACTAAAGGGATATGTTTCTCTTTGGTAGAATGAATTATAGCAGGATAGAGAAGAGGAAGGTAAAATGAAGATCAATAGATGGAAATTGATGGTGAAAAAAATGAAGGCTAAGTACATACCTAATGATTATGAACTTGAGTTGTTTAAGAGGTTTTAGAATTTGAATCAGAAAGATATGACTGTGAAAGATTATATTGAGGATTTCTACAAGCTAACTATTTAGATTGGACATAGAGAATTGTCTAAGGAGAAGTTAACTTGGTACATTAATAGTTTGAGATTCAATATTCAGGTTGAGTTTGGTATGTTGAATATTTCTTCCATTGAGGATGCTTATTAGTATGCTTTAAGAGAAGAAAGGAAGTTGAAGAGAAAAAATCAAGGTAGTTCTCGAGGGAAGGAGAAGCAAGACAACTTGGAAAAGGTTAAACTGGGTGCAAAAGATGAACCATAACCTGTTGATTAGAAGAGAAGGACATGTAGAGTTGAGTTTAAGGGTATTTGTTTCAAATGTCATGAAGAAGGACATAGAGCTTATGAGTGTCCACATAAAGCTAGTGATAAGAAATTTGTTGTTGTGAATGAGGCTAAAGACCATATTAGTAAACCTGAGCAATGAGAGTTTTCTATCTCGACAAGTACTAGTTGGTCAGAAGACATTGGACTCTTGTCAAAGGAGTAATTTGTTCAGGACTTATTGTAATTCTGGTGGTAAATTCTACAAAGTGATTGTGGATGGTGGTATTACTGACAACCTTCTTGCTAAGGAGATGGTTCAATAACTTGGTTTGAAGAGAGGGAGACATCCTTATCTTTATAGGATTTACTGACTATAACGTGAGCATGATTTGGAAGTGAGGGAGTAGTGCCTTATTGATTTCCAAATTGGGTAGTATAAGGATCAAGTGTTGTGTGATATTGTGTACATGAACAATTGTCATTTATTACTTGGTAGACCTTGGAAGTATGATTGCAGGGTTGTGCATGATTATGTCAAGAATGTTTTTACAATTGTGAAAGGTGGCAGGAAAACAATCTTGAATTCCTTCACATAATGAAGAACTTGGTAGGAGGAACTTGAGTATTGGCAGTCAAGTTGATCTGAAGGATTCTAAAAGGTTAGAGATTAGTAAGGACAAAAAACATGTGGAACACCAAGGATGGATGTCTAGAAGCATAAATAGAACAAGGGAAAGAGTGTACAAGTTGAGGACTTTGAGGACTTGTATGTCCAGAACCAGTTTTGGATTTATGTGTTGAATCCTAGAAGATGTTCTTCCATCTATTGAGAACATATTTTTGCACCTGGGGTGTTTCATGCAGGAGCATCCTAGGGTATTTGGCAATCTTGCATGTTGGAGGGATTTTTGCTTGTAGGATGAATTTCTCAAGGATTTGTTTAGATGATTTGGTACATTTATTACATGAGGATTGAGATCATGATGTGGATCAATTTTTGGAGTTCATTTGGACCTATTTTGGTCTTGGTTAATTGTTCTTGATGTATTTAGTAAGTGTTGTAATCCTTTTAAGGCATTTGGTATTTAATTGATGTTGGAGGCTAACTTGTGGCTCAACATGTATTTAATATAAGGGTTTATTTAATTTGTAGCTTACTAGGATGACTTGTGGCTTAGTTGGGTATAAGTAGGGGGTCTTGTGGAGTCTTTAGTCATTATTCATCCATCTTGGAGAAGAGGATGTGGTAGAGGAGCAAACTTTGAGAAGAGCTAGTAGCCGAGGCTTGGGAAACAAGGAGATTACTTAGTGGGCTTGCAAGCACAAGTTTAGATCTTTCTTGGAGGTTTCTACCAGAATGTGGATCTAAACTAGCTAGGGTTTGGATTAGATCTTGAAGGATCTTGCATAAGTATTACTTGCTTTGTATTTGGTCATAACTGGGAAGGTCTTACAGCCCAACACATTGCATGCAATCAATTATTTTATGAATGAGTTGTGATTTGGTATAAAATCTTGCATTTTTGTTGTGTTTCCATTGTGTTGTTATTTTTTGGGGGCTAGGACATCTCCTTTGGATATTCTCCTACCTTGGTCTACGTCAGATACTCTTAAAGAATTTTGGAAGACTTTAATTTCTATGGATTTGATATTAGGAAATCTCTTTTTAAGATTATTACTAGGCTAAACTAAAGGACTATCACCCAATTCCATCCTCTCAGTGTCACTTGAGTTTAATGGTATTCACTTTGTGATTCAATATATGGCCTTGGCCTCTTGCTTTTCAAAAAAAGAAAGACTAAAGATAAGGATATATGGCTTGAATACCTAACCTTCCTTGGTGACTAAATATACATCTTAATATTTATTTTAGTACCAAAGAAAAGTGTGAACTAGCTAGATACAAGGACATACTAGAGAAGCCCAAATAATATAGAAAAAATATATCGACAAATATGTATTTACCAAGAAAAACTAGATCACAATAACTAGGCATTTTATTGAACATCTGAGAATGTGATTCTCTTGATATTTCCATCTTGGAGCACTTTCCTCTTATAGTTTTCATCAATTGATATGTATTTTCCCACCATCTCTCCAACATTTATTTTTCCACTCAACCTACACACACACCTTGCACCAATTGCCTTGCTCTTTTGATTTCCTTCTCTCATGTGTTTTTAGCATGTGCCCTACTCTTTGACTATTGGGCGTTGGAATTTTAATGCAAGAGAGGGGTGGCATTTTAAGTTTCTCCCTCTCCCATTCATTTCCTCTTCTTGCCAATATGACCTCTTTGTAGCCTATTATCCCAAGCATTCCTTCCTAGTTGAGTATGTTGTTTGGCATTTAAACTATGTTGCTTCCAATTTCACCATTACACATATCTAAGGTTCCTTTGGTTGTTGGAATTTGATATTTCAAAATTTCTATTCTGAAATTTGATATTTCATTTTTGCTATTCTAGAATTTGTAATTCTAGATCGTGTTTGATTATACAAAATTAATATTGGAATTTGAGTTCAAATTATAATTACTTTTTTATAGATTATTTTCAAAAGGGTGAAATTCTTTGTGGCCAAAGTGTTTGCAAAAGAAGAGATGGTTTGTAGTAACATAATCAATTTGAATTTGCAGGTTTTCATCAAAAGTAAAAGTAATTTGATTGAATCAGCTTAATTTTGCACAAATGTTTGCAGATGATTTGTTGTATCACAATAGAAATATCATGTGATTATTAAACTATTTACTATCTAGAGAAAAATCATGAAAACTAAATCTTTTTTATATTATATATTGATCTACAAATTTAGGGCATAGTATTATTTTATTACAAGAGTGTTTGAATCAGTTGCTTATGCACAAGAGTGATGGACAAGACTCAACCATTTCGTCTACCTAGAATTTATTTTCTTCACAAAGTCTAAAGATTATAACTCCAAAATTTGCAATGACTAAAATTACAGGGGATGACTTGGTAAAATACAAAGATAGCTCGCTCATTTCAATTATGGCCATAATAAATAGGACACGGTTATCTTCCCTACAAAATGCACCATCAAATTTCAAAAAATAAAAAAATATGGCAACTTTTTTTTTTTAATCACATTTGATCTTCATATTTTGTGATCGAAAACAACAACAAAATTGAGAAAAACTCACTATGTTTTCCTGAATCTAAAACAAAAAATATGTTTGACTATTTTTGTATTCAGTGCATTTTGTCTAGTGATTAGCCAGTGCCAAATAAATATGCAACCAAATTGTGTTACTGGCCTCGCCTCTTATTTTGTGGGAGTAGAAAATGTGTACCCCTAAATCCAGCAATCATTTATGAGTTCCTATTATTGATAAGAGCTAAAAGAACAAAGTAAACAGATTCAAGATCTCTCTGATCCAATCCATAATTAACATTGTTGAATTCAGAGAGAACCAAAATAGGAATTTTGTGCCTCAATTTGCACAAACATATCAGCTGGAGACTTGGAGAAGAATTTTTTTGATTAGGGTTGGTGTCATTGTAAATTGAAAAGAAGAGTTTTCTTCTTTAGATGATCTATTGATGCAATATGTCATTTCTTTCCTTAGTACAAATTAGGAGGAATGGAAGAACATCCTCAAAACCATAAGCTGCATGAGTTCTAGTGGACTTAGAAACATTATGAGTATGTTTGGTTCTTGGAAAGTGACAGGAATTGGCCTTTTCAAAACTCGAATTTGAAAATTTATGCGTTTGTTTCAAAATTTGCAAAATGGAATTAGCATACAAGACTTGATTTTGTGCATTTATTGCATGAGGATTGAGATTATGATGTGGATCAAATGTTGCAATTCATGTGAACCTATTTTGGTCTTGGTTAATTGTTCTTGATGTATTTAATAAGTGTTGCAAGCCTTTTAAGGCATTTGGTATTTAATTTATGTTGGAGGCTAACTTGTGGCTTGACATGTATTTAATGTAAGGGTTTATTTAATTTTTAGCTTACTAGGATGACTTGTCGCTTAGTTGGGTATAAGTAGGGGGTCTTGTGGAGTCTTTAGTCATTATTCATCCATCTTGGAGAAGAGGATGTGGTAGAGGAGCGAACTTTGAGAAAGGATGGTAGTTGAGGCTTGGGAAACAAGGAGATTGCTTAGTGGGCTTGTGAGCACAAGTTTAGATCTTCCTTGGAGGTTCCTACCAGAGTGTGGATCTAGACTAGCTAGGATTTGGATTAGATATTGAGGGAACTTGCATAACTATTACTTGCTTTGTATTAGGTCGTAACTAGGAAGGCTTATAGCCCAACACATTGAATGCAATCAGTTATTTTATGAATAAGTTGTGATTTGGTATAAAATCTTGCATTGTTTTTGTGTTTCCATTGTGTGGTTATTTGTTTGGGGCTAGGACATCTCCTTTGGGGATTCTCCTACCTTTCTTTGCATCAAATACTCAAATAATTTTGGAAGACTTTAATTTCTACGGATTTGATATCAGCAAATTTCTTTTTAGATTATTACTAGCCTAAACTAAAGGACTATCACCAAATTCCATCCTCTCAGTGTCACTTGAGTTTAATGAGAAGGCTTACAGCCCAACACATTGGAATTTGAATTCAAATTAGATTTTTTTTTTATAGATTATTTTCAAAAGGGTGAAATTCTTTGTGGCCAAAGTGTTTGCAAAAGAAGAGATGATGTGTAGTAATATAATCAATTTGAATTCGCAAGTTTTCATCAAAAGAAAAAGTAATTTGATTGAATTAGCTTAATTTTGCACAAATGTTTGTAGATGATTTGTTGTACCACAATAGAAATATCATGTGATTATTAAACTGTTTATTGTCTGGAGAAAAATCATGAAAACTAAATCTTTTGTACATTATATATTAATCTACAAATTTAGGGCATAGTGTTATTTTATTACAAGAGTGTTTAAATCGGTTGCTTATGAACAAGAGTGATGGACAAGACTCAACCATTTCTTCCACCTAGAATTTATCTTCTTCACAAAGTCTAAAGATTATAACTCCAAAATTCACAATGACTAAAATTACAGGGGATAACTTCGTAAAAGACAAAGATAGAGGTCATTTCAATTATGGTCATAATAAATAGGACACAACTATCCTCCCTACAAAATGCACCACCAAATTTCAAAAAAAAATAAAAATGACGACTTTAAAAAAAAATCAGCATTTGATCTTCATATTTTGTGATAAAAAACAACAACAAAATTGAGAAAAATTCACTATGTTTTCTTGAATCTAAAACAAAAAAATATGTTTGACTTTTTTTTTGTCTTTAGTGCATTTTGTCTAGTGATTAGCCAGCGCCAAATAAATATGCAGATAAATTGTGTTATTGGTCTCGCCTCTTATTTTGTGGGTGTAGAAAATGTGTACCCCTAAATCCAAAAATCATTCATGAGTTCCTATCATTCATAAGATCTAAAAGAACAAAGTAAACATATTCAAAATCTCTCTAATCCAATCTGTAATTAACATTGTTGAATTCATAGAGAACAAAAAATAGGAATTTTGTGCCTCAATTTGTGCAAACATATCAGGCAGGGAGAAGAATTTTTTTGATTAGGGTCAATGTCATTGTAAACTAAAAATAAGAGTTTCTTCTTTAGATGATCTGTTGATGTAATATGTCATTTCTTTACTTAGTACAAATTGGGAGGAATGGAAGAATATCCTCAAAACCATAAGCCACAGGAGTTCTAGTGGACTTAGAAACATTATAAGAAGTGAAAATGGGAGTTGGAGTTGCAATTTCAATGATAATTATTTTGGTGGAATTAAAAAATTCTCATTTTAGCGTCAAAATGGGTATATGAATTCCAATTCCAAATTCCATTTTGGCACACCAAACTAAGAATTAAAAACAAATTCAAATTCCAAATTACTATTTCAATTGAATTCCCATAAAACAAACTGACCCTAATTGAAAGCATTGCTAAATTATATTAACAATAATATTATCATTATTATGAGATTTAAATGAAAATATAATGTTTACACTTGAGATCATATTCATAATAATATGTTTTTCTTTTATAACAAGTTAATTATTTATTAATTGAATAGTTATTATTTGTAATAGCTAGAATGATGTCATAATAATATTGATGTGATTATTGGATCATTGAACTAAGCCCTTCGAAAAAGTTCATGGTATTAGTAATAGCTATTAGTTAATATTAACACACCAATGTTATTATTTTAATATAATTATTTGATTAATCTTTAATTATATTACTTTAATAACCATGGAATTAAATGCAATTAAATTATGGTTTATAATATCAATAATGATTGATTATGTAGATTTATCTGTGATTAAACATTACTAGTAGTAATCTTGATAGTGATTACAAGAATTAGGAATATATCTATAATTAGTGACAACTAAATGGCAATAACCTTCCATTATCATGAATGGTGACTTCTAAGTTAAATCAAAATTAGTTTAATTAAATTTACTCACAACATTTAATGTGTTTAAAGATCAAGTAATAGAATCTTAACCTTATGGTGTTTATATATGATTTAAACTATTTAAAAGTTTAGTAACTTTATGAGAATAAGTCTTCTAAGATTGAATTGAAGAACCCAATAATTGTGATTGAACGTTACTTTATAAGGTGAGTAAATCATGACTAGAGCTTAAGTACAGATGATGAATCAACTAGTAGATAGGTCCAATGATCACCAAAATAAACAAGTTTGAATCTCCTAGTTCAAGGGAATCTAAAGGTCAATATACTACAATATTAGGCCTCACATAGGGAGCAACATTACATATAGATAGTCAAAATACAAGAACTAAAAATAGATGTTTATGATTTCAAAATATATTCTAATGATTGTTTAAATACAAAGGTATCATCAAAGAAACCTTCACCCTGTCAAAGATGAAAATAATAATGCAAACAATAAAGGTATTTTCAAATTTTATCATTTCGAAAACTACTAGTTCTCGTTCCTGTGAAATAGAAAAGGTTTTTCTATTTCAAAATTCACCTATCTACCTTCCTACAAAATAGCAAAAGTTTCACTATTTCACAAGGAAGCAAATAGGTGAGTTGTGAAATAATGAAACCTTCACTATTTCTTAGGGATGGGAATGAGCAGTTTGTGAAACAATTCAAAGGCCATTTGAATGTACCTAATTGGTTACACACACACACACACACACACACACACACACACACACACACACACACACACACACACACACACACACAAATCATTGGAATTGCAACATATTGTTCATCATAGTTCTGAAAAACACTCATCCAAGTATCTAATAAGGATGCTAAAGCTACAATAGTCTCTTTTGTAATAGGTTTACAATCCTTATTAGATGGTTTAATGAATACCTTTGTTGGAATTCCAATGAACATTTGAATTTTTTGTCACTTTGTTGAGGACTGGAAATACTTTTAGCATCAAGCAATTATGGTGTGGCTTTCATTAGAATTAAAACATGTAGCTCTTTGTTAGAATGTCTGAAAAAAAATTTAGACAAGCAACATTGTCACTATTTGTTAGGATTCTAAATAAGGTTTGTCACAATTTTGATGAGCATCCATCATAAATTGACCTCAAATGTACTAGTGTGTAATGGCAGGATTTTCCAATCAGACCCTAGTTGTTCATATTTTCTATTGTATGAATTTTACCAACAACCTGGGATTTTAAGTACATTTAACAAGGTATAGTTTCTCTAATATTCAAGTGAGGGTTTACTAGCTTTGATGAATTCACAAATTTTTCTAATCAATCATTCAACAAAAATTTCTTTTTTCAAATCCTCAAATACAATTAAAAAGAAAAACTAAATTTCTCTTTCAAGAATTCATAAACAAAACAATCCTTGATTTTCAATAGTCAAATACACTCAACCTAATAGACATAGAGCAAACAATATTTTAGAAGAAGAAATTCTATAGAGGTTTCTCAATTCCTACCTCAATCCACTAGCTAAAATTTTGATCAACTAAGCTAAATCATAAAATCCAAAATTCTCTTAAGCCTTAAAAAAATATTCTTTGACTTTAATTTTACCAAAACATGTATTTTTTTAGCTCTCAAAAAACTTGTGTCTACTAAATGACCAAAAAAGGATCTAGTAAAGAAAATCTCTCCTAAATTTTTCTAATTTTCTAATATTAACATACAGTAACTCAACTTAAAGTCATAGATGAAGGATTTGAGCAATACGAATCCACAAAGCCCAAAGAATACATGCATGTAAAAACTTGTCACAAAGAAGAAAAAGACAATAAGAGGCAAGGGTTTTGCTCTAAAAATATGCAAATTGTATTCTCATAAATGAAAAAGATAAGAGATAATTACAAAAGATCAATCCTAATACCATAGGAAGTTTATGGCCCTTATGTCTCTTAGCAATGGTTTGGGGTTTGTTGACATTTTGAATAATTTTTTTAGAAAATGCATGCAAGTTAGGGTAATTTTTCCTTTGATCTCCGAACCTTTTGTCTTGCATGGTGCTATTTTTTAGCCACCGATTTTTTATTCCAACCCGGCCCTTGGTTTTCCAGCTTGTTTCCTGTGGCTTGATTTTTTTTTGGAAGGGGTCATTTTATGGAATTTTTTTGCCTCGATGATTATTTGATCATCAAATTTGGGCTTATCACTTGATGACATCAATTTCATGTTAGTACTGCATCAACATATCTTCTCACCTCTTCAAGATCTATTTGGACCTACTTTCATATTTTTGCTCATATCTCATACATACGAGCTCTATTTTTTGCAAAAAAGATATCATCAGAAAGCTAATTTAGAGCCCGTCATAGTGGTATAGTTATTTTTTAGTTTTGACATAATTTTTTATGGCTTTTTCTTCTATCAAATTTAGGGGTATAGTTTTACACTCTTGGAGACATATCTTAAGCATCTGATCTTCGATTTAGGAATTCTTTATATCATTGAAAATCTCTTTCTAGTGATGCTAGCTATTTTTCAAGATTCTTCTCTAGGTACATTCTATTTCGTCTTTTACATTTTTTCATTATGGTGGATATCTTGGTTGTTTCAAGTCCTAGGATTGATTTCGTTTGTTCAGATGATTTGTCATGACTTGCAATATCTATTATATTAGTCTTATGTCTCTTTTGGTCTATTTAGACATCATTTGAATACATTCTTGCAAAAATATTTTTCATTTCTGGGAATACAATTGGCATATTTTTAGAGCAAAACCCTTGCCTCTTCTTGTATTTTTCTTCTTTGTGACAACTTTTTGCATGCATGTATTCTTCAGGCTTTATGGATTTGTATTGCTCAAATCCTATTAAATAAAATCTTAAGAAGGGAGTAAAGGTAATTTAATAAATTAAATTAAATTAACGCTTTGCTCTAACACCCCCCTTAAGATGAGCAACAATGCAACTACAAACAATGTAGAAAGAGCAAGGAAACTACAATGTAATGTTGAAAGCAAACTTGGGTCCCAAAAGCAAGGCCTGATGAGGTACCCAATCACAATCAAATCTCTATGAAATGTAGAAATAAGGAAAACCCAATGGGAAAAACCCTACTCCAAAAAGAGATAGAAAAGGATGCACAAATGAAACATCTCAAGAGAATCTCTCAAGATCATAAGTACAATGAAATCCTTCATGATAGAAGCTCGAGACTCCATAGACCCCCTAGAATGGCAGAATTCCTATGTCTATGAACATACCAATGTGGCTCCAATCTGAAGGAAACAAAGGAAGTGGATAAGGATGATAAAACCCATGTATATAAGGTGCAATTGGAAGTCCTAGCTGATGCTCAAAGGAGAAAGCATGAGAATCTTGAAATGTAATATGCAATGGAGGCGAGATAATAGGTGTGTTGAATTTGTCATCTGAGAGGAGATGTGTGTCCTCTAATATATCCTCAACCAATGTAGAAGCTGGCTTGATTACTGGAGCTGCAATAGTAGGAAATTTTGAAGAGTAATCATGTGCAAGAGATGGAATTTGAACATAAGGTGTACGTGTGGAAGTCACAACACTGGTCTTAGGTAAAATACGTAAGTTCAAGTGACTTGACTTCACATCAATAGACTCTCATGAAAAATAAGTGAGTCTTTGATAGTGGAGATGGTGGACCAAAATGTGAGAAGGAATATAGGCATGATGCATGATCAACATTATTTGTAACAATAATATTGTCTATCTCATTATCTCCGATGTGCACTAAATCTTGTGCAAACTCAACTGCCTTTCCTATCCCATTGTGTGTAATCTGATAAATAGAAAAAAGGTTACAGGAAAAAGATGGAATACAAAGTACATCATGAAATGTACCATCATCAATGTCAATAGAACCTTTCCCACATACATTCATAATAGTGTTGTTCCCCATCAAAATGTCTAGAGTAGGAAAATCCTCAAAAGAAGAGAACAAATATTGAGAAGATGTCATATGGTATGAAGCACCTAATTCGAATAACCATCTAGAAGAATGAGAAATATTAGTTGCACATGGTGCATGACCCTTTCCTATATCTTCACCATCTGACTGAAATGATGATGATGAAGAGGATCTATGAGAAGTAGAAGGAATATCAATTCTACTCTTCTGAAGAAGAGTTGTCAAATCTAAAACTTGTTTCGCATGGTGTTGCCTAGTTTTCAGTTCTATTCCCTTTTTCTCTAAGATTTTGTCAAGTCAATTTCATGTCTATAGTTTGCGTCTAGGTTACCTTTAGGAAGATCTTAAAGAAGGTAATATGAAGTTAATTTTGCAATGAAGTGAAAGCATGCATTCGTGGTGTTACAAGGTGTTAAGGTTAATTCTTAAAGAAGGTTGTGAAAGTACAAGAGACAATAACAATTAAGGTAAATAGTTTTTGCAACATCATAGGTTTAAAAGCATTAACAGTCAAACATTAAAACAATCATCACAATGTCGCAGATGTTTAAGCTAATTTTTTACTTTGACTTGCAAAGCCACAAAAGGTGGTCTGGGTGGTTAAGTGTAAAGTGATCACAATGTTGTGTGCAGTAATGTAGTTAAAGGACTTTAAGTGGAAAAAATATGAAAAGTAACTCAAGACATTAAAATTTTGAACCATGGCAAGTGGTTAATGGCAATCTGAGGTTAAGGTTGTGAAGGAGTGACAATATGTATTCACATGTTCGTAGGTAGTTAAAGGAAACCTTGAGTTAACATAGTGAAGCAAAGATAACCAATCATCACATCATCGCATCGGGTAAAGGTATTGTATGAATGGAAGTTGCGAAGAAGTGACAAGGGAAAATACAAAGGATTTCTAGGTTTTAATCATAATCATTGATTTGAGATCGATGACAAGAATTCAAACTTATGTGACTATTGAAATAAAGATTACATGGATTTGGTGTCAATAGAAGAATATGAAGGAAATGAAGGTTCTCACAGGGTTTCAAAATTTGCATGAAGATAAATGGTCGCTAAGTATTCTCACAAGTGCTATGAGATTATGATCCTCACAGAAGAAGATGCCATAGGTCAATACCAAGTTGTAGATTAGACATTTTCATGCTTTATTCATATTTTCTTTCTATTATGTGATTGTTGCACTACCAGAACTGATGAATGACAAAAAACTATAAATGTAATTTCTAATGATATTGAAAGGGTTGGCAAACTTGATAGTGAATTGGATCTATAATTCCATTTACCTAATTTGTTCTTCATGTTTTGTTTCTCATTCAATTCATAGATCAATTTTGCACTAAGAGTTGAAGGATGATTACATGTGATTTTGTGATCACCCCATGGATTCCATTTCACTATGGTATTTACATTATAGGTAATTCCATTTACATTTTCACATGTGATTCTTCTTATTCTCTTGTTTGTTTCATGGCATGTTAAAAGTAGTTTCATTGGGAATCAAAGAATAAATGTGGATGAATCTATTAGAAACTTGTTGGATTCCATTTCACCTAAGTCTAATAGTTAAAGTAATTCCATTTTCCCTTATGTACATCTCTTATTCCTTCCCTCTTTTGCATTTAGATGATTAATCCACATTTAGAATAGGAGTAAGGGTCAGAAAATTTCAAGACAATCTACTATAGTCATTCCATTAGGTGTGATAGGTTGTCCCAATCCATTTTTCCTAAATTTTTTGTGTCTACAAGCAATTTGGTTAGCCTTTAAATGCTCTCAGGTTAAGAGCTTATTTTGTCATAAACTTCTTATCTAAGAATTAAAGATATATTCATTATGTATCATTGCAAGTCCAAAGGGAGTTGTACCTTGTAATTCAGAGAGAAATGATAGAACACATACATTGACCCATTTTTTGGTGACATCCTTTTTTTTTCCCTAAACGTTGGGTATTAAAAGAGTTGGGTTATAAACCCTAACAGGAGAAAAAACTTATAACCAATAGTTTTTGGAAACTCTATTGGGGAGAATTCAAAATGAAAGATCTAAAGAATTTTGCTTCATAATTTTTTTGCACTCTAATTCCATATATATTTTGAGTTTGCAAGATAGGTCTTGTGGAAGTGAGGTGTTTTCCATAAGAACCTAATACCAGTTTTTTAGCCTCAACCTACTAGAAAGAAGAAGCTAACTCAAAGTTGAAGAGTCATAAATTTTCCTTGATCTCAAAGCTTAAGGTAAACTCAAGACACCATTTTCTAAGTAGTTGATTCATCCTAGATCCCAAGTATACCAGGAGTGCCAAAGAAAGAGGAAGGATTGACCCAGTATATGAGGAACTCAAGAAAGCCAAATTTCCTATTCTAGAAGATATTTTTAGAAAGGAAGAGTGCTTGCAAGGGAATTTGTGGCTAAGGAACTCCAAGAAACTCACTTTCCTACAGTTGTTTCTACTAGAACAAGGAGAAATCAATCTTCTTCTCCTCCTATTGCTATAACTTCTATTCATTCTACCTTTGATGCTTTGTTGTTAACTAGTGCAACACTCCCTATTTCAATCACTTTCCAAAAAAATCATATCATTATACCATTAGCTATGGTAGTCCCTTGGGGAAATGCAATTGGCCCTTGGAGCTAATAATGACTTGCGAAGAGCATCAAGGAAAAATTTCCCAGGATTCAATGGTGATGGCACAATCTCTATAGAACAATACCTAAGTGCTTTTCATAAAGTCTCTGGTGTGGTGAATCCTCAACATGAAGATGTGGTAGTCAGGATGTTTGTGGATACCCTTTTAGATAATATTGTTGATTGGTTCACAGATTGACCTATAGGGTGCATCACAGATTGGAATCACATGAAGCAAAGGTTTGAAGAACATTATAAAAGTACAAAAGATGCACAAGTTTTATTGCTACAATTGGTAAAAATGAATAAAGAACCATCAATTTCTATGAGAGATATTAATGAAAAGTTTAAAAAACTCATCAAGAGAATACCTACTAAAAGTGCACAAATAGAAGACAATAAGAAGACCTTCTACATCAGCTATATGCCTCTTAATCTGGGATATCAAATTAGAAGAGAAAATGTAGAAAATTTACAAGTTTCCCAAATGCTAGTTGTGGAGATGGAAGATGACATGATAGCCTCTGGTAAGTGGAAAAGAGAACTTCAATCTGGAACCATAGATAATGCAGCTAGCACTTCAAATAATAAATATATCATGTTCCAAAATTTGTCTAATGAGGTTATTTCATTGAAGAAATAAATCAATAGGCCTATTCATTCTTTTCATCAACCTTATCAAGAAGGTTCTAGACATCCAAATGGAGGCAAGAGTTTGCAGATACCACCTACTCAATAGAGGTTAGCAATTGAGGTTGCTCCAAAGAGATAGAATATCTGCAATTTCCACTTAAGGGTAGATCGTGATGGAGATACATGTGCTAACATGATCAGGTATAAGAAAATGGTGGAAAATAAAGAATAAACAATGGAATATACAAAAAGTGAAGATGATCATACTCCTTGTGGTGAGTCTAAAAACTTTTATTTGGAGTATGAATTAGAATTAGAAACTAGAGGAGATTGTTTTGTAACTCTAGCTAGACCTCAGTTGACAATCATGAATAGGGGTTAGAATAATAAGAATCAAACCTCCAATTTAGTTCATGCCAAAAATCATGCATCATCAAATAAAGTAGCCAGAGATAGTGGCATGGTACCTTCAACTTCACAAAAGGAACACAAAGGTAAGTCATCTAATTCCTTTGATATAATACAATATTGTGAAGAGGTGAGAATTCATATATCTCCACTAGATTATTTGAAGTCTAACCCTGATCAACTCCAAAGACTTGTTGAGAAATGTAATAATAAAGATGCAAGTCATGATAGTATGAATGCAAATGTTTATTATCATAGCAAAGCTAGCACTAATGGAACCTCTTTTCCTAATGAAGATCTTACACTACCTAAGTTGTTTCAAGAAGAAAAGTCTATTGTTTTAGCTACTTATCCCAATAAAAAACCAAATCCATTTTAAATTTCCTTATTTATTAATGGAAATAGATTGAGTAATTGCACTGTAGGCTCAGGGGCTTCAGATAATGTGATGCCTGCCTCTATAGTGAAAGCACTAGGTCTACCCCTGATTAAAACTTTTGTCCATTGTTACTTAATGGATGCAAAACAACTACCCTTAATTGGAGAAATAGAGGATGTTCAAGTTTCTCTAGCTACCTATCCTTCTAAAAGGCTAAAACTCACTATCCTAGTGGCAGACATCCCTGCAAGTTATGGAATGCTCCTAAGTAGAATATTTTGCAAGAACATTGGGGGGGGGGGGGGGAGATAAAATTAGACTAGTCATATGCTATCATCCTAGTTGGAAACAAGAGGGAGAGACTAGAGCCAGAAGAAAAAGAAAATTTCATTATCCCAAAATTAGATGATCCTACCTCTCAAATATTATATCAAGAAATCTAGTTTGGTAATTATATGTTATTTTCTAATACTCTTGATATTCAAGAAGAATTAGAGAATACTAATGGTGAATAGTTGTGTACTATAGAATTTGATGGTAGTTGTGTCAATGGTGGTTTAGGTGCAGGAGTGTTTTTGACATCACCTAGTGGAGAAACAACTTGTTTGACATACAAGTTAGATTTCAAGAATACTAACAATACTCCAGAATATAAAGCCCTTCTCCTTGGTATAATTGCAACAAAAAAAGAAGAAGTTAAAATACTCAAAGCTCAAGGAGATGCAGAATTGGTTTTAAGCAAGTGAAGAACCAATATGTAGTAAGGAACCAAAGATTGAAAAATTATTGTAATAAGGTTTGGGATGAGATTGAAAGTTTGGATGCTTTCTCAATTATAGCAGCACCAAGATGATTCAATTAAGGGTTGATTCTTTATCAGTCTCTACATCTTTGATCCTACTACATCATGACTTCAAAGATCAAATCTATAAAGTGGAAGTTCTATTTTGGCCTAATGTTCTTGATAATGAAGATTCTTGCCAGGTGTTTGATAATGGCAAACATATACAACAACTCATTGAAAGAGAAAAACCTTTTGTAGGTTTGTATTTAGAATGAAGCACTAATTCAAGTGGTGAACCATTGACAGATGGAAAAAGGAAACTAGATCCAAATGTGATACAATTGGAAGGTAATAAAATCCCACATCATCTCATTTCTTTGGAAAATCTTTTCGATAGAAATGATGAATACATTAAGAGAGAAAGAGATTAAAAAGGAAATGCCTATGGTGATTATGATGGAATAAATATAGGGACAAAAATTAGTCCAAAAATGATAAACATAGGGAAGTGTTGCACACAAAAGGAGAGGGTAGAAATCAAGAAATTACTCATTGAATATCAAGATGTATTTTCTTGGAGCTATGAAGATCTTAAAAATTTTGTGGATGGGAAATTTAAACATGAAATCCCCCTAAAACTAGGTGCAACATCATTCAGATAGAAACAGAAAAACTACAACCCTATAGTTGAAAGAGAAATTTTTAAGGAGATTGATAAAATGTTGCAAGCTAGGATCATATATCCTATTCATCACTCTACTTGGCTAGCTAACATTGTTCTAGTGAGGAAGAAAAATGGAGAGATAAGGATTTGAGTGGGTTTTAAAAATCTAAATCAAGCTTCTCTCAAAGATAACTTTGCACTCCCAAAAATGGATCACCTCTTGTAGACTATTGTAGGGTTAGAGATGATGTCTATGTTAGATGGTTTTTTAGGGCATAATCAGATTTAAGTAGATGAGTTAGATTAGTTCAAGACAACATTCATCACACCATGGGGTACTTTTTCATATAACAACATGCATTTAGTTTGATTCATGCAAGTGCAACATTCCAACGTGTAATGAATTTGACTCTTGGTGATTTGAAGGATAAAATCATTGTTTTGTACCTTGATGATTTGATAGTCTTTTCTAAGAAAAGAAAAAATCACATCAAAGACTTAGATAGAGTGCTAAAAAGGTGTAGGGTTCATGGCGTCTCACTAAATCCCAAGAAATCAATATTTTGTGTGATCGAAGGTAAACTACTTGGTCACATTGTCTCTCAAGAAGGGGTGAAGTTTGATCTAGACAGAGTTATAGTCATTCAACAATTAAATTTGTCATTGAGCAAAATTGGAGTAAAGTATTTCTTTAGCCAAGTAAATTTCTTGCAGGGATTTGTGCCTAATTTCTCTAAAACAGTTACTTGTGTATAGTAGATATGATGAAGAGTAATAAAGCTTTTAAATGGAGTGATGTTGGAAAAAGGGATTTTGAAGACATCAAAGGTGCTATTGTCAAATATCATGTTCTTATTCATCCAAACTATACTAAGGGGTTCATTATATATTGTTATGCATTAGAGCTTACCATGTCAACCATATTGATGCAGGAAAACAAAGAAGGAATATAAGCCCCAATCACTTTCATGAGTATGTCATTAAAGAATCAAGAAATGAGATACTCATAAATGGAGAAATATGCATATGCAGTGGTGAGAACTCTGAAGAATTTTAGGTTTTATATTTTGTATTCTCATTCAGCAATATATGTTCTTGATTCTGCAATAAAAAGCATTTTGACACAACAAGATGTTGGTTGCAATAGTAGAGGAGCTTGGATTGCAAAGGTTCAAGAGTATGATATTGAGATCAAGCCAACCAACCTTGTAAGAGGAAATACACTTTGTAAAGCCTTGGTAGAAGATCAAAAATCTGAAGTAGAAGATATTCCAAAGGTCCTCATCCTAATTCTTCAAGATCCTTGGTTTTCAAATATTGCATACTTTCTGACATATGGTGAGTGCCCTGATGGATTGACTATTAGGCAGAGAAGGGATCTAAAAATAAAAGCCTTAAAGAATGTAATTCATGATGATGTTTTGTATAAGAGAGATATTGATGGTACATTTCTAAGATGTGTTGATAAGGAGCACCAAGAGAAGCTTTTAAAGTCTTTTCATAATGAAGCATGTGGAGGATACTTCTCTTCTACTATCACTACATTCAAAATATTAAGGCAATGTTATTATTGGACTGGTATGTTTTGTTGAGCTATCATTTTGCATGATGCTTAATGGAAGGAATCCTTTTGAACTCCTCTCTTGAAAAGTTGATATGGGATCAACTCCAAGGTTTCAAGAAATCTTGCAGCCTACTGGAATCCGCTCAATTGAAGATAAATATTTTTTTTCACACAGAGGTCTTTTATGGTTTGAACCAATTTCGAATAAGATGATAAATCTGCTTGCTATTTAAAATTCAACTACAAAAAAAAGATATGTTTTGGTATTTTATGTTTTTTAATGAATGCAATCTAATAATGCAACTATATGAATTCCTAATTAAACCAAGGGTTAGCAAAGAAAATAACAAAGATAAGGTAAGGAGAGATGAAAGCAAACAACATGCAAGGGAAATTCCTAATTGGTATAAACCATGTTAACATGTCTGTGACTTAAATCATTGAAAAGATCAAGTAGGAAACCAATGAAAGTAGGAGCAGTGCTTCCTCAAATTCACTGATGCAATCATCGATGGAAACTTTGTAATAATCGAAAGATGTTTTACTTCATATCAAATCACAAGGCCATGGAAACTGCATTCATGCAAAATGAGAAGCTATGTAGAAAAAAAAGGGTGATCTCTTCTCCAACTTTGTACGTCAGTAGAATTCATCAACACACAGCAAACACTAGAACTAAAATTTCACACAACAAAACTATTGGCTCCATTATTATCATGAACAAGAATCCACAAAAATAAGACACTCAGAAAAGAATAACTACACTCAAAATGAGAGCACCAAAATCATATATTATTGCATCAAAATATTGACTTGGAATACATATTACATTCTTGAATTTATAATAAATTGTCTCCTTAGTTCGTATTGAGAGTGAGAGATCTCTTAATGCAAACATATTCTTAGAAACTAATAAAACAAAGCTAATTACATACAAATTCACTCTCTAAATGGTGCTACATAGGTCTCCACACTTGTTTATATCAATTAATGGTGCATGCACCTTTACATGACTTAAAACAACAAATGAAGAAGGAGATAAGAAGAAGGAAGCTACAAGAGGATTTGAGAGTCACTAGAAGCTCTAAAAATGGAAGTTTGACCTTCTCTAGGTGTTCCTAGGAGTTGAACTACCATCAAAATGTGTTTTCGGTGCATGGAAAGCTCTAAATTAGGGACTAACAATTAACTGTTAGTGCATTTATATGAATAGTGCACCTTGCACACTTGTGCACCTTGTGCACCTTTAAGAAATTTGTGCAAGGTGCTCAATTCACCAAAAAATTAAATTTCTTTATTTTGAAAATGGTTTTTAGGTTTTTCTTAGATGAGGTCTGGGAGCACTCTTGTGTACTTATTTTTCTCTTTTTGATGATTTATACCCTCTTTATAGCCTAAAATTTTCATAGATTTGAACTCCTACTTCTTCTATCTAAAATCCCAAGGCACCTATGTTGAATCTTGTCATTAATAGTTGCATAAGATGAGGAACTTTTTCTTGTTCATGTATCCAACCCCTGTATCTTTGCTCTTTAGTATAAAGTCATGAATCAAAACTTACAAGTGATTCCTTTGAAGTTGAAGTTTTTAGCTTAGGTGAGATCTCTATTACTATTGATAATGAAGATGTTATGATGATCTATGCACATGCATGTTATGTGCCACACCTTTGTGTTATGTGCACTTGCACACCTTCATGGTATGCACATCTTTGTGCACTATGAAGTCCATTCCTTGATTTTTCTTCTCTCTAACTACCCGATCCTCCCTGATTAGAGGCTAGGTGATCTAGATTATCTAGAATGATCAAATGTTTGGAACTTTTTCATATTTTTTAAACAAGATTTTATAGGCCTTTTTAACTAGCTTTTTTGGAAGTCTTTTACTCAAATTTTTAAGTTGAAACTTTCATCGGTCCATAAAACTAGGTAGCCAAAGGCTCATTGTTTTAGGGATTGAAATTAGATTTTTAGTTCTTCTTTCCAATGGTGTAAACAGTTTTGAATTTTGAGCTCTAGGTCAAAAGTTATGACCCTGACAAGTTAAGGATATCTTTTTATCTAAACAAACAAGAAAACATTAGTCCAAAGAGTTGAAAACCTAACCTAAAACAAACCCTAACTTAAAAAAACTTAGCCCAAATGCTTCAAAACAATAAAAAAAAAAGTTAATCCCCTTTTACCCTAGATATGAAAAATAGTGCACCTTTGGAGGTGTGTTGAAAAGGCATATCAAGGGTCTTTTGGTGCAGTTGCACACCTACGCACCCAGGTGAGGTGCGCACATGCTCTTAGTGCAAGTGATATGTGAGGTGGGGGGGATTTAGCTTTTAAATGTGAAAAAAAGGGTGTGCACTTGTACACCTTTAGGGTGCACACTCTTATGTTGGTTTTAAGTCTCCTTTAAAAGGTGTGCACATGCACACCTTTCCTTAGGTGTTTCTTAGCTTTTAGACCTAATGCACATCCTTTAGAGGTGCGCACTTGTAAATGTACATATGTGCACATCTCCAAAGGGAAATAAGTGTGCACTCATACATTCAACACACCTAGGCACCTTCGATAGGTGTGTATGTGCATTGTTGCACACGTGCACTAGTGTGCAAGTGCACATTTATGCACTAAAACACTTAAATCTTTCAATTTTTCACAGTTTTGACACCCCATACTTGTCCAATCAAAGAATAGGACTTGATCCAAACTCTAGAAGAGTTTGAAAAATGACCTAGGCCCTAGACTAGAGGTTTGGGAAACGAAAAAATTACTAGGGGATCCCCATTTATAAGAGAAATGGGGCATGTGTTGTGAAACCACAACAAAAGGAAGAAATAACAAAGGCATTTCTTCATCACCAAGAATTCATCTAGCTTGTGTCAATAACAACTAAATTTCAAACACTTTAAATAGTTTTCAAGTTCCTTGATAGTCAAAACTTTAAAATCTTGAATCTTCAAGCTCAATGTGTGCATAGTGTATTCATTTCCTTTGATGTTTCAAGATGCAATCTATCATGAGTTTGGAGCAACTTGGAAATAATCCTCCACTCCACTGGTCCATTCATTGGGAATCCTTATAGATCATGTGTACTAATCACTATTTAATTAGATGAGAGAATCTATTCAAAGGGCTCTTGACAGGTTATTATATTTTACATTTCAAGTGCCGAGTAAATTTTTTAATCCTCCTTTATAGAGCTCGCATGTTTCCATTTGGTTCTTCTATGAAGCAATTTGTACAAGTACTGGATAGCCATTTTGGAGGGCATATCCCTATTGTTAGATTATCTTTCTTAGACCTTTTGGAATATTTCATTCTTAACACCATCATTCCTTTTTTTGTTTTCATTTTGTACCTTGACCACGCTTAGACTGTATGGCCAAGGCATTAGTGTCATTTCTCATATTCTTTCTTTAGTTTGATAACCTTTGTGTTAAATAACTTTTAGAAACTCTCATGCCAAATGGTGACCTTAGCCATTCCTTGAAAAGACCTTTTTTCTAAACTAACAAGTTTAGGACTATCCCTTGCTATCATCAACCTTAATCTGAAAACACCAAGATAGTCAATCTTTAAATTCACCAAATGTTGAGAACTATTGATCTGCAATTTTGAATTCAAGACTGTAAGTCCTTTATGACTAAAAGTATTATTCATTCTCTAGTTGGTATAAGAAACAAAATCACTTGAATGCTTAAACAAAGAAATACCTCTCCCTAAAAGTTGAAACCACAAGGGGTGGTTTATAAAATCTATCAAGTATGAGTCTTGATTGCAATACCCCTAGACTAACATGACTAAAAAAGAAAAAGAAAAAAAAGAAAAAAAACCCAAACAAAATAGACTCGACTCAAAGAAAACTAACACCTAACTAGAAAGACTAAAAAGACTAAAAAACAAAGATAAAAACACAAACTTATATACATAAAACCTTGAATAATAAGAATGTGGGGTGGTTGTTAGTAGATTTCTCATTATGTGCAATAGTAATGAACCACCCCATATAGTCCTAAAAAAAGATGACTTATCTTTGTACTTGGAAAAATAAAATTTGGACAATCTTGGTTCAAATTCTAGGCACAAATCACACAAAATTATAAGTTGTGGTAACTCTCCAAGACCATGATTAATCCACAAACAAGTTCTCTTACCTTTGACAACATATTCAAATTGAAAATCATCAAACTAAGAGGGATAATGGGAAGATATCACCCGGTCTAGTGAGTTCCCCAGTATAGGGGTACACTCACACATTGTAATTTCTCCTTCTAGTGGTCTTATCTCATGGTACACAACTCCATGCATACATTGAAACACTAGCATTGATGATGTAATATAGCTATCAGAACAAGACCCAAAAGATAGAACATTTCTTTTATGGTCCTTATTATCACCAAAATTATCCTTAAACAATGAATTGTCACCTTTAGGGTCCTTTAGACTAGAAAAATCAATCATAAGCCTTTCTTTCGAAGTACAGGATTCATTAATGTCATTAATCAAGGTGTTTCCTCCCTCATGTCCCAAAGAAGCATGTTCAAAACCATACTTATCCTCCATTGCAATCCCCCAAGCTAACAAGAAATCAGTGTAACTTACTTCTGAATGGAACCCAAATGGATGATTTGTACATTATTTGGTTATTGAATGGTCTAATATATGTGTAGAATACCCACAAATAGACATTTCCTCATTTCAGCTTGAAACCAAACTAAGCACTCTATCCATCTCTTCTAATGACATATCTTGTTTTGAGGGAGGTATCTTATCATTATTCAATGGGGAATCAATATCACAATAGGAAGCATCGGTATCTTCTTCTTGATGACTTCCTGATTCAAAAATCTCACCAACCTTGGGATCTTCTACATTTACATCACTTTTTGCAACTGTGAGAATTTTCACAACTTTATGGAGTTTTGGAACTTTAAACTTTTTTGTGTCCTCAAAATTTCTTAGCATATACAAACTTATTGCAACACCAACTCTTGGAAGAATTTCTTCACTAAATGGGAAATGAAACTCATCTTGACCATCTTCATCATTTTGCCTTCCTACAGATTTATCACATGATTCAAACACCATTGCACTAAAATACAAAGGTTTTTCCTCCATGATCTATGAAGGCTGATCCAAAACATCATTGTGCCCATATCCATTTTTACTTGGACTCATACCTATAATACCATTATTCTCATTGTTAATGTTACTGTAGAGGCCAAAATTTATGCTTTGATTTTGAGAATAATTGTTTTGGGTAGCAAGTTGTCTTCAATGATTGCCTTGGTTTCTTGAGGAATTCAATTTTATTTTGATGAGTTCATTGGATAAAATAGACATCGTCTTCTTCATTTCCTTAACCTCTCTAGCCAAACTGTTCTCATGTTTAGTAGGTGAAGAAGTTGTTTGCTCAAAAAATGCAGTCTTTTGGGGCTCATACCCTAAATATGTAATTATCAGCATTGGAGCAACAGTAACCTACTTTATGAATGTAACAACCTCTTTGAAGACCTTTTCAATGGTATCCATGTCTCTGGGTGGGAGCCTTCTTAGAAAAAATAGAAGTAAATAATCCATTGTTCCCAAATAGATCTAGATAGTAGCCTCTTGTGGTATAGTGTAAGGAAACTCCATTCTTTGATACATTCTATAGAAGTGATAATTAAACTGTGAAACAGTCTCGTGGGATCCCTCTTAATTGAGATGAACTGATGATGTAGGATAGTTGGATCAATATAGACCTTGAATTATTCTAGAAACATTCTCTCAAAAAAGTTTCAATCACTTATTGATGCTGGTGGTAGATTGAGGTACCAATTGAATGTCATTTCCCTCAAACTATAAGGAAAAAGGCAACATACCATGTCTATATGCTGAATATGGTTTCAATTAAAAATTTCCTTGAAAATTTTAATATGATCTTCTATTGTTTTTTATCCTCCATAGATGAACCGTGGGCAAAAAAATTTCAAGATTTTTGGGCAAGTCGTGTAATGGTCTAGTTAGGTTCAAAGGTGAACTTTGGGCATTGAAGAAAGACACGGTGCATAATGATGGGAATGTGTGAAGTAGAATGTAAAGTGAATGATGACGATGGAATGTGTAATGTGAATGGGTGGAGTTTTGGGAAACCCTTTGCCACTATGATGCTTATGAAAGTGACTAAGTACTAGGAACTTGTGCTTATTCTAGAAAAGTGCACCTCTGAAGAAGCACACTTTATCAAAACAACACACCTTCAGATAGTAATAGTTCAAAAAAATTTCTAAACTTGTAAAAAGTGCAGAATTTTGAAATTGGAAGTTTTTTTTTCTATTCCAAATGGTATAAGGCCCTCCTTCGAGTGTCACTTCTATTGAGTTGTCATTTTGCACGATGCTTAATAGTAGGAATCCTTTCAAACTCCTCTCTTGAAAAGTTGATCTAGGATCAACTCCAAGGTTTCGAGTGATTTTATGACCTACTGGAATTCGCTCAATTGAAGATTAAAAAAATTGTTCACAAAAAAGGCCTTTGTTGGTTCGAATCCATTTTGGATAAGATGATAAATCTACTTGTTTCAAAATTAACCACAAAAAAAAATATGTTTTTGGTATTTTCTATTTTTTAATGAATGCAATCTAACAATGCAACTATATGAATTCCTAATTTTAACCAAGGGTTAGCAAAGAAAATAACAAAGATAAGGTAATGAGAGATGAAAGTAAATAGCATGCAAGGTAAATTCCTAATGGACATAAACCACGGTAACAACACATCTTTGAGTTAAATCATTGAAAAGATCGAGTAGGAAACCAATGAAAGTAGGAGCAGCACTTCCTCAAATCCACTGATGTAATCATCGATGGAAACTTAGTAAAATCAAAAGATGTTTCACTTCTTGGAAAATCGCAAGGCCATTGGTGATTGAAGCTCCTTTTCATCAACGGGGTTTTGATTTTATAGGCCCAGTCAATTCTCTTTCCAGTCAAGGCCATTCTTATATCCTAATTGTCATAGATTATTTTTGTAGATGTGTGGAAGCCAAACCTATGAAGAAGACATCATTAGAGGTAGTATGTGAGTTCCTTAAAGAACATATATTGGTTAGATTTGGAGTTCCTATGAAATTGATAATGGATAGTTCATCTTATTTTTCTTCCTCATAAATTGTTGGGTTTTGTTATGATAATGGTATCCAAGTTGGTCATTCCTGTGATTATTTTCCTCAAGGAAATGGACAAGTTGAACCTAGGAATAAGAATTTTATTAATATCTTGAAGAAATTGGTCTCAGATAATCAAAAAAGTTTGCACAAGAAGATACATGATGCTTTATGGGTAGATAGGATCACACCTAAAATAGCTATTGGCATCTCACCTTTTGAGTTAGTTTATGGATTAGAAGCTAACTTGTCATTGCCTCTAGAGTTTATGGATTAGAAGCTAACCATTCATTGCCACTAGAGCTTGCTACTTGTAAAATTGAAGACTGTGATTGAAGATGGTATATGTAGAGATGGATTGGAAAAAAGAATTTTATATCTCACCAAGTTGCAAGAGGAAAGAGAAGAAATGGTAGATAAAATCAATGAACATCAAGGGAGAGTTAAAAAGTTATTTGATAAAAGAGAAAGACCAAGGAAATTCATGGAAGGTGGCTTGGTCCTACCAAGGAAATTCATGGAAGGTGGCTTGGTCCTACTGTGCGATAAGAGGCATGAACCAAGAGGAATGTACTCCAAGTTTTAGTATTTGTGGAAAGGGTCATTTCAAATCATGAAAGTGAGCCAAAACAACTCTTTCAACTTGGCATATCCCACTAGAGATACTTTCCATGTTCTTATAATGGGCAAGATTTGAAGTTGTATCAAATGCAAAGTTGAAGTGGGTAACCCCTACATAGTAGCTAGTTAGGTAGGTTTTTCTTTCATGTAGTTTGCTTTAGCTATTTTCTCATTTTCTTAGTTAGTTGTTGTTGCTTTTATAGATTAGTCTATTCTTTTTTTCCCAAGTTGTCACCCTATTTTGTGGAACCAGATATTGCTAAGATTCATGAATCTTTTAATCAATGTCATGCTTAAATCCCTAGTCAGAGCCAATTGTTGCCTAGTTTTAAGTTCTATTCCCTTTTGCTTTAAGATGCAGTCAACTCAATGTCATGTCTTGAGTCTAAGTCTAGTTTACCTTTAGAAAGATCTTCTTCTCATATACCCATCAAGTAAACCAGGAAGGAAATCATGTGAGCATGTGATTATTCAAGTGGCTAGGTGATTAGGGTTTGGATGGAGTCAAGCACTTCCTGATGAGAAAAGGTCTATAATTTTTATTGATCCATTGTTATATATTCTAAATCATGTTGGAGATAGAGATTCATATCAGTCTATAGTTTAATGGAAAATAATTTGGTCAAAGGTGGCAAGAGCAAAGGTGGAAATCAAATCAACGGTGCAAAATGCATCTAAATTTCTACATCATAGGTTGAAAAGTCAATTGCCCTTAGAAATGGATTCTTAACCAGAAAATGAGGATCATATCACATGATCATGACTTACTTCCAACTTCAAGAAATTTAAGTTGTGACAGTGCGAACAACATAAAGTAACAGTCAAAGCCAATAGTCATAGCATCACATGTGATAAGATAAACTCCAGCTTTTAAGTTGTGAAGGTACGAGAGATAATGATAATTAACTCAAATAGTTATTCCATGGTCGTAGGCGATTTAAGTTAACCATAAGTTAAGGTTACAAAGTAGCAAAAGCCAAAGATTACATAATCATTGGCAGTCAAGGGTAATCTAAAGTTAATGTTGTCACAAAGAGAAAGCATGCATTCATGGTGTCACAAGGTGTTAAGGTTAATTCTTAAAGAAGGTTACAAAAGTGTGAGAGAAAAAAAAAATTAAGGTAAATGGTTTTCACAACATCACAAGATAAAAAGCATTCAAGATACTTTAAGTTGTGAGCTAGAAAAAATGGTAACAATCAAACATTAAAACAATCATCGTAGTGTCACAGATGTTTAAGTTGATTTTAGAATTTGACTTATGAAGCTACAAAAGATGGTATGGGTAGTTAAATGTAACATGATCTCAACGTTGTGTGTAATAATGCAGTTAAAGGACTTTAAGTGGTGAAACTATGAAAAGTAACTCAAGACATTCAAATTTTGAACTGTCGCACTGTCCCAAGTGGTTAATGGTAATCTGAGGTTAAGGTTGGAAATGAGTGACAACATGTATTTGCATGTTCGTAGGTGGTCAAAGGAAACCTTGAGTTAATACAACAAAGCAGAGATAGCTAATTATCACATCAGGTAAAAGTATCATATGAATTATAGTTGCAAAGAAGTGACAAGGGAAAAATAAAGAGGATTACTAGGTTTTAATTGTGATCATTGATTTGAGATCAATGATGAGAATTCAAACTTATGTGACTATTGAAATAAAAATTACATGGATTTGGTGCCAATAGTAGAATATGAAGGAAATGAAGGTTCTGACAAGGTTTTAGAAGCCGCATGAAGATAAATGGTTGCTAGGTGTTCTCAGAAGTGCTATGAGATTATGATTCCTGTAGAAGAAGACGCCATGGGTCAATACCATGTTTTAGATTAGGAATTTTCATCCTTTATTGATATTTTCTTTCTATTATGTGATTGTTGCACTACCAGAACTGAGGAATGATAGAAAACTGTAAATGTAATTTTTGATGATATTGAAAGGGTTGACAAACTTGATAGTGAATTGGATCTGTAATTCCATTTACATAATTTTCTCTTCATGTTTTGTTGCCCATTCAATTCATAGATTAATTATGCATTGAGAGTTGAAGGACGATTACATGTAATTATGTGATCACCTCATGGATTCCATTTCACTATGGTATTATAGTATAGGTAATTCCATTTATTTTTTCACATGCAATTCTTGTTCTCCTCTTGTTTGTTTTATGGCATGTTAAAATTAGTTTCATTGGGAAATGAAGAATAAATGTGGATGAATCTATTAGCAACTTGTTGGATTCCATTTCACCTAAGTCCAATAGTTAAAGTAATTCCATTTTCCCTCATGTGCATCTCTTCTTCCTTTCCTCATTTGGATTTAGATGATTAATCTACATTTAGAATAGGAGTAAGGGTCAAAAAATTTCAAGACAATCTACTACAGTCATTCCATTGGGTGTGATAGGTTGTCCTAATCCATTTTGCCTGAATTTTTTATGAATATAAGCAATTTGGTTAGCCTTTACTACTCTCAGGTTAAGAGCTTATTCTATCATAAACTTCTTATCTAAGAAAGACATATTATTGCAATTCCTAAGGAAGTTGTACCTTGTAATTTAGAGGGCAGTGATAGAATAAATACACTGACCCATTTGTTGGTGACATCCTTTTGTTTCTCCAAAACATTGGGTATTAAAAGAATTAAGTTATAAAACCTAATGGGAGAAAAAATTGTTAACCAACACATAGTCATCTAACTTCTTCTCGTAGAAATGTGACTCGTTGGGATTAGGCTTATCACAATAAGCACACTTTGATATTTCTAGCTTTGGTTTACCCCCTTAGGAGGAGGTGGCCCTAATGAACTGTGAATGCTAGAATTAATCTGAGACTCTGAAGAATGAGATTTATGTGTCTTCTCCTTCATCCCTGAAGATGGCCGAGCTACCAATGCATAAGTTTGTGAGCCTATGAGAGAATCCAACTAAAAGAGCTTAGATTTCTCTCAAGTCAAAAGATCACAAGAAAACTCAAGGGATAGAATGGTAAATCTATTACCCAAAGTATCTTTAGTGGAATAGAAGGTAGAAGCAAAAATCTAAAAATTTCCAAGAAGCTTAGAAAGAATAAGATAAATGCACTTAGTATTAGTGTTAGTCTTCCTACAACCCTGCAATAAAGATCTTTGTTAATTGAACTTCATCAAGAAGTCCTCAATGGAAAGAAAAGAATCTGGTACAAGAGAGGTAAGCTCTATCTCAATCTAAAGTTCCATGAACTCATTCATTGTACCAAACAAGCCTTCAAGCTTGGTCCACATAGCTATAGGGGTATTGCACCCATCAAGATGAAACTATAGATTGTTTGATACCTATAGAGAAATCAATTCTATTGCCTCATCCATCTTGTTCTTATGATGTATGACCTCAAAAGGCCTTTTTAAAACTAGCTACACTACATCTAAACAAGACCACAATACTTTTGACTGGAGAAGTTGTGTCATCAAGGTCTTCCATGTGTGATAGTTATGAGGGGTTAGAAGTTCTAGACAAGAAGAGGTCTCAACCACTATTTTAGAAGGTGTTGAATTGTTTTTGAAAAACTTTTGGTTCATTGATTTAAATAACAGAAACAATAATACAAAACACCCCCCACAATACAAAAAAAAAAAACCTTGGTTGCTAGAAGGAATGTGTAAACAAGAAGGGAGAAAAAATACTTTAGTTTAGAAGCACATGTATCTTTGAGGAATACTGATGAGAAATAGCAGAGAATCTGAATAGGGCTTGAAAAGAGCTTTTTGGTGCTTTTTTCGGATAAAAAAATGAAGCTATAATGAAGAAGCTATGCCCTTGGAAGATAGAAGTCAAGCACAAAAATGGGTACCAAATTGGAAAAAAATCCAAAAAAACCTAATCCATCGTCTCTATCTCTAAACTAGCTTTCTGGGCTTCTTTTGGATCAAAAAAATACCCTTGTATGCTCAAGATATCACGAAAAAACCAACATGGCCCCCAAAATAGCAATAAAAAAATTATATATTTAAAAAAAAAACTAATAATAAAAAAAACACCAAAAACCATCAGTGGAGTGGTGGTGGCATGGTGACATGCAGTGGATCAAGCTAGCGGGCCAAGTGGAGTGGAGGAGCTACAGACGATGGTGGCCAGAAAGTAACAGTGGTGGTTGGAAGATCGGCTAAGAGGTGGAAAGTTAGTGGCATTGGATGGAGACCATCGCAATTTGGTGGTTGTCAGTGGGAGCCGTAGTGGTCAATGTGATCGCTAGTGGTTACTAAAACTATCAATAGATAATAAACTGTCGTAGGATCAAAATTAATTGATGCATTTAAAAAAAATGTTTTTTTATGATTTTTTTATTTTTTCTATCTTGGATTGCATGCACAGGTCGTATGACCCTGTTATGAAAAAACAATTGCCTCCCAATTCAATGTTGTTCAAAATTGATAAAATTTATATGAAAATGGGGGTTTTGACACCTTCTAAATCCAACCATGACATTTGTTTGGCCTCAAAGTGCTCCAAAAATTAGAGACCCCTATTTTCATAAAAAAATCAAAAAAATACTAGATCGATTCTATCAAACTATTGTTCTTCTTTTTCTCCAAATATTGAACAAGCTACAACAGATCTAGCTATGAAATCATGAAGGATTTGAGAAATACAAATCCACAAAGCCCAAAGAATACCTACATGTAAAAACTTGTCAGAAAGAAGAAAAAGACAAGAAGAGGCAAGGGTTTTGCTCTGAAAATATGCAAATTATGTTTTTAGAAATGAAAACGATAAGAGATAATTACAAAAGATCAATCCTTATAGAAAGAGATCAAAACTCGAAAAGGGTAGCCGAAAAGGAAAAAGTCATTTAATAATTACTAATTAATTATTAAATTTGAATGCATAAGTGCATAAATTGAAATCTTAAGAAGGGAGTAAAGGTAATTTAATTAATGAAATTAAATTAATGCTTTAAACTAGCACTATAATTAAATATGTTAATTCACTAGTTTCCCTTTTATTAATTTATTTCCTAATTTTTATTTTATCTTTCTAGCAGTTTTAACTTGCATAATAATTATTTTAATCTATAATTAATATTTATAACATACTTATTAAATGTAATTTGTAATTGTATTTTATTAAATCAATTATGCATTAAATTCTAATTTATCTTCATTATTTAATTAAATTCTCCAACTTCCTCAATTAGACTTTTTAACTAAGTCTTCAAATTAAACAAGTGTATTTAATTATTTTCTAATTAATTAAATACTCTTATTTTTAATATTTTAATATTCTAATAAGAATATTAATTTGGCATTTTAATTTATCTTAATTAGTTTTCTTGGTCGATTAAATATTGCATACCACAACAAAATACACAACATACAACCAACAAGAAAAACTGACAAAATACAAATACAAAATGCAAAACATATTCAAGGGGTAAGTTCATGGATTCATGTCACCTTGATGAATTCAGATGGGTAGTCAGCCAAACATTACCATCCTTCTCAAGACAATAATAAGCTTAGTTTAGGATTTAAACTTGAAAATTATCTCCCCTATCTTACTATTGAGATATTGCAATAGGACATGCTCATCCTGACAATTCTAGAAAGTCAATGTTTGATACTTGTAAACGTCCATAACAAATGGGTATGTATTAATATAAATCTAAGTAAATAGAAAAGTGTACAAAATCATCAGGAAAATAACTATAATCAATAACCAAGAGTATATAAAGTATTTTCATCATAAGAAAGTAATCATCACTTAACCACTAACATGATAAAATTAGATACTCTATATAACAAGGTACTATTTTATCAAACATAATATAAGAACAGATTGTTAAAAATAAAGAATGAAGAGATGATTTTGGCAGTGTTAGGGTTGATTGGAGACCAATTCCAAGAAAGAGCCATTAAAAGGAAGACAAATTTGGATGATTTCAATATTCATAGTGTGGGGTTTGGAGCTAAACAAAAGCACTTACAAGGCGGAATCTATGATGTGTGCTCTATTTGTACACGATATGCTAGATGGGCTTGGATCCATTATGGAGTGGTCAATCCCTAGAATAAGGTAAGACATCAGTGAGTGCTTTGAGGATGAAGATGATGCTTGTCATTATGGATATGTGTCCTTCCTACATTGGAAGGCACAAGCCAACAAACCATTACTATTTCATAAAGCTGAGGAGGCATGGTTGAGGGTTGTAAGAAAATTGGGGCAAGTGGAATAGGTAGAAAATACAGCTAGCTTAGGACCCTAGAGAAATGTCCCCCATTGTCAAAGGAGCAATGTTGGCTCCTATTCTGGCTCAGGTGGAGATTAAGTAGGAATGCTTGGTGACAAATAAAAGCTAGTTTTGGGGGGCTCTGGAATGTAGGAGATGTGAGTTGGAGGATTTTGGTGTTTTGACGTTGTCTAGCGAAAGTGTGAAGAAAGGAAGAAGCCATAGACAAAAAAGAAACAGAGCTTGATTTTGTGAAAATATAAAAGCTCATAAGGTTTTCAGTCATGTATCTTTGTATAATGTATAGACTTTTACAACTTTTAATAGTTAATAGGTAGTATACAAGACCGTCTTAGAAGGATGATAAGCAAGTATGGGGAAGAAAGGATTTTGGGGAGGTAGAGAGGTAGGGTTAGATACTATTTGGATTTGAACTTGATGTAATGCTTTTTTTAATACAAAAACCTATTACTAATCAAAAAAAGAAGAAAAAACATAATATAAGAACTAACATGCTCACTGGAAGGGTCCAGTAGGTTTAATAATATAATCTATAGTGACAGAAAGGGACATATATTGTACTCCTTCCACATCTTCTACCATGGTATACACCTTGGTCTCTACCATTAGATCTAGTTCCACAAGTCTTTTTCCCTACAACAGCCAAATAATACAAGATGATATCTTAAAACAATTAATATGAAGGAAGACATGATGCATAGTCATAAAATGATGTCTAAAATACAAAACAGTCATGTGTATTAGTTTTCTATTGAAGTTTATTTATTTAGACATCTAGTAGGCATACAATATTCCCAGAGTTCCTTGTGTAGAAAATAATGCTTTAATACCAAGTGTAATGCCCCGCTAGGAAATCCAAGAGAGATTAACCTAAAGCATGTTGTTAAATTTACAAAATAATTTTAAATCTTAAGAGATTACAAATAGTAATGCAAAGAAATGCAAAAGAAAAGTAACATAAGATAATACGTGTAAACAAATGTAACTCAAAATACAAATTATAAATCTCAAGGGTTCATAACATATAATTACACATGTTATTAAATTCACTAAGTATAATCATAATACACAACTCCACATGATGTAGATGAATTATCAAGAACATTGTCATATATGAGAATCTCAAATCCAATTGATACAATATTTAATATGTAAATGCTCCACATTCACTACATAGGTCACATGGTATGAGCTACAAATCAAAGTGCAAGTACATCTACAACATCTCATAAAGGCATCATAACCAATACATTGATACAATACATAGGATAATAATATGAAATATAGAACAAGTCTCCTATGTTTAACACGATATTGCACCTCCTACAACAATCATCCAACCACATAATAGGATATCACAAAATCTCTTAATGATAAATGTAACACTACCACTTGACCTCAAGAAACACAAAGAAGTCTCACTCCCTCTATTTTCAAGAGACAACAACATACCCCACTTGAATATCAAGCAATAGAGTCGATTGTAGAAGAACTAAGGATGGGATCTTTAAAAACTATCTATGTCAAGATATAATACTCAATCTACAAAGGTAATACACATTGATCTAGAGGAAACAACACACATAGGAAACCTAGGTTGCATACAGGGAAGTGTCATTACAAGAGTCAACTCTAAGGTTATCTTGATAGTCCTAGACCTTCTCTAGTGACTCTATGCATATCAGTGACCTGTCATACAAATAAGGTTACTAATTATGCTCTATCAAGTCCACTCAAGTAATAAGCATCTTCTCCACTCCAATCCTAGAATGCATGTGCACTTAAGGCATGGGAAAGGAACCACACATCATATTAATTCATTTTAAAATCTCTATGAAATTTATTTATCACTTATTAAGTTACTTACAATGAGTTACCCTAACAAACACTTGGGGGTCTAACCCCTATTGCAAGTCACTCTCATATATACACCTAGATAACCTACCCTAAGCCTATGGATCACAAAAGATCACATAAATCAAATAAAGTATGATGACCAAATATAGTTCAATAAAATATTACTAGAACTCACACCTATCCTCAAAACATAATTCTCATAAGTATATGTTGGTCTTAAAACCATTAACATCAAAAATCTAAAACTAGTCCTCAAACCTTATAAAGTATGTTAACCAAATACAATTCCATAAAATATGTCTAGAACCCACATTGGTCCTCAAACCATAATTATCATAAATACATGTTGGTCCTCAAACCATTAACATCAATAATCCAAAACTAGTCCTCAAAACATAACATTACATGTCACACTCTCTCAAAGAGTTTACAAAATAATGAGCTTATAAAAACTAGTTGGGTGGAATAATCATGACCAAAACATCATCATAAAATACTTGAACATACACATGTCATATAGATGACAAAGCCCCCAAGCCTCTATGTACCAACCCTATAGCGAGTGTAGTTCCCATAACCAATATCAAAGAAAACACTAGAACATCCATGGACAAAATCACATAATAGTCTTAGACAAGTATAATATTCAATTTGTTTTTGATTAGATAAATAGGTTTTACAGGGAACCTAAAACCCAAAAGTTAGTACATAAGAAGGCTGATAATAAGTGTAACAGCCCAGCCAAAAAAGTAAAAGTTGAAAGGATGATAATAAGCATTAAGCCTAGCCAAAGGAAAGAGTACTAAGAAAAGACCAGGAAAAGGAAACAAGCAAAGCCATGGCCAAAAGCCAGAACAAAAAGCCAAAAGACAATGATAAAAAAAATAACAGGCAAGAGTTATTCCTCATTCTTTCGCTCCAAATCATGCATCACTTGAGTAGCCTCAAAGGCCTGTCGATTCTCCTTCACTTCCATCTATTGCACCCTTTGATTCACTTGGTCCTAAGCAGGAGTGAAGTTGTCCTTTTCAAGGTCGTCCTCTGTTCTGGCCTCGTCCCTTGCATTTCCATCCTCATCATCATGCATTTCTCTGTCTTTGATCCAGCCCATGAGAGAGATGATGTTGTTATTGATGGAACTTAATAAGGAAAACATCTAATTCACAAGGTTGTGATTGTAGTTTTCAAGATTGTTTATCCTCTATTCTGCCAAAGTGAGCCTATCAGCCGCATTCGTCTTCTTGTTAGCATCCATTCCTTTCTTTTTTGCCTCAATGTGTTTCACTTGGTCTTTAACCTCCTCAAGCTCATGGAAAAGCCATTTGATTGATCTAAAATTATTAATCATGCTGTTGCAAGCATTTTTTAGAAGGTTCATCCCTGTCTCCCTGGCTCTATCCGAAATAGCCACAATCGCCAGATCAATTAATTCTTCCAGCCGCTGCTCTTCTTGATTATCCACGAGGATTTGGGGATTCATGGCCTCCCTAAAGATTCCCATTTTGGTTGTTTTGACATTGAAGTTGATCCACGCTTTCCTCCTGTTATTGGTCTACACTTCCCCTTCCGCATACCCATCTTTCTCCTCTTTTTGCTCCTTAGGGTGGAGATGGACAAGAGAAAGGGGTAGAACAGATGCCTCCTCATATTGAGAGTGCACATCCTCCAAACTCTCCCTCTTGCACTTCTTCCTTCCAGTGTCCTCCTTTGTTTCCTCCTGTGTCTCCTTCACCACCTCCTCAGACTCCGAATCCTCCTCTTCTTTGCTACTTCCATCCTCAGCCTTCTCAACTTGACTATATTTTTTGAATTTAATCTTCCATGCATATTTTCCCATCATATTATACTACTCATGATACTCTACTCTTTATATACTAATTTACAACCATAAAAGAAAAGAAAATATTTCTAATTTCTTTTAGTGTCTATCACAACCCTTTTAATTAATTAACATTAATAAATAATAAATTATATTTGATCATTATTTTACTAATTTAAAAAATTTATTAAAATTAAACTAAATTAATACAATTTTAAATAATTAATTAATTAAAATTATTCTTTTGAAAAAATTTATTAAAAATTTACTTCTTTTTTTAAATATTAAAAATATATCAAAATGGTGGGGGGGGTGTGGTTGCCCTATCACTTGTTATCTTCTTGCTAGCTTGATACAACACATGCAGTAGAGGTTGTCACTAATAATTGGTCGAGCTGCAACAATTTAAGTCATTATAGGGTGGGGGTATTTAGTCCCACCCAAATTTTTTTAGTTTTTTATTTAAAAATATTTTTAATGATCTTTCCACTAAAGCCTTAAAGGCATTTTATAACAAGCTTATTAATTTTTTGAAAAAATTAAGAAAACATAAAATTCTAGAAAATTATTGTTATGGGTCTTTCCTTCAACCACACCTTTTTCTTAAATCAATCCCATACAAATTTGGCCTCAATTTTAACAACATGGTTTTTTAATAAAGTTTCATTTAAAACTTTCAACCACTAAATAAATCAAAATATTAAAAAAATCAGCTATCACAAAATCATATTTTTCAATAATCATTCCAAACATAATGTAGACAATCTTTTTGAAAGGAAATCAAAATGGGTTTTTCAAATCCTACATGAAATTCACAAATTGATTTGAATAGAAAATGACTCAAAAATTGAACTTTGAAACATTTTTTTAACTTCAAGCACTCAAAAACAATTCGTCAAAACATAATAGACATTATGAAATAATAACTCAAAAACCCTTCATATAGAAAAACACATTAGGTTTCTAAAGTCATAAACTCAAAATGAAAAACATAGAAAAATATTTTACTAAATAAAATCTTAAGTTAAGCCATTTAACTTAACCTTTTAAATCTATAATTGATTATTCATAACTTTTTTATTTATGTGTATTCAAAATGGATAAATTATTGCTCAATTATAATTAATATTTTTATCACAACATAGTTTACAACTTGATATTGAATATCAATTCATATTATTAATGGAATTAATTCAGATGTTAAATAAATATTGTATTTACACAATTAGACTTTTTAACCAAGTCCATTTTAATTGAATAAAGGTATTTAAATAATTTATAGTAATTAAATATCTTAATGTTTGAATTCCAATATTCATAAGATATAATTATTATAGTATCATAATTAATCTTAATAAATTCTTTTTACAAAGTAATCAGACAACAAAACTCACATGACTATAACACAAGAAAAAAACTCAAAATGACCATCATACTCAAGGATAGGTTCACAATTTACATCACCTTGATGAATTCATATAGGTAGCCAATCATATACTTATTCACTTAAATAAAGACATAATGGCTTAGGATGAGATCAAGTTTGTATATTATCTCCCCTTCTATCATTGAGATATTCTAATAAGGCACACTCATCTTGGCAATTCAGGGAGGTTGATGCCCAGTACCTATAATTTCATAAAAGATAAATATGTGTGTGTATGCAATTGTTTGCTCTCGTCCATTACATCACATCCACCAACCTAGTTATAATTGTATCATCCACCTCATCATGCAATTGTATTATCCACCTCACCTCTTCCATGTCAACTACTATCTTGACAAAGACTTAGTGAATTTCCCTCCCAATAGATATGAAAAAAAATGAAACTAGATCAAATTATTCTTGGTAATCTAGATAAGCATTTTCAATCTCCAATAAAATGTATTATCTAATGCAATAGCACTCACAAATTTTGAATTACCCTTCCAAGTGTAGTTTTTTCACCTATAGCCACTAAGCCAACTCCACTCCTATTAGCACAATTAGAGCCTCAACATCATTGTTGGTTTTGTCACCCAACCTTTTACATTCAATGACAATTATACTTTTACTAGAATTTATAGCTATGCATCTAGTGCCAAATGGCTCTAGGTTACCTCTCACTGCTCCATCAAAGTTAGCTTTAATCCATTCTTCTTCCAAGGCTTCCCATACCACCTCTTCTTTTCTTAGTTTTGCAAGATCAGCCCTTAAGGACCCATTAATGGTTAAATTATTTATGGTGTTACATACCAAATAACTCTTAATTTATAAAATGGATAATCCATGTATGTATGTATGTATGTATGTATGTATGTATGGTGCATGGATAGCCAATTAGAAGCTTTTGTAGACTTATATTATCTTGGGATAAAGTTGAAAAATAAAAATTAAAAATTAAGTTCAAATCAAATAATTTTCATTTTCATTAAAATTTAAATGAGAATGAAAATCAATTGAAGTATGTACTTATGAGCACTTTCATCAGACACTCATGGAGGTGGAGTAGGGACACGTGTGGCTACGTGGACTTGAGTACACCCATGAGTGGCTAGACCTAAGGGTACACTTAGCATAGCTTTCAGTGCTGATAGAGTGGTGGCATACACCCACCTCTAGCTTACATCTGCCTATAGGAGAGGCGATAGTTACCTTACTCGATGTATGGTACATCCTATGAGTTTTGATTCATAAGCAATATCCTGAGTATGTGCTAGAGGGTATAGATCCCTATCTATAGGAGTGCTTTAGGTGATGGCAATAGAGGCTATCGATTCAGTGGTCATGGTTGACATGGAGGGAGGCATTGGACTAGAGGTTTCCATGACTTACTCTGCACTTGGCCTCACTCATATGGAGGATGGTACTGGACCATGTTGGGTATGGATTTCTAATTGGATGGGCATGAGTGTTGGGCACTCTTTTAGAGGATGACATTGTGGTTTTTTATTGGCGTCACACCATCTTGGCCTAGCTATATTATGATCTTCATATGTGCACTTATAGGACACAGTAGACCATAGGTCTAGGGTTGACTCTGCTGATGGTATGGTCATGGGATCATATAGGCATGAGATGACCTATTATGAGATGAGAGACATGACATCCTAGTGAGCCATATGCATGTTAGTAGAGGCCACCTATTTAGTATACATCTACTGAGTTGGTAGGATACTAGAGGAGGTGTCTAGATGAGATCATTATGTTTGATTGGACACCATATACAAGCGATGAGCAGTGAGGAACCATATTACCAATAGGGGGAGAGGATGACATTGAGGATAATCTTTATATATAGTACATTCAGATAAATTATTGGTTGATCAACTGGATAGTTCATATAGTCATGTGATATATACCTCTAGGGTGCAATAACAGTTTAGTGGGATGTAGGATGTTGTGCCAGATAGATTCCTATATCTAGTGGTATCCCAAGAGTATGACAAGTTGTGGGGATACAAGACCACTTTGAGATTACCTAGGGCTTCATGGCATGGCATATAACCAATGCCATAGTTACATGGGTAAGATCAAGGGGATGCAAGTATGACACCAGTATATACACAATGGTGGGCAGTGCATCATCCATTAAGATTGATTGTACAATGAGCACCTCCACCAATAGAGTAGCCATGAGGTGGGGGAGATGGGGCTGGAGGAGGAGATAGGGATCAAGTAGGAAGCAAGGCCACTACCAAGGTAGGGACCATAGCAAGATCCACTATGACAATGAGTTCATCAACGAAGAGTTTTCGGCACTAGTAGGGCCACCATAGGGTAGGGACTGTAGTTGGGGCCACAGGTACAGGGGCCATAGGTATAGGGGCCACTAGGGCCACCTCAATAGGAGGAGATAGATATAGTGAGGGCTAAGCAAGATAGCCTCCAGACCAAGGTTACCCATCTATAGGGGAGGTACAAGAAAAGAGGGTTAGGGAAGATAGTGCATAGGAGGCCCTAGCAGCACTACAAGTAAGGGTAGATGCTAGTGAGTTTAGTGATCTGACCATGTAGGTAGATATAGATGAGCTGGCCAAGATAGATACTCTTGGAAAAGAGGTGGTCACTCTAAAAATAGATAGAGAGACCCTTCAGAGGCAGGTTGATGAGTATCAAAGCCAGTGTGATATCGCCAGGCAAATGGTGCAGGTTAGGGATATGGTGGTAGTGATTAAGGAGGCCCTGACTATATGGTGACATGAGGCATGAGCCCTATGAGAGGTAGATTATTACAGGATGTTGTATCATGATGTCATGTTGATAGATCAGTGACAACCTGAGTTCCAGGAGGCATCTAGCTCATGGGCCAAAAGGGGTCGTCAAAGGTCAAAGCCATTAGTGGGAAAAGGTAGGCCTCCACAAGGAGAGGAGACACTAGGGTTATGGCCCTCATAGTTAGCCACATGATCCCTAGAGCTTTCATTTTGACATGGTGATGTAGATGCAGCAAGTTTTTGATATGCATTATGCATGATGTACTACAGGATTACGTTTGTGTATAGATTGTACATGGACACTTATTCTTTTGATATATGCATGACATGATTCGATGATCCTAAATGCGTATGCATGATATTGTTGTATGGATGTTGATGATGTTGTTATGATATTGCTATGGATATTGCTATAGATATTTTTGATGTAGGATGTGTGTGATATGATGTAATACTTCCTATGATGAATCTATGATGACTAATGTGTGGATGATGCAGGTCCTATGGTGATATATGAGATGTACGCATTTTGTTATTATATGTGTGGATTTACTATATGTGTTGTGTTAGATGTATCATGATGTTTATGTCACTAAATGTAATGATTATGATATCTACTGGATTAATGTAATGAACCAATAATGTAACCTAATGAAGAATAATGAATGAAATGCATAATTGAGATGTAATAAAGGAAAAATGAATGTATCCCAAATGAAAATGTCAGTAACATACTAATCATGAATGCAAAGTGAAATGATGCAAACTTAAAGTGTAAAGGTGAAACATGGAAATGTCATATGAATGCAACCTAATGGATGGACTTATGTCAAACTTGTCAACTCATAGGAATCAAGTAGCCTAGCATAGGAGGGGATAAACAGAACCCTTGTCTCAAACAAAGCGTTATGAAATCCTATACTACATGAATCCTAGCTACATCATACTGAGGGATTTAGTTGTGTTTATATGGGAGAGCACACCCTAGTTTGATTTGGAAAAAGGATTTATGCACCCAATGCTATAGAAGCATTTATGAAATGATTCCTTTGTGTGGACTAGACTATCAAAAATAGAGACTTTAGGACAATATATGTAGTTTTAATAATCATGATGGAACAAATGTCATATACGCACTGGAGAGGTCTAGGCACACCCAAATTATTTATAGGGATCTTGGAGGAAAGTGTGCTAACCCATTGCCCCTAATGAGAAATGCATGACCATAACTCAAAATTAACATAGATTTACTAAAGAAAGATGAAAAATAGATCATACTGCAAATGACACGTATAGTCAATTGGAACCATTCAGGTGATACCAAGATATGGAAGATAAAGGCACACTGTAAAAGACCACTACTAACACACAAAGATTAAATCAACCAAAAGAAACCTCATGACCAAGTAGTCATTCAAGCTATAGTTCTTGCTAGGAACACAAGTCCAAGAGTGAAGGTTGTAGTGCAATGTGTAGGAAGGAGTCATCCTATGAAAGTTTGTTTGTCTGATTTGTTGTCACAAGTGTTTGTTGGAAATAACTATGAAATGAACAAGTTTCTCAAATTTTTAAGTCTAAAATGGTGATTTTTTTAGGTTTTGTTGTAGTCACTATTGTGGTAATAAGCTTAGCGTAATAGGAGTAGGAAATAGATTAGACAGGAAAGTGCCTCACAGACTAGAGGTCTTTTGAAAGATGATAGTGAATAGATGTCTCGCTAATGTAGGAGCATCTTGGGTGCAAGGGAAATCTTGCATCACCCAAAAATATTTTATTTTTAGTCTTTTCTATTTTAATAAGGACTAGTAGATAGGGTGGTTACTATTGATGGGAACTTACTATTTTTAGTAAGTTTTTCATACAAGCTCAAAATGTTCTTATTTTATATAGGAAGGTTCATTTCAAAGTTGTAAGCCTACCATAAAAATCTAATTTCTCAAGCATTAGTATCAGAGAAGTTATTACAAATTTTTGGTGGAAAAATTTGCAAAAAAATCTTTAGGCTCACTGTTGGAGGCCTTAGAGTGTCCGGATGAGGTTCGTAAACTCAACAAAAGTGCACTAATGTAGTTTTGAGGCTATAGATCAGGAGCTGGAATTTACGAAAAGTGCTTATAATAGCCAATCGGAGCAACAGTTCTTGAGTTATGGCCTTCGAAAGTTGGCCTACTAAAATTTCTTAAATAATTTGTCAAAGATCTATTTGACCAATTCTTTGTATATTGTTAGGGTCTATCGGCCCTAGTTATTAAGTTTGAGCCTCTAGAACCTTCCTAGGTGGCATAAAATTGTCCATTTAAGAAAGGCTTAAACATTGTCTAGGATAGCCTAGGTGATAGTTCGCAGCATCGTCTTGCAGATTACTATAATGAAGGCACCCATTTGGGTTAGAATATTGTAATTGAGAATTTTGTAATTCTGCATTTGCAGTGATAATAAGAAGTCCATATTTTCTTCTCACATTTGCTCTTGTATCTTTGTTTTTGTTATAAGTTTATGGTATTAAGGGGAGCACCCTGCATCAAGTGGTATCAGAGCTAGAGTTTTTGATTGTGTGGACAGATCATCGACTATGAGGTAGTTTGCACCAAGATTGTGGTTTGGGCTGAGCATGTAGACAAATCACCAATTGTGAGGCAATTTGCACTAGGGTTTTATTGGAAGTGTGAAAATGCCTCCACAAAGAGAGTGTAGAGGAAGACTTGTAGGTGTTACACTTGAGGGTTTATGAGCCCTCCAAAGAAAAATGCAAGCATTAGAAGAACAAATACATAGAGGAATGAATCTCTTCAATAAGAGATGAAAGTAGGGATGAGGATTAAGTAGAAGAAAATGTCGAAGCAAAGGCAATTATAAATCTAGAGGAAGAGAGGCTTTTTAGGGCCATCTCCAAGGTTGGAAAAAGACCTAAGCTTCAAGTTCCCACATTTTTAGGAAATCTTAACCTAGAAGAACTGGTCAATTGGATTAATGAACTGGAGGAGTACTTTGAATATGAAGATATTGAGGATCTAGATAGGGTCAAGTTTGTGAAGGCAAAATTGAAGGGACATGCAAATATCTAGTGGCAAGAGGTTCAGTTGGAGCGAAATAGAAAGGGAAAGGACAAAATTACCAGATGGGATTGGATTATAGCTAAAATGAAATGACAATTTATTCCTATGGATTATGAGTTTTATCTATTGAAGAAGATGCAAGTAATGAAGCAAGCGAGAAAATCTATTCAAGAGTTTACTGAAGAGTTCTACCAAGTTCTCATTAGAACGGACCATGCAAAAGATGATAAGGAGAAAGTCACCTATTATCTTAATAGGTTAAGGCCAAACATTCCAGATGAGTTGAGTCTAGTTTGAATGAGTAGTATTGAGGAGGCCTACCAGTTTTCCCTAAGAGTTGAGGAGAAATTGAGCAAGAAGTATGACAATAAGAATAGTGGAAGAGGTCATGATGGAAGACCTAGTGGATGGTCTTATGAAGGTTGTAATGATGATCAAAAGAACAAGGATGAGGCTGGAAGTAGTAATCAAAACCAAAGGGGAAACATTTCCAATCATTTCCATGATTAGAACAATAAAGATTAGAGAAGAAGAGGCAAAGGACAAGGATTTAGAAGAGGAGACTTCCATGGGAAATGTTTTCACTGTGGAGAAGAAGGGCATAGAGCATTTGAATATACCTAGTGCCAAGGAAGGACAAATCAAAGAATTGAAGGCTCGACTAGAGTTGCATATGTTGATGAAGATGCTAGATCCTCACATTCTGAAAATGTTGAAAGAGGAGAAGTCCTAGTTAATAGAAGAGTCCTACTGAGTGGTGAGAATGAACCTGATCAAAGAAGGAGTTTTTTTTGCACAAGGTGAAGATGTAAAGATAAGTGTTGTGATGTGATCATTGATGGTGGAAGTATTGATAATTTGGTGTCAGAAACAATGGTCACCAAGTTGAAGCTGAAGAGATAGAAACACCCACATTAATACCATATTGCTTAGGTGCAAGATGACCACAAGGTTATGGTCAACGAGCAGTGCTTAGTGAAGTTTAAGATTAGAAGCTACTAGGATGAGGTACTATGTGATATCATACCTATGGACATATGTCATATGTTTTTGGGTAGGCCATGGTAGTTTGATAGGCATGCTATACATGATGGGTGAGCAATTACCTACACTCTAACCAAAGATGGAGGGAAACATAAGTTGAAACCATTGAAGGATAAAGAAGAAAATGAATTTAGTGCTACCAAAATATGTTTTGTTGATTGAAAATAGATTCTTAAAGGTATGAAGCATGAGCATATGTGTTTTGTTGTAATTCATAAAGATAGTAAAGAAGAAGTAGAGGAGGTATCTGCAGAAGTTGCAGATATGTTGGAAGAGTTTTTCGATATTGTATCAAAGAATGTACCTGATGCATTGCCCCTAGTGAGGAAGATTAGCCACTAGATGGATTTGGTTCAAGGAGCTAATTTTCCAAACAAGGTAGTGCATAGAATGACACCAGCAAAAAGCGAAGAGTTGAATAGGCAAGTTCATGAGTTGTTGTAGAAAGCGTTGATTTGAGAGAGCCCGAGTCCATGTGTTGTACTAGCAGTATTAGCACCAAAGAAGAATGGAGAATGGAGGTTGTGCATAGATTCTTGCACTATCAATAAGATCACAATAAAGTATAGATTTCCATTACCAAGGATGGATGATATTATGGACTATTTGAGTGGAGCTATGTATTTCACAAAGATAGATCAGAAGAGTGGGTACCATCAAATTTGCATTAGAGAAGGTGATGAGTGGAATACTACTTTCAACACAAGGGAAGGACTGAATGAGTGGTTAGTCATGCCTTTTGAGCTAACCAATGCACCAAACACTTTCATGAGGCTCATGAATGAGGTACTAAAGGAGTTTCTAGGTAAGTTTGTCATTTTTAACCTAGATGATATATTGATATTTAGTAAGACATTGGAGGAACTTTTGGTTCATATTCGCAAGGTGTTTGATAAGTTGAGGGAAGAAAATTTTCTAATAAACCTAAACAAGTGCAATTTTGTAAAGAAAGTGTTGGTGTACTTGGGATTTGTGGTCTTAGGAGAAGGTCTAAAAATGGACCCAGACAAAGTGGAGGCTACCCTTGAATGGCCTACTCCAAGGAGTGTGACAAAGGAAAGATCTTTTCATTGAATGTCTACATTTTATAGAATGTTCATAAGAAATTTTAGCAGTATTTGTAGACCCTTGACTGAAACAATGAGAGGGGATAGGAAAGAGTTTAAGTGGACTGTAGGAGCAAATAAGAGTTTTAATCCGTTGAAATAGAAAGTTACTAAGTAACCTATTTTAGCACTTCTTGATTTTATCAAGGTGTTTCAAGTAGACTATGTTGCTAGTCGTATTGCAATAGGAGCTATTTTGAGCCAAGAAGGTAGACCTGTTGCTTATTTTAGTGAGAAGTTGAATGATGCAAAAAGAAAATATTCTATTTATGATCAAGAATTTTATGCTATAGTTTCTTCCTAAGGATTTTTCTTTTTATATTGATCATCAAGCTTTGCAATATTTGAATTGTCAAGGAAAATTGAACCAAGGACATTTAAAGTGGGTTGAGTTTTTGTAGAGTTATACATTTGTTATGAAACACAGGAGTGGGAAGTCTAACAAAGTTGCAGATGCTCTTAGTAGAAGAAAATTTTTGTTGATAGAAATGTAGATTGAGGTGGTTGGGTTCAAGGAACTCAACACCTTGTCTCCAGATGATCTTGATTTTGGTGAAGCATGAAAGGCTTATACAAAACTTGTTACACTTGACTGGACAAAGTGATTTAATTTTATGATCTAGGATAATATGTTGTTCAAAGGAAGCCATTTGTACATTCCAAGAAGTTCAATCAGAGAGAACCTCATCAAGGAGAACCATAGTGGAGGATTGGCTGGACATTTTGGTAGAGACAAAACTATAGCTTTGATTGCTGAAAATTATTACCAGCCACAATTACAGCAAGATGTGATGAAGTTTGTAGAAAGTTTCTGAGTATGTCAGATGGCAAAAGGAGTGAAGCAGAATACAGAGTTGTATCAATGATTACCTATACTAGAGAAGTCCTGGGAGGATATCAACATGGATTTTGTTCTTGGATTATCAATGACACAGTGCATGCATGATTCTATTTTTGTGGTGGTTGATAGGTTTTCAAAGATGGCACATTTTATTCCTTGTAAGAAGACTAGTGATGTTGTTCATATAGTAGAGTTGTTTTTCAGAGAAGTGGTGAGATTACATGGTTTGCCAAAGAGTATAGTTTCAAATCGAGATACCAAATTTGTTGTGTATTTTTGGTGTACATTATGAAAGAAGTTGAAGATAGATTTGAAGTTCAGATCATCACATCATCCAGACTAACTAACAGACAAAAGTTGTGAATCATAGTTTGGGAAATTTGTTGAGATGCTTGGTTGGAGATAAACCAAAAGGATGAGATATGATTTTACCACAAGCATAATTTTCATATAATAATTATGTCAATAGGAGTACTAGTAAATCACCATTCCAGATTGTATATGGGAGTAGCCCCAAAAATGCTTATGAACTAAGGCAATTGGATAAATCTATTGAACATTTGAAGGACATCCATGAGGAGGTAAGGAAGCACATCATAAAGATGAATACATAGTATAAGGCTAAGGTAGATGTGAAAGGAGATATAAGGAATTTTAGATTGGAGATGAAGTCATGATTCATTTAATGAAGGAGCATTTTCCAATGGGTACATATAATAACTTGAAGATGAAGTTTGGACCATGCAAGAGAGTGAAGAGGCATGATTCTGGCAATGCGTATAAAGTGGAGTTGCTTGCTGAATTGAATAGTTCACCAATATTTAATATTTTAGATTTGATAGAGTATTATGAAGGAGGTGATGGAGATGAAGTTGTAGAAGCGTTCCAACAACTAGTTCAGCTAGAAAGGAGATTGAGGAGATACTAGAAAGTTGTGTTGGAAAAAGTGCAAGAAACAAAACTTATGAGGAATATCTGGTCAAATGGAAAGGGAGACTGGTTGAGGATTCATCATGGCTAGCAAAGGAGGAGGTTAAACATCTTTGTTTTTCTTTGAAAACCAGAGATGTGATAGGGTCACTTCTCAAATCACCCTAGGTGTCTGATGTAGGAGCATCCTGGGTGCAAGGGCGATCTTGCATCACCCAAAAATATTTTATTTTTAGTCTTTTCTATTTTAATAAGGACTAGTAGATAGGGTGGCTACTATTTATGGGAACTTACTATTTTTAGTAAGCTTGTCATACAAGCTCAGAATGTTCTTATTTTTTACAAGAAGGTTCATTTCAGAGTTGTAAGCCTACCATAAAAATCTCATTGCTCAAGCATTAGTATTAGAGAAGTTATTGCAGACCATTAGAGGCCTTAAAGTGCCTGAATGAGTTCCAAAAACTTGATGGAAGGGCACTATTGCATATTTGATCCTATAGATTAGGAGCTAGCATTTAAACAAATTCAAACATTTTGTAACTAGATACCCTATTTTTGTTCATATTGACCACTCAACTATAAAGTATTTAATGAACAAACCTGCTATAACTGGTAGATTGGTAAGATGGTTCTTGTTGTTGCAGGAGTTTGATATTATCATTATTGATAAGCTAGGAAAGTCCAACATAGTTGTTGCTTATTTGTCTAGACTGCACGTTGCTAATGAAGATTTGACTCCAATTGAAGATACCTTTCCAAATGAGCATTTGTTCCACATAGAAACTCATACACCATGATATGCAAACATAGCAAACTATCTTGCTGCAAATAGAATGTACCCACACTTCTCTCACAAAGATAGGAGGAAGCTAGCAGAGAAAAGTTTTCATTATTCATGGATAGATAATAATCTCTTCTATACTGGACTAGATTAGATTATGAGGAGATGTGTTAGGGAGGATAAGATATATGACATACTACATGCCTTTCATGACGAACCATGTAGAGGCCATTTTGCACAAAAAAGAACAACACTGAAGGTACTTACAACTAGATATTATTGGCCAACATTACATAAGGATGCAAAAAATTATGCAACCAAGTGTGATAAATGCCAAAGGATGGGCCTGCCAACCAAATCAGATGAGATGCCACTCAATCCTCAAATTATTGTAACACCCTTTGAGAAGTTGGGTATGGACTTCATAGGTGCAATTGGCCCACTATCAAATGGAAAATCCTACATCTTGGTATGCATAGATTATTTAACTAAATGGGTGGAAGTCAGGGCAATGCAAAATGAAAGAGATGAGAAAGTAGCTAAATTCTTATATGAGAAAATATTCACATGCTATGGAGTTCCCAGAGAACTTGTCATAGATCAAGGCACCTAGTTCACATCAAAATTGATCACTAAACTTATGAAATAATACAACATAAGGCACCAAAAATCCAATCCTTATCACCCTCAGGAAAATGGGCAAGCGAAGATCACCAACAGAGAAATTGAGGCCATTCTGACCAAGACAGTCCAAATACATAGGAAGGATTAGAGTAGTAGGTTAACTAAAGCTATCTAGGCATACTGTACTACATGGAAGACAACAACTAGATTTTCTCCATTTGAGCTTGTGTATGGAAAAGCAGCAATGTTGCCTATTGAATTTGAACATCAGTCTTCTTGCAGCATAATAAGAGAGACTTCTCCACTTGAACTCACTAGATGAAATGAGAAAGATGGCTTTGGAAAGAGTAGAGATCATTCAACAGCAATGAAAGAAGTGACATGACACCAATATCAATAATAAACAATTCCAAGTGGGAGATTGGGCTCTCCTATACAATTCTTGTTTCAAAGAGAATCTAGGAAAGTTGTAGACTCGGTGGCTATGGACTTATGAAATTTAGTATGTATCCAAAAATATGGCAATCCAACTAACAACCATTGATCCTATCTAGTTCAAATTGCTTGTAAATGGAAATAGATTGCACCTCTATCATAAACCACAAACCAAAGATGAGTTCCTATACTAGTTCCAACCAAATAGTTTACCAACTCCTATGGACACAGTTCCTATAGTAGAGGGTGCAAACCTTCTTTTTGTGGCCATATCATTAAAAACCTTCAACAAGCACTCATAATAAAACCTCATTTAATCTGAGGTCCATTCTTTAATTCATTTTTATTTTTCTTCATATCAACTCATCTCACTTCTTTATTTATCATCCACTCACACTCCACACCACCCACACATTCTATTTTTACTACTTTCAATAAAACATATTGTCAGCACCTTTTCTGTGGTCACTAGACTTTGCCACCTCATCAGTTTTCATGTAGACGTGCACTTTAAAAATTTTAGGTATAACATTTTTACTCTTTATTCATTTTCAATGCATAGCTTTCAATATTTAATATAATACTACATTAAATGTATCGTATAAGCATTAAGCTAATTTCTCATTCCTATGCCAAAATTTTTAAGTGTGGACACTTGTCAAAATTTAGTGGGGGGCTGAGAAAGTTTATTAATTTTCAAATGTCATCTCCATATCACCCTAGTCATGTCCATGTTATAAGTTGTACTTTGGTGGTGGTCTGATTTTAATTTTAAAATCTTTTTGTATATGTCATACATTTTCATTGTGATTTTGGGAAAGATCTCATGTGTTTGACATGATTGAAAAAAGACTGATTTATTACAAGAACACTTCTAGATAAACCTTGATGTCCTTCATAATTAATTAAATCATTATTTTGCATGCCAAACATAATGGAGTCATGTTAAGAGAATGTGGTATCAACATTTTTGAAGAAGATCAATTTGAAATTTTAAGAAGAGGGTATTTGCAGAAGTGTTAAAGGAGTAAAACTTATTAGGGTGGTGAGAATAGAGAAATTTGAGGCTAGGCATTTTGAAGATGGGAGGATAGTTGCTGAGACATGAGCCTATTTTTCATAGTATTCTACTTGCGGATGTGGAAGCAGTCTGACTATTTAATGCTTGTGGATGGCTTGGCTACTTCCTACTATTAACTAAGCTCAATGAAGTAGCAATGGAGTTTATGAGGATATTTGATAAATGGAAAGCCATAGTATGGGGATTAACAATAATTTCTACTAAGAAGCAGATAGAAAAAGTCATAGGACTACCAGCTAATGGGGAGCATTATTCAAAAAAACATGATGCTAGGTTGTCGCAGGTGCAGTTGTCTCAGTCAAGTGACCCTCTACTAGAAATTACAAAGAAAGGGTGTAAAAGACTCTCTCTCTCAAGTCTGTATTCAAAATTGGCAACCCATATCATCAGGTATTTGACTTGTGAAGGCAGGTTGTCACACTTGCACACTCACTATTTTAAGTTGCTCAGTTGTGCAAGAAATAAAATTCAAGTTAATATCCCCAATTTCCTTTATAATATGTTGTGTATCAATATTGAAGAAACTTAGAAAAGAAATGTAAATTCTATTTCTCATCATGCCCTCATCAAAATTTTAGTTGAAAGATCTCTTAGGGATTCTTCCCTTGTATCATGAGCATAATTTGAATTTAAAACCTTGCAGCCTCAAGCCAACCCTATTTTGCAAAATTTAGGGAATGAAGAAGAAATTTCAGAGCCTAGTCAGAATCTAGCTAAAATAGAAAAAAACTAGTATTACCCTCTCTTGATAAACTTGTTGAGCCTATTCCATAGGTTGACATACCTAGCTCTTCTAGAGATAAAGGCAAGCATAAGGTTGGTAAAGAGAGCCCTAATCTTGAAAAGGAAGCCCAAAACCCTTCTATTAAAGTGACAAAGTGAAAAAGGTCTATTCCTATAGCAACCACTCCTAGAACATCTACCCCAATAGCACCTAAACCAAGGTGGACCTGCAAAATAATAGAAGTTAAAGAGGTTTCTGAGCATTCAAGCCCTCATATGTGAGGTCAAGTAACCCTAGTTTTGAATACCTAAATGCTTCAATCTCAAAATTTTATATAGAATCAGTGGTTTAGAATATTCGAGATGACTCTCCTATATAGTTGGAACCCCAAAATGTGGAAACAAATGAAAATGAGCCTATTAATGAAATGCCACAAGGAAATCAAGAAATGTGTGAGTCAAACCCTATTGTTGTCTTAGAAAAAGCACCTAAAAATGATCAACCTACTTTGCCACTAGTCCTTGCATATTCTAATGTTTCTATCATGCCTTATAGATCCTCTTGGTATACCATTACTTCCAGCAAGTTGTTGAGGAAAAAAAGAAGAAATATATGGCTCAAGAATTCCCTTCTTTTACAATTCAATCTATATTATTTAGTTTTTACAATCACTTCATTTTTCAAAAGGCCTTGTGGAGGCAAGAAAGAGACCAAATGCAAAAAGTAATATTTGACAAAGATGAGGAAATTGAGTCACTGAAAGAGCAACTTGAGAAATAGAAACAACGAATGAATAAGGATTTAATGTTAGCTGACCAAGTAATGGCCTGTAGACCACCACCAAGGGTGCATTCCATTTTTTTAAAGGATTAGTTTTTGTTATTTCAACTGATGATGACAATAAGGGATGTTGATTGTGAATTTAAAAATGTTGAATATTTGTACAATGTGTATTAGACTTTGCCTTCATGGCAGAAGAATTTGTTGTGTGAACTCTATTTACATAATTTCATAATTCTACATGAGATAGAGTGGAACCCTTTGCTTTACATTGGGGATGTTCACCTCAGAGCTTTAATGTCTTAGATGCACAACAAGACAAACTATGATAGGTATTTAAATGCCTATAGAGATCTTGAGAAATCTGAACCATTACCACTATGGGTTGAATCACGCAAGCTTGATGACCTTCTAAGAGACTGGTTAAGACTAACCTATGGGAAACCATAACTAGAGATTAGGGAGAAAGTGTTTGCAGAAAGAGAAAAGGTTTATAGAGATTACTAGACACTTCCAAACTTTACACAGCAAAGAGCTATTGCAGGGCTTAGGAACCGATGGAACCGACTGCTAGAAACTTTCAAAAAGGAAAAACCACATGCCCTATTAATTACAAGGCATCTATTAATAGGGTGGCCAAGTATATACAACTGGGAAGATAAATAAAAAAGGAACTATGGATGCCATTGACTTTTCAGCCTCCTACACTTATTTTCCCTCGTTATGGTAATGATGCTAATAGACAAGATCCATTAGTTGAGGAACACATGGGTGAACATTGGAAGCATACCGGAGGATTCTTCTACACTTTTAGAAGTGGGAAGGAAGGGAAAACTATAGTGGAAGACTTTAGAGCTATGGCAAGGAAGTTTAATGCTTGAAGACAAACATTTGAATTGTGGGGTGCAGATGATGAGGCATATTAATGTCTTAATTTTGATATAGTTTTCATAGTTTGGAGTTACACTTTGTGCTTTGTCAAAAACATTTCCAAAACATTTGTGTAAATATCTTCTGAACTTATGCTAGAGATAGCTAGAACTTACTAAACCTATGGGTGGTGTGTATGACATACTTTGCTTAATATTATACATAGAATGCAATATTTCAAATAAATATCTTAAGCTATGTTCTAATATCTAAATAAGAGTAGGAATGTTATCTTGCATATATGTTCCAGATGATTCTAACTTTTAGGAAAATGAAGAGCGACACAAAGGGTGGTGATTACTGCATTAAAGAAAGAGGATGATGGAGACTGATTGTGGCAAGGAAAGCGCAGTTTAGTTCCTATGGATAAGTCATGCCTACAGAGGAGTTACTATTCTAGAAAATCTAGGAGACACAACTTGCTATATTTCCTGCAAGTTGTTATTATGTTGCTTAGTAGTAAATGTACTATGTCATGATTGATCTTCCACCTTCTTTTCTGGCAATGATTGTTCAAGACTTTTATGTCATGTTTTTAATAAGTATCCAATCCTATATATAATGGATTCGGATTTTCTTAGTAAGCTAATGAGAATATAGACAATGTTGGTTTAAGATTTAGAAGCTACTCTTTTTATGTTCTTCATGAATTATTCAGTTGATGTAATCCAAGTATTTTAATGAAAGAGTGATTTTGGAATACTTGTTGTGTTCGTAGTTATTTGAAACCAACCAAGGAGGCCCACTTGGAAGGTGGAATAGATTTAGGTAGAGTAGATTCATTCTTTGCAATTTCATGTTTTCAAGATAGATTTACTGTATTAGTCCTGCAACATTGTTACTATGAAAGTTCCTTCAACACCTATAGAAAATGGTCATGGTGGATTTTTTGAGTTGTTAACTAGTTTAGGTTCATTTTCCAAAGCTTTATATAGTTATTTTTTGTTAGTCCAAGTGTGTTACTATTTTGTAACAATAGTATAGATTCTTTTCATGCATTTTACTTTCCTGCAGCATAGGTGTTAAGACTCCTAACACCTGTATAGATTCTATAGTTATTTGTTGTTAGTCCAAGTGTGTTACTATTTTGTAACAATAGTATAGATTCTTTTCATGCATTTTACTTTCCTGCAGCTTAGTGCACATACCATGCTGACCCATTTCAAGTCCTACGTCCCTGGGTTGAAAATTCAAGTGTAATTCATGATGGAATGGGTAGTCTTTAGAATAGATATAGTATCCTTGCGAAAGACAATGGTGTGATTATCTTCATCTATTATGAAATTGTACACTTCCATTTTTAGAGCTTCTAGTGACTCACAGATCCTCTTGCAACTTCCTTCTTCTTATTTTCTCATTCTTTTTTTATTTTAAGTCATGTAAAGGCTCATGCACCCATTAATTGATATAAAAAAGGGTGGAGACCTACTTAGCACCATTTAGAGAGTCAATTTGTATATAATTAGATTTTTTTTATTAGTTTTTAGCATGTGTTTGCATTTTAAGAACTCTCACTCTCAACACAAAAAGAGGAGATGTGTTCTTATAAATGCATGGATCTAATATGTACTCTAGGTCATTATTTTGATATAATAATATATGCTATTGGTGCTCTCATTCTGAGTGTAGTTGTTCTTGTCGAAATGTGTTAATTTTTTGAATTCATATTCATGAATAATAATTGAGCCAATGGTTTTATTGTATTGATTTGATTGTGTGATCTTTAAGTTCTGGTGATTGCCTCATGTTAACAAATTCTGCTAACGTACCTAGTTGGAGAAAAGATCACCCATTGTTCCTACATAGCTTCTTGTCTCACATGAGCACGCTTTCTATGGCCTTGAAATTTGATGAAAAGTGAAACATCTTTTGGTTATTATTAAGTTCCCATCGATGATTCCATTAGTGGAATTGAAGAAGCATTGCTCCTATTTTTATTGCTTTCCTACCTATTATTTTTTGTGATTTAACTCATACATGTGTTGTTACTGTGGTTTATGTCCATTAGGAATTTCCCTTTCAAGTTATTTTATTTAATCTCTCATTACCTCATATTTTTTATTTTCTTTGCTAACACTTGGTTAAATTAGGAATTCATATAGTTGCATTGATAAATTGCATTCACCATAAAACAAAAAAAACAAAAAATATCTCTTTTGTGGTTACTTTTCAAAATAGCAAATCAAACATCTTATCTTAATTGTTTGGAACTAGCAAAGGCCTCCCTATGAACAAATATAGTTATCTTCAATTGAGCAAATTCTAGTAGGTTGTAAGATTGCCTAGAACCTTGGAGTTGATTCTAGATTAGCTTTTCAAGAGAGGCATTCAAAAGGACTCCTGCCATTAAGCATCATGCAAAATGACAGCTCAACATCACTCTTACCTAGTTGTGATGCAATTTTTAGAAGGAATGAAAGTAACATCTTCCTTTGGAAGAATTATGGTTTTACCTAGTGACTATTGGTATTTTAAAGCTATGTTTTGAGCAAAGAGGGGCATAAATAGAGGGATGTTAAAAGGGTGATGAACCAATCTAGGTTTACATGAGTGTGTGTGTGTGTGTGTGTGTGAGAGAGAGAGAGAGAGAGAGAGAGAGAGAGAGAGAGAGAGAGAGAGAGAGGATTATCAAAATTTACAACTTTCCATTGAAAAATGACTAAGTTTTTTATTATTATTAATTATTAACTTAATGTTTCATGTATTTTGAGAATTATAAATCTTGAAATATACAAATCATATGCAAAAGTTGCGTACATTTAATTTTTTAATATGAAGGATAAACTTAATTATAATTATTTTTATGTATGCTATAGAAAAAACTTCCTATTGCATTATTTAGAGCTCAAAATCACTTTTATTTATTACTATGAAAATTGAAATTTGGATAAAACTGTAAAAGTTATGCCCATTCTACAAATGATTTTTTAGGCTTTTCAATATGAATAACTATTTAGAAAAGAAAAGTGTATTCATTTTCAGAATATTATATTTTAAAAAATTTGAGGAAACATAATTCATTAGCATTTTAAAAATGGACATCCATTACTGTTAGATATTCATATTTTGGACATAACTCTTTTGCCAAATTTTGCCTTTGATTGCTATGAGATTTTTCTTGGAGATGCCACACCTAGAGATGTAAAATTAAAAAAACATGTTTTCAATATCTCAATAAATGTTTAGGCTTCACCCATGTGGTCGATAATACTTTTACCCAAAATTCATAAGACAAAAATGGCTTATTATGAAAATTGTCACCTTTCCAACAATATAATTTGTGTCTTATCTTTGATTTAATGAATGCTTATTATTTATTTTCTAGACACATTATAATTAAAGTCTTGATTGATAGGTTGATTGAAAATGCATATAACTTTCAAACAATTTCACATTTGATAAATCTAAAAGATGGATCACATTTTATACTTCACATACTATAGGATTAAAAAGTTTGAATTTAATTCACCCATATTCTGTTCATTCTTGAATGTTTGGGAGTGAAGATCACATGGTATTAAGCATTTTTAGGTAGAGTATATAAAAGGACACTCAAAAGATTGATGCAAGATCATTAACATATCTTTATATATTAATATCCAATTTAAGTCTTCATTATGCACGATCATTACTTAAATCTTGTTGATTGACTTATGGAACTTGAATCTAGGCTTGTCTTAAGGAAAAATATGATGTCTTAATATGAACCAATCTTTGTTTCTTTAAATGATTGTATAACTCCTCTAAATAGAGATTTTTTTTTTAAAGTTGTGTGATCTGCATCAATCTATCTATTTCTCACCAAAGGAAATATTACTTTAATTCTTGACAAAATTAGAAACTTTAGCTATGATTTAAATAATAAGTCAAAAGTTAGATCTAAATATCTTGGAAAGAAACAAGTTTTGGTTAATATGAAATTTAGAATAAGGCATGGATATCTATCCAAGCATAATGGGCAAATGAATTTTGAGAATACATAGATAAAAAGTTTTGGCATAAATGTATGCAAAATATGTAAGATAAAACAAGTCATATGAATTGTTCAATATAATGCATAAAAAAAGTGTGAATTGTTTGTCTAATAGGCTATTTTGGCTACAAAACTACTTTGGCTAATAGTTTATGGTTTGACATGGATTTATATATGGATAAAGGCCAAAAGTATTTGAATTGCATCAATATAAACTATGTATAGGACACGCTTGTAACATCACAATAAAATGAATAGAGAATGAAAGTTAGCTCATTTTATAACAATAAAAAATCAATTAGGTTTTCTTCAAGTCAATAGAAACTAATAGACTAGACAATTCTAATGATATCAAGTTAAATGTAACAACAATAACACCAGATTGAGGTTTAAATTTTACCATTACTCTTAAAGTTGTCCTTGCTATACACCTCTTCCCTATTAATCCTCACAATGGATTTTCTTTGATAATCACCTTGTGTTGGACCCTTTTTGTCTTTTCTCAGATAACTTAAAAGGAATAGTGTCACATATATTAAAAATCATTCATCACTTTAATCAAAGTGCTACCAAGAGACATTATAGTTAGTATATCCACCCTTGCCTATGGGGGAGAAACGATACTATTTTGTGTGTATAATTCTGAAATAAATATTTTTTCAATTGATAGATGTTGTGCCACATAGACACTACACAAGATTAGTTCACCATCATCATCATTCCTCAAAAGACATTACAAAAGTGCCCACACATACACAAATTGAATTAATTTAACAAGATGCAATAAAGATATTTGAAGATCTTATTAACCATTTGTAAAAATTTATAAATTTTATATATTATCTTAGGAAATATCATAAAATAATAATGAATTTATATTAAATTTATTTATAATTAATAAATTAAAATATATAGAAATTATCATACACAATATATATATATATATATATATATATATATATATATATATATATATATATATATATATATATATATATATATATATATTATCAACAAAATTTTGATATAAAAATATCATAAAATAATAATCAATTTACATAAAATAAATGGGGAATGTGAAATCCCAATACCAGTGGAAGAAATTAAAATCTCTTTCCATGCTCTAAACAATCTATCTTGTTTATATTGACAAATGTATCAAGAGAAAAATGGTTTCATAATCTCTACTAAAAAGCCATCCAATAATCTTATTTCTTTCCATATTCTGAACAACCTACCTTGTTTACATCCATGGATTTCTCCAACAATACTGTTTCATCATCTCTGCTCAAAAACGATCCAGTAATGTATCTCTCCCTTTCCATCCTTTAAGTAATCCACTTATTTACACTCATGAAATCATTAAATAATATGATTTTTCCTAATCCAAAAACCATCCAATAAAATAATAATGAATCTACACAACATTAAATTGGGGAGTGTCAGATCCAAACACCATTTCAAAGAGATCAATATCTGCCTTCCCATGATCTAAACAGTCCACCTTGTTTATACTAATTGATTCATCCAACAACATGATTTCACCATCCCTAGTTGAAAATCCATCCAGTAGAAAAGACATGTTAAGATCTGAGTTCCATGAAAAGATAGGAGGCATGCTGCTTGTAGTGCTACTGCTGTTGTCATTCATGGGAGAAGAGTGCAAAAATGGGAGAGTGGAATCGCTCATCATGGACACATCATTCTCAAAGGAGGAGGAGGATTTGTTGGCATTTGAACCATTCAAACTCCGAATGTATTCCTGTAAAATGGAGCTCCTCTCATGGCTGCCACCACCTTTACATCTGCTTTTGCTAGATTGCCTACGTTTGGTAGCATTCCAGTGATTTTTAATTGCATTCTCCGTTCTTCCCGGAATTTGTTTTGCAATCTCTACCCATTTATTCCCCAATGCTCTGTGCGCCTTTATAATCATCATTTCCTCCTCTTCACTCCACAAATCTCTCTGTGCAAAACCAGAGTAGCATCCCAAATGAAAAGTTAATGGAAGGTGCAGACATGCAAACCACAAGCCTGAAGCATGGAAGCTACCAAGGGAGGTCAAAAGTCAAAATGAATTTAAATCATTAGTCAAAGATAAAAATAGCAAAAGCGTGCAAATCACCTTAATGCCAGGACATAAATGATTGTGCCATCTTTCTCGGCACTGTTTTCCAACACGGCCTATCAGCATTTTTGCTATTTCTGACCATTTGTGCACCCCATGCTTTTCGACCAGTTTCACAAGCAACCTGCACAAATATAACACGGATTTCTCACTTTAATGCCTAACAAATAAGAAAACCTTTGAAAATTACAATGGAGGCCACATGAGTTATCATCAATGATATATTCTTAATCAAATATATCACCTAAACAAATCAAAATTTATTTAAAATATGATGTTCAAACTGAAAAAAACCATAACATGTTGAAGAGCGCCAGCAACAAATTATATATACATAACATTACTTGATTTCTTAAATATGTTGCAGAAAAATCTTGGGAAGCTTAAACAAAAACATCACTGCATATCTATTATCCTATTTCTATATAAATCATTTAAACAAGCCAAACCTTAAAATACATTGTTTGAGCCAAAATCATTCAATAAAGAATCTCAAAACAGAAACCACCTTCAAAATCTGCCCTCAAAAACAGCCTTTTAATGTTTTTTCACCATTAGTCACAAAAGGAAAACCAAAGGAGAAGGGGAAAAAACAACCTTCAAAGAAGAATAATGAAATACCTATCTTCCTCTGCAGTCCACTGGCCCTTAATCACATTGTGAATCTGGTGCCCTCTGTTTCTATTGAGAGCATGGATTTGCTTCTGATTTTGATTGTGAGACCTCATATGTTCAGGTGAGATCTCATGGTGATAAGCATACCCAGTTTCCATAACATTTGCAAAATACCCAGCTTCATTAGAAGAAGATTCTTGCATTTTCTCTGGATGGCTCATATATGTCTCCTCTCCATGGTTGTGGAGATTATTAGTTGTAATCTCATCAGCCATGGACGTTTTTCCCACTTCAACACTCCTTTCAATGAGAGATTGAAATTGGTATGAGAAGAACAACACTTGTTTCTTCAGCTGCTTGCTGCAATGAGAGTAAAATGGCCATTTATGTCAATATCCCTAAACTTTCAAAAATTTGAGGAATGTTGTAAGAAAAATCATAATTATGAGTTAGCTAAGATTGGCCATCATTAATAAGAATTTATGAGGGCCATTTCTAAAGCATCCCATTCCACTCCAAAAATGGAGAATTTATATAGCTCGGTCAAAGGTGGAATCTTGAAAGGGGGAAGTTTGAAAAATGGAGGTCAAACAAAAGAGGGATATGAGACATATGGCCCAATATAACAGAATCTTTACCAGATTCTTTACCAAGCTAAGCGTTACTATTTCAAGACATGACACCATGTTCCCAACTCGCATGCCGAAGGCCACCTTGCAAATGTTGTCGAAGGCGAATCGCTGGAAGATGTCCTGCAAATCCACCCGATCGCTCCTCCCAGCCACATTTCTGAGGAGTGGGAGGAGGCGATTGGCGATCTCACCCTACACGCTCTCTGTTATGAAGTCGCGGAGAGAGTTGGTGCCGAACTTGTAATTTGCAACTCGTTTCTGCAATTTCCAAGCGTCGCCGTCGGCATTGAAAATTCTGGTTCGGAGCAAATCATGCAAGCGGAGGCAGAAATAATTTCCCTTTGAATAATTTTGGAAATGGGTCTTGAGCAGGTGCTATGATGACTACCTTTGTTCCGAGACGCTGAAAGGTGATGGTGTTGGAAGGAGTGTGTCTGAGAATTTCCGTTACATGTTCTAAAGGTGCTAACTGTCTACGTTTAGCCTTGAAATCTTTAAGGTAAAAACCATGAAAAAAATAAGATGTCTAGATCTTAAGACCATTTTATTTGATTCCACTGCCTGCAAATTAATTAATGGATCTATCAAGAAAAAGAGAAGAAGTAAATAAAAAATCTTTCGTCCAATTGAAATTTGAAACATGAAGGTAAAAATATATTCATAGGTTCTATACCTATTATCTGAATGTGTCTTCCGTTAATCTCGTTCCTTGGAAGCTGCAATTAATCATGAATACCCACAACTACTGTTTTAAAGGAGGCATAAGATGTTAAACAAATTTAGATTAGAAGAGATTCTTGATTAAATTTTAGTTTAATTTCATAAAATAAGTTAAATATGTTAAGATTTACAGCCTATCATATAAAAATAAGTTAAACATGTACATTAGTTGTAAGAAAAATCAGAATTATGAGTTAGCTAAGATTGGCCATCATTAATAAGAATTTATGAGGGCCATTTACTTTGTCCTCTTGTTATTTAACAATAAATGCTATTAATCATCCCATTCCACTCCAAAAATGGAGAATTTATATAGCTCGGTCAAAGGTGGAATCTTGAAAGGGGGAAGTTTGAAAAATGGAGGTCAAACAAAAGAGGGATATGAAAGTGTCTAGACATATGGCCCCGTGAGAGCATAGTATAACATAATACTAGAAAATTATAGAGAATCTTTACCAAACTAAGCATTACTATTTCAAGGCATGACACCATGTTCCCAGCTCACACAAGTGCAGTAGAAATTGACGTTGCCAACTCACACTAAGAACAACAGAAAATGACATGCAAAATAGAACAAAAATGACACAGTAACTAACCCTCCATCCATTCATGCCATCATCAATGGCGGACTCAATGTCAATCCATAACATGTGTACACAACTTAGACTTTAAGCATCAGAAAAATTAGTTTATCAATCCATATTTTGACCCAACTTTAACTTTTATACACGGAAATAATAAAACCTAAACAAAACATATATAAACCAACAATACAATATTAAACTCTCGTTATAATTTGAAATCAAATAGTCACCAATAAAAATATATTTGAGAAGCAGTTGTTTACTTGATTAAGTAGACCTACTATGTCATGCCCAAAATTACTAGTAAAAAAAAAAAAAAAAACACTAATTTTTTAAACAAAAAATTGTTGTAATTTAAACAAATAAATAATTATTTAAGTTAAATCAATGATTATATATTTATACTCCAAATAAATTTAACCCCATATTTAAATCAATTCTCCTTATAACCCACTAATCCCTTAGTACATGATTAAATAAATATAGTTCAATAACCCAATGCAAATGTCAATAATTAAAATGTGAACTAATTATAAACTTTTTGTTGACTTTTCTACTCATAAAACTTCTATTATGTTTTATCTCGGAAGTCGTATTGATATGTTTGATAAGGTGATCATAGAGTTTTCGTTGAGGATTACACTTCTAGTGTCAACTATGACCAGTTACTCTCTTTTGGAATTCAAGATTTATACCTCCAAATAATAAGATAAAACATTATCTGTTCACTGACTCAATTAATCATACAATTCAAAGTTGGTTCGATATGAAACAATCAATATAATCCTATTCACCTGTATATATACATATATATATATATGTATGTATATATACATATATATATACATACATATATATATATATATATGTATATATATATGTATACATACATATATATATATATGTATATATATATATGTATACATATATATATATATATATGTATGTATACATATATATATATACATATATATATATATATATGTATGTATACATATATATATACATATATATATATACACACACACACACACACACACATATATATGCATATATGTATATATACATATATACATATGTATGTATGTATATATACATGTATACATATGTATATTATATATATATATATATATATATATATATATATGTATACATACATATATGTATATATACATATATATATACATATATATATGTATACATATATATATGTGTGTGTGTGTGTATATGTATACATACATACATATATACATATATATATGTATACATACATACATACATATATATATATATATATATATATATATATATATCTTAGTCATTCCAAATAAATAAAACATTTGCCAAACTCTTCCATTTATAATTTTTGTTGTTAGTTTACCAAACTTATAAGTGAGTCCTATCATTTGTTTAGGTTGATTCAACAATATATTCAATACATACTACTATTGTCATAAGCTTATTGTTTTCTTTCTATTTTATTCTAATGACTAATAACAAAGACTCATTAATTCCAAAATATGGTTGCTTCAACTTAATTAACCTCCAAACATAATTTAAGATCTATTAAATTTGAAGTAAATCAATTAACTCATTTCCCGTAACACTTACCTAAAATGTGTAACTACACATGGCCTACTTTTTTATACCCCTGATTTACTCACTCCTTTACCAGTTCGACCTCTAAGGAATATGGTCACGTGCCTATGCAAATATAGTTTATTTGAAAAAGTTGATTGAAGGATTTTCTTTTATTACATGCTGACAGGCCTGACACAAGAGTTTTTTTTTAATGTTTTGGCTCAGTGTACTCCTAACGCTTTTCAAGAAGATCACGTCTCTTACCTCTTCCCAAAATGCAGGTGCTTCAACCAAGGCAAGATCTCATTAAATTTTTTTGTTTAAATCTGCAATTAATGCCTTGCTAGGCGTGAAGGGATGTTAGAGCGAGAGTTTTAGTCTTGTCAGGAAAGCTACTCCTTGTCCCCTCTAATTTAGACTAGGCTCACGCCAAGTGGGGAGTCTCCTTGCTTTTTAACTTTTCCTTTATAGTTAATTCATAATGCAGGGCCCACTGTATAGCCGCTAGGACACATTTCCTTATGTTATTTTATTATTTGTTTTGGGCTTATTTTTTTAAAAAGGGTTTAAAGTGAAATAAGGATAGGAGTTACCATAGGGTATATATTAAATTAGTGTTAGATGTCTAAGCTGAGTTGACATGTCCTTGTTACTATGCATGTAGGCATATTTTATGCAGTTTTGGGGTCACGGGTTTTTTATATATATATATATATATATATATATATATTCATTAACCCTTCAAATCTTCTCTTGAATAAAATATCACTCTGTAATCTAGGAGGGGATTTTTTTTTCTCCCCATACATTTTCCAGAGAATGAAAATACACACTTCTAGGTCTAACTTATTGTTCACTCATATTTGCATCTTAGTTATTATTATTATTATTATTTATTTTGACTCTTACTTAAGGTTGGGTGACATGGAAACTAAGCATAGCATTGAGTATTAGTGCTAATACCAATAAATGATTAAGGCATTGAATATAATACTCTATTGAATTATACCAATATCCATTTGTGTTTTAAATCTTGAGAGTCAAATCTACTATCTTTTTACATGAGCAACCATAAGTGAATGCATCTTACAACTATTATTCAAAATATAATTATGACTGTTTCTAAACATGAAACTCTCTCATATATGACTATGAAGAAAATCAAGTATTCTAATTGAAACTAAGAACATAAAGATAGAGTCTTATAATGCAAATAGTTATGAGAACCTTCAGATTACTTTCTTTTCTCCCATGAACTCATACCCATAGTAGTATATACAAAATGGCAATTTGCTTTTATATCCCAATACAACACAAAAAAAACTATACTTTTACAAATACAATATTTGATGCCATGAAAGACAATATCTCCTTCCAAACAAATGACAAATCCCTTCTACTCTACTATGCAATCATTCATTGAACAATATGGAGAGTTCTCCATTACAGTTACAAGCAAAATAATAAGTTTTATCTTCATGAAACGTCCATAAGATGATCATACCAAGCTTGTTTCCATTGCTCCCTTGAGCACAAAATCTGCATATGTAACAAAAAATAAAGAAGCAACAACGACCATGGGTGCTTTCCACCCAACCATAGGCCTCCAAAGAGACCACCCCCATGCTAGGGGAACAAGGCTCAAACCGGGTTTCACACATGTACATCACAAAATTTTGCATGAAGACACAACACAAAACACAATCAACACCCTTCCATGGCTTGCACAATGATTCACCATTGGAATCATAAAATGTTGGATGAAGGTGGACTCTTCAAGGAGGAGAAATTCATAAGTATCATATTGCCAATACATTTTTCCTCTCAAGGCCACCACAACATAAACAACATATTACCACTGCATTGCCTCTCAACGCCTTCAAAACAACCATCTTCTCCTCATCCACCAAACCTCCTTGTACCTCCCAAACAACAAGATTCATGGCCATGAAGGAGCCCATGCTCCATAATAACAACCTCATCATGAGGTAAAAACAAAATTTTCTTTCTCACCTGCAATGTCAAGCCCAACTTATGCCCTTCACCCAAGGCTTCTCTGCCCTCCCAAGGGTGAGTGAAGCCTTCACACCCATAATCACAATCAACACTCACATTCAAACAAGAACAATAAGAAAAACAATGAAGAACAACAAAACAAAACCAAAAAAGGATCTCCAAAAGCACAAAACACATTCACTTTCCATACCAACAAAAACAAAACCAAGAAGGTGAACCAAGAAATTTACAAGAACATCACACATTCTCACATTGTCACCATAAATAATCAATGCTCATAATGCAACAAGAACACCACACTTTCACACAATACCCAAAAATCCATATCACAAGATTTATAATGCAAATGCATACTCTATTAATGAACTCTCACACTTGCTGATTTGTTTAACCATGCTAAAAGCAAGAAATGAGAAACAAACAAGTTTTGAGACACCAACCTTGGTCCAAGCTATGGTAAGGATAGATGTAGTAGAGCTCCCTTAATCTCCCTCCAAAACCTAGCAGTCTCTAAAATTAGAGAGTGGGTAGACACGCCACTAGTTTGGCCAAGACCCTCTAATAAAGCCTTCTCACTAACTTATTTTAGCAAAAACACTAAGCCACTACTTCTTACAAACTTGTCTCCTCTAACTTTTTATTTTTGACTAAGTGGGAACATGGATATGACAACTCCAAATTCGAATTGATGGAAGAATGCATGGGTAAAGGGGCCCTCTAGGTTGTCTAGGCACTCACATGGTCAAAATTAGGCATCTAACTTGTTGTACTATCATATGGATAACTTATTCTCACATAAAAGACACTTAGGGACCACCTAATGACCCCTAAAAACCTGAGCCAAGTCCAAATTCGAATTTCCTTTGATTGAGACTCCTCATGGCATTTTTCTATGTGAGGTTAACTTGGGTACTACATTGGGGTCAGGTTTGGGTTAGGTTACTTCTTGCCAAACCCCTAATGACATGGCATCTCCACATGGACAACACAAGTGTCAAATGACACACACAAAAAAACACATTACATTAAAAGTGATCTGACTCCAATAATACATGAACTAAGCTATTACACACATATACAATTCACATACATGAAATAAAACACATTATAATGAGGTTTGAATCTTTTCCACTGATTCAACCTTGGCTATGTCATGTTTATAGTAGTTTGAGCCTTAATTCCCCTTTAAACCCATGGTCAAATTCCTGCACACTAAACTCAAGCATCAGTAGTCCAAGAAAATCATGTAAATAATAAGTACATAAGTGAAATAATCATTATCTCATTCAACATTAGACTTGCATATATTTCATCATCTCAATTTAACTTTCCCTTCCTCAATCATTTCAAATATAACCTTCAAAATATTAAAATATCAAAACTTACATATCACATTTCGACATTTGAGTTCCATACCTCATTCTTCTTTAATTAAATTACTTTTTCTAATAATTTTCATGTAAAATGCTCAAAATACTATAACATCAAACTTTACTTATCAACATAACATGGTCAATTTAATATTCTGAATAACTTCATAGTCTATTTTTTTTTCTTTTATCATTGCAACAAGATACTAAATTTCACAACTATTGAATCCCTAGGTATACGGGTTAGGTCTCAATGCATAACAAAATTTATCTTTTAACTCTAATTTCAACTTTAAATATTACATTCTTACATTACAAGCATTTCTACCATTCAATTTCTAAATAGAATCATTAAATGCATCAATTAGGTCATAATATGCAGAGGTAATTGCGGATCATCAAAATGCAGATATCTAAATGACATAACCCTACAGTCTCAAAAGTGTATAAATACATAGGATTAAAATCACCATAATGCAATTATCTCATTGGTACTATGACGGATCAGGTGAGGCCTCACATACTAGTCCACATACTTATTTAGGAATCGCCAAAAAGAAAAAAAGAAAAGTGTATTAGTCGTTTCCATTGGTTCTAGATTTTATAGTGGAAAAAAGAAATCATTAAAAATTATCACGTGGGCGTGAAATTTTTATGAAATGGCTATAAAACCCTATAAGCTTTTGACCTAAATTTAAGCCTGCAATTGAAAATTGACTTTGATGGGAAATGTTAGAAAAATGTTTGGGCTGACAACTTTTCCACTGAAATTATATTTTTTTGGGGAGCAAAGCTCCCACATAAAACCTATCACAAGGACATGCTCATTCCATCAAATTTAACCATAGCTTCAACAATGTTGGCATAAATAGAATTATTGGAATTAAGCAACCAACAAACATGATACTTTGAATTAGACCAAATATGATTAAGCATTTTAGAGGCTTCCCATTTTGCAGACATGTCTATCATTGTGCACTTCCTCCTCTTCACTAGTGGATTATCTCTACATTTATTTAATTCAAACTTCTGTAACGTGGCAAACAGTTCCTTGAATTTGATTTTCATCATGTGTAAGACAATTTGCTGAGGTTCTTGCATTTGAATGGGTAGAAGTGGCCAATGTCTTCTAAATTTTGAAATCATTGCGTGGAGCTCAAAAAATGCCAACATTGTGAATGATTCAATCACCCCTATTTTTATGAGAGGTCAAAAGATCTCTGCCCTTCAGTAATGACATACACCAGTCTATCACACATTTTTTTTTGTGATTCTTTTATTCATTAGAAACATATTCTACCACAAAAAATTATCAGAGAGCCATAAAATACATCATAAATGTTCTTGATTCAATAGGGAGAAGGGCAAACCTTGTTTGGGTAAGGAGAGAGTTTTAGGTAACTTTTAGAAGTCATAGCACTCGGCAAATCCATATCAATAGCCTCTATTGCATTTGAGGGATTTTGAATTTTGAAGACATATGCTTAGAAGATGTAAAATTTGGAAATAATAAATCTATACTTGTAAATGTGAGCAATGCACTTACCTTGCAAACAATAGTCAGTTTTAGATTCAGAGCACTCAAACCACCTGGACGAAGGTTTGGATAGCCAGTAACGAACTGCAAAAATGCTCTTTGCAGCTTTGGTGTGAATTGCCCCATGATCTCAATAAAATTCACGTAATTAAGAAAAAAATATGTTAGGGTATTGCAGATCTAAGGTTTTCAAAGTCTCAAAATTTAGCAAGAAATAAACACACTCTAAACATAAGAGCTGGGAATGTATAACTCACGTCCACTGCGTACTCACATCAAGTAGTGTATCCATGATCGAATTTGATGTGGTCCCTTAGCATTTGATCCTGCTAAAACATTTTACGTTTCAAAACTCAAACATTGATAGAGATTATGATAAATAAAAATCAATTAAATTGCTTCATAGTTCATACTTACCTTTTATAAGTCACACACACCACATATAAGTGTTTCCAATTCCTCTTCTGAAAATAATTGCAAAGTTGAGATGGGAAACACCTATAAGCAATGGAAACAAGCATTCAATCACCAAAAGCTTTCAAAGGTTAAGATAGGTACCAAAAAATGCATTTAATAATTTGGACAAGTGGAAATTTAATAAAATCAAATCTAGAATCGGTTCTATAAAAACTGCTGAAGCCAATAGATCAAACTGACCAAATCTAGAAATGCTTCCGCAAAAATTACCAAACCAATAGATCAAATTGACAAAAACAAACCTAGAGCTAGTAATAATGAAAGGTCACTCACCTAATTTGGGTTCAAGTGAAGACATTGAAGAACAAAGTTCAAAAAACACTAGAGAATTAGTAAGTTAAATAAAATTAGAAAGAAGAGAATTAGCAACATAAGAGTAAGAGTAAAATAGAAAGTTTATATAAAAAGGGTATTATTTGAAATAAATTTTTAAAAAGTATTGTTTATAGAATAATTCTAAAAAATGACTTCTATCGAAAAAGCTCCCATAAAATAGAAAAATGTTTGGGCTGACAACTTTTCTATCGAAATTATTCTTTTTAGGAGCAAAGCTCCCACATAAAGCCTATCGGCTTAACTAGTAGTTGCATGCTTTTGTGCATGCAACATTAGCCGATAGGAAATATGATTTTACATAGAGCTTAGAATAGAAACATCAATGTCACAATATATGCATCAAAACAATTGAATGCACCATATGTAATTTTTATCTTGATATTCTACATATTGTATAAATATCATTTGAAACTTTGTTCTAGAAATAAATTTAAAAATATTAGTATCTTTATTCTATTTTTTATATTTTCATATAAAATATATTATTTTCTCTTTTGTTTACTTGTAAATTAAAAAATCTACCAACCATGCTAGAGTTAAATCCTAATAGCTAGCAATATTATAAATTTCTATTCTATTTTTTCTTCTATAAACCTTTTATTTTATGCTTCTATAAACTTTCTATTTTACTTTTTCATTCTACAAACTTTGTATTCTACTTTTCCTTTAAAATTTCTATTTTATTTTATTTTGCCTCCTTTAAACTTTTTTAAAATTTCTATTATGGTTTTAAGTTAATATTCTATATCTACCTTTATTATTTCAAATTCAAATCTTAATAATTAGAATTAAAATATTTATTTTTAAATATAAATAACATATAACATTTTAATATTATTAGAAGAATTAAACTTTTATAAATTTTCTATTTTATTAGGCATAGAGTGCTTACTACAAAAATCATAAAAAATAAACTAAGGACTTGAAGCATTCATACTATGTCTTGTATATATAAACTGGAAACATTAATAAAAGCATGTGAGTTCACGATATCTTAGTCAAATAATAGATTTTATTTTGAAATGTAATGTTGCTAGCAGCTATGGTTAGAACAGATAAACAAACAAAAATCATCCTAACTGCATGGATCCTTCCATTGCATCTTTTTTCTTGCATACAAACAATTTATCTATAGTTTTAATTGTGTGGAAATCCATTATAGAAGGTATAAAATAAAAATAGCTCTGATTTTCTAATTTGAGGGATTTACTTAGAATGATGCAGAGTGCAACTCTAGAAAACTTAAGAGGGATTTACACTCAACTAAGTTGCATCACAGGAGCTGTAATTCCCACATGAGCTCTTGAAACAAAATATACAGGTTTGTACTAATGAAGAAGAGATAACAATTTAAAGTCTCCTAGCCTTTATCGGTTTCCCATAGAACCTTGTTTCATAACTTGAACCATGTAACTCATTACTTTAGTCTCAATTCATATTATTTCCATTCCATATGGAAACCAGATCAAAACTATAGTCCATATACTCAAAAACAATTTTAGCCAACAATTTTACCGATGAATATGTATTCAACAACAAGCGCATGTATGTCAATCCTCTAATTCATGTATTGATTATGACAGGGGAAACTCAACCTTCTTACCTGATTCCTCAAGAAATGTTACTGAGAAGCAACACTAAGGAAAACCCATATTGGCATCGTATTGGCTTCCACTTTGAAGTCCTATATAACTATGGTAAATCGATGGTGATGAGAACCATTGAAACCTTTAGTGAAAATTAAGAATGAAAGCCAATTCTCATTCTAAAATAATGGATCGATTACCAAACTTGGTGTGCACAATTATCAATTTTCACCACTGATTCTATGTTGTATCCTCTCCAGCACCACTAGAACTTTTCAATTAAATGAGAAGTTTGGGAAGGTATAAAATAGAAAGTGTTATTAAATTAGAAATACAGATGATGTATTAAAAAATTAGAAACTAGCTAATAAAAGGTAAAGATCAATTTTGGAAAAAACATTAAAAAAAAAGTTGCAAGTCATAAAATATAAAAGCATGGCAAGGCTGACAATTTTCTGGCATAAAATTGTAAAAACCGGGAGCAAAGCTCCCACATATAAGCCTATTGGCTTAATTAATTAGTAAAAGTTGTAAATAAAAATCACAACTTATAAATTTATTATAATATTAAGTATTATTCTATACAATGGACTCTTTATAATATAAAGTATTTCTCTTTTATGATTATAATTTATTTTATGAGGAATAATACTTAATATTATAAGGAATTTATGGTATGAAATAAATATTATAAGAAGTTAAATATGGATGATGATTTATTTTATAACTTTTACTAATATTATAAATCATACTAATATTAAGAATTAATTTTTCATTTATAAAGAGATTGTATTATTATATATATGTCTACCTCCCTTATACGATTCTGTGTGCATCACTCTTTTGTTTGGCTTACTTAGAGGACAATAGATTCTATTTTTTCAAACTATTCTCTTTTAGATCTCACCTTTGACTAAGTTGTATAACTTCTTCATTGTTGGAGTGGAATTAAATGTTTAATAACATTTATCGATAACAAGAAGATAAAATAAATGAGCCTTATAAATTCTTATTTATGATGGCTAATCTTGGCTAGCTCACAATTTTGATTATTCTTACAACATTCCTCAAAATTTTGAAAATTTAGAGATATTGACATAAATGACAATTTTACTCTTATTGAAGCATGCATCATCAGGTGTTGTTCTCTCCATAATAATTTCAATCTCACATTGAAAGGAGTGTTGAAGTACTGATATAATATTAAGAAAAGTTACAAAAATAATGTGATAAAATAAATCACTGGAGATAGTCATTGGACTACCAAAAAGAGTTGTTGATCAAATAGAGGTCATGGTGGGTGAGAGACTTGTCTAGGATTTGAAGCATGAGGCATTTTATAGTTGGAAGAAGGGGCAATGGAGGAATGAGAATGGTTTTACTTCTAAAGTTTTGGGTATTAATTCTTGCTCCTAGAGTCAAAAGAAATGATTTAATGGGAAATCTTTCCAATGGTGCTCATCAATTACAAAATTCTAAGGATAGGGATAAGAAGACAAAGGGGTTTTCTAAATCCCTTCATTGATATGAAGGTATGATATATAGGGAAAAGAGCTAAAACCACAAAATAAATCAAAATGTTAGTGATAGTAATCAAAATGACCTCTAGAGAATCCATGCTAATAGATGATATTATACCCTGAAAGATTTGGAGCTATAGAGATAAGAAAATATGGAGGTATCCATTAGGGAGGAATGAGAAAGGGTCATCATATAAAAGAGGTGAGGTATTAAGAATTAATCAAGTTCACAACACTACATCTAGTAAAAGGGTTTATATGAATAAATCAAATTTTTCAAAGGACATAATTGAGGCAAATCATTGAAAGATAAGGATGGTGTGGAAGGTGGGTAAATAATAATAGTGAGGGTATTCCTTTTAGATAGGGTATTCGAGGAGATTTATTAATAGGATAAATATCATAAGGAAGACTTTCTCAAACAAGGGAAAATTAGGATCATGACATCAAACTCACTGATTCTTTGTCTTAATCTGGAATACAAGTATTTCACAATTGAGTTTTAGTTTGTAATTTTGGAACATTTCAAGATTTAAGAGCTTGGATTAGTGAGGTTTGGGGAGAGTCCCTTAATACAAGTACCTCACAATTGAGTGTTAGTTTGTAATTCTAGAACATTTTAATTTCTTTTCAAGATTTGAGAGATTGGATTAGTTAGGTTTGGGTAGAGTTCCTTGAGGTTTTCTATTGGCATAACTAATATAACTAATGATGTGATGGCTAGTGATGTTAGTGATGTCATGATATGCAACGCCCTGCCAAGGGATCCAAAAGAATTAACCTAAATTTTTACTAAGTTTGCCAAACAATTTTTTTTTTAAACATGAAAGATAAACCATTCACATCGAACATCTAGTAGCAGAAGCAATAACACACATTCAACTAAAAGTATACATAATAGGTAACACTCCTTAAGGATCCCAAGATGTTGAGTCACATTTAATCTAATTAATACTAAGTCTAACAATTACCACATCCATATGAAAGAATAATTAAAAAGTCCAATGTCCATAAATGCTTTTTTTTCTGAATACCTCTTGGCAATTAAATTTGGAATACTCAATCATCCATTGTACATGTCATAGGGTATGAAAAGCTTAAAAGAATATACATATGTAGAATAAAGATACATCATCATCATCAAATCCATGACACAAAGTACAATAAAGCAAATGAAACCAATAACATACATGATACATCCATCCACCAATAATGATATAACAACCATCGTAAAAGATAACCATCCATCATAAAACACAACTAAGTGCGCAGTTCCTCCCAACCGTCAATAGCATCATTAGACCATCATGGGCCCTAGCCATCCCTCTATGCATAACATCTGAAGTCATCGAAGAGATCATCAACATTATCATAGTAGGGATGTCACTCATAAACATACTACAACATATGCAAAAGGAAATCTAACATGCTACAACATATGCATAAAGAAATCTAACATGCAAGAATAAAGCATAAGATGATCCTACAAAGTAGATAACATCATCTATCACATGCTAATCATCAATATAAAGGAACTTACTAGTAAATAAAATTCATCATAGGATCCAAGAATAGAATGAAGATAAATGCCAACAATGAATGTTCCAACCACGGTGTCTACGGATGGATCTCAAATGGTAAGAGTAAAAAAGCACTACCACCCGATAGTGTAGAACCTAAATGGCCCACTCCCACCATGTTGAGGAGATAGTCTCAAGTCCCAAACAAGATATCAAATCACATAACACAAATACTCTCTAAGTCTAGGAAATCCTAAAAGTATACTAACTCAAAGTTTCCAACATAAAATGACATCTAATTCCCAGAGGCACACAAAGACACGTAGGAAACCTACTATGTAAGCGAGAAAGTGTCATTGCATGGATCATGCTAGAGTTACCCTGGTAGTCTCTCAATAGACCCTGGACCCCTAGTGATCCCTATGCGGCCACTAGTATCCTCTCGTACTGACGAGGCATACTATGGAATGCAAGGTCGCAACCAAGTGTTCTCTCTACTCCCATCCTAGTTTGTACTAGCACTCGAGGCATGGGTGAGAACATATAATTATCTTATTAGGTTCATTTTAATCTCCATTTAGTGTAATGTTTTCACTTATTAAAACAACTTACAATGAGTTACCCTAGCAGCCACTTAGGGCCCCGGCCCCCATTGCAAGCTACTTCCTGACACTACAAGTAGATAACCTACCCTAGGCTCATAAAATCACAAATCAAAAGATCACCTCAGCCCTATACAAGCGACTAGAAAGCATCATAAAGATAATCAAAATAATCACATCAGTTCTCCACGAGCAACTGAAAAGCATCCAATGACAATCATAATATCCATCAGTTCTCAACAAGCAAGTAGAAAGTATCTCAAAGTAATATTGATTGAAGATTCCAAAATGGTCAAGTCAAAACATGTCACAACATGACATCATCAAGATCAAAACAAACACTCCAGTCCCATCAAGGCGACTGGAAAGTAACCCAAGTATAACTGATCGATGACTCAAAAATGGTTAAGTATCTCATAAACTTACACCTCAGCTTCACACAAGAAGACTAGAAAGCAATAACAATCAGTAAATAAAAACATATCATAGAGCATACCATCACATTACCATGGTTGGATTTTTAAAAAGATCGAGATCAACATCAGCATGACATCGCAAACACATAACCCTCGAGCCATTGGTAACAACCTAAGACTAGTCAAAGCTAAGACAAACCCCAAAACCCCAACACACATATATCATAGAGAAACAAGATACAAACACATGTTTTGGTTTGCTTTTGCAATCACATGGTTAAGCCAAATATGAGATGTCAGATTTTGTATCAAGTATATTTCAAGAGTATAAGATTCTTCTACAAGTCAACCCATTTATTTTTGAATAATGCATAGAATTATTCCTCCATTAATTTAAACAATTTTCTAAAATAGTCAAAAGATAATTATTTACTTATTTAAATCATTGAACTAGTTCCCATTGACTCTTAATAAAATCATTCGCATTATTTCACTAAAAAAACAATGTTACTAATAATTCCAAGAAGCATCTCCCATTATTCAAATTATTAAAAGTATACTTATCAACCTTCAAATAATTAGTTTACAATTTCCTTAAAACACTTCAAGGACAATCATTTATTTAAAATAATCTTCATTGATTTTAAGTAAAATCAATTTCATTAATAATTCAATTATTTAATTCCACTAAACACTTATGCATATCTCTTTTCTTTTAATTTTCCCTCATTTAAAAATCCATTTACTTAAATTGACTAATAATTAATTACACTCCTTCTACTATTAACTAATCTTAATTTAATTTAATTTAATTAGATTAGTTAATAAAACATATAAAACTAATGAATAATAATAAGATTCTATTTTTATTCGAACCCAAACCCAAATCAATTTCCAAATCTTGATTCTACTAAGGGAAGATTGCAATAATATTTTTAATTCCCATAACTAGATGAAACAATATACATGCCCGAATTACAAAATTGAAGATTCATTCATAGAGAATTATTCAGACACACATAATAGATAGGATGAAGACACGAAGAGAAAGAGCGTAATAAAAATATGCAAAATAATCACAAGTGCCTACCTGGACACTGATGCTAATAAATTAATTTAAAAGAAAGAGTCAAGTGAATACTGATGCAAATTTAATTCTTTTATTTAATTAATTTCCCAATTAATTAAATAAAATAAAATATTAAAATATCATAATAATTTTTCATTTAATTAAAACTTTTAATTAGACTTAATTAGTAAAAAATACCCCAAAGGCTCATAAAGTAAAATCCAAAAACCCATCATAGCAAAACACATACAAAATCAAAGTAAGGGGTTAATATCACGAATTACGTCATCTGACACATTCAGAGGGTACTCAACTCAGATGCTTTTCCTAATTTTCAATTAGAATGAATGGCTTAAAGGGTTGGGATTTAGACTTGAGAATTTATCTCCCCTCTCTTACCATTGAGATAATGTGATAGGGTACGCTCATCCTGGCAATTCAGGGAAGTCGATACTCGATACCTACAACCTGCATAAAATCCATGTATGTACAAGCACAATATATACTAAGCTAAACATGCATTAGCAGGAAGTAGTGCATTGTGTAGATCCCGACTAGCAGGTGACTACGACTCCCTTCCTTAACCACATCAGAAACACCATATAGAAAGAAAATAAACACACACACCATACACATTCAAGTATGGGGTAAGTATCCATAAGAAAAAAAATATGATAATAAATCATCTAACTAATTATCATCAATAACTACACAGACTATAATAATCATCATGCATACATGAAATATAAAGTACCAAGTAATCTCATCATATAATAAGTTAAATCTGAAATAATATCTGATAATCTCAAAATAATACTACTAATCATCAAACATAAAATTGGCCTAAAAGATTTTGGCAACAATAGTACAATGCAAACTAGGGCAGGCACTACATGATATAAATTTGAGTGCATGATGATCAATTATTGTATTGTTATTAATGTCAGTTATTGATCTAGTGTTCCTAGTATGTTTTTGAGCATATTATGATGAATAGAGTTTTTTAAGTGAGAATTAGTGAGTGTGATCATCAAGAGAGCATTGGGGATTCCACTTTAATTGTATATGGTGAACTCTACTATTGAAGAGAAGATGAAGATGATCATTGAGTTCACAATGTAACTATTAGAATAGTTAGTGACAAGAAATAGATGATTTCGGTATTTTGTCAAATCTATGTTAGATAGAATGGAGAGATCACATGTTGATGTGAAGAAGTCAATGAAGATGACATGGTTATCATTATAGGTATAGTTGTCCTAGGATGGAAAGGTGACTGGTGAAACAGTGATCAATTTGATGGACATGTTAAAGAAGAATGAGTTCTTGAGAGTTCTTGAGTAACAACCAATTAGCTAATGATTGTTGACCAATGAAAGGGTTACAATGAATTTGGATGAGTAAATAGTAATCTAATGACATGGATGAACATCTAGAGATGATGATATGGCATCACATTGATTGAGAATAGTGTATGAAGAAGATTGTAGAAAAAGAAAATAGTAGGTCAACTGTGTTGATCTCTAGCACAAAATTCTATGAGTTACTTGGTGCATTCATTTAAAAGTGTTGTAGAGTTATGGGTGTTGGATCCAAGTGGGATATTTGAATTTTATATCAGTAACATGTTTAGGGTATAATTAAGGCAATGGAATTGGAAAATCAATATTTATACGTAAAGGATGAATAATTTGTGTTGCTGATCATGGTTAAGGAAGTGTGGCGAAGAAGTGCAAGGTGTGATCCAACTAGAAAGAAGTTAAGTCTGTTGAAAAGTGATTGTCTAATCTGTAGAGGTAGTGTTGCTACACATATCATTCTTTCTACTTTTCCCAGATAGTTACAATAGCTAAAATACCTTAACTAGGTGGATCCTAATATGTACTTTATTAGGATCGTAAATTCTTTAACAGGGTGACATTTTGGATAGTATTCAAAGTTCTTTAAAAAGGCTACCCCTAACAAGGTAAAACTCCTCATAGTGCTAGAGGTAAATACCCTAATAAGGTGGCACCTAATAGTATCTTTTTATCTCCTAACAAGGCACACTTTAGAAGAGTACACAATTTGTGGGTACTGATCTCTACCACAATTTTGATCCGAGTTGGTTTTTCATGATATGAAATATGTGTGTCAAATTTTTGGATGTTTTCATGTAATGGATTATTTTATATGTTTCTTTTTTTTTTTATTAGTTAAATGTGTACAAGGTTGAAAAGCTGATTATTTGGTTGATTAGCAATTCACCCCTCTCTAGTATTCAGATCCCTTAGGACTACAATTGGTATTATAACTTTGGTCCTCTATTGTGGTAAAGCTTAATAGCTTGAAGCAAAGATCCAAGACAATGAGGAAGAAAGGTCCTAGGTTCACAAGGTAAAACTACTTAGTGTGGTGTGACAAGATGAAGCTCTATCTCATAGGTATATGTAAGCAACATTAGAATCATGTAGTTACAAGATATGTTGTTCTTCCATGAACTCTTGACGTAGATCAATTAAAGTCATGCAAGAGAGTAGTTCTACTATAGAAGCCATATATAGCACTCAATTTGATGTAGAATACATTTGTCCAAGACCTAGAGACCGCTCATGATATAAGGAAAAAATTGGAGAGATTCTATGGAGGATACTCGCATGTGAAAAAGGCTAAGGCAGATAGTCTAAAAGCTAAGTTCAATGAAATGAGGATGATGGAGAACGGTGACATTGAGAAATATATCCAAAGGATCAAAATGTTGTTGCTACTACCAATGGTGTTGGAGGCACTCTTGAGGAAAGGGATGAGGTAAGTAAAATACTTAGAATTTTGTTGCCTCAATATGCTATCAGGGTCTCAACTATTCAAAAAGTCAAATCTTTAGGAACTAGTGTAGCTACTTTAGATGCACTGATAGGAAAGTTGACTACTTTTTAATTAAGTAACTTTTGTAACTATATGGATAAAATGGAAGCTACATTCAAGGAATCTATGTTTCTTTCCTTTATGAGAAAAGGAATGGATATCACAAGTAGTTCCACTCATTATTCTAATGTTTATGAATGTATCTTGATTGAATGAAAAGAGCATAGGGAACTAGAAGTGTTGCGTACTAAGAGGCTACCTAGAGGAAGTGGAAAAAAATGGTATACTACCTTTGAAGTCCTTCTCATGCAAGAAGATTGGAAATATTGCTTTAAGATTATCTAATAAGGAAAAATAGGAGGACATAAAATCCAAAAGAAACAACAAAAAGAAATACTATCTCGTAGAACATCAAGTTTGATGAGGAATTTGATCGCAGAGAAGAAGAAGAGATTGTATTTGTGATGACCAAGGCTAAGGAATACAATGTTGTCCAAGTGACAACATTTTATAGTTTGTGAAGTAATTGAGATTCTTGGTCAGCATAGTTGAATTCTTAGAATATGTAAAGCATGTTGGAGATAAATATTGATGAGTTGGACATTTAATGCAAGGGAAAGCATGTTTGAGTGTTTCTATGTATAGGTGCAAAGGGAAGTTTTGAGAAGTTTTTAGAAGAGGAAGGAGGAAATGAAAACATGGAAGGATTCAATGAATATGACCTAAACCTAAGATCAACTACGATGTTTAAGTGAAAAAATATCAAGCTACCTATTTAAGAAGGCATAAGGGATAATCTAAAAAGATTGGTAGAGGGAGGTTAGCATACCTAAAAATGTTAGAGCAATTGTTGATTGGCGAACTTGAGCATAAGGCTGAATAGTGAAGTATTAAGGTGAAAAGTAGTTTCTTGAAGGGTTGCCAAAAAAATTAGTGATGGAGATGTTAATGGAGGCCAGTCAATGAATCAAATGTTGAACCAAATTGTGATATGGATTTGCAAACTGGGTTGTATTTACTCATATCATTCTAGTATTACTTTCTAACCATTGTATCAGTTGAAATCCTTTAATCAAGGTTGACCTAACACTCATTTGTAAATCCTTTAATCAGGTGACATTCTAATAGAATTTTTGTAAGTTCTCTAACAAGGCCACTCCTAATAGGGTGATTAAATCCTCTATTAGGGTCACACCTAATAGTGTGTATTGTAACAAGGTTGGCTCCTAATAGAGCTCATTTTAGAAGAGAGAAAAATTGGTCACATGTTGCTAGTAGTTTTTCTCAAATTGGATTTCCATGTTAAATCTCGATGTCTTACTTGTGTGGATGTTATTTGAGATGTTTTACTATTATTGTTTTATATTATGCAAGTTTTTTATTATTGTGATAGTGGATTGTAAGTTTATGTTATTGAGAAGTTTTTATAGAGATCAAGTGGATTATATATTAGATCTAAGTTGTTTGATGAGTTTAAAATTTTTAATTGGTACATCTAAACCTTAGAATAATTGATTCACCTCCCCTCTTAGTTATTATAAATCACTATAAAAATGGGTATAAGAGCATTGGTTCTTGTAGAGAAAATTTTGAAGGTACTTAAAGCTAAAGATCAAGATGTATAGAAAGGAGATACCTAAGTTGAACAAGGAGAACTTCTCTGCATGGTGAAGTCTCATGAAGCTTCACATAGCTAGAATTGGAGATTAGACAATATTCTATTTTGAGAATGAATATGTAACTACACCTACACCTTTGACAACCCAACAAATAAAAGAGAAATAAGAGCACAATCAAGCAATATTGGAGATTGCATTTTCCCTAAGCTATTCAAAGTTTGATGATATTAAGGACTACAACTCTGCAAAGAAGATGTAGGAAAAGTTGGAAAAGATCCATGGAGGAGATAAAAATGTAGTAAGAGCCAAATTAAAAAGATTGAGAGGAAAGTTTGATGACATGAGAATGGTAGAAGATGAGAGTATTACCCAATATGTTGGACGAGTCAAAGAAGTTTTGAATGCTATCAAAGGAGTTGATGGAAAGATAAGTGATGAAACTGTAATCAACAAGGTATTGAGAAATTTACTTCCTATTTATGCTATTAGAGTTTCTAAAATACAAGAACTAGGCCTAACCTTGGATAGTCTAGTTGGTAGACTCACTACTTTTGAATTTTCAAATTTTGATAATTTTAATGCCCCAGCTATTGAATCTTCTTTCAAGTCACAATTAGTTTTGCATAAGTCAAAGAAGAAGAAAGGAAAGTATGAAGTTAGTGAAAGTGAATCTTTTGATGATGATCTTGAGGAACTTGAAGCATTAATGACTAGGACACTTGCAAGAAGAAAAGGAACATACATAAGTAATCTCCCTGTAATATGTTTTTCATGCAATAAAGTTGATCATATTATTACAAGATGTCCCGACAAGGATAACAAGGATGAGAAGAAAGGAAAAAATTTCAAAAGAAGAAGAGATGGAAAAGACAAAAAATGATACAAAGACTACAAAATAAAAAGTAAGAAGTCTTCTTACATTATTGAAGAAGAGAGTAATAGTGATTCTGATACTAATGATGAAGAAGTAGTTTATATTTCTAAAAAAAATGACTCTGATGAAAATGAGAAAACTACACTTATTTCATATGTGAGTAAAGCTGATAGATAAATAATTGATAGTGGTTGCTCACATCACATGACTAGTGATAAAAGTAAGTTTGAAAACCTGGAATATAATAAAGGGGGTAATGTTAAGTTTGGTAATAATGCACAATGTCTTTTGAAAGGTAAAGGATCAATAAAATTGACTATTAAGATCAGATGTGATAATTCTTATTGGGTTGAAGGACTTAACTACAATTTTTTGAGTGTGACACAGTTGAATAGTTTAGGCTACAAAGTTGAATTTCAGCAAAAGAAGGCTAAGATCTACAATGGTCCAAGAGAATTGATTAGAAGTCAAGACGGAACAAGAGGTAACTTGTTCTATCTAGACACATATAATGATATGTGCTTGTTTGCATAATGTGATGATAAATGGTTATGGCATAAGAGGATATGTAATGTGAAATTTGATAATTTGGTAAGCATTAGTAAAATGAAGAAAGTAAGAGGGTTACCAAAATTCAAGAAATCTGATAATGTGATGTGTTAAATATGTCAATTGTGAAAATGACAAAGTCTAGTTTCAATAGAAAGACCTATACTTATAATTTTATTTTAGAGTTGGTTCATACTGACCTTTGTGGATCTATTCGTGTGCAAACCTACTATAGTGACAAATACTTTATTTGTTTTGTTGATGACTACTCTAGAATGATGATTGTAATGTTTCTTAAAGAAAACTATGATGTGTCTCACATGTTTAAGTAGTAATTGGATAGAGTTAAAAAGGAAATAGGGAAAAGCTTGAAGTGTTTGAGATCAGATGAAGGAGTTTAATTCATTTATGGGGAATTCAACACATTACGCAATGATAGAGGAGTCAAAATACATATGTTTGCACCTAGGTGTTGGTGTTATAGATGGAGTAACTGAGAGGGGGGGTGAATTAGTTACTGCAAAAACAAATCCACAGATCCCTTAGATGTCAAACAAGTTACTTACTACTGTCACTCGGTGAACATTTACAAAAATGTTGTAACTTGGTATATTAACTTGTTACTGGTCTTTAATCATTCATAATTATTAACATGCATGAAAAAGTAAATAACATGAACACAAGAGACACCAGATTTAACATGGCAACTCAATATGGAAAAAAACACCAAGTAACTAACCACCAATTTTCACTTTTCTGAAGTGATCCCTATTAGGAGCCCACCCTACTAAAGGTTACAAAACACACTATTAGGTGTGACCCTGTTAGACAATTTAATCACCTTGTTAGGAGTGGCCTTGCTAGAGGTCTTTAGAAAAATTCAACTAAACTGTCCACCTTGTTAGAGGATTTACAAAATGGTTGTTAAACCAACTCTGTTAAGATATTTAGGAAATATTGCTATAATGGTGAGAAAGTAACAATAAGTGACCTGAATGAGATGCAACTGAACTTTGCTAATACAAATCTCTACTTTTCTTCAATAGATCCTAGCTAATCAAATACAACTTTTCTTCTCCTTCAAAGATATTTGATCCTTCTTCAAAATTTACTTACACTACCTTTTCACACAATCAACTCATTGCATACTCATTCCTTACAATTAGAATCCACAATTTGACCTCTTATTTATACATTACAAATTGTCAAGTTGGCTCAATTACAAGGTTATATTTACCAATAAACCATACATCAATCGGCTACAAATATTACATTAAACAAATAAACTTTATTTTCCAAAACAATGAAATCCTTCATTGGCCAACCTTGCTCGATAAATACTACTCCAAAAATAATTTCCTAAGTTAACCATCTCAACTTGATTAACACTACAAATTCTATAAAATTCTTTGGCTACCAAGTGAACTTGGTAAGAACTAAATTTCCTTTGCTGACCATGAGAGCTCAGTAAGAACTGTTCTCTGCCATAATTTCTTTTGATGATTGAGTGAGCTTGGTAGACACTAAATTTCTTTTGCTAACCTTGAAAGCTTGGTAACAACTATCTGCACAAAGTAAAGTCTGAGAAAACTCAGTAGACACTATAAACCTTCTTGCAAACCTTCGGAGCTCGGTAGACTCTAACTGATAACTGATATGAAATTTTTGTAACATCAAAGACAACACAAAATTGAACAATTATATCCAACAATCTCCCTCTTTGGCATTGATTTCAACACAACATGTCATAGAAGAATGAAATTTGTAAACAAGTCTTTTCTTGATAGAATGCTTCTCCTTCTTACATTTCATTTCACAAAACTCCTCAAATATAGCAATCTCCCTCTTTCATAGTAATCTCTCCCTCTTGCATAAACTCTCTTTTTCTTACAAATTTGAGAAAGATATGACAGTAAACTCTCCCTCTTTGACAACACATGCCAAAGACAACACAACTCAAATGAAATTCAATGCACCTTAAGTACTGATTCATATGCAATGTCTTCATTACTTTGCTGCACCAACTAATAGATCTTTAATTTTGTTCCTATTGATGCATTACTAAAATTGTATTTTAGTGAGCTTCAGATAGAGGAATGACCCCTAACTTACCTCTTAGATACAAGAATGCATCCTTAGGTAAAGGCTTTATGAATATGTCAGCAATTTGTTCCTTTGTATAAACATAATCCAATCTAATCTCCTTATCCTGCAGCAATTCTCTAACAAAGTGATACTTTATAGCAATATGCTTGGTCTTTTAATGCATCACTAAATTTTTGGATATAATTGCACTTGTATTGTCACAAAACATAACAACTGGTCCTTTAATCTCTACCTTCATACCTCCAATAATTGTTTAAACCAAACAATGTTTGAACAGTTTACTACTGCTGCAACATATTCTACCTCTGCTATGGATTGGGATGTACAATTTTTCTTATTACTTGTCCAAGAAACCAACCTCTTTTCGAGAAAGAAAGCTCCTTCACTTGTACTCTTTCTGTCATGAATATTGTCTACCCAATCTGCATCAGTAAACACTTTTAAATCCAAATTTCCTCCAAAATTTTATACCATAATCCATAATCTTTAGTGCCTTTCAAATATCTCATGATTCTTTTTATTGCCATCATGTGATTTTCTCTTGGTTTTGCTTAAAATCTTGCTACAATACCAACTATAAGGACAATGTCTGGTCTTGTATGCACTACATACTGCAACTTTCCAATCATAGATCTATACAATGTCTAATCCACTTTCTTTGATTCATCATCCTTGGTAAGTTTCAATATAGTACACATTGGAGTCCCAACTGGTTTGTAGTCTTCCATACCAAACTTTTTCAGTATCTCCTTGATGTATTTAGATTGAGTGATGTAGATGCCATTTTTATTCTACTTAATTTGAAGACCAACAAAGAATTTGATCTCACCAAAGATTGACATTTCAAATTCCTTGTTCATTTGTTCTAAAAATTCTTTGCAAAGATTATCATTTCATGTGAACAAAGTATCATCTACAAATATTTCTACCAAAACAATCTTACTATCTAGTCCTTTCTTGATATACAAGCCGCTATTATCATTAGTTCTTTGAAAACCAATCTGAATAAGATAGTTATGCAATCCCTCATACCATGCTCTAGGGGCTTGTTTCAAACCATACAATGCTTTATGTAATTTGCAGACCATTTCCTTCTTGTCTAGATCACCAAAACCTTCAAACTGTTCAATGTAAACCTCTTCATCCAGTATACCATTGAGAAATGCTAACTTGACATCCATCTGATAAACTTTGAATCCTTTGTATGCAGCATATTCTAGCAAGGTCTTGACACCTTCCAATCTTGCAATAGAATTTTTTTTTTTTCGATAGTCTATACCTTCTTCTTGAGAGTATCCTTTGCATACTAGTCTAGCTTTGTTTCTTGATACCTTCCCATCTTCATTTAGCTTATTTTTGAACACCCACTTAGTTCCAATCACTTTTTTGTCTTTAGGCCTAGGTATAAGACTCCATGTTTTATTTTTCTCTATCTACTCTATCTCTTAATTCATAGCCTCAATCCAACTTTCATTTTCTAGTGCATGTTTGACACTTCTAGGTTCAAAATCAACAAGTAGACAAGTACCTTTTAACTTACTTCTTTTCATAGTTCCTTCATATTTATCTCCAATTATCCGATCTAGTGCATGATGTCTCCTGACATACTTGGCTAGCACGGGCTCCTTGCCTTTTGAATGACTTGCATTGTTATCTTCTTGAGGTTCAACTTCTAGTTATGGTTTCTTAGGCTTGGTAGCTGTTTATTTGGTAGCTTCTATTTGTAGCTCGGGTCCTTCAGACTTGGTAAGCATTGACTCAGTTTGAACTTCCTGCAACTCAGTTACAGAAGACTCTAGAGTAGAAGATTTTTGATTGACAGGTGTACTTGGCACTGTATCAAGTTCAATGAAAATAAATCTTCTGTAGTCTTTTGGTTCCCTTTTTCTTTCTTCTTCATTTTTTTTTGTAAACTCATCAACTTTCACATGTGCACTTTCTATGACTTTGTGAGTAGACAAATTCAAACATTTATATGCTTTACTCTTGCAAGAATATCCCAAAAATATTCCTTCATCACCCTTCACATCAAAATTTCCTTTTCTAGATTCTTTCAAAATACAAAATTTACTTCCAAATACTTTTAGGTAACTTACATTGGGTTTTTATCCATACCATAACTCATAGGGGGTTTTGAATGAGTCCTTCTTTAGCTGTACCCGGTTCAAGGTATGAAGTGCAATGCTAATAGCTTCCTTCCAGTATTTGATCCCAATGTTCTTTTCAATTATTAAGGTTCTTGCATAGTCTATGATAGATCTGTTCCTTCTTTCAACTATTCCATTTTGTTCAAGAGTTCCAGGTGTTGAAACCTGCCTTTTGATTCCTCTTTCAATGCAAAAGTTATTGAACTCATGTGAAATGAATTCACCACCTTTGTATGACCTCAAGCATTTCAGTATTTTGCCTATTTCCTTCTCTACTCTAGCCAAATACCATTTGAACTTCTCAAATGCTTCTGATTTCTCTCTTAGGTACATGACAGTCATCATTCTTGAGTAATCATCAACAAAAAGAATGAAGAATTTTTCACTAGTATAGCTTTCAATTCCAGTAGGTCTACAAAAATCAGTATGCACAATTTCTAAAACTTCTTCAGACTGGTAATTATTACTTTTAAAGCTAGTCTTTCCCATCTTGCCAATTTGACAATTCTTGAATAAACCAACCTTAGGTTTCTTTATGTTAGGAATGCCTCTTACTTTCCTAAATTTACTTATTTTTATCAAGTTATCAAAGTTCACATGAAACAACCTCCTATGCCATAACCAAATTTCTTCAACTTGAGAAATAAAACATGAACATTCACCAAGTTCAAGATAAAAACAAATTACCTTTTGTTTGAGTCCCTAAACCAATCAGCTTTCCTTTTCCATTCAGCAGTCTTGCTTTTCCATGCATGAATTCCACTTTAAATTCATTATTGAGTAGCTATGCCACACTCAATAGATTGTGTTTTAGTCCTTCTACACAATATGCATTATCACATACAATTTCTTTGGTTAGTGAGATTCTTCCTTTTCCTTTTATGCAAAAAGGTTCATTATTATCAAACCTTACACTACCACCATCATAGTCTTCAAAATGTTCAAACTTAGTTTTATCACTATTCATGTGATGAGAACAACCACTATCTATAATCCATGTATCATTTTTGTTCACATGAGGAATAAGTGCCATTTCCTCATCATTATCAGACTCATCCTTTATAGCAATGTAAACAATTTCATCTTCTTCTTCATCATCAGAATCATTAGAATCCTTAACCATGAAATATGTTTTCTTACCTTTGTTTTTGAATGACTTAAAGTTTTCCTTGCCATTACACATGTGACCTTTCTTGTCATCCTTGTTCTGCTTGTTTGAGCACCTAGCAGCAATATGTCCAATTTCTTCACAAGAAAAATAGATTAGAGGAACCTTACTTTTGTATTTCCATTTGCCTCTTGAATATTTCCCTTCTAGAAGAGCTTCAACCACCTCAAGATCACTTTCTAAACTTTATTTTGATTCTTCTTCACTATCTGACTGAGAATCCTTTATCTTCTTGCCTTTCTCCTTGAGTGAAAGCTTGGCTTCAAATGTTGATTCAATTTTCTTAGTATCTGGAACATAATTATCATAGTTATCTAGTTTGAATAGAGTCAATCTTCCAACTATGGCCTCTAAATTTATCTTATGATTTGCTTCATATCTTCTTTCTTAAATTGAAGAAACTCTAATTGCATAAATGGGAAGTAGTGTTCTAAGAACTTTGCTTATAATTGTTTCCTCCTTGATATCTCATCTAGATGCTTTGATTGCATTGACATTTGCTTTAACTCTTTCAACATATTTTGTTATGTTTTCATCCTCTCTCATCCTCATATGATCAAATTGACCTCTTAAACTTTCTACTTTGGCTCTTCTCACATTATCATCACCTCCATAGATCTCTTTCAACTTGTTCCACATTTCAAAGACAGTTTTCCAATCCTTGATATCATCAAATTCTTCATAAATTAGGGTAGATGCAATATCTATCATCATGTTGTTAAGAGTCTTCTTTTCAGCAATATCATTGACAAATAATGTGCCAGTAGGTTCTGCATATTTTTCATCAAGGTACTTTAGTGTTGTATCATGAATAGAAGCTGGATGAAGTCTCATCAATCCCTGCCATGTTGAGAAGTTGTCCCTGTTAAGTCTTGGAATTTCTCTCTTGTAAGACATTATGATCTTTAGCTTAGATCTTTGAAATTTTTTCCTGCAAGCACCAAAAGCTCTGATACCGATTGTTGGAGTTATAGATGGAGTAACTGAGAGGGGGGGTGAATCAGTTATTGTGAAAACAAATCCACAGATCCCTTAGATGTCAAACCAGTTACTTAATACTGTCACTCAGTGAACATTTACAAAATTTTTGTAACTCGGTAGATTAACTTGTTATTGGTCTTTAATCATTCATAATTATTAACATGCATGCAAAAGTAAATAACATGAACACAAGAGACACCAGATTTAACACAAAAACTCAATATGGAAAAAACCACCAAGTAACTAGCTACCAACTTTCACTCTTCTGAAGTGAGCCCTATTAGGATCCAACCCTATCAAAGGTTACAAAACACATTGTTAGAGGATTTAATCACCCTATTAGGAGTGGCCTTGCTAGAGGTCTTTAGAACAATTCAAGTGAACTATCCACCTTTTTAGGGGATTTACAAAATGGTTGTTAAACCAACTCTGTTAAGAGATTTAGGAAATATTGCTACAATGGTGAGAAAGTAACAATAAGTGACCTGAATGAGATGCAACTGAACTTTGCTGATATAGATCTTTTCTTTTCTTCAATAGATCCTAGCTGATCAAATACGACTTTGCTTCTCCTTCAAGGATATCTGATCCTTCTTCAAAATTTTCTTACACTACCTTTTCACACAATCAACTCATTGCATACTCATTCCTTACAAATAGAATCCACAACTTGACCTCTTATTTATACATTAAAAATTTTCAAGTCAACTCAATTACAAGGTTATATTTACCAATAAACCATACATCAATTGGCTACAAATATTACATTAAACATATAAACTTTATTTCCTAAAACAATGAAATCCTTCATTGGCCAACCCTGCTTGGTAAATACTGCTCCAAAAACAATTTTCTGAGTTAACCATATCAACTTTGTTAACACTGCAAATTCTATGAAATTCTTTGGCTTCCAAGTGAACTCGGTAAGAACTGAATTTCCTTCATTGACCATGAGAGCTTAGTAAGAACTATTCTCTGGCATAATTTCTTTTGATGACCAAGTGAGCTTGGTAGACACTAAATTTCTTTTGCTAACCTTAAAATCTTGGTAAAAATTGTCTACACAAGGTAAAGTTTGAGAATGCTCGGTAGACACTATAAACTTTCGTGCAAACCTTCTGAGCTTAGTAGACTCTAACTGATAACTGATATGACATTTGTGTAACATCAAAGACAATGCACAATTGAACAATTGTATCCAACACTAGGACCCCTACATAGAATGGCATAGCTTAAAGGAGGAATAGATCCATCATGGACTATGCTAGGACATTGATGATAGAGAAGAATTTTGCACCTAAATACTAGAGAGAATTTGTAAGTATAGTTGTTTATACCTTGAATAGAGTACAAGTCAAGAATGGTACAAACCTTACACCTTTTGAGTTATAGTATAGATATGCCCCTAATATAAAATATTTCAAAGTTTTTAAAAGCAAATGCTACACATTGAAAGATAATAGAAATGGAAAACTTGATACAAAAAGTGATGAAGGCATATTCCTAGGATATTCTACTAAGAAAAAAGAAAAAAAAGTGTTTGAACTCTGGCCCTAACAAAGTTGTGGAAAGTGCAAATGTGAAAGTTAATGAATATACATAAAAGAATGAAGATGAATGTAAAAGGATCTTGAAGATTACAAAAATTTCATATACATTGATGAAGGTGAAAAAAATACCTTGCCTAAACTTGAGAAGAAAGATGTCAAGGAACATCAACCAGTACTTGGGTATGTGCAGGATCATGGTGTACCAAGAAGTGGCGATGTGAAAAAAATAGAGTTTGAACACGTCTAAAAGTGCTTCAAAATCTACTCTAACTTTTTTTCACCTATCCAGGTACCAAACCTAGAAAGTAAGGCCCAAGCCTTATCGAATATTTGATTTGAGATTGGATATCTGATATGAGATCCGATATCCGATACCGGCAACATAAAAATTGGAGGGAAAGGGCACAAAAATTAGAGGGAAAAATAAATTTGTAAGTGATATAAATAATTTGAGTTATGAAATATGTAAAGATATAATATATAATCTATAAATATATAATATAATAACATAACTATTATATATAAATAATATATAATCTATTAATATATAATAATATATTATGTTATTATTATTATAATATATTATTATTTTTACTATATTTTTATTAAATATAATAACGTAATATATTATATATATGTTATTAATACATATTATTATTATTATCATATATAAATTATAATCTATAATATATTATTGTTATTATTATCATATGTAAATTATTATCTATAATATATTATTAATATTATGACTTATGTTATTAATATATAATAATATATTATGTTATTATTATTATTATAATCTATAAATATTATATATTTATTTATTTATTTATTTTTACTATATTATTTCTATTGGAGTCGTTTATATGGGTCGAAAGGGCTCATACGATGACCTATGACCCCTTTCGACACATTCCATGACAACATATGTCCCTAAGGGATCTTAGGACCCCTAGGGACATATTAGAATAGTTTATATGGGTCGAAGGAGGTCATAGGATGACCTATGAACCCTTTTAACATATGTCTCTAGGGGTCCTAGTACCCCTAGGGACATATTAGAATCATTCATATGGGTTGAAGGGGGTCATAGGGTGACCTATGACCACCTTCGACACATTCCACGATGACATATGTTCTTAGGGGTCCTAAGACCCCTAGGGACATATTAGAATCATTCTTATGTGTCAAAGGGGGTCATAGGTTGACCTATGACCCCCTTCGACCCATTACATGATGACATATGTCCCTAGGACCCCTAGGGACATATGAGAATTGCTCTTATGGATCGAAGGGGGTCATAGGTCAACCTATGACGCCCTTTAATACATATGAACAATTATAATATGTCCTTAGGGGTCCTAGGACCCGTAGGGACATATGTCATCATTTAATGGATTAAAGGGGGTCATAGGTCAACCTATGACCCCCTTTGACCCATATGAACAATTCTAATATGTCCCTCAGGGTCCTAGGACCCCTAGGGACATATGTCATCATTTAATGGGTCGAAGGGGGTCATAGGTGACCCCCTTTGACCCATATGAACAATTCTAATATGTCCCTATGTGTTTTAGGACCCCTAGGAACATATGTCATCATTTAATGGGTGACCTATGACCCCCTTTGACCCATATGAATAATTCTAATATGTCCCTAGGGGTCCTAGCCCTAGGGACAAATGTCTTCATGTAATGGGTCAAAGGGGGTCATAGGTTCCTTTTACCCATATGAACGATTCTAATATGTCCCTAGGGGTCCCAAGACCCCAGGGACATATGTCATCATGTAATGTGTTGAAGGGGGTCATAGGTCAACATATGACCCCCTTTGACCATAAGAACGATTCTAATATGTCCCTAGGGGTCCCAGGACCCCTAGGGACATATTTCATCATGTAATGTGTTGAAGGGGGTCATAGGTCAACCTATGACCCCCTTCGACCCATAAGAACGATTCTAATATGTCCCTAGGGGTCCTAGGACCCCTAGGGACATGTCGTTATGTAATGGGTTGAAGGGGATCATAAGTCAACCTATGACCCCCTTCGACCCATATGAATGATTTTAATATGTCCCTAGGGGTGCTAGGACCTCTAGGGACATATGTTGTCATGTAATGGGTCGAAGGGGGTCATAGGTTAACCTATTACACCCTTTGACCCATATGAATGATTCTAATATGTCCCTAGGGGTCCTAGGACCTGTAGGGACATATGTCATCATTTAATGGGTCAAAGGGAGTCACAGGTGAATCTATGACCCTCTTTGTCCCATAAGAATGATTCTAATATGTCCCTAGGGATCTTAGACCCCTAGGTACATATGTCATCATTTAATGGGTCACCTATGACCTCTTTTTACCCATAAGAATGATTCTAATGTCTTTAGGAGTTATAGGACCCCTAGGAACATATGTCATCATGTAATGTGTCGAAGGGAGTCATAGGTCAACCTATGACTCCCTTTGATCCATAAGAATGATTCTAATATGTCACTAGGGGTCCTAGAACCCCTAAGGACATATGTCATTATGTAATAGGTCAAAGGGGATCATAGGTCAACCTATGACCCTCTTTGACTCATATATATTAATAATATACATATATATTAATAACATCCATATTAATATTATAATATTAATATTATATATATATATATATAGTTATTATATTTAATAAAAATATTATGTTAATATATTTAATAAAAATATTACATTATAATATATATTACGTTATTGGGTATGTGCAGGATCATGGTGTACCAAACTATGGCCTTAAGTGGTAGTGAAAAATCAAAAAGTCAAGGTTATGTCAGCTTGACACATAATTTTAAAGTGGTTATGGAATTTATATCAAAAATTTGTAAGAAAATAATCTGTAAGAAATCGAATTTCATTTCTAAACTACTAGGCCTTATCAGGAGAAAAAAATAATTGATTGGTCAAAAGGTTGAATTTTAATGCAGTACTACAAAAATTTTATGGCAAAAATAAAAAGTAGGTGTATGTCTGACCACCTTAATCAAAATCAAATGATAATATTTTTTAATATAATTATAGATATGAAAAGTAGACTCATGCCCGGATGTGACACATATTTTTCGGTATTTTTATTCCAAATAAATAATTAAATATGATTTTTTTACCAAAAATTTTTCAGAAAAAAAAAGTCCCGTGTTTGACCACCTTAATTAATAGAAAATTTTACCAAATTTAATTTTATTTTATTTTTTCTTATACTAGGCGAAGCATAGAATGTGACGCAACTTTTAGATTTAAAAAATGTTATACCGTTTGAAAATAATAGCTATTTTTCAATCAGTATGTCAATCAACACTTCACAATAATCTTCATTGATAATTAACTAATAAATAGTTATCGATCTCAGAATTTGACAAAAATTATATTGATGGAATCTTCAGAGCGATATTAAAAAACCCTTTTCATTTCATTCAATTTCAATCAAAATAACATTGTCAGACGACTACCCGAAGTCTGAGTATCACTAAAACCCTCTTCAAATACGTCTTTTGGGTTGACCGGGTAGGCTTGGTAAATACCAAGCCTAATCGGATATCGGATTTGAAATCGGATATCAGATTTCAAATCGGATATCCGATATGGCTAGGTGAATTTTGGTGGGAAATTTGAAATCCCAACCCATTCTGGAGGGAAAACCGGATTTAAGACTTATAGCTTATGATTTATAAATTATTTTTGTTATATTACTATGTAAATATGTATTATAATATATTATATATATATATATATATATATATATTATAACATAATGTAAAGATATAACATATAATATATTAATATATAATAATATACTATGTTATTCTCATTATAATCTATAAATATAATTTATATTATTATTATTTTTACTAAATATAATAACGTAATATTTTTATTAAATATAATAACCTTATATATATATATATATATATATATATATATATATATATATATATATATATATATATATGTTATTAATATATATAATAACGTAATATATATTATAACATAATATTTTATAGCTTATAATTTATAAAAAAAATTATATATTACTATGTAAATATGTATTATAATATTATATATATATATATATAATAACGTAATGTAATAACAACATATGTCCTTAGGGGTCCTAGGAACCCTAGTGACATATTAGAATTGTTCTTATGGGTCGAAGGAGGTCATAGGTTGACCTATGAACCCTTTCGACGCATTACATTACGACATATGTCCCTAGGGGTCCTAGGACCCCTAAGGACATATTAGAATCGTTCTTATGGGTCAAAGGGGGTCATAGGTTGACCTATGACCTCATTCAACCCATTAAATGATGACATATGTCCCTAGGGGTCTAGGACCCATAGGGACATATTAGAATCATTCTTATGGGTCAAAGGGGGTCATAGGTTGACCTATGACCCCCTTCGACCCATTAAATGATGACATATGTCCCTAGGGGTCCTAGGACCCCTAGGGACATATTAGAATCATCCATATGGGTCAAAGGGCGTCATAGGTTGACCTATGACCCCCTTTGACCCATTACATGACGACATATGTCCCTAGGGGTCCTAGCACCCCTAGGGACATATTAGAATCATTCATATGGGTTGAAGGGGCTCATAGGTTGACTTATGATCCCCTTCGACCCATTACATAATCACATATGTCCCTAGAGGTCCTAGGACCCCTAGGGACATATTAGAATCATTCTTATGGGTCGAAGGGGGTCATAGGTTGACCTATGAACCCCTTCGACACATTACATGATGACATATGTCCCTAGGGGTCTTGGGACCCCTAGGGACATATTAGAATCGTTCATATGGGTCAAAGGGGGTCATAGGTTGACCTATGACACCCTTCGACCCATTACATGAAGACATTTGTCTCTAGGGTTCCTAAGACCCCTAGGGACATATTAGAATTGTTCATATGGGTCAAAGGAGGTCATAGGGTGATCTAGGACCCCCTTCGACCCATTAAACGATGACATATATCCTTAGGGGTTCTAAGACCCGTAGGGACATATTAGAATTATTCATATGGATCAAAGGAGATCATAGGTTGACCTATGAACCCCTTCGACCCATTAAATGATGACATATGTCCCTAGGGCTAGGACCCATAGGGATATATTAGAATTGTTCATATGGATCAAAGGGAGTCATAGGCTGACCTATGACCCCCTTCGACCCATTAAATGATGACATATGTCCCTAAGGGTCTTAGGACGCCTAGGGACATATTATAATTGTTCATATGGGTCAAAGGAGGTCATAGGTTGACCTATGACCCCCTTTGACTCATTACATGACAACATATGTCCTGAGGACCCCTAGGGACATATGAGAATAATTTTTATGGGTCAAAGGGGGTCATAGGTTGACCTATGACCCCATTCGACACATTACATGACAGCATATGTCTCTAGGGGTCCTAGGTCCCCTAGGGACATATTAGAATCGTTCATATGGGTCGAAGGGGGTCGTAGGTTGACTAATGATCCCCTTCGACCCATTAAATGACAACATATGTCCCTAGGGGTCTTAGGACCACTAGGGACATATTAGAATTGTTCATATGGGTCAAAGGGGGTCATAGATTGACCTATAACCCCCTTTGACCCATTACATGATGACATATGTCCCTACGACCCCTAAGGACATATGAGAATCGTTCTTATGGGTCAAAGGGGATCAGAGGTTGACCTATGACCCCTTTCAATGCATTACATGATGACATATGTCCCTAGGGGTCCTAGGAACCCTAGGGAAATATTAGAATCGTTCTAATGGGTCAAAAGTGGTCATAGGGTGACCTATGACACCCTTCAACCCATTACATGATGACATATGTTTCTAGGGGTGCTAGGACCTCTAGAGACATATTAGAATCATTTTTATGGGTCAAACAGGGTCATAGGTCAACCTATGACCCCCTTTGACCCATTACATGATGACATATGTCCCTATGGGTCATAGGAAACTTAGGGACATATTACAATTGTTCATATGGGTCAAAGGGGGTCATAGGTTGACCTATGACCCCCTTTGACCCATTACATGATGACATATGTCCCTAAGGGTCCTAGGAACCCTAGGGACATATTAAAATGCTTCTTATGGGTCAAAGGGGGTCATAGGTCAACCTATGACCCCCTTCGACAAATTACACAATGACATATGTCCAAAGGGGTCATAGGAACGCTAGGGACATATTAGAATCATTTTTATGGGTTAAAGGGAGTCATAAGTTGACCTATGACCCCCTTTGACCCTTTACATGATGACATATGTCCCTAGGGGTCCTAGGACCCCTAGGGACATATTAGAATCGTTCTTATGGGTCAAAGGGGGTCATAGGGTGACCTATGACACCTTTCAACCCATTACATGATGACATATGTCCTTAGGGGTCCTAGGACCCCTAGGGACATATTAGAATCATTCTTATGGGTCAAATGGGGTTATAGGTCAATCTATGACCCCCTTTGACCTATTACATGATGACATATGTCCCTACGGGTCATAAGACACCTAGGGACATATTAGAATTGTTCATATGGGTAAAAGGGAGTCATAGGTTGACTTATGACCCCATTTGACCCATTAAATGATGACATATATCACTAGGGCTCCTAGGACCCCTAGGGACATATTAGAATTGTTCATTTGGGTCAAAGGAGGTCATAGGTTGACCTATGACCCCCTTCGACCCATTATATGATGACATATGTCCCTAGGGGTCCTAGGGACATATTAGAATTGTTCATATGGGTCAAAGGAGGTCATAGGCTGACCTATGATCTCCTTTGAACCATTACATGATGATATATGTCCCTAGGACCCCTAAGGACATATGAGAATCGTTCTTATGGGTCAAAGGGTGTCATAGGTTGATCTATGACCCCCTTCGACACATTACATGTCGACATATGTCCCTATGGGTCCTAGGGCCCCTATGGACATCTTAGAATCATTCATATGGGTCGAAGGGGATCATAGGTTGACCTATGATCCCCTTCGACCCATTAAATGACAACATTTGTCCCTAGGGGTCCCGCGACCCCTAGGGACATATGAGAATCATTCTTATGGGACAAAGGGGGTCATAGGTCATTACATGATGACATATGTCCCTAGGGGTCATAAGACCCCTAAGGAAATATTAAAATCATTCTTATGGGTCAAAGGTGGTCATAGGTTGACCTATGACCAGCTTCGACCCATTACATGATGACATATGTCCCTAAGGGTCCTCAGAACCCTAGGGACATATTAGAATCATTCTTAGAGGTCTAAGGGGGTCATAGTTTGACTTATGACCCCCTTTGACCCATTACATGATCACATATGTCCCTAGGAGTCATACGACCCCTTAGGGACATATTAGAATGCTTCTTATGGGTCAAAGGGGGTGATAGGTTGACCTATGACCCCCTTCGACGCATTACATGACGACAGATGTCCAAAGGGGTCCTAGGACCCCTAGAGACATATTAAAATCATTCTTATGGGTCAAAGGGGGTCATAGGTTGACATATGACCCCCTTCGAACCATTAAATGATGACATATGTCCCTAGGGGTCCTAGGACCCCTAGGGACATATTAGAATCATTCATATGGGTCAAAGGGCATCATAGGTTGACCTATGACCCCCTTCGACCCATTACATGATGACATATGTCCCTAGGGGTCCTAGCACCCCTAGGGACATATTAGAATCATTCATATGAGTCGAAGGGGGTCATAGGTTGACTTATAATCCGCTTCGACCCATTACATAATGACATATGTCCCTAGAGGTCCTAGGACCCCTAGGGACATATTAGGATCATTCTTACAGGTCAAAGGTGGTCATAGGTTGACCTATGACCCGCTTCGACACATTACATGATGACATATGTCCCTAGGGGTCCTCGAAACCCTAGGGGCATATTAGAATTGTTCTTATGGGTCAAAGGGGGCCATAGGTTGACAATTGACCCACTTCGACACATTACATGATGACATATGTCTCGAGGGGTCCTAGGACCCCTAAGAACATGTAAGAATGCATCATATGGATCAAAGGGTGTCATAGGTTTACCTATGACGCCTTTCAACCCATTCAATGATGACATATGTACATAGGAGTCCCAAGACACCTAGGGACATATTGCAATCATTCTTATGGGTCAATGGCGGTCATAGGTTGACCTATGATCCTCTTCGACCCATTAAATGATAACATATGTTCCTAGGGGTTTTAGGACCCCCAAGGACATATTAGAATCGTTCTTATGGGTCAAAGGGGGTCATAGGTTGACCTATGACCCCCTTCGACCAATTACATGACCACATATGTCCCTAGGGGTCCTAGGACCCCTAGGGACATATTAGAATCGTTCTTATGGGTCAAAGGGGCTCATAGGGTGACCTATGACCCCCTTCGACCCATTAGATGATGACATATGTCCTTATCGGTCAAAGGGGGTCATAGGTTGACTTATGACCCTCTTCGACACATTATATGACGACATATGTTCCTAGGAGTCCTAGGACACCTAGGGACATATTAGAATGCTTCATATGGGTCAAAGGGTGTCATAGGTTGACCTATGACCTCCTTCGACCCCTTAAATGATGACATATATAGCAAGGGATCCTAGGACCCCTAGGGACGTATTAGAATTGTTCATATGGGTCAAAGGGGGTCATAGGGTGACTTATTGCCCCCTTCGACCAATTACATGACGACATATGTCCCTAGGGTTTCTAGGACCCCTAGGGACATATAAGAATCATTCTTATGGGTCTAAGGGGGTCATAGGTTGACCTATGACCCCCTTCGATCCATTACATGATGACATATGTCCCTAAGGGGTCCTAGGAACCCTAGGGACATATTAGAATCATTCTTATGGGTCAAAGGGGCCCATAGGGGTACCTATGATCCCCTTCGACCTATTAAATGATGACATATGTTCTTAGGAGTCCTAGAACCCTTAGGTAGATATTAGAATTATTTTTATGGGTCGAAGAGGGTCATAAATCAACCTATGAGCCACTTTGACCGATATGAACGATTCTAATATGTCCCTAGGGATCGTAGGACCCCTAGGGACATATGTCATCATGTAATGGGTCGAAGGGGGTCATAGGTCAAACTATGACCCCATTTGACCCATATGAACAATTCTAATATGTCCCTAGGGGTCCTAGGACACCTAGGGACATATGTCATCATGTAATCTGTCGAAGGGGGTCATAGGGGTCATAGTTCAACCTATGATGCCCTTGAATCGATAAGAATGATTCTAATATGTCTCTAGGGGTCCTAGGAGCGCTAGGGACATATGTCATCATTTAAAGGGTCAAAGGGGGTCATAGGACAACGTATGACCCCCTTTGACTCATAAGAATGATTCTAATATGTCCCTAGGGGTCCTAGGACCGCTAGGTACATATGTCATCATTTAATGGGTCAAAGGGGGTCATAGGTCAACCTATGACCCCCTTTGACCCATATGAAGCATTCTAATATGTTCGTAGGGGTCCTAGGATCCCTAAGGACATATGTCGTCATGTAATGGTTCGAAGGGGGTCATAGGTCACCCTATGACCCCCTTTGACCCATAAGAACAATTCTAATATGTCCCTAGGGGTCCTACATATCTTGTCATTTAATGGGTAAAAGAGAGTCATAGGTCATCATATGACCCCGTTTGACCCATATGAAGCATTCTAATATGTCCCTAAGGATCTCAGGACCCCTAGGGACATATGTTATCATGTAATGTGTCGAAGGTGGTCATAGGTCAACCTATGAACCCCTTTGACCCATAAGAATGATTCTAATATGTCCCTAGGGGTCCTAGGACCCCTAGGGATATATGTCGTCATTTAATGGGTCGAAGGGGGTCATAGGTCAACCTATGACACCCTTTGACCCATATGAAGCATTTTAATATGTCCCTAGGTGTCCTAGGACCCCTAGGGACATATGTCATCATTTAATGGGTTGATGGGGGTCATAGGTCACCCTATGACCCCCTTTGACCCATAAGAACGATTCTAATATCTCCCTAGGGGTCCTACGACCCCTAGGGACATATGTCATCATGTAATTGGTCGAAGTGGGTCATAGGTCAACCTATGACCCCCTTTGACCCATAACAACGATTCTAATATGTCCCTAGGGGTCCTAGGACCCCTAGGGACATATGTCATCATTTAATGGGTCGGAGGGGGTCATAGGTCAACCTATGACCCCCTTTGACCCATATGAAGCATTCTAATATGTTCGTAGGGGTCCTAGGATCCCTAAGGACATATGTCGTCATGTAATGGTTCGAGGGGGGTCATAGGTCACCCTATGACCCCCTTTGACCCATAAGAACAATTCTAATATGTCCCTAGGGGTCCTAGGACCCCTAGGGACATATCTTGTCATTTAATGGGTAAAAGGGGGTCATAGGTCATCATATGACCCCATTTGACCCATATGAAGCATTCTAATATGTCCCTAAGGGTCTTAGGACTCCTAGGGACATATGTCATCATGTAATGTGTCGAAGGTGGTCATAGGTCAACCTATGACTCCTTTTGACCCATATGAACGATTCTAATATGTCCCTAGGGGTCCTAAGACCCCTAAGAACATATGTCATCATTTAATGGGTCGAAGGGGGTCATAGGTCAACCTATGACCCCCTTTGATCCATATGAACGATTCTAATATGTCCCTACGGGTCCTAGGACCCCTAGGGACATATGTCGTCATATAATGGGTCGAAGGGGGTCATAGGTCAACCTATGACCCCCTTAGACCCATATGAAAGATTCTAATATGTCCCTAGGGGTCCTAGGACCCCTAGGGACTATGTCATCATGTAATGGGTCGTGAACAATTCTAAGACGTTCCTAGGGGTCCTAAGACGCCTAGGAATTTATGTCATCATGTAATTGGTCAAAGGGGGTCATAGGTCAACCTATGACCCCCTTTGACTCATAAGAATGATTCTAATATGTCCCTAGGGCTCCTAGGACCCCTAGGGACATATGTCATCATTTAATGGTTCAAAGGGGGTCATAGGTCAACCTATGACCCCCTTTGACCCATATGAACGAATCTAATATGTTCCTAGGGGTCTTAGGACCCCTAGGGACATACATCGTCATGTAATATGTCGAAGGGGGTTAGAGGTTAACCTGTGACCTCATTTGAGCCATAAAAATGATTCTAATATGTCCCTAGGGGTCCTAGGACCCCTAGGGAGATATGTCGTCATTTGATGGGTTGAAGAGGGTCATATGTCAACCTATGACCCGCTTTGACCCATATGAAGTATTCTAATATGTCCCTAGGGGTCCTAGGACCCCTATGGACATATGTCGTTAGGTAATGGGTCGAAGGGGGTCATAGGTCACCCTATGACTCCCTTTGACCGATTAGAAGGATTCTAATATGTCCCTAGGGGTCTCAGGACCCCTAGGGACATATGTAGTCATGTAATGGGTCAAAGGGGGTTATAGGTCAACCTATGACCCCCTTTGACCCATAAGAATGATTGTAATATGTCCTTAGGGGTCCTAGCACCCCTAGGGACAAATGTCATCATTTAATAGGTTGAAGGGGGTCATAGGTCAACCTATGACCCCCGTTGATCCATAAGAACAGTTCTAATATGTCCCTAGGGGTCCTAGGATCGGTAGGGACATATGTTGTCATTTAATGGGTCAAAGGGGGTCATTGGTAAACCTATGACCTCCTTTGACCCATATGAACGATTCTAATATGTCTCGAGGGATCCTAGGACCCCTGGGGACATATGTCATCATGTAATGGGTCGAACAGGGTCATAGGTCAATCTATGACCCCCTTTAACCCATATGAATGATTCTAATATGTCCCTAGGGATCCTAGGACCCCTGGGGACATATGTCATCATGTAATGGGTTGAAGATTCTAATATGTCCCTAGGGGTCCTAGGACCCCTAGGGATATATGTTGTCATTTAATGGGTCGAAGGGGGTCATAGGTTAACCTATGACCCCCTTTGACCCATATGAAACATTCTAATATGTCCCTAGGGGTCCTAGGACCCCTAGGGACATATGTCATCATGTAATGGGTCAGAGGGGGTTAGAGGTCAACCTATGACCCCCTGTGACCCATAAGAATGATTGTAATATGTCCCTAGGGGTCCTAGGACCCCTAGCTATATATGTCATCATTTAATGGGTCGAAGGGGGTCATAGGTTAACCTATGACACCGTTCGATCCAAATGAAGCATTCTAATATGTCCCTAGGTGTCCTAGGACCCCTAGGGACATATGTCGTTATGTAATGTGTCGAAGAGGGTCATATATCAACGTATGACCCCCTTTGACCCATAAGAACGATTCTAATATGTCCTTAGGGGTCCTAGGACCCATAGGGACATATGTCGTCATCTAATGGGTCGAAGGGGGTCATAGGTCACCCTATGAGCCCCTTTGACCCATAAGAATGATTCTAATATGTCCCTAGGGGTCCTAGGACCCCTACAGACATATGTCATCATTTAATGTGTCAAAGAGGGTCATAGGTCAACCTATGACCCCCTTTGACCCATATGAAGCATTCTAATATGTCCCTAGGTGTCCTAAGACCCCTAGGGACATATGTCATCATGTAATGTGTCGAAGGGGGTCATAGTTCACCCTATGACCCCCTTCAAACCATATGAAAGATTCTAATATGTCCCTAGGGGTCTTAGGACCCTTAGGGACATATGTCATCGTGGAATGTGTCGAAGGGGGTCATATGTCACCCTATGATTCCCTTCGACCCATATGAATGATTCTAATATGTCCCTAGGGGTCTTAGGACCCCTAAGGACATATGTCATCGTGGAATGTGTTGAAGGTGGTCATTGGTCACCCTATGACCCCCTTCGACCCATATGAATGATTCTAATATGTCCCTAAGGGTCTTAGGACCCCTAGGGACAAATGTCATCTTGTAATATGTCAAAAGGGTTCATAGGTTATCCTATGACCCCCTTCGACCCATATAAACTATTCTAATATGTCCCTAGGGGTCCTAGGATCCCTTAGGGACATATGTGATCATGGAATGTGTCGAAAGGGGTCATAGGTCATCCTGTGAGCCCTTTTGACCCATATAAATGAATCCACTAGAAATAATATAGTAAAAATAATAATAATATAGTATAACAATCATATATATATATAATTTATAGATTATAATAATAATAACATAATATATTATATATTATAATTTACATATGATAATAATAATAATAATATATTATAGATTATAATTTATATATGATAATAATAATAATATGTATTAATAACATATATATAATATATTACGTTATAATATTTAATAAAAATATAGTAAATATAATAATAATATATTATAATAATATATATTATATTTATAGATAATAATAATAATAATAACATAATATATTATTATATATTAATAGATTATATATTATATCTTTACATTACGTTATATATATATATAATATTATATTATATTATTATATAATATATAGATTATATATTATTTTATATATAATAGTAATGTTATTATATTATATATTTATAGATTATATATTATATCTTTACATATTTTATAACTCAAATTAGTTATATCACTTACAAATTGGTTTTTCCCTCTAATTTTTGTCCCTTTTCCCTCCAATTTTTATGCCGCCGATATCGGATATTGGATCACATATCGGATATCCGATATGAGATCCGATATCCGATATGAGATCCGATATCCGATCTCATATCGGATATCCGATAAGGCTTGGGCCTTACTTTCCAGGTTTGGTACCTGGATAGGTAAAAAAAAGTCAGAGTGGATTTTGAAGCACTTTTAGACGTGTTCAAACTCTATTTTTTTCACATTGCCACTTTTTGACACACCATGATCCTGCACATACCCTATTATATATATTAACATATATATAATATTATTATATTTAATAAAAATATTATATTATTATATATATTAATAACGTATATATTACATTATTATATTTAATAAAAATATTACGTTATTATATATATATATATTAATAACATACTTATATAATATATATATATACATATTATATTATTATATTTAGTAAAAATAATAATAATATAATTTATATTTATAGATTATAATAAGAATAACATAATATATTATTATATATTAATATATTATATATTATATCTTTACATTATGTTATTATATATATATATATATAATATATTATAATACATATTCACATAGTAATTTAACTAAAGTAATTTATAAATCATACGCTATAACTCTTAAATCCAATTTTCTCTCCAAAATGGGTTGGGATTTCAAAATTTTCACCAAAATTCACCGAGCCATATCGGATATCGGATTTGAAATTGGATATTCGATTAGGCTTGGTATTTACCAAGCCTATCTGATCAACCCAAAAGACATGTTTGAAGAGGGTTTTAATGATACTCAGACTTCAGGTAGCCATCTGAGAATGTTATTTTGATCAAAATTGAATGAAACCAAAAAGGTTTTTTAATATCGCTCTCGAGATTCCATCGATATAATTTTTGTCAAATTCTAAGTTCGATAAGTATTTATTAGTTAATTATCAATGAAGATTATTGTAAAGTGCTGACTGACATATTGATTGAAAAATAGCTATAACTTTCAAATGGTATAACATTTTTTAAATCTAAAAGTCCCGTCACATTCTATGCTTCACCTAGTATAAGAAAAAAAAAATTTAATTAAATTTAGTAAAATTTTCTATTAGTTAAGGTGGTCAGACACGGGACTTCTTTTTTTCAAAAAATTTTTGGTAGAAAATTCATATTTAGTTATTTGTTTGGAATAAAAATACCAAAAAATATGTGTCACATCCAGGCATGAGTCTACTTTTCATATCTATAATTATATTAAAAAAATATTATCATTTGATTTTGATTAAGGTGGTCAGACATACACCTACTTTTTATTTTCACCCTAAAATTTTTATAATACTGCATTAAACTTCAAACTTATGACCAATCAATTTTTTTTTCTCCTAATAAGGCCTAGTAGTTTAGAAACTACATTCAATTTCCTACAGATTATTTTCTTACAACTTTTTGATATAAAGTTCATAACCACTTTAAAATTATGTGTCAAGTTGACATAACCCTAATTTGCTAATTTTTCACTGCCACTTAAGGCCATAGTTTGGTACACCGTGATCCTGCACTTACCCACCTATTGAGTTATAGCAAAAGCATGTTGAGCATTAGGTAGTTGGTTATGAGCATTAGAAAATGCATGCCTAACATCAATGACAACATGTTGGGAATCAACAAGTGAATGTCAAACAACTAGAAGAAAAAGCATATATACATGAAGTGCTACCTAAAGAAAATTTGCAAGATGAACCTAAAGAAGAAGAAAGAGCCTACACTAGCAAAGTATGTGAGATGCCATCATGCACCTAATCAAATCATTGGACACAAAGATTCTAGAGTTATGATAAGAAAAATATGAGAAGTGACACATGACTACTATGTGAATATGATCCTAAATCAGTGAAGGATGCTTTGGATAATGAACAGTCGATCCAAGCAATACATGAAGAGATTGAGCAGATAGAGAAGAACAAAACTTGGTCACTTCTACCTAGACCAAAATACAAGAATGTTATTGGAACAAAGTGGGTATTCAGAAACAAGTTGAATATTGAGAAAGGTGAAATAACAAGAAACAAAGAAAGACTAGTTTGCAAGGGACATGCACAAGAAGAAGGTATTGACTATGGGGAGACATTTTCTCCTATTGCAAGATTGGAAGGAATGAGAACTTTGCTTGCATAATTCTCTTACAAAGGATTCAAAGTGTACCAAATGGATGTCAATTCTGCATTTCTAAATGGAATTTTGGAAGAGGAAGTCTACATTGAACAACATGAAGTATTTGTTGACCCAAGAAAAAGTGATATGGTATGTAATTTGCACAAATCTTTGTATGGATTTAAACACGCCCCTAGAGCATGGTATAAAAGATTGTATACATATTTGGTGAAGATTGGTTTTGCAAGGACAAATAAAAATGGAAATATATACTTGAAGTTTGAATCTAAAAAAAGGACACTTTTGGCTAAGATATTTGTGGATGATATTATATTTGGATGAAAGGATGCATTGTGTACATCATTTGTAGATCAAATGACACAAGAGTTTGAGATGTCTATGTTTGGAGAGATTAAATTATTTGTTCACTTGCAAGTGTATCAAATGAAGAAAGGTTTCTACATTACTCAATCAAAATATATCAAGGAGATATTGAAAACTTTTAGTATGGAAGACTCAAGACCAGTTGGAACACCAATGGCTACTGAACATAAACTTTCAAAGAATGATGATTCTACTGATGTGAATCAAACCTTGTATAGATCAATGATTGGAAAGTTGCAATATGTTGTTCATAACAAGCCAAATATTGCACTAGCAATTGGGATTGTTGCACAATTTTCTACAAATCCTAAGAAGAATCATATGATTGTTGTGAAAATAATACTGAGATATTTGAAAGGTACAAAGGATTATGGAGTGTAATACAAGAATAATGAAAAGTTTAAAGTGAAAGTGTATACTAATGCAGATTGGGTTGGAAATTTTGATGACAAAAAGAGTACAAGTGTTGGAGCTATGTTTTTAGGAAAGAGATTACTTTTATGGACAAGCAAGAAGAAAAATTGCATCTCCCAATCTACAATAGAAGCTAAATATGTAGCTACAGTAGTCAATTGTTATAACATAGTGTGGATCAAGAAATCATTGAAAGGAATGAAGGAAAAGATTGCTGAGCCTATTGTAATATTATGTGATAGCAAACGTACTATAAACATATCTAAAAATCCTATGATGCATACAAAGGCTAAGCATATTGCTATCAAGAGTTGTTACTTGAGAGAGCTAGTATGAGACCAAGAAGTGAGATTAGAGTATGTGAATACAAAGGAACAGATAACTAATACACTCACAAAATATTTACCCAAGGATGCGCATGAATATCTAAGAAGAAAATTGAGGGTGCTTCCCCTAACTGAGGCTACTTAAGCTAAGATGAATCTCTATATCAAATATTTTGATCATAATATCTTACAAATTGATGCAGAAGGTCACACTTTAGGACCTATCTAAATTTGTCATGTGAGAAGCATAAGATGTTGAATCAGTCATAAGCAAGATGATAAAAGAAGAAACTAGTTTAGAGAATTTACTAAGAGATATCTACATGGTGAAGATGTATGAGACATAGTTAACTAAATATATTTAATTATCCTATTGATACTTGAGTATGGAAGTTTCTTTGGTATTGTTGTCAAAGAGGGAGATATTATATAGTTACCATAAATAGTGAAAAAGAGGGAGAATTGGTTATGCAATTACCATATGAAGAAGTAAAGAGGGAGAGATTATATAAGTCACACATGTAAGATGTAACTATGGAGTAGTCAAAGAGTGAGGTGTTTCCATCAAGAGAGACGATAAAAGAAGTTCATAAGATGTATATCAAAGGGGAAAATATATGTTTTGATGTCATAAAGGGAGTCTATTTTTTTATAACTACAATTTTTTCATATTAGAGTTGCAGAGATAAGAATCAGAATGAAACTAAAAGATGAGATTAGAAAGATTATTGAATGTTGAGATGAGATTTAGAATGAAACTAAGGATATTAATGAAGATCTAATGCTAGACACAATTGGATGTGGTTGAAGCAAATCAAGTGGACAATTCACTAAATTTTTGGATTGTATGGTAACTAGTGATACTACCATCAATGCCAAAGAGGGAGATTGTTGGAAACTATAATTGGAACAACTATTATGTTGTCATTAATGTCAAATCTTTTTGATGAGACAGTTGCTATTTGAGTAGAGTTCCATTTCAAGATAATTGATGAAGAGGATTTAAGAAGAAGAGATAACAAGAGGACCTAGTGGAAAGGTTGAGTTATTTGGAATTATAATGGGCACTTGATTAGTTAGACTTTGGCAAGATAATGTGTTGTTTAATCATGATACTAAGTGGAGAAGATAGTTGTATCTTAAAGCCTAGAAGAGATTATCAATGAAGAAAAAATACTTAGGTTTAACCAATCTTCAAAGGATAAGATTAAGTAACTTATAGTTGAAGTTGAGTTGTACTAGTGTCAACCAAGTGAATAGTAGAAGTTGAGAAAATTCAGTGTTGACTGAGCGCCAACAAAGACCTATAGACAACCAAATCTGATTACACCATAAGTAATCTTATTTAGTCATATCCTAAGGCATCATTGATTAAGTATTCAATATTTAATTAATCTATTATCATCCCCTAGCTAATTAAATCAATAAATTAACTATAGTCCAATTGATATATTCAAAAGACAACCAAGAGCCTCAATCATCAATTAAATCCCTCTTCTACTATTAAATAAAGTAAAAGGTGCCATCCCTATTTAATCTAATTCCAAAAACCCCTTTTATTAAATAAATTTCCACAACCTCTAACACTCCTTAGCTATTCCTAAAACCCTTCCATTAGCTAAATCCAACCCATTCACCCATACTAACCCTGTTTAGCCAACTAATTAATCCCCCTCATTAATGTCATCCACTTGCACCCCTCTAACATGCTAGTTGCATCCTTAATCCCCTCCTAAACCTAGGCCTAAAATCATCATAATCATTTGCACAACTTTAGAAACCACTTAAGACTTTCTAACCCAAACCAAAGTCTGCCCTCACATCACATCCATCACATCCTCACCCTAATGCCATAAATACCCCATAAATGCCTCTTACAAGCCCACACCCCTCACTACTCCACATTATCCCCTCACATTCCCAAAAATGGTCACATTCCCTAAAAGTCTTCCATCCCCTCACACTCATCCTCCTTGTGACAAGTGTCACTTACTAATTAGCTCCAAACAAGCACAATCCATGCGCTTCCTTTTCATGACATCTTAGCCCTTCCTCATTGATAGCCCTCATTTTCATAGTACTAAAATTTTAAAATTTATTGCAAAAATACTTTGAATTGTATTGCATTATTAGGGTTTTTTCTTGATTTATTTTCACTTCCCAAAAGCAACCCTAACCTGGTTATATTCTCCCTAGCCAATGTTGAAAATCTTGCCCTAATAGAATAATGGGATATCCTAAGGTTGTGTCTTCACCCTTGTCATGAATTTTTTTATTAAAATCCTCAATCATTTTTACCCTTACCCTAGGTTTTCTTTCAAGTGAGAGATTGTACATCTTTCAAATCATATGTTACAATCTTATGATCAAAGGTTAGGCATCTTTTCATAAGCGTAAAATTTACCTCTCCCAATGTTACAATGTAAGGGTTAGCAGAGGATCATAGGGGTAATGTATAGAGTCTCATAATCTTAAGATATGTTGTTCTTGCATCGCAAGGGTTCAAAATGAAGTTTCTGATCTTATAAATCCCCTTGTGTCATTTCATCTTAAATGTTTGATGAAAGGTTTTTAAATCAATGTTACAACAGGTGGTCGTGGGATCATGAAGGGAGAAATAGAGATTCACGACCATGTGACAAAGTGGTGATCATAAGATCGCAAGGACATAAAAAGTGCTAAGGAGTGGAGAGTTATGATCTTATGAAAAATGGGGTATTGAGACATTTTAAAGACTTTCAAGGAGATCTTTGAACATACAAAAAGCTTATGATCATAAGATTGTAAGAGAAAAATATGAGGTATCTGATTGCACGAAAGAGAAGCAATCATTAAATCATAAGATAAAAATGATAAAGCAAGGTGGGGCTAGGAATATTTGCATAAAGTTTTGAGACACGTGGTAGTTTATATCTTCTAATGCTACAAGAGGTAGTAGATCATAAGATCTCAAGGGAAATTCAATAGCTTTACGAAGCTACAAAGTAGTGTTAGATTATGAGATCGTGTGGATGAAAATTAATATTTTTGAGGCTATGATAAAGAAAGGATAACCAGGGTATGTGCAGGATCATGGTGTACCAAACTATGGCCTTAAGTGGCAGTGGAAAATCAGCAAATCAAGTTTATGTCAACTTGACACATAATTTTGAAGTGGTTATGGACTTTATATCAAAAAGTTGTAAGAAAATAATCCGTAAGAAATTGAATGTAGTTTCTAAACTACTAGGCTTTATCAGAAGAAAAAAATAATTAATTGGTCAAAAGTTTGAATTTTAATGCAGTACTAAGAAAATTTTAGGGCGAAAATTAAAAGTAGGTGTATGTCTGACCACCTTAATCAAAATCAAATCATAATATTTTTTTAATATAATTATAGATATGAAAAGTAGACTCATGCCCGGATGTGATGCATATTTTTTAGTATTTTTATTCCAAATAAATAATTAACTATGAATTTTCTACCAAATTTTTTTTGGAAAAAAAAAAGTCCCATGTCTGACCACCCTAACTAATAGAAAATTTTACCAAATTAAAATTTTTTTTTTCTTAGACTAGCCAAAGTATAGAATGTGACACAACTTTTAGATTTAAAAAATGTTATACTGTTTGAAAGTTATAGCTATTTTTCAATCAATATGTCAATCAACACTTTACAATTATCTTCATTGATAATTAACTAATAAATACTTATCGAATTCAGAATTTGACAGAAATTATATTTATGGAATCTAGAGATCGATATTAAAAAACTCTTTTCGTTTTATTCAATTTTGATCAAAATAACATTGTCAGACGGCTACCCGAAGTCTGAGTATCACTAAAACCCTCTTCAAACACGTCTTTTGGGTTGACCGGGTAGGCTTGGTATTTACCAAGCCTAATCGGATATCCGATTCAAAATCAGATATCCAATATGTTAGGTGAGAAAATTTAAAATCTCAACCCATTTTGGAAAGAAAATTGGGTTTAAACGTCACAACTTATCATTTCTAAATTATTTCACTTATATTACTATGTAAAGATGTATTTTAATATATTATATATATAGTAATGGAATGTAAAGATATAAGATATAATCTAACAATATATACTAATATATTATGCTAATCTTATTACAATCTATAAATATAATTTATATTATTATTATTTTTACTAAATATAATAACATAATTTATATATATATATAAAATACGTATTATATATTATTATATTAATATGTATGTTATTAATATATATATAATAACGTAATATTTTCATTAAATATAATATGTATTATATATTATTATATTAATATGTATGTTATTAATATATATATATAATACCATAATATTTTCATTAAATATAATAAAGTAATACATATATATGTTATTAATCTATATATAATAACGTAATATTTTTATTAAATATAATAATGTAATATATATATATATAATTATAATTATATTAATATGTATGTTATTAATAGATATGTATATTATTAATATATATGAGTCAAAGGGGGTCATAGGTCAACCATTGACCCCCTTTGATGCATTAAATGATGACATATGTCCTTAGGGGTCCTAAGAGCCCTAGGGATATATTACAATGGTTAATATGGGTCAAAGGGGGTCATAAGGTGACCTATGACCCTTTTTGATCGATTAAATGACGATATATGTCCCTACAGGTCCTAAGACCCCGAGGGACATATTTGAATCGTTCATATGGGTCAAAGGGGGTCATAGGGTGACCTATGACCCCCTTTGACCCATTAAACGATGACATATGTCTCTAGGGGTCCTAGGACCCCTAGGGACATATTCGAATGGGTAATATGGGTCAAAGGGGGTCATAGGTCCCTTTGACCCATTAAATGACAACATATGTCCCTAGGGGTTCTAGGACCCCTAGGGACATATTCGAATGGGTAATATGGGTCAAAGGGGGTCATAGGGTGACCTATGACTCGCTTTGACCATTTAAATGACAACATATGTTTCTAGGGGTCCTAGAACCCCTAAGGACATATTCGAATGGGTAATATGGGTCAAAGGGGGTCATAGGGTGACCTATGACCCTCTTTGACCCATTAAATGACAACATATCTCGATAAGGGTCCTCAGACCCTTAGGAACATATTCGAATGGGTCATATGGGTCAAAGGGGATTTTGACCCATATGAACGATTCAAATATGTCGCTAGGGGTCCTAGGACCCCTAAGGACATATTTTAATCGTTCATATGGGCCAGGGGGGTCATAGGTGACCTATGACCCCCTTTGACCAATTAAATGACAACATATGTCTCTAGGGATCCTAGCACCCCTAGGGAAATATTCGAATTGTTCATATGGGCTAAACGGGGTCAAAGGGTGATCTATGACCCCCTTTGACCCATTAAACAATGACATATGTCTCTAGGGGTCCTATAACCCCTAAGGACATATTCGAATCATTCATATGGGTCAAAAGAGGTCATAGGGTGACCTATGACACCCTTTGACCCATTAAACGATGACATATGTCCCTAGGGGTCCTAGGACCCCTAGGGACATATTCGAATCGTTCATATGGGTCAAAGGGGGTCATAGGGTGACTTATGACCCCCTTTGACCCATTAAACGATGACATATATCCCTGGGGGTCCTAGGACCACTAGGGACATATTCGAATCGTTCATATGGGTCAAAGGGGGTCATAGGTCAACCATTGACCCCCTTTGACGTATTAAATGATGACATATGTCCTTAGGGGTCCTAAGAGCCCTAGGGACATATTACAATGGTTAATATAGGTCAAAGGGGGTCATAAGGTGACCTATGACCCCTTTTGATCGATTAAATGATGATATATGTCCCTACGAGTCTTAGGACCCTGAGGAACATATTTGAATCGTTCATATGGGTAAAAGGGGGTCATAGGGTGACTTATGATCCCATTTGACCCATTAAACGATGACATGTCTCTATGGGTCCTAGGACCCCTAGGGACATATTCGAATGGGTAATATGGGTAATATAAGACCCTTAAAGACATATGTCATCGTTTAATGGGTCAAAGGCACCCTATGACCCCCTTTGACCCATTAAACGATGACATACCCCTTTGACCTATTTGAACGATTCAAATATGTTAAGACCCCTAAGGAAATATTCGAATCATTCATATGGGTCAAAGAGGGTCATAGAGTGACCTATGACACCCTTTGACCCATTAAACGATGACATATGTCCTTAGGGGTCCTGGGACCCTTAAGGACATATTCGAATCATTCATATGGGTCAAAGGGGGTCATTGGGAGCCCTATGGACCCCTTTGACCCATTAAACGATGACATATGTCCTTAGGGGTCCTGGGACCCTTAAGGACATATTCGAATCATTCATAGGGGTCAAAGGGGGTGATAGGTACCCTTTGACCCATTAAACGATGACATATGTCTTTAGGGATCCTGGGACCCTTAAGCACATATTCAAATCATTCATATGGGTCAAAGGGGGTCATTAGGTGCCCTATGACCCCCTTTGACCCATTAAATGACGACATATGTCCCTAAGGGTCCTAGGGACATATTCGAATAGACCATATGGGTCAAATTAAATGACGACATATGTCCCTAGGGCTCCTAAGACCCCTAGGGACATATTTGAATAGTTCATATGGGTCAAAGGGGATCATAAGGTGCCTTATGACACCTTTTGACCCATTAAATGATGACATATATCTCTAGGGGTCTTAGGACCCATAAGGACATATTTGAATCGTTCATATGGGTCAAAGGGGGTCATAGGGTGACCTATGACGCCCTTTCACCCATTAAACGATGACATATGTCCCTAGGGGTTCTAGGACCCCTAGGGACATATTCAAATGGGTAATATGGGTCAAAGGGGACCCCCTTTGACCCATTAAACGATGACATATGTCTTTAGGGATCCTAAAACCCCTAGGGACATATTCGAATTGTTCATATGGGTCAAAGGGGGTCATAAGGTAACCTATGACCCTTTTTGACCCATTAAATGATGACATATGTCTCTAAGGGTCCTATAACATCTAGGGACATATTCAAATCGTTCATATGGGTCAAAGGGGGTCATAGGACCTATTAAATGATGACATATGTCTTTAGGGGTCCTAGAACCCCTAGGGACATATTCAAATTGTTCATATGGGTCAAAGGGGGTCATAGGGTGACCTATGACCCCCTTTGACCCATTAAACGACGACATATGTCTTTACGGGTCCTATAACCCTTAAGGACATATTCAAATCGTTCATATGGGTCAAAGGGGGTCATAGGGTGACCTATGACCCCATTTGACCCATTAAATGATGACATATGTCTCTAGGGGTCTTAGAACCCCTAGGGACATTCGAATTGTTCATATGGGTCAAAGGGGGTCATAGGGTGACCTATGACCCATTAAACGACGACGTATGTCTCTAGGGGTCCTATAACCCCTATCGACATATTCAAATCATTCATATGGGTCAAAGGGGGTCATAGGGTGACCTATGACACCCTTTGATCCATTAAACGATGACATATGTCTCGAGGGGTCTTAGAACCCCTAGGGACATATTCGAATTGTTCATATGGGTCAAAGAGGGTCATAGGGTGACTTATGACCCCCTTTGACCCATTAAATGATGACATATGTCTCTAAGGGTTCTATAACCCCTAGGGACATATTCAAATCGTTCATATGGGTCAAACGGGGTCATAGGGTGACCTATGACACCCTTTGACCCATTAAATGACGACATATGTCCCTAGGGGTCCTAGGAACCCTAAAGACATATTTGAATTGTTCATATGAGTCAAAGGGGACCCCCTTTGACCCTTTAAATGATGACATATGTCTCTAGTGGTCCTAGAACCCTTAGGGACATATTCAAATTGTTCATATGGGTCAAAGGGGGTTATAGGGTGACCTGTGACTCTCTTTGACCCATTAAACAACAATATATGTCGCTAGGGGTCCTCAGACCCCTAAGAACATATTCAAATGCGTCATATGGGTCAAAGGGGGTCATAGGGTGACCTATGACCCCCTTTGACCCGTTAAATGATGACATATGTCGCTAGGGGTCTTAAAACTCCTAGGGACATATTCAAATTGTTCATATGGGTCAAAGGGGGTCATAGGGTGATCTATGACCCCTTTGACCCATTAAACGATGACATATGTCTTTAGGGGTCCTATAACCCCTAGGGACATATTCGAATCATTCATATGGGTCAAAGGGAGTCATAGGGTGCCTTATGACACCCTTTGACCCATTAAACGGTGATATATGTCGCTAGAGGTCCTCGGATCCCTAAGAACATATTCGAATAGGTCATATGGGTCAAAGGGAGTCATAGGGTGACCTATGACCCCCTTTGACCCATTAAATAACGACATATGTCGCTATAGGTCCTCAGACCCTTAGGAACATATTCAAATGGGTCATATGGGTCAAAGAGGGTCATAGGGTGACCTATGACCCCCTTTGACTCATTAAACGACGACATATGTCTCTAGGGGTCCTATAACCCATAAGAACATATTCAAATCGTTCATATGGGTCAAAGGGGGTCATAAGGTTACCTATGACACTGTTTGACCCATTAAACGATGACATATGTACCTAGGGGTCCTAGGACCCCTAGGGACATATTCAAATCATTCATATGGGTCAAAGGGGTGTAGGGCCCATTTGTCGTTGCACCAAAAGCCATGACTGTTAGCGAACATGGAACACCACGTAATTAACCACCTATGGGCAGGGGAGCGCGTTGCATCACCCAACAATCTCCCCCTCGACATGCATACCAGGTGCTTACGCGGGTCGGGAAGGCACCGAGGAAATTTGAACCCACGACCGGGCCAAAACCAGGCTCTGATACCAATTGTAGGGCCCATTTGCTGTTGCACCAAAAGCCATGACTGTTAGCGAACATGGAACACCATGTAATTAACCACCTGTGGGCAGGGGAGCGCGTCACATCACCCAACAAGGGGGTCATAGGGTGACCTATGACCCCCTTTGACCCATTAAATGATGAAATATGTCTCTAGGGGTCCTAGAACCCCTAGGGACATATTAAAATTGTTCATATGGGTCAAAGGGGGTCATAGGGTGACCTGTGACCCTCTTTGACCTATTAAACAACAACATATGTCGCTAGGGGTCCTCGGACCCCTAAGAACATATTCGAGTGGGTCATATGGGTCAAAGGGGGTCATAGGTCACCCTATGACCCCCTTTGACCCATTAAACAATGACATATGTCGCTAGAGGTCTTCGAACCCCTAGGAACATATTCGAATGGGTAATATGGGTCAAAGGGGGTCATAGGGTGACCTATGACTCTCTTTGACCCATTAAACGACAACATATGTCTCTAGGGGTCCTAGAACCCCTAGGGACATATTCGAATGGGTAATATGGGTCAAAGGGGGTCATAGGTGACCCTCTTTGATCCATTAAACGACAACATGTGTCGCTAGGGGTCGTCGAACCCCTAGGAACATATTCGAATGGGTCATATGGGTCAAAGGGGGTCATAGGGTGAACTATGACCCCCCTTTGACCCATTAAATGACGACATATGTCCCTAGGGGTTCTAAGACCCCTAGAGACATATTCGAATGGGTAATATGGGTCAAAGGGGGTCATAGGGTGACCTGACTCTCTTTAACCAATTAAACGATGACATATGTCGCTAGGGGTCCTCGGACCCCTACGAACATATTCGAATGGGTCATATGGGTCAAAGGGGGTCATAGGGTGACCTATGGCCCCCTTTGACCCATTAAATGATGACATATGTCTCTAGGGGTTCTAGGACCCCTAGGGACATATTCGAATGGATAATATAGGTCAAAGGGGGTCATAGGGTGACTTATGACTCTATTTGACCCATTAAATGACAACATATGTCTCTAGGGGTCCTAGAACCCCTAGGGACATATTCGAATGGGTAATATGGGTCAAAGGGGGTCATAGGGTGACCTATGACTCTCTTTGACCCATTAAACAACAACATATGTCGCTAGGGGTCCTCGGACCCCTAAGAACATATTCGAATGGGTCATATGGGTCAAAGGGGGTCATAGGGTGACCTATGACCCCCTTTGACCCATTAAACAATGACATATGTCTCTAGGGGTCCTAAAACCCTTAGGGACATATTCAAATTGTTCATATGGGTCAGAGGGGGTCATAGGGTGACCTATGACCCCCTTTGATCCATTAAACAATGACATATGTCTTTAGGGGTCCTATAACCCCTTGGGACATATACAAATCGTTCATATGGGTCAAAGGGGGTCATAGGGTGACCTATGACCTCCTTTGACCCATTAAATGATGACATCTGTCTTTAAGGGTCCTAGAACCACTAGGGACATTCGAATCATTCATATGGGTCAAAGGGGGTGATAGGGTGACCTATGACCCCCTTTGACCCATTAAACGATGATATATGTCTCTAGGGTTCCTATAACCCCTAGGGACATATTCGAATCATTCATATGGTTCAAAGGGGGTCATAGGGTGACCTATGACACCCTTTGACCCATTAAACAATGACATATGTCTTTAGGGGTCCTAAGACCCCTAAGGACATATTTGAATCATTCATATGGGTCAAAGGGGGTCATAGGGTGCTCTATGACCCCCTTTGACCCATTAACGACGACATATGTCCCTAAGGGTCCTAGGAACATATTCGAGTGGGCCATATGGGTCAAAGGGGGTCATAGGGTGACCTATGACCCTCTTTGACCCATTAAACGATGACATATGTCCCTAGGGGTCTTAGGACCTCTACGGACATATTCAAATCGTTCGTATATATATGGATTAAAAAATGAAAGAATACATATAGTATTTATACTATTTTATGATAATATAAATAAACATTAAATATTAATATTATCATATCTATAGTAATAATAATAATACTTTTATAGCTATAATAATAATATATATTAATACTATATTGTAGCATAATAATAATAATAATATAAATAAAAACTAAATATTTACACTATTATATCTATAGTAATAATATTTATACTATTATGGGTATAATAATATTGATAGTTTAGCTATATTAATACTATATATTAATATTACTATATATTAATACTATTATATATTAATACTATTATATATTAATACTACTATACTATTATCTTATTAATAAACCAAAGTCAAAAAATTATAGCAAGCTTTGATTTTTGATAATATTAATATAATTATGATAAAAGAGAGAAATTATAGCAAGTTTTCCCTCCAAAAATTCACTTTACAATATCGGATATCCGATTTCAAATCAGATATCTGATTTAAGATTGGATATTCGATTTGAAATCATATATCTAATTTTACTGGCACCAATTTCCAATAATTCCCTGTCGCTGCAGACCTGACAACATCACTTTTTCACTTTTTTTTTTATGGGTTTTGAAAAAAGTCCCATTTTGGGGCTCAACTAATCAAATAAATTCAAAAATATAACCTTAGGTGTTCGAATTTGTCATCTGAATGGGGAGCAGCAATCGTCGAAAGGATAAACGCAAAAGGAAGATATCCAATGAAGACATTGCGACATATAGAGAAAGGGACAAAATGGAACACCAAAGAGAAAGACAAGGTATGCTAAATATCAGTCAAGTTGACGATGAATTAATCGAAGGTGAAATCATAAAATCAAATAATGAATATGTACAGTTGGGGAATGAAAATGTACCTATTGAAAATGATAATGCCGAAATTGAAAATTTGGAGAATGAAAATTTTGAAGAAAAAATGCCATCAAGTCATAATCCAAATTGCATAATTGACTATGTCGAAGATGACAATGCACAGGAACCTAATGCACAAGAACCTTACATATCTCCTAATTATAATCGGCATGAAGGTTCTGTGTGCTGGAAAAATGTGCAAATTGCTGAAAGCCTAAGGAATCAAGCTAATCTAAAAGAAATTCACAAAAGCAACCAACAAACCAAAATTTCAACCACCTCTAATACTCAATAAGGGCAGCTATGTGTAGCCATTGTTGGTGTATCCTTAATGGAGGGTATGTTTGGTATGCTCTAAAAAACACAACAATAAGTAAATCCCTTGTGTGGAAGTGCAAATGTGAGTGTGAGTGCAAAGTGAATGTGCAATATGATCCTAGACTATATGAAAAGGAAAATACATTCAAGATATGACTATGGAGGAAGTCACACTCAAAGGTACTCTATGATGCAATGAACATGAAATGATGAAAACTATTTATGAATGCAAGGTATAACTAGAATGAAATCTAAAACTAGAATGTAAACTAAATATGCAATATGCAAGCTATAACTAGAATGAAAGCTAAACTAGAATGTAAACTAAATATGCATTTACAACAAAAATTAAGATGCAATACAAAATGTAAATCTTACCAACTATCAAATCACTAAGATGCAACCTATGAACTCCATATGAAAATGTACCTATAATGCAAGCTCTCAATGTGGTGATTTTAGACTCAAAGCGACGGCGTATCAATGCAATCCAATAATCCTCTATATGCAATGCTTGAGACAAGGCTTCTATTTAAAGACTCTCAGGAAACATCTAGAGGGTGTCTAGAAGATAAGGATAAGGATAAAGATAAGGATTAAGCACCTTATCTCCTTATCTCATATCCTTAATTGGGAGGATAAAATGATGAGGTGGCACATGTGTGTAAAAAGTTCTCAAGTTGTAGACACCATGTGCTTAAAAAGAAATGCAAACCCTTATGATGACAACTCATAAGAGTACACATACTCTTAGGCTTATAGATTAGGATAAAAATTAAATTAAATGAAATTTAATTTAATTTTGCTCTAGAAAAAATTAATAGGATATGGAGGATTTAAATAAATAAAATTTATTTAAAAAAGGGAATAAATGGAGAATCATGTGTTAAATTAATTTTAACATATTAAGGCTAGGAATTATTTAAATTAAATTTAAATACTTAGGCCAAAAGTGAACCTATTTAATTAAAATAATTTTAATTAAATAAGTAGAAGAATGTGAGCATTATTAATTAAATTAATAAAGTCATTCGGGACAATTTTTAGTGTATACATTTTGCCCCTCTTTGATGTGGTGTCGGCACGACATCATATCAAAGAAAATAAAATGCAGGTTGCCCCAGAGAAGGAAGGAGAATCCTGATGCCCCCTCATGGAAATTGCACAAAAAAATACAAATTTGGGCAATTTCCGTGAAAAGGTTGTGGAACAGAAAGAAGGGAAAGAAATAAATGAGAAAAACAAGATGAATATATGGAGAAATCATGAGATAGACACGACGTGGAGCAGAGAAGGGTGCAAACAGGGTCCACGGGGCCTACATAAGCCTCCAAGGGACCCATAGGAAGGTCATTGTCACACTACGAGAAGAGCATCCAGAGCAGCTATGGACCCAATCGAGAGATTGCAGCTTGGTGAACACGTTCGGGAGCACCAAAGACCAGCCGTGATGGGGGCACCAGTGAGTCATCTGATCCTCCTGGTAAGTTGATAGGTAGACTAGGTTAAATGCATTTATGATGCCCTAAATGCGATGAAAACTGATCCCGGGCGGAGACGATAGTCTCCACCTTATCGTTTGCGCAGATGACAAAGAAGGGATACCGGCGCCTGTGGAGACGACAAGGAACATCCTGTCGTCTGCGTAGACGCTAAAGCTATGACAAGACCAACAAAGACAACAAACTATAGTCTCTTGTCTGCGCGAGGGATGCGACGTTGGAGATGACAGATCTTGCCATGTCATCTTCGAGAGCAAAGTGAAGACAAAAACACAGGTTTTGCGTAAGCGCAGACCAGCGTCTCCACGAATTGGCGTCTGCGCTGATCACTGTCTCCACCGATCAGTGTCTTCACTGGACACAACAAAAATAAGAAATGGTGAGCATAAAATGCCCCATTCTGAAAATGAAAAGACTGACTTACTGCATGTCCATGCTGCAGGAGGGCATGGTGCTTTTTAGGTCACGGGAGCACTATCCACCGACTATGGTGATACAGGAGAGACTGACAGACGCGGATTGGGGACACGTGCGGTTGTGTGGACTGGAGCATGTCCACGAGTGGCCAAACTTGAGAGCTCACATAGCACAGCTATTGGCTCTCATAGAGCGATGGCATACACCCACAGGGAGCTTCTATCTATTGACAGGGGAGGCTACCGTCACTCTCCTAGATGTATGGCGGATCTTTAGAGTGCCTATCAAAGGCACATATCTAGAGTATGTAGTTGAGGGAGTTGATCCCTTCCTGAGAGAGTGTTTTGGTAGGCGATGAAAGAGACTACCAATACAACGATCTTGATTATCCTGGCGGGGAGCCTTAGAGCAGAGACTACCGAGACTAGCGGTATATCTAGCCTCTTTGATATGGCGGATGCTACCAGATCATGTAGGGCATGGGTGGCCTATTGGCTGAGCACGGGTGTTGAGCACCCTATTACAGGAGGATAGTGAGGTCTACTGCTGGGGACAGACCATCTTAGCAGAGTTATACCATGATTTACACATGTGTGCATACCGGACACAACGCACTATGGGACTAGGTCTAACACTACTGATGGTCTGGTCTTGGGAGCACATCGGGGTTACTCAACCCATCACACGGAGAGAGACCAGGCAGCCTAGAGAGCCATACGCATGCAGATATCGGCCTCCTATCTAGTATACATCGACAGAGTCAGTGGGATTCTGGCGCAGGTGCCTAGATGAGATCATCATGTTTGACTGGACTCCTTATGATGGAGTGGAGCACTGGGGGAGAGTACAGGCAGTAGGGGGGGAGGATGATACAAAGGATCAGATTTATCTCCCATTTACTCAGATCGATTGTTGGATTATTGGTCAATCTGCGCACGTGATTATGCGATATATGCCTTCTTGGGTGCAACGACAGTTTGGGCGTATCCAGGATGTGGTTCCAGACAGATTCCTGTATCCTGTAGTGACCCATGAGTATGGTTGATTATGGGGTCAGGGGATGATGCTACGATTTTCCCGGGCATCATGGTTACCACTGGATAGAGTGCCATGGGTTCATGGTCAGGACAGGGGAGATGCTGGTATGACATCGACATATGCGCAATGGTGGGCAGCACACCAGCCAGTCAGATTGACAGTGCCTGGAGTAGTTCCACCAGTAGAGCAGGCATGGGGAGAGGGAGATGGTGCAAGAGATGGGAGACATGCTGCTATGGTAGTAGTACCAGCTCAGGGAGCACAACAGGGACCACATGGTCGCAGGGCAGTTGCTAGGAGGGGTGCCATAGCAGCACAGGTGCCACCACAGAGGGGAGCTAAGATACAGGCACAAGGACAGGTACCGCCATAGAGGGGACCTGAGGTGCAGGCATAGGCATAGGCACAGGCACAGGTACCACCATAGGCACCTCCACGAAGACAGGTACCAGGAGAGGAGCCAGACATAGTCAGGGCTGAGTGAGATAGTCTGCGGGCAGAGGTTGCCAGGCTACAGGCAGAGGTACAGATACAGAGAGCCAGAGCAGATAGCACACAGGAGGCACTAGTAGCCTTACAGGCAGGAGTGGATGCCGAGGATTTTGCGAGTATGGTTGTGCGTGCTGATGCTGAGGAGCGAGCGAGGTTACAGGGAGAGGTGGCTACCTTGCATGCCGAGCGAGAGACATATCAGGCTTAGGTCGATGAGTACTGCAGGCAGCGTGATATATTGAGGCAGATCGTTATGCCGGGGGCCAACATGACAGTGATGCAGGAGGCCATCTCAGCCAGGCGATTTGAGGCATGGGCAGTACGAGAGGCAACCTATTATAGGTCACTCTATCATGATGCTGTACCTGCCGACCAGCGACAACCTGATTTTGAGAGAGGGGCTAGTTCCTGGACCACGGGTGGCAGAGCTAGATCAAAGCAATCAGTAGGGCAGAGCCAACCACCTTGAGGGGGTGACACAGGAGGAGCAGGACCCTCATAGCATGGCTCCGAGATTTTGTATAGAGATCCGATAGTTTGACAGATATGTGCAGATGATGCATTTGTACTATATGATTCTATATGAATTTGGACTGTACAGACATTGATTCTTTTGTGATATATATACATGACATGAGTTGATGATTTTATATGTGTATGAGTATTTATGATGCATATGTATGGATTTTATATGATTCTTATGAGACTGACGTTTATGATGTAGGATGTGATGTATCTTTTCTATTTACTATATGATGCTTAACATGTGTGATGCAGATTGGCTAGCGATTATGAGACTTATGCATTATGATATGTATGTGCCCCTAAATGTAATGGTGATGCTAAAATGAACTAGATTATCTAATGAGCACTAAGAAACTTAATTTGATGAATAAACTAATGCAATCTATACTAAACAATTAATGTAACTTAAAAGGATGAAAAATGAACACTCCATCTAAAGATGCAACCTAATGAACATCTATCAAAATCATCATCCATAAAGATCCAAGAGCATAGCATAGGAGGAGGACATAAATAGAACCTTGTCTCAAGCAGGACTCGAATGAAACCCTATACTACATGGACCCTAACTAAGTGAAAACAAGGGATTCTGTTGTGTTTATATGGAGAGCACACCATTATTTTTATTTTGCAAAAGAGTGTATGCATTATATGATATAGAAGCATAAATGTTCAAAGCCCCTTTGCGTAATTGCCCCCATTGCGGCAGGCATTAATATCTGAGACATACACACAGTAAAACCATAAAACACATAAAGAAAATACAATAAACCAAACAAAAGAGACTTCATGACCAAGTAGTCATTTATCTGACAGTTCCTGCCAAGAGCCTTAAGTCTGGAAAAGTGAAAGTCCCTATATCGCCTACAGGAAGGACTCAACCTACGGGAAAATGTTGAATCAAGTGTTTTGGGATAACGTGATTGTGTGATTCCGGCAGGGGTTTGTGAAACAAACGAACTTCTCGAATCATAAGCCTCCAAAAAGTGATTTTATGTGTATCCAAGTGTGGTTACTATCGTAAGAGTGTGCAACAGAATGCGATTAAACAACCATTTGACTGGAAGCATGCAAAAATGGAAATGAAAAATGGGGCCTCGCGGACAAGAGGTCTTTTGTTGGATTTAGCAATAAGCAAAAGACTAAGTAGTACTCTGCACAAATGGAAAAGGGAATAATGGTAGGGCATGAAAGGAAAGGTTTGGATAGACAAATGGATTGGCTTTTTTTTTTTTTTTTGAGTTTTTTCAGGACTTTTAAAGACTGTACAAGATCTACAAATGCTCAAGCATAAAAATGATTGAGATGCTGAATATTTACAGGTTCAGGGAGCGGATCACCCTCAGGTGTAGCAATCTGATATGCCCCAGAACCATACTTGGCTGTAAAAACGAATGGACCTAGCCAATTTGCTTCCAATTTTTCTTTCTTTTCACAGTTCTGGAGATTCCTCATATTATGTTGTAGCACTAGATCACCCACTTCAAATTCTCTCGGCTGGACCCTCTTATTATATTGTAGTTGGAGGCGATGTTGATACATGCGGAGGTGGTTAAGGGCGCGGAGGTGTCTCTCATCAAGGAGTGCCAACTCTTGCAAGCGAGCAACTCAGTATTCTTCATTAGATATGAGGTTTTGTAGAGAGACTCTAAGGGAGGGTAACTCAATTTCAATGGGTAAAACGGCTTCAAAACCATAAATGAGGGAGAACGGAGTGGCTCCTGTGGGGGTGCGGATGGAGGTTCGATAGGCTCAAAGTGCGGGAGCAATCTGGAGATGCCAATTACGGCCAGCTGCATCAACAATTTTCTTTAGGATTTTCAGGAGGGTTTTATTTGTGGCTTCAGCTTGGCTATTGCCTTGAGGGTAGTATCTGGTGTAGAAATGATGGGTTATTCCAAATTTTTGGCATAACGTGGCTACCTCTTGGTTTTTAAATGGAGTTCCATTATCAGAGATAATATCTTGAGGTATACCAAAGTGGCAAATAATATAGTTTAGGATAAATTTAGAAATTTGCTTGCCGGTGATGTAGGTTAAGGGAATGGCTTCAACCCATTTTGTGAAATACTCAGTTGCGGCAATAATATACTTGTGGCCATTAGAGGAATTAGGATACACTTGACCAAAAAGATCAAATCTCCAGCAGGAAAAGGGCCATGGTGTGATGGTAGGTTGCAAGTCTTGGGCGTGAGCATGTATCAAATCGCCATGCTGTTGACAAGGGATACATCTTTTCAAAAAATGGTATGCATCTACTTCCATAGTGGGCCAATAATAACTTGTCCTAAGAAGTTTTTTCGCTAACATAAAGCCACTAGAGTGGGCACCACAAATCCCTTGGTGAACCTCTTCTAACACCGTTTTGGCTTCATCTGAATTGAGACATCAGAGGAGGGTTCCATCAAAGTGTTTCCGGAAAAGGGTATCACCTATAATGGTATAGCGAGCGGTTCGGCGAATAAAGGTCTTACTTTGGTTTGGAGTGAGGGTTATGGGAATAGTTTTATGATGTAGGTAGGCAAAAATGTCAGCATACCATGGAGACTCAGGACCAACAATCTCGCACACCACTTCAGAATCATTCTGCTCATAAGCAGGAGTAACAAGATTCTCAACAAGAAACCCACATTTTGGACTATATTCTGGCATGGCAATCATAGAAGCAATAGTGGCCATGGCATCTGCTACTTTATTGTTAGCCCTTGGAACTTGTTGAAAGACAATTTCTGTAAAGTGTTGCTTAAGATTCTCAACTATTCGGCGGTAGGGCAACAATTTCTCATCTTTGGTGTGATATTCATCAGTCACTTGTTTGATAACTAGTTGTGAGTTTTCAAAGACAAGAAGATTCTTAATATTTCATTTAATGGCTTGACGCATTCTTGTCACTAATGCTTCATACTCAGCTATGTTATTTGTACAAGGGAATGAAATTTTGTAGGCCTTAGGAATTAAATCCCCTTGTGGCGTTACAAACAAAACTCCTGCCCCCGATCCATTTTGTGTGAAGGATCCATCAAAAAATAGTTTCCATGATATACTAGGGGCTATAGTAATGGTATCATCTGGAAAGTCTGCCACAATAGGGTGACTGCCTGGAAGAGGTGTTTCAGCTAACTGATCTGCAATGACTTATCCCTTAATAGTTTTATGATCCTTATACACAATGTCAAATTCACTTAGAATTAAGACCCACTTTGTTGCTCGACCAGTGAGGGCGGCTTTTGACAATAGGTATTTGAGTGGATCAATTTTGGCAATGAGAAGTGTAGTATGATTAAGCATATAATGGCGTAGCTTCTATGTACAAAAGACTATGGCCAAACATGCTTTTTCAATAGGAGTGTAATTCAACTCATAACCAACTAGTGTTCGAATGAGGTAATATATGGCTTGTTCATTTCCATTATCATCTAATTGTGCCAAGAGTGCTCCTAAGGCAACGAAAGTAGCTGAAATGTACAAGATCAATGGTCGTCCTGCTACTGGAGGGACTAAGACTGGAGGATTAGTCAAATATGCCTTGATTTGTTCAAATGCTTTTTGGCACAAGCAATCCCATTGAAACTAATTTCCTTTACGAAGCAAATGCTGAAGGGGATGAACTTTATCAGCTAGCTGTGACACAAATCTTCTGATTGATTGTAATCTTCCTTGGAAACTATGAAGCTCTCTTAATGTGGAAGGAGGAGGCATATCCATGATGGCCTTTACTTTTGCAGGGTCTACTTCAATTCCTCTTCTAGATACAATGTAACCTAATAATTTACCAGATTTGACCCCAAATACACACTTTTTTGGATTAAGGTGCACTTTGTATTTTTCCAATCTTTCAAAAATAGTAGTAAGGACATCAATGTGGGCTTCTCTAGTCTTGGATTTTCCTAAAATGTCATCAACATAGTCCTCCATTATGATGTGTAGAAGATCATGGAATATGGTAGTCATCACATGTTGATATGTGGCACCAACATTTTTCAAACCAAAGGGCATGACTTGATAAAAAAAGGTTCCCCAAGGCGTGATAAATTCCGTCTTATGTTGATCTTCTTTTGCAATCCTGATTTGGTTATAACCGAAAAATCCATCCATTAAAGACAACATCTCATGTCCAGTTGTCAAATCCACTATAATGTCTATGTTGGGTAGTGGAAAATCATCCTTAGGACATGCGAGATTTAAATCTCAAAAATTGGAACAAACACGAATGCCCCCAGATACTTTTCCTACAGGAACAATATTAGAGATCCACTCAGGATAGTCAATGGGTCGAATGAACTTTGCTTCTAGCATCTTTTGTAATTTTGCCTTGACTAGAAGTGCTACCTTAGGATGCATTTTACGCAACTTTTGTTTTACTAGCTTAATTTTGGGATCAACTGTCAAATGATGTACCACTAAATATGTATCCAATCTAGGCATATCCTTATAGGTCCAAGCAAAGTTGATCTTTCCTTTCTTCAAGAATATTGTCATAGCTTTTTGTTCTTCAGGACTCAAGGTGGCAGCAATGTAGGTAATCTGTGGATTATCTTCTATTCCCAAGTTTATTGCAATGGTGTCTTCATTCAAAATGGATGACTTCTTCTGGTGAAAACCTCATAGAGGCACCAGAAGAGGGAGAGTTGAATTTTCCATTCAGATCCTTGCCACCAGAAATGCGTCCTTTATTTTCTCTTTTTCATCATCCAAAAGCGCCCTAGAAGGGTTTTCACTAGAGGATGTTTCTTTGATTTTTTTATTTTTATTTTCCTTTTCATTTTTGCGACTAAGAGAGTTGATTTGGCTACCAAAGTAGGCTTTTTCATCATATTGGATCTCATGCTCGTAATCTTGAAGGTTCTTAAGGCCAAAAAGTGCCAACACTGCCTCATTAGACTTACAAATGTCCAGACTTAGTGGCGTATCTTGAAGGTCCCAGTCTATCATGTCAGGGTTAGTGAGAGGTAGATCAACAAATGAAAGATCATTTATGGTAATGGTATGGACACAATTATTTAGGTCATCTTCGACGTATTGGAAAGGCACTTCGAAGAATTCCTCCTTTTCAGTCTCAGATTCAGGTTCGGCCAAATAGTTGTCAGCAAAGGTAACCTTAGGTTTGAGGGAACCCAAACTGCATCTTTTAGGATAGCTATTAGCTTCTAGGGATTGTCTAATTCCATTTTCATTTGGTCCAAGACTAGTACCATGATATCCCATGCTTTCAACAATGGGAAGTGCTTTGACATATTTGTCCTTAGGAAACTCCACAGGTTCGTCTTTGCCATCATAATATAACCAATCCAAAATATTATCTTCCATGTGTTCATCACTAAGGGAACCCCAATGTTCAAATGTCATTTTGTTAACTTGCATGGTTTCCTTATTAGTAGAGGATGGCAATTGTGAAGGTTTTCCAAGGGAACGAGGGGAGAGTGGTAATTGTCCCACACACAAGGCATTTTCGAACTTATACTCTCCCATTCCCAAGTTAGTAAAGGTAGTATTTTTCCCTGTAGTGCTAACTTTAACATCTTCAACTTTCTCTTTTCCTTTATGGGAATTTGAACTCTCATGGGCTACTTCCAGTACTATATGGGAAGCAGTTTCTTTAATGACAAGCAGCTTAGGTATGACTGCAGAAAACTCACTTATGGGACAAAGATTTTCTAGAGTACCTTCCAATCTTCTACAAAATTCAAAAGGTGTAGGATCCCCTGGAATTGTAACTTCTCATCCTTGGTGTGGGAATTTCAAACATTGGTGATATGTGGAAGGCACTGCTTTGAGAGTGTGTATCCATGGTCTACCAAGCAAGATGTTATATGGAAAATCTAAACCTAGAACATGACATTCAGTATTGATAATGGCTGGTCCAACTTTGAGAGGCAACATAATAACTCCTTTTGATTCCCTTTCTCTTTCATCATATGCCTTTATAGTAATTCTTTTGCTAGAATCAAGGAGATCCTCTGGAAGTCCTAGGAAACGAATCATCTTTAATGTACAAAGATTTAAACTGGATCCATTGTCTATGAGGAAACTTTTTATTTTATGTCGTTGTATGAGAACTTCAATATGGAGCGACATATTATGGTTGGGATTGGGAGCTTGGAAATCTTTATCTATGAAGACCAAATGTTGTTGAGTGGCAAGGTTTCCAATTATGGCAATGAATTGGGCGGCATTAATATTATCCGGGACACAGGACTCTAAAAGGGCCTTTTCCAAGATTTCCTTATGTACAGGCGAGGTGGTAAGAAGCTCAAGGATGGATATTTGTGTAGGAGTCTTACCTAGTTGGGATGATACATCATAGCGTGAAGCGGGCCTTTGTGGAGTGGATGGCACAGCAGGCGTATGTGGAGCTGGTGAATTACTGTTATTAGGAGTAGCTGCTTGCAAAGTGAGTCTTCCACGTCGAGTGGTTGCATCACAACCAGCTGTTTGTAAGACAAGGGTATTCACATGAGTGTCTACCCTTTCGATGTGACCACACAAGGAATCAAAACCACATATATCGTTGGTGTCTATTTTACCACACAACGAGTCAAATCCTGATATGTGGTTAGTAGAGTAATCATAAGGTACAATGTTTGATGTGGAGGCTTGATTCGTATTATTGTTACCATCATTGTGATCGGGAAATGGCTTTTGAAATATTTTCAACTTAGCATTTTTAGAGGAAGGACCTCCTTCCACTTCAATTTCTCCATTATCAACAAGGTTTTGGATAAACACCTTGAGTTTGAAACACTTATTGGTATCATGTTCATTAACGCGATGGTACTTGCAATATTCATTTTCTTGATACCACCTAGGTTTTGGTTGATTTTCATCAAAATGACGTGTATTAGGAAACACCATTAAGTTATGATCTACTGCCTTTTGAAAGATAGCTTCCAATGGTTCATGGAAGTTGGTGAATGTCCTATTTTGATCAAAATCACAATTGTAATTGTTACGTGGAAAGAATCGAGTTTGCTGATTGCCCTGGTTGTCTTGATTTGAGTTATTGTTGTTACCATTGCAGTAATTATTGTTGCTACCTCCTCGAAGGTTTTTGACATCCATAACACCATTGTGTGTAACACCCTTATTCTTAGACCATGATCTAGGCTTGTTATCGTTGTTCGATTCATTATGAGAAGATGAAGAACTATAATGTTTGATGGTGCCTTTTTCTAAAAGTCCACTTTCAATGTTTTTACCCTTTTTGATCAGAGTAGGAAAGTCCTCAGGACTCACCATTTTCAAGTGAAAGGACATTTTAGGTATCAAATTTTTGATGAACATATCTACAAGGTGAGAGTCCTCAATTTTGTATGGCATACAACTAGCAAGATGTCTCCATCTTTGCAAGAAATTGGCAAAAGTTTCTCCATTTCGTTGCTTAGTATTACACAAGTCACGTAATGAGACTTGATTGTCCGTGTTGTATGAGTACTATGCTATGAAATTATTTGCCAACTCATTGAAGGTAGAATTAGAATCCTTAGGCAGATTTATGTACCACTCAAATGCAGGGCCTCTGAGACTTCGTGGAAAGAGTCTCTTAAGGTAATCATTACTGTATGCCACCTCTTGACAAAAAATATAGAACTCCCTTACATGTGCGACAGGGCATGTTTTTCCCATATATTTGTCAAACTTTGGAATCTCAAAACCAACTGGGAATGGAGTAACAGGAACAGATTTATCAAAAGGACAAATCTCATCAAGAGACAAGTGTTTTACCCCTTTATTGTTTGTGTTGCGCACCTCATTTTTTAGTTCATGAATCGTTTGAGTGAGATGTGTTACTTTAGAGTTCGTTTGGGCTTGTGACTGCTGGGGTGGTGGAGTTGCTTCATTTGAACCACCCTATCTATATGCACTCATTGCATTTGGCACCGATGTTGTTACCATGGTCGTAGGCGCATGCAACTGAGGTGAAGGTGTGGGCTGTGTAGAAATGACGATTGGTTGAGTTGGTGCTTGACTAATACCAAGGCCACCTACATTTGAAGTTGTTGAGATGTTTTGTGGAGCATTAGCATATGTGGAAAAATTTGATAGAGCATTGATGAATTGTTGAAAGATATCAGGGTTGGTTTGAAGCGTTGGTTGTGGTAAAGTGCTAGATGTGGGCATTGCACTAGTTGTCACCGTAGGTCCTTTTCCTTTGCTTGATGTTGGTATTGCACTTGAACTAGGTGCTATGGGAGCACCATATTTCTTGACTTGAGTAAATAGGATGTTTTCATCAAAACTTGTAGGAACGTTAACACCATCCTTGATCAGATTTAAGAATATGTCGGCCTTGTTTGCCTTAATGGATTTCTCCATCATCTCTACATTGTAAGGGTCTGCAAGGAAGGTCTTAACATCACTAGAAATATCACCGAAATCAATAAGGTCTTCATCTTGATATACTTCTTCATCATTATCACTTGGATTGCTATTATGAAAAGGTTGTTGTGGCTCTTGGATATTAGGCATACCAAGGTTCGAATTAGAGGGAAGCACATCCCCTAATGAAGTTGCAACTAAGGGAGGAAGATTCTCCATTACTAATTGCTTTGTTGATTCCCACAAATGTGTTTTGGGGTTGAATGTAAACCTTCTTGATCATGTGTTTACCATACAAGAATGGCCAAATGATGGATGAAGGCTTATGAGAGAAATAGAAAATGAAAATGAGAGCTCTTAACCTTAGATGATCAGTGGGTCAACTACCCAAATTTGAACAAGAGACCTTAGTTTAGCAAACAAAATGATATTGAAAGATAATAGTATCCTTTTCTTACCAAAGATAGTCAAATATGATCTTGTAGGCAAGATAAGACACCAAATGGATCACTTACTATTTGGAGACTGACTTGTGGTCCCAAATAAGCAAGATAAGGTATTGAGTGAACTTCTTACTATTTGGAGATTGACTTGTGATCCCAAATAAGTAAGACTTGATTATCTTTCTCTCACCAAAGATAGTCAAATATGATCTTATAGGCAAGATAGGACACTAAATAGATTGCTTGCTATTTGGAGACTGACTTGTGGTCCCAAATAAGAGAATGTGATTAGGATAAGGTGTTTGCTTATGGATGTAAGGTCTAATGTCACGAGAAAAAGATGTTTTTAGGTTTTTAGCTCTCTTAGAAGGAAGTTTGAAGATGGGAGAAATGGAAATGAATAAGAAAGATGAATGTATAATGGCCACTTGTACGGTTGATTCAATTTTCATTTATAGGAAATAAGAACCTTGGGTTTACACCTGGGAAAGTAGACCAGTTTCGAAGTTTTTCATTATAGGTGATCCTATCGTAGCGGTCTTGCCTAGCTTCCTCTTTTTGAATGTCCTTGATCGTGTAGTTGAATTGTTTGTCACCGTGGTTTAGTCTCTTCCTTTCTTTATAGACAGGGGGTTTGGACAGTTTCACTTTCTTATGCTTGGTTTGGTTGACTTTTTTGGTCATGGCAAGAACAAAACAAGACTCAAACTTTTTGACATAAAAAAAAAAAAAACTCAATCAAAACTCAAAATGTGACTCTAGTGCAAAGCTTTCAAAAGATGACTGTGTGTCAAAGAGACCTCACCTAACCTATCTTACTGCAAAGGTTCCCTCACAATTTTACTCATTTTTTGGCTTGTTTGAAATTTTTGTTTTGTTTTACTTTTTTATTTTATTTTTTTGATTATTTGAACAAACACACCAAACACAACAACAATCCTAGTAAGGCTGATACTAGGCTGTACAAGGCTTAGCTAAAGGGCATCCTTGATATATACTAGGTACATAAGGCCCAATTCTGTAGATGAAAGGAAATACTGCCACACAACCGGGGGGAAATGGTAACCCAATCTCCTCCTTCACTTCTCAAATGTATAAAGTTCTTTGGGGCTTAGCCAAGAGTGACAATATTTACACTTCCAAGAGAGGTGTCTTTCGATTCACCTCTTGATTTTTATACTCTGCCAGAACATTGGAGTTGAGGTCATCCCAAGGGGTGATGAAATCCCCAAGCAGGCCTCCTAATAAAATGAAAAACAAATCCACTTATTTCTTGTGCACCCAAGGTCGCCCAAAGGCGCGAGGGGAGAGAATACATAAGTGGACTTGGGGTTTAAAAGACACTTGTTCGTTATCCACAAAAATTTAGGTTTGCTACTCTAATTGAAGACACGCGTGTTTAGAGCATACAAGGTTCTTTCCAACTTTAAATAGAAGCAAATAAAATACTAAAAGAAAATGCTGAAATGACAATGCTGAAATGAAATTAATTTTCCTTAGGGCTTTGGATGTGAGTTCATTTTAAGGCCCAAATCCAAATGTGCTCTATACTAAATGTACCCATTTAAAACACTCCAATTTCAAATGTGACCCAGTCTTTTGCACTTTAGTTCATCCTCTAACAAAAATCCTCAACCTGCAAACTCACAAAATGCTTTAAAAAATTGTTAACCGTTAGTTTAAACCACAACAGTCACAGACGCTAATAATCGGAGATGCTAAAACACGAAGACGACAAAGCATAGAGCGCAGACGAAAAAAGCACAGAGCGCAGATGCCAAAATGGAGAGCGTAGACGCTAAAATGAAAATCACAAACGCTAAAATGAGAAGCGAAGATGCTAAAATGAAAAGCGAAGACGCTAAAATGAAAATCGGAGACGCTAAAATGAAAATCGGAGATGCCAATTTCAGATCACAGATGACAGATCACAGAGTGAAAACGACAGAGAAATAAGCGGAGACGACAAAACCCTAACTTAGACGATAGAATAAGTAATGCACAGACACAAAAAGAAAAGAACCTAATTTTTTTCGGCGGCGGCGCAGACGCTTGTTCTCGGAGACGTTGATCTGTGGAGACGCTGATATGCGTAGACTCGCAACGCAGACGACACTATGACTATCAGAGACAATAAAACACTAATCCGAATCACAAAAAAATGTATTAGCAGACTTTTGAAGCGAGATTAGGGACGTGGGTCCCACCGGGCATGCCAAAATGTGTGCTGGAAAAATGTGCAAATTGCTGGAAGCCTAAGGAATCAAGCTAATCTAAAATAAATTCACAAAAGCAACCAACAAACCAAAATTCCAACCACCTCTAATACTCAACAAGGGCAGCTATGTGTAGCCATTGTTGGTGTATCCTTGATGCAGGGTATGTTTGGTATGCTCTCACAAACACAACAATAAGTAAATCCCTTGTGTGGAAGTGAAAATGTGAGTGTGAGTGCAAAGTGAATGTGCAATATGATCCTAGACTATATGAAAAGGCAAATACATTCAAGATATGACTATGGAGGAAGTCACACTCAAAGGTACTCTATGCTGCAATGAACATGAAATGATGAAAACTATCTATGAATGCAAGGTATAACTAGAATGAAATCTAAAACTAGAATGTAAACTAAATATGCAAGATGCAAGCTATAACTAGAATGAAAGCTAAACTAGAATGTAAACTAAATATGCATGCACAACAAAAATTAAGATGCAATACAAAATGTAAATCTTACCAACTATCAAATCACTAAAATGTAGCCTATGAACTCCATATGAAAATGTACCTATAATGCAAGCTCTCAATGTGGTGATTTTAGACTCAAAGCGATGACGTATCGATGCAATCCAATAATCCTCTATATGCAATGCTTGAGACAAGGCTTCTATTTAAAGACTCTCAGGAAACATCTAGAGGGTTTCTAGAAGATAAGGATAAGGATAAAGATAAGGATTAAGCACCTTATCTCCTTATCTCATATCCTTAATTGGGAGGATAAAATGATGAGGTGGCACATGTGTGTAACAAGTTCTCAAGTTGTAGACACCATGTGCTTAAAAAGAAATGCAAACCCTTATGATGACAACTCATAAGAGTACACATACTCTTAGGCTTATAGATTAGGATAAAAATTAAATTAAATGAAATTTAATTTAATTTTGCTCTAGAAAAAATTAATAGGATATGGAGGATTTAAATAAATAAAATTTATTTAAAAAAGGGAATAAATGGAGAATCATGTGTTAAATTAATTTTAACACATTAAGGCTAGGAATTATTTAAATTAAATTTAAATACTTAGGCCAAAAGTAAACCTATTTAATTAAAATAATTTTAATTAAATAAGTAGAAGAATGTGAGCATTATTAATTAAATTAATAAAGTCATTCGGGACAATTTTTAGTGTATACAGGTTCTAAAACACCAAAATGGATAATTGAAATTGATGAAACAATTATTGCTAGTTTGGAAGGAAAAAAATAAAAAAGAATCATTCGGTTATGGGCTTCAAGACTATATTAGATGTTTTTCGGCAACAAGATAGTGGTAGAGCAATGTCATCTTTTCATGCACTTATTAAAGATGCAAAAGATGAGACCTATGCTTTCCAAATTGAAGATTCATGTCAATAAAAAGTTGGAAAGAAATGCCATTATCATAAATAATCTTTTCAGTGCTCTCAATAGCATTGGAAAAAATAGCAGAGAGAAGGATAATAGAGCTGCTCGAAGGGTCATTACAACCTCTTTGGTAAGTCATCATTTGAGAAAGGGTAGATATATGAGACGAACTTGTATTGATTTGAATCTAAATCGTACTACTTTGAGAAGAGCAGTTAGTCAACGAGAGAAAATTGATGATCCTCTTCAAAATGAAACATGGACATTTGGTGGGAGACTTCCACGTTTTGATAAGAAACTATCCGACGATGTAAAAGAAGAAATTACACAATTTTGGCACTCTAACTCACGAGTATCACCCAATACTAAAGAGGTCTTAAAGTTGAGAATTGGCATCAGAGATCGCACGCCACATCCTAAACACCATTTATAAGTAAGTCAAACTATGTTGTTCAAACAATTTAGAGAGAGTCATCCAAGTCTTCATACATACAATGGGGCTCTCTGTGCGAATGAAAATCCTTGATGATCTAGGTTGCCGAATCTGTATAGGCTCATCACCAGTAGCCACACCCTATATACAATAAATAATGTAATTAAATGAGATTAGCACAAACATTTTACAAGAATGAATCAATATTTAATCAATTAGAAAAAATCTAATTACCTTTCCTTTGTCAATGCATGCTGGCTCACCCCCCGCACTTTGTCCCCCTAGGGCAAGTGGTATCTGCAAGATAAAAGAAAGATTAGCAACCATATATGCTACAATATCAAATAGAAAAAAGAAATGTGAACACAACATAATGTACCGTAGATGTCTCAAGGCCAAATGAAATGGCAGAGAGTGTAACATCATCTATCTATCTGAGCTCCTCCTCCATCATCAACTAAACATGAATGAAGATCACATACATGTAAAAGTCAGTATGGCTTAAAAATTAAAATTACTCTATTATAAAAATTAACTTTAAATCACATATGTCGTAAAAAAAAAATGTATACACGTACCGACACCGAAGGAGTCCATGCCTCTGCATTCCCCTCCTCTCTCGCATCAGGGTCTGTAGCCTTTGCGCGTGCGTCTGGTGTATCCTCATCTAATACAAAATGATACTCAGGAAGATCACCTATGGGACCAAGAAAATATTCTTGCATGTAATGCAAGTGTGAGGCACACAAACATGTGATGAGCTAGCTGATGATGAACTGGCACCAACATCATCAACACAAGGAGGCAGGACTGACCTAGCCTGAGATATCATTAGGCTACTCAGCCTATTAATGGCTCTAATGGTCTGAGAACTAGTCTCTGCCATAATATCTAGATGCTGCACTCAAGGAGGGGGGGAGATATCAGGGGGGGGGGGGGGGGGGGACAAAAGTGCCAAGTTTCTTCCGTTGGGAAGAGGGTCTATCTTGAGGAGCTTCTAGTCCTAAGCCCATGTTGGGCTTCATGCTCCAATAGTTCACTTTAAGTTTCAACACAAATTCTGCATATAATTTTCTAAGGAAATAAAATGGTATGTCTAAATTGCCATGTGGAGGGATATCAAAGACCATCCACCAATGGTCCCAAAAATTTGCACGTATGGCATCATTTGTGCACCATTTAATCGATAGTTTGGTTTTTTTTGGGTCAACTGGTATACCCGTTTTTGGGTTAGCAAAAAGGCTTGCCAAATCATCTTTGGTTATGTTGAGGGCCGCGACCTCATCATAATCCAAACCATCATCAAACATCTGGTGCATTTCATCACGCCAACAAAGAGCAACATTTTTTTGGTTTGTAAGGGTTTCAATGTTATCCACTATGGTGTTTAACGTGGATAACATAGGAGCCAATGCAGGTACATTATTTTATGTTCTATGCAAACTTCTCAACTCAGTGAGATTTTCATTTATCAAATCCTCGATTCGAGAAGGGTTTTGAGGAGGTAGAGGATCATTTGGTGGACGATTTTGTGGGGATACTGGATCATTTGGTAGTGGGTTGCGAGGAATATTATTCCCTGCCTCAGTGTCATCATTTTGATCAGCCATTCCTATTGAATTGCAAAATGTAATATATATTAAAAAAATCTAAATTTTAAACATTTTTGTCAAAAAAACCCTAGATTCAACTAAAACAAACAAAATCATGTTAAAATCTATTAAATTTAGGTTAAAAATGAGTCGGGGGGGGGGGGGGGAGGGGGGGAACATACCTGATATCTGATATCCGATCCGTGATGGCAATACTGGCCCCAAATTTGCGTAAAATAAGGGCCCGCGGGTCTATGATTTTATTTAATCCATGCACAGGTATCAGATATTCGATACAATATCAGATATCTGATATTATATTGGATATCCAATATTATATCGAATATCCGATATAACATCGGATATCCAATATGACAAGAATGAGTACAATATATATAATATAACATATAACATATAATATATATTACATTTAATATATTTTTATATTATATTTTATATTCATTATATTAATTTACTATATATTATAATATAAAATATTATTATTATATTATATTATTATAATATAATACATTATAATATTATTATTATAGTATACTATTATACGATTATAATATAATAATAATAATATTATTATTATTATTTAATATGATATATTATTTAGTATACTAATAATAATAATATTATTTAATATAATAATAATATCAGTAAGTAAATATTAATATTAAATAATAATAATAATATTAAATGATTTTAATTATTAGTCAGATATTTGATTTAAAATTGGATATCTGATAAGGCTCGGCTTAACCTTCTAGGTTTGGTTCCTGGATAGGTAAAAAAAAGTCAGAGCAGATTTTGAAGCACTTTTAGGCGTCTTCAAACTCTTTTTTTTTCACATCGCCACTTTTTGGCACACCATGATCCTACACATACCCACCATCATTGTGTGGTCATAGGTCAATGATAACAATTGAAGGTAACCTGTGATGTTACAAGGTTAATTTAGTGACTATGATTGAGAGATCGTAAGGAAGGAAAATTTGAGTTACGATGTTACACCAAAGATGTGCCCATAACATTATAAGTGTATGAAAGGTAACTATTAAAGTTATGAAATGGTCTAGTTAATCATGATCATAAGATCATAAGGCAAGTGAAGGCAAGATAACATGCTATGATAAGGTTTATAAATTGTGTCTCATGAGATTGTAAGAGGGTTAAGGGTGAGCTCTGAAGACACAATAAACAATTTATCGTAGGATTGTGAAATGTATTTTCAAGGCTTACGATAATGTGATAAACATTTGAATTCAAAGGATTCTAAGATCGTAGAGCTGAATTTCCCTACCTAAGATGATACGAAAAGATCCTCTTTCATAGTGTATCATAAGATTGTAAAACCTAATTTAATATGAAAAGTGAACTTTACTTTTCTGAGCTGGAATAATGACAAAATGCCCATGACCAATGAAATTTGAGTAAAGTACCAAGGTTCCTAAGCTAGATAGTTATGTGGACACTCCATATAAGGTGATAGACGATAGTGAATTTAAAGCTCAAGCATGCATAATATCAATGCATAGAGAAGGTTGATGAAAGTATGCACAACATAAATCATTCCATAATCCCGTAATTTGTTACCATTTGTAGAAAGAAGGGATTTTAGTTGTAGTTGTAAATTTTTCAACATGAATAGATTTTTTATTTTTAGAGCTAGTTACAGAGTGTTATAGTCTTCCAGTCTACTTTCAAGATGTCTGATAAAGAGGTGGAGGAGATTCAAGTTGCATACATGGAAGTTTCAAAAACTTCAACTTCCAAGGGAGAGAAAACCAAGTAGAAGAAACCTAATAGGTTTGTTGAAGAATGGATCAAGTTGTTCCCAGAATCCTCTAATCCCATTAGTGCAAATGATCATGATTTCAAGGATCCTTATATATTTTTCAAAGATGCTACATGCCCTAGAGCCATTGGTTATGAATTTTTTAGATATTTCTACTGTAACCAAGCAAAGAAGATCCTTGTTTGCAATCCTTGGAAGAAGAATCTAGCAAAGCTAATCTTTTGAGAAGTATTTGTGGATGTTGATTTGGTAAATTCCCTAATCAAATCATACAACCTAGATGCTATATCATTCTATAGGTGGGATGGAACAATTTTATGCACACTGAACTATGCCTCTTTTATTGAAGCATTTGGATTGGATGGAGCTATGAGTGACATAGTAGACCCGGTTGACCTGTAAGATAAATTTGAAACAAACACCAAATCTTACACAAGAAAGTCGATGCTCAACATATTCCCATGGACCTAAAGCAAGTGGGTGATTAACCTAAAAAGGTGGAAAAGAAGTTGTCTTTGGACAAGTTCAAGAACTACTTTGTGAAAATAGTGTATGGTTTCCACAAGGTGGTTACCATAAATGGAACTGTCATGGTTTATGGAGCCTAATTTATCATTTCCAAAGATGTGTAAGACTCCTACCTTGGTGGAGAATATGACTATGTTGAATATATTATGCAGGTAATGAAGGATAATATCAGAATGACACATAGTGGAGATATAGTAAACTCCAAATTCTATCATTACTCATTACTGATGCACTTGATCCTATACAAGAATATGGGGTACATAAGCCTAGATTTCATTGATCACACTTCTTATGCCAATGAGATTTGATAGTTCAAATGTAGACATGGGTATGGTATAGTTCCTATCATTACTCTAATTCTATTTCATTTTTCAATAATTTTAGTACAGTTATAATGAAGATGTTTGACCTAGGGTATTTTAGGGCCCTTGAGATTTTGAAGAGTCTTTTAAGACCAACCCTAAACCCATAAAATAAAATATTAGATCATAGTTGGCGAGATATATTTCTATTTCCTACTTTCTCCCTAATAAAAGTTTATGGTTATCCACAACCACCCCATATATTGCCAAAATTCATTCCCCCTAGACTAGCCATCATTGGATTCATGTGGTAGTTATTCATGGTAAATAGAAAGTATCTAGGAACAAAGGTACATAGAGGCACATTCTTATGTAGATGATTTAGGGTAGTGGATCTCTCAATTAGAAAGGAATCCCTAGATTAAATTCATTCTTTCCTCCATCATTATAATTTGTCAACTAACCCATATAGGATGTATGACCCTGATAACTAGATGAAAAACACCCTCAAGGAAATCAAAAACTATGTACTACCAAGTACCAAAGAGTTTCCCCATGAAGATCTCATTCCCAATATTGTTGCGTAGGGGGAGGCAACTGACAAAATGTCCAAGTTTGATGATGTGTTGAGGTTAGAGAGGGAGATGAAGAGAATAGATACCAACTTCAAAGGTTTTTACCTAGATTTCCCTTACCTATAGAGAATAAGGAAGATGGTTACCGGCCATGTTGAGATTATGGCACAAATGCTAGAGGAACCACTTGGAGAAGAAGAGAGGGTGAACCATGACAACCCTAAACCTGATGTAACCCTAAAGATTGAAGAAGATGAACCCACTAAGGAATCATGGGTTACCCAGGGAAATAAGAGGTAGAAGTTTGTACACATCCCAAAAAAAGTAAAATAGGAAACTCTACAAATCTTGTCTGGTAAAAGTTAGTATTTTTGTCGAATTAAGACAGAGTTACATCCAAGCTAGATTCACTACAGTAGAGAGCACATTGATTGACTTGGAACTAGCAGCAACAAGGTTGTATGACATGATCTCCAAGCCCAAAAATTCATAGAAGATGATGAATTCATCAAATATGTTGAATTCAAGAGCTTCTTATATCAAATCAAGCAAAATGAACTAGTGTTAAAGATGAAACCAGTGGAGTTAAATGAAAATAAGTAGGAGTTAATTGAAAAACTTCATGCTTATGATCCTAAAAGTAAAGTAAATACTCTTGAGTAGGCAAGCGATCTAGTGTAGAGGAGTGGGATGCTATTAGTGCCTAGTTGGGATTTGGAACAAGCATTTATGATTGATGACAAGAGAGTGTCATCTCATATGAGGCATATGGTGTTGGTGGACTGCAAAGAGGGCCTAGATTTAACATTGACACCAAGGCCTTAGCAGTGTGGAGCATGGCTCCTACATCAAACAAGCCCAAGCTGATGGATGTGCAAATCATAGAATAGGGTAACATGATTATATGGACCCTACAAGGTACTTTTGGTACAAAGATCTCTAAAGCCTTAAAACACTTTTCATTTATGAATGAAGAAAAAGTAGAGAAGATAGAAACTAGGTTATCAAAATCCTTCCATGACTACACTGATGTTAGGAAGCTCTATGAGGATGAGTTTAGGTAAATACATGTCTACAAGGAGAAAATTGAAGAGCTTGAGGCTAAGGTTCAAGTGCTAGAAGTTGAATTTGCATCTTTTAGAGAGAAACTATCCAATGCATAATAGATGGCCACTGTATAATAGAGCAAGGTACAAGATATTCAAGAACAACCATACAAGATCATAACAAAGACAACTACACAAATAGATAAACTAGAGGAAGAGGATACAAAGCCTAGAAGAATGAGCCTTGATGCTCCACCAATATAGGAAGGTGACGAGGTAAGGACAACTGTCCTTACAGGTATGATAGGCCATAGAGTTGAAACTCTAAGGAATATATCTCAATAGGCCCATGCATTATATCTTGCATGGCTATCACCTACATTCAATCATTGGGGGTCATATATTCAATTCTTAAAGAGGCTTATTATGTTGATGGCTAATATGCTAGATTTTCCTGATAAGATTATTATAGTAAAGGAGGGCCTAGAGATGGTAAAGGAATGAATTGGCTTCTTTACTAGAAAAATGCAAATAATGCAAGGAAAATTGAAAGTTTTATCTCAAGGAATTGAGCGTTGTATTCCACCAATTTTGGATGTTGATAACAAGTTGAGAGAATGGAAAGAGTGGTTTGATTCATTCAGTGTAGTGTTGACCCAAGAGGCTACATCATCAATTTTTGAAGATAACAGTGATGTTCCTTTCAATATTTTGATTTATTCCTTGTTTAAAGTTGAAATAGATTTAAATAAGTTTTTATTGGAATCAAAAGGAATAACTGATGCTAGATGGATTAAAGCTACCAGAGATTTAGAAGAAGTTAAAACAACCAACTATCCCACCAAAAGAGAAATTTATGTTTGGGAGGCAGTTGGAGAAATAAAAGCTCTGCCAGCAAGGGGTAGCTAAAGAATTTTGATTAAGGACAACAAGAGATTAGGATAAGTTTGATACAATGAGTAGCCCATCAAGAAAGTAAATCTTTCATAGATGCATATTTTAAATTTTGGAACTTTTGATGAAGTTGAAGATAGTAGAAGATAAAAGAGATTAAAATTAAAGCTCCTACAATAAATTGTCACCTGTTGACTTTTTAACTACATTCCTTTTGTTTCAGACACAAAAGAATGTTTTGTGTATAACTTTCTATAAATGTATTGCCACCTTTTTCTTTCATTGGGACTTTGACATGTGTCCTCCTCTCATCTAAAGCTTGTTACAATCCTTTATAATGATTTCCAAGATGTGGAATAGAGGTCGAAAGTCTATAGAATTTTTAGCTTTTGTGTCATTTACAGTCCATCTAGTTTTGTTTATTATATGAATGCATTCAAGCTAAAAATACAATGAATATGAATGATCAATTTGTCAAGTTTTGAGTTATATTTCAAGTCTAAATGAGTATTGTATTCATTTTTTAAAGGGAATTAATATAAAAGGAAGTCCTACATATCTATGTATCTGAGTTTTGTCTCCTTTCTTTTATATATGTGATCTTGGAATTGAAGTGAACAATGTTCTTTCCGTTTAATATAATTTGGATGAATTGTATGACTCTTATTGATTGCTTTTAATTCAAAGAAGTTAAGTAAGCACTTTTAGTAATTGATAGGGTTTTGGGTATATGAGAGGGATATGATAACAATGACATTCAAAGTTCACTATTGACAAATTTAATTGCAACTCAATTAAATAGGTCTAAAGTTGTAATTTTGATTCTATATAACAATGGATAAGGAATTAATCAATTAATATTAGTGGCAAGTTGATGGTTCATATGGCTATAAAATACACATATCAATCAAAAATCAATTTTCCATTTATGTAATGAAGTACTAAAACTGCTGGTCAACCCTTATTTGTAATAGCTTCCTTTTGGTTATAACTGGCTATTGTAATCAAAGAGATTATTGCAAATCTAAGAAGAAATTATGACCAATATCTATAATAGGGGATAGGTTATTAGTGAGAAAGTGTTTGAAGAGAAAATCAAAATAACTAATCACATTCATATCTATGGGGGGCACCTACTTTGGCCCTATAGATCCTAAAGTGTAGAGAGTCTAGTGTACTCTATTGATGTTGGTTGAATGATGAGATTAATCTTGCTGAGTATGGGACCTAGCTATTACTTAGGCTTGTTTCATCTTGATATTAGGTTTAGAGAAACCTAGTAGTCCAAAAAACACCAACACTCATCAAACCACTCAGCTCACATCTTGGCCATCCATGTCACTACCTCTTGGCCTATAAATTGGACCCTCCCCCTTCATAATCCATAATCCATTCTCATGAAAACTTACAATGCTTCATTGAATACCAAAATCATCCATTTGGCACCCTTGTTATGCTATAATCCTCACTCATACCCATGGCTACATATTCACCCATCCACCCCTTTGAAGAACTCCATTGAAGCTTGAAGCTTGTTTAAGAACACATCCCTCATCTTGGACAAATCCAAAGATCAAGGACTCATTGGAGAACTTACCATACTTGGCTTGCATTCTCCTTCATTGTTTCCTTTGTCCTCTCATAAGTCTTAGTTTATTTGGAATTGTGAGTTCTTTGGTAATCTTAGTGTTTCCTTTGCAAATACTAAAATAGTTGATACATTTTGGCACACTTGATGGGACCCAAAATTTGGGTCATTCTTAAATCTATATACACTTTCTTTCACTAATAAAAATTCAGCATATTGTGATGTTTCTTTGTTGTGTTAGGTTTTCTAATTTTGTTTGCAAGATGCAAGTAACAATATAACCAACACACTTCCAACCACACAAATATTTTTCACACAATGAATCACAAAGTTACCTTTTTTTATGGTCCCACACTCGCAAGATTGACTTAACTCATTGTAGGAAGGTGATCCTGCAACTACAAGAATGTTATTAAAAATTCACCACATGCCTAAAATCCTCACCATAATCCTCTGCATTCTTTCTCCCTTTTTAGCATTTATGGGATTGTGTTCCCAGCCCACGCGATAGCTATGTAAAAATTACATTTCTGATTAGTAGATTACAACTTTTTCCCCTTCAATCCCATAAGGAAATACATCAACGAGATTACATTCTTGGCTTGCGAGATTGAAGCTTCATAAGAATGATCTATGAGTATTCTTTCTGCAGCTCATTGTTTTGTGTTTTCTATTTTTTTATTAATCCAATTTAAAGCCATGTTCCCACAAGTATGACCTCATTCCCATGTCACAGGATTGCCTGTTGACTCTTGCAAGATCACATTTTTCCTCCTATATATAAAATATGTCATTTTCCATTCTCTTCTTCCTTCTTCTTCTTCCTTATTCTTTCTTATACTTAAGATATATTTTATATATATGTGATAATTCATTGAGATAGGTTCCAACCCTCCCAAAGTTAAGATAAGATTCTAGGAAATTTAAAAGCTTTAGAATTTAAGACTTAGCCATATTTTAGGGCTTCAAAATTTTAGACTTAGTCAAATTTCAAGGCTTCAACATGTTTCCTCAAACATCATTCTATTGGTAGACAAATTTTCCTTTTTAAATTAACTCTTTGAATGCTAAATATCTATAAAGAATGACTAATTACAATATTTGGGAAACTATACTAAGCGATTGATTTCCCTCTAAATTTATAGGTATAGTTCTCTTGAGTTTATGATTTTCAAAGAATTTTTTTTTTCTTGATTCTAAAAATGGGGTATGTTCTTGACCAAAGAACAAGAGAGGAAAACCAAGTTAGGCCTAGACAGGAACTAACTTAGGCTAGAATTTGGGTCTTAAAACCAACCAAATTTGTGAATCCACACCTCTTATGAACCTACAAAACTTAATGATGTGGTAATGAAATCTATTTATATGAATTAGGTACTCTAACATAATTCCTTCTACTCTAAAATGCAAGGAAATAAATTAAGAAACAATACTGGAAAGAATCTCTTTTAGCCTCAAACAATACTCCAATTATCTTTGGTTTGTTGTATTAAATAGGGGAACAAAGATTTGTTTTTTAATTAATTCAATTCAAATCAAAGAGATGCTTCTAACAAAGAAATGCAATGGAACATTAAATAATTGTTAGAAAACACATTTAATTTGTCTCTACAATATGAAGTATTTCACACCAAAAATTAGCCGACCTTTCATAAATTTTCAATTGGGTACATATAGGATTCTAAGATGAACTATTAAAAAAAGTAGTTGAATTGGTTCATCTTCTCAAAAATAACAAATGGCAAGAAGCCAATTATCTATTATAATTTTACATTAGAATAGAAAAAGAGTGCAAGAAATATCATTTATCTTTCTTCACCTTCTCTGATTTGGTCATATAAGCTTTGGCACCAATGATGATTGGAATGAGCTCCTCATGTCTATGGATGTGGACATTGGTGTATTTGAGGAGCCAATTGGAGTGTTCTCTGGCCAAGTCCTTGATTTCACTCAACCACTCTTGCATTTCCTTTGTCACCACATGTATGCATCTCCTAAATCATTAGAGGTCTGACACTCTATCTTGATGACTAGTAGATTTCTCTATTAATTTATCCAAGTAGCTAGAGAAAGTCTTTTGCATGAAAATAACTCCTACTACTCCTTTCCCTTGTCCACTTATTTGGGAGCTTGTGTGTAGGCCGTTTAGCAACTCATAACTTCTATCATGTTCCTCCTTAAATTTTCTCTCTATCTTCTGTAATCCTTCCTCAACTATTGAGATCATTTCATCTTTGAACTATAAGCTCTATTGCCATTCAAAAAAAGGCTCATCTCCTTTCTGTAGAATATTTTCTTCTATTGCTTCTTTGGCATTCACTTATATGACCATATTCAAGAGGAAGATGCAATCTTCACTCTTTGCCTTTTCTACTGACAAAGTAGCTAGGATGTTATCTATTTTTTGTCTCAAGCCTCAACACTACATTGCCTAATTGTTCTATAAGAATAAATCCTTTAGAATTGATTTTTTTCACTCCTCTTCCTATAGATTTTCCCAAAATTCTTGTCCTCTTTCAACTGAGAGATGATTTCCTAAATATCCATAGCTATAAGATCACTCATAGGTGGTACTCTCGAAATACTTGATAATAGGGTAACCAATTAACTAATGAAATAGTTGAGCCTATGGATCTCTACCTTCATCCTGACTTTGGAAAGCTTAAGGCCCTCAAGTTCTTCCTCTATTACTTCATTAGTTGATTTCCACAAGCCTACTTTAGTGTCATGCCCGACTACTCCTAGATCTAGAGACTTCGATGTGAAGTCAGTTGTAGTTATGTCTTCAATCCTAGTATCTTTTGTGGGCTTGGCAATCTCCATAGCTAGGTTCCCTGTATCTAGGTCTCGATTGAGGATAGACAAAGTCTTCTACTTCTTAACTTTTCTCAATGTCAATCCAGAGTAGATGACCAAAGATAGAGTCTCTTTGTTTGGAGCCCCATCTTCTATCCTCTTCCTCTTCCTCTCTAAAGTATTCTTGAGCCATGAATCAATGTCGATTACTTTGGATGCAATCCCTAGTGTATCCACACTGAACATTTTTCTCTTAATAGGAGTCAAGGCCTTTGATGATGAGGAGAAAGGATTTCTTGGAGTAGGGGAAATGAATTTTGGAGCTTTAGACACCTTTTTTTCTTTAGATGTTTTCTTTACTGCTTCATCTAACTCCATAGATTCACTTTCATTGTTCCCTCCATCTCCAAGATTAACCACTTGTATTTGGGGGCTACTTGGTAGGATTAATGTTTCACTTATAGATGGGATTGCACTAATAGGGGATGGTAGAGCCACTATGACTACACTATCTTTTAGTTCTTCTAATTCCTTCTTCTCAACTTTTTCCTCTGTATTGATCATTAGTACTAAATCATCCTTAAAAGTTTTATCTAGTGGGATGTTCTTGTCATAAGGTTGATCACCTCCTCTAGTTGGTTGAGTGGGACCTTGAGTGAGAGGTAGAATTGCACCTAAAGTGCTACTATGGGAAGATGAAGCAATTGCTATATTTGGGGAGGCTTGAGTAGATGCACCTTTTCTTCTACTTCATTGTGTCATGGTCTACTCGACCCACTTGCCGATCCTCTTGTAAATTCTTAACATCATCACATCCAAGTCTTCTATGACATCTTTGAATGATTAAGAGCTTATAGAAGTATTCGTTAACTTGGTCAAATAAGTAGTACTATACATATTTTGACCATCATCCTCAACTTCATCCATGTCTATATTTACCTTATATAGCATAACTTGATCCACTATCAATCTTGTGAAAGCATGATCGTGGCTTTCAGATTCATCTTTGTAATTGTCCCAGTAGTCTTCAATGGTACTGGCATGTTTTATGACACTCCCAATTTGCAAGACATCTTTTGCATAAACATTGAGTTCGAACATAGGTCTCAAGACCTTGTACATATCCAACTTGTACTTTTTCTCAAAAACCTTTGTCATATTCTTGGCATCAAACCAGGTGTCACAATTAAATGCTTCCACTTTCATAAGGAACTCATATCCTTTTTTCTTCAAAATTCTACTCAAGACATTCACTTCCAGAGCTTGTCGAATGATCTCTACCAAGACTATCATGTCATCTGGATATTTTGATAGCTTTAGAGGAAATCCATCAAAAGCTGCAAGATGTAGGTAAGAAAAAGATGAGAACTAAATAAACTAACAACCAAATTAGCTGATGGAAGCCATGGCTACATGGAAGAATCTCCTTTTTGAACACCCTTGTAGTTCCCTACAAATTCTCATAGTAAACACATCATTCACTTTTACATAATCTTCATAACTATTATGTAGCTAAAGACATGGATAAAATTCATAAGACTTGACATCATTAGGGAAGTCATCTATGAGTTGAAGACCAGGCCATAATTGCAAAGATACCATCATACAAATCAGGAATGAAAACATGTAAAATGAATTATAAAACTTGGCCGCTTGGAGAGCATGGGATATAATCTCACTTACCTCTTGTGCCCAATCAATATAGTGTGTAGTTGAGCATATAACCTAAACCAAAAATAAGTATTATTCAACAAGATTTAGGGCTTCTACTTCACCTCTCAATCTATGTAGGAGAACTAAAATGTCAATTATGTTTGGTTTGAGGTTGGTTCTGAACAAAGTCTTGGGGACTTTTCTCTTACCACTCTGTGGCTTCTGGAACCATGTTTGCATGATCTCCTTCCTCAAAATCATCTTCTTCACTAAGAATTTTGAAACAACCCCATTATTTGTCAATCGATTGAAATTAATACAGTGTCATTAGGTAGAACTATCTACTTGTTTTTTGGATTTTAATGGTGAATACATTCATAAATGAGTTTTGGAGCTTGAACTACAACCAAGAAACTAGCTGATTTGACCAAACCATGTCCTTAAAGCTTCTCAGTGATAGGATGAATGCATTTAGATTTTACCTTCCTTTGGAAGTCTGCCATATCATAGAAATGAAAGGATGTGTCTATGAAATTTTGTAGCTGAGACTTGATCCCAGTCAAACCATCAAACCCCACAAACTTAGTGGCCATAGCTTATTAATGAGATTTTGAATTGAAAAATGAATAAGACAATGAACACTACATTCACTAGATTTCAAAAGCTATGCGTACTCGTAAAATGAGAAAGCAAGGAAACAAGATAACTCATTCAACTTCATGTGAGTTTTTATACAAGGATCTTGATTCATCTATTATACTTTAGATTTTATGCCACATGAGTGAAATTTAAGGAAATACCCATTAAAGAGTAAATGCAAAGGCTCAATAGACATTTAAAATTCTTTTCACTATTCTATTGGATATAATGGTAACTTTCCATTAACATGTTATTTTCTTTTCCATTTTCCTTTTAGTTTCATAAAGTTTCCTGTGGAGTACTTCATTGATGAAAATCTTCCAAGTGAGACCCTGACCATATCTTCCTTCAATAATGGTTCATTCCATTCCAATATCATATTGATATATACTAGATCCATTACCAGGGCTAGATTTTACCTATTGACTAGATTCCTCTACATAGTCAAAAAGTTGACTAAATGGATTGGAAAACTGCCAAAGAGGAGGTAATTTCCATTTTTCTACCTACACTTCTTTATTGGTTGAATCTTTGAAAACTGCATTTTTGACTTGTTAAAGATGTTTAGTTAAGGAGCATGGATCCACTTGGATGTCAGTTAAAATATTTCATTTCACTTTTTTTTTGTTTTGTGGAAAATCATCTTCATGGGTTGGGAAACTACCAAAGAGAAGATGAAATGAGGTTTTCCACCAAGACTTAGTACTTGGGTGATAATGAATCCAAATTATGTTTAGGAGTCTAATCCCAAGTTCAAACATCAATTTTCCTTAAAATTTGTGCCCTTTGAATCTGTTGAGCTAGATACATCTCCAAGTGAGCCCTCACGAAAAATCACCTTCATAGTTTCAAAACTTGTTGTGGAGAAGGCAACATGGGATTTCCTACCAATGTATTTTATTCACCATTGACAAGTCATGAGCTAGTGTTGTGAAGACATGTGAACTTTAGAGGGATTTCAAGAGCATGAGAACAAAACTAATGAGCATGCTTTACCTTCAATGAGTAAAAATTAATATCTATTAGATTAGGTACTAATTTTACCTAACAAATTACAAGATAAAAACCATAAACCACTTGACTATGAAGAAGAGAAGGTTTATTGGGAAAATCTGATAAAGACCACCTAGCCTTTAGGAATCTAGAATTAGACTCAAACATTTTGAGAACAAGACTAACCTCATCTAAAAATATAGAACTCACTTTTGCCAATATATTAGAAAACAAAAGTGGGGCAACACATTATAAGTAGACTATTGGTTACAAATTCTCTATACTATAGTGAAAGTTTCATTTTTTGAAGAATTTGGTGATGCTAATCAAGTTTCTTTGTTTGTAGCATTGCAGCTTGGAATATTCTAGGAACAACTAACCATGTGTTTTGCAAGTTTTCCTTAAATTTTTATTACTCTTGGGAATGAAATTGAATTCTTAAATACTTGTCTTGGAATGAATGATGTTCAAACACAATCTTGAGTGACTAATAAATCTACACGCTTTCATTGGAATGGATGTTAACACATACTCTTGGATGTGTAAAGGATAAAACAAACATTGCAATGAAACATTTGGAATTTGGCACCTAAAACAAACACTCACTCAATCTTGAATGCATAAAATAAAACTTTCTCTATCCTCATTAAATTTCTTATGTTTACATCAATTGATTTATATTTATTTACAGACTCTCAATTTATTATGTTGACGATGCTATAAGTTGGAAAGAACTTTACATGCTAAATAGGAGTGTCTTCAAGAGTAGACTACAAAAATTAAAGCTCCATTGGGAAAGAACAAGTGTATTTTAAACCCAAGGCCACTTACCTATTCTAACCTCTTGTGCCTTTTAGTGATCTTGAGTGTGTAAAAAATAAGCGGTCTTGTCTTTTTATTTTTATTTTTTAGGAGGCCTGCAATGGGATTTCATCACCTTAGGGGATGAACTCAACTCTCATCTTTTGGTAGAGTATAAATAATGGGAGGTGAATCTTTTGGTAGAGTATAAATATTGGAAGTAGAATCTTGTCACTCTTGGTTAAGCCCCAAAGAGCTTTATACCTTTGGGAAGTGAAGGTGGAGATTTGGGTTATTGTCTCCTCCGAGCTATGTGGAATTATTCTCTTTCATCTATGGATTTGGGCTTCAATTACCTTGTGTATATCGAGGACACCCCTAGCTGACCTTGTATATCCCTGTAAGAATTTTATAGGATTGTTGGTGTGTTTGATGTGCTTAGAGTGTCATTATTGTTGTTGACTATATGAAAAACATTTTTTGAACATACATATCTTTCAAAGTCAATTATCAATGTCCTTTTTCTAACAAAAGATCCACTCTCTATCTCCCTTAAAGTTTCTTTTTTCTTTGAAGTATTTCTTGTCCGCTTGATCTAAAAAAATTGTCTCAAAATCAAACTAGGGCATACTTAGCATAGTCACTGCGTCATCGGAGATTCATCCAAGTTTTCATAGCATTTTCATCCTAATCACATCCTTCCTATCACCAATCTAGCCTTCCATCAAAACCTCCTCTACTCCATATCCTAAGCTAGCCAAGTCTTCTTGGTCTTTCCCTATCCCATTTCTATCTCCTTTGAAGTCAATCCTGCACCCTAATCTGAGCTTTAACATTCATCCATATCCATCCTTCATTCCTATCCAGCTCATCATCAAAACATGATGTCTCAATCCTGTTATGATGAGTTTTTTTGTCCTCCCTTTTGTCCCACTCCAAAATTTTCCAATGATGATGAAGATCTTGTTAACTATGATGGGTATATTGAAAGCCCTAGAGATCTTTCTCCCAACATCCTCCAAAATCCAAACATTCCTCCAAACAACCTCATCATTCCTCTGTGAATACCCACTAGTACTCCTTACCATGCCTTTGACAAGTGAAATCCATTATTAAACTCATCCACACCTCCTTCCTATATCATGCCCATATGTTCCCCACACACGTCTGTTATGTCTCCACCTTCATTTCCCAATATCCACCCTTCCACAACAATGAAACTAGCTACATCCCTAGTCCAAATGAATCATTGCAATATCCTCCAAATAATACTCCAAATCCTCTAATTAATTCTAGTTATGCAATGCATTACCCTAACCCCTTCCTCTTTCCCATCCAAATCCATTTGCCCCATCCTACATATATCCTACACCTTGTCTTAATCCACCATATTCCATTCCATCATATGTCACCACAAACCCCCTTCCACAATCTAGATACATCCCTCAATCCAATTCATACTCCATACCACAATCCACATATCCTCCATTAGCAAGTCAATCTAGTTCACAAGCCACCTTCAAGTCTTCATATGTGAACTATCTAGTCATGCCATCTTATCCATCTCATACCCCATCTTCTAAACCATTGCCCAATTAGTCAAACCCACAATCTCCCACCACACCTTATACACACATGTCTCCAAGGAATTTTACAAAGAAACCAAAAGAAAACCCATATCCAGAAGTTGTTGAGTCATATGACCTACTTCATCATTCAAAGTAACTAGTGGTGAAGCCTTTCCACCTACCACATCCCTCCTTTCTCTTCCACCTCTTATAAATATCATCCCTATTCTATCTACCCTCCTTATTGATATGTTTCCATCTTCCACCATCCTTGACATCCTCCCATCCATTGAACCCCTCCAAATCCCATCTACATCTCCTCCTCCTTGCATTACCCAAATCCTATCTAATGAACCTAATGAATCCATCCCCCACCCACCCATACCAATTGAGAAACCTCTCATCCATCCATCTACCTAATTTAAAGAATCTATCCATATATCTCCTATCATACCATCCACTCCAATCCAATCTTGTCAAGATCTTGTCCAAAAGCTTGTTGAAATATTGCATGGCACAAAAGAAGATCCCTTTATACCTATTCCATATTAAGATCCTACCATCCCACTTTTTCCCCTCCATGATCCATTCTTACCATCCCCTCCATCTAAAGAGCCATCACCATCTCCTCCATATCCAAATCCTACCATCATACCTACTCCACTACAAGATACCTTATCTTCCCCCCATCCAACTCAAGATCTTATCCTCCCATCTCCTCCTCTTCATGACCAATTATTACCATCCATCAGAACCAGCCCACCACTTTCACTCTACACCCTTGGTTCACATACATTAACTCATTGTAGCCCCCTTGTAGTAGAATAAATGGACTCAATATCCATCATTCATCATTTGCAATTCACCTCATGAAGAACTCCCACCATTTTACCCAAGCACCAAGTATCCTACTCTAGTTTGTATGCTAACAAAATGGAATTATCAAGGTCATGGTTGAGGAGTACAAGAGAAATGTACCATGGAGCCCATTATTGTCAAGGAACATCCAAAATACACTTGGTCTTTGCTACATTTCCAAAGGATCATCACCCAAAAGTGTTGGTACACCATGCCCAAAATTCAAGTGTACTTCCAAACCCATTATTTCATCCTCCCATCGCCACTTCAAGATATTTTATGCTATCCCCCCTCCATCGTATTTTCAACCCAAAAAAACCTACCGTACCCCTCCATCCTCTAAATTTATTTTGTATACATACCAAAATATACCATTACATATTCTCCATTTATTGAATCCATTTTAGGGCCTTATATCCCAAAATCTCATCCCCCATCTTATCCTACTCAATAATCCACCTACCAAATCCATACTCCTATCATCTATCATAAAAATCCCACTCCTTACATTCCCAATCAAGATCAAAAAAGGCACCTATTAATGCATACCATCCATCATCCTCCCACCATAAGTTCCTCCATATCCTCTTCATTCCACAAAGCTTCTTACAATCCTTCCAATTCTTCCCATAATAAGGTGGATACCAACTTCAAAATGAACAAAGCTAAATATCCACAATATCCTAAAGATTCCTATGTCTACTCTAAAAGATGTACTCCAAAAACAAAAAATCTAATCAAATAATTCACTCAAATATAAAAACCACAAAGGCCCAACAAAGGAAAATAAAAAACTATATGGATCCCAAAGAAAAAAGATGAAGCACAATGCATACTGGCATCCATAATTGCTAATCCACCAACTATTAATTCCTCTCCTCCATCTCCTAAATCCATCTTGGGTCCCTAAGTCCCAACATGTTCTTTTCTAACTCCTCCATCACACCCACATCTACCGTCCACTTTCCATGCACTCTTTTTACACCCATCACATTATGTGCAATTGTTGATCTTGACAACATCCCCATCTCATGCTTATTTCCAATCATTCCATCCCAACACTTCCTTCTGCCATATCCCTTTTCCCACATTCACCCCCATCAAAACCATCTACTCTATTCCTTTGCATAATCCCCCCCCATCCCAAATAATATTGTGCCAAAAACTCATAATAATTCCAAATGGGCTCCCATTACCTCAATATTGAACTTTATACTTGAGTCCCTCAAATTCATCCATCCAAAAGTCCAAAAGTTCAAAAAGCCAAAAAGTAAAAAAATCAAAAAGAAAAAAGAAAAAAAAAGAAATTCAAGAAAAATAAGTGTCCATTGGTGAAAACTTGAAAATTCAAGTCCCTTGGACAAGTATCCTGAAATCTTGGCAAAAAAGTGTCATGTGTAATCCCTCCATCCAAATGGCCTACATACTTGGGGAAAAGTTCCACCACCCACCATACTAATGCAAGAGCATCTAAGGTCTTTTCTATTTAGGCAGGTAGTCTAATGCAAGAGCATCTTGGTCATTGTGTTATCCCTCTAATTCTATTGGTTACTGGTGAGTCACAATAATTGCCAAGTGCCAGTAAAGTTTTAGTCATTTCCAAGTTGAAGTTTTCCACCATCATGTTAACATACTGGTTAGCATGTTATCCCATTTAATCTGGTAGTATCAACTGAGTGATGCTTCAAGTGTTGAGTTGGTCATTTCTAGTGATTTCCAAGTTGAAATGCATTTCAAGTTATCCAGTATTGGCAGAGTGTTCCTTCATGTGCCAAGTGTTCCTATTGGTGTTCAATGATCATGTATGTGTCAAGTGCTAGTATTTGTTTTTTGTGTGTAGTTCTATTTTGGATCAACCTGGCATGTATTTAATTTCATTATGGGTATTTAATATTTATTGAGAGCCAACTTGTGGCTTGATCATGCATTTCATGTAAGAGTTTATTTAGTTGGTAATTTGTAATAGGCCAACTTGTGGTCATGCAAGTATTTAAAGGGATCTTGGGTAAAGTCTTAGACATTATTTGATGATGGATTATTTTCAAGCATGGAGATGTAGATATTTTTGGAAGTGTGGAGTCTTAGCATGGAGTAGCTTGGAGATAGAAGTTTGCATTTGAGTCTAGAGATCTGTTATTCTTTGAAAGATGTATTCTTCTTTGTAATGGTCGTAACCCAGAAGGCCATACAACTGAGCATGTTGGATGTAAACTTCTTGATTCAAATATATGAAATATTGTCTCTCTAGATTTGAATCTCACTCCTCTTGTTCATTTTCAACTATGTTTTTGTTTGTTGGTTTCTAGATCACCTCATTTTGGGGTACATCCAAAATCACATTGCATCACATACCCACCACATCTTATCCTATAATACCCACCACCTCTTATCCATTTCACCTCCTCCACCCTTGTTTGGATTTTGATAAAAATAAAGGCCCCCACCATATGCATTCTTTTGGCCACCTTTTGACATCCATTTCCCCATCATAACTTATATCTACTTATCCTTTATCCACCCATTCTCCCTTCCATCTAATCCATCCACTTTACTCATTCAGACTAATCAAACCATCTCAATTATCTTCTATATTTTACCTCCTTCACCTTTCATATCCTATCTTCCATCTACCTCCCTCGTCCTCTTGTTGTCCACTCTTCCATTCTATTATACCCCTCATAAGACCTGCTCATGCATGACATATTCTAATTGGGGGGCACTATATTCCTTGGAGATCTTATCTTTTCCATCTTTCCATCCCCCATTCTAGTCTCATTTCTATCGTGTCATCTTTGAATCCATTCATCTCCCAATCCCTATCTTTCTATATTCCTCTACCCAAATCCTTCTCCCCACTTTTCCTATCTCATCTTCCATCCTTTCACATCCCACCATATCCTCCCTCTTTCTATCACTTGATTCCTCCCTTGACATTAGTATCTAGCTCTAGACCATCTCCATATAACCCAATGTGATTCATCCATATCCTTATGCTCCTGGCTATCTACCATCACATGCACCCTCTCATCCTTCCCCTCAAAGCTATCCACCCTTGTACATGTATCAACTCACATAATCCAATCCTTAGTCTTGTTCCCATCCTTGGTCACAATCCATTCATCATCATTGGGATGCCTCCTTCCCAATCCTTGTCCTAATCTCTATCACTTAATTATCCACATCAACTTATCCACCATTCATTCATCTAATCTATAGACCACTATATCCCCACCTTGAGCTTTTTCCCATCTTGTACTATATTAGATCAGTCCTACTATCCTATCATATTGGGATTTTGTACAATGGTCCTTGTAAATTTCTTAGTGATTCAATTGTATATCCTCCTAGCATCAGCCCTTAGCTAGTCTCATTTCATATATCTTGATTGTTCATGTCAATTCAAGTCTGATTAAAGATAACTATTTTCTTAGTTAGGTACTACATTGAGTCCTCTTGCGAAATCCCTTTTCATCAAAGAGTTGTCCTCCAAAGTTTTGATTGCCACAATCTCATTGTAGTTTTAGGTGCTACTGATAGATCCTTGTAGGATGCATCCTTCCTCATGCCTAATCTTGGTTCATCAGTATTCATTCCTACCAATATCTCTAGAAAAAGGTTGTTTTTTTTTTATTTACTCTTTCATTTGATTTCTTTTTTACTTTTGGGATTTCAAATCTAGTTCTTAAGGTAGTATCCTTTCCAAGAAATTTAGTTGTTTCCTCCTCAAAGTTGCCACAATCTCCTATATCATGGTGTGTTATGAATGGGGCAATTCAAGAGCAAGATCTTGATAAGGTCTTTTTTTCTTTTCTCTTTTCTTCTTGTGAGTAGTCAGATGTATTCCCTTCATAGTCCAAACATGAGATCACTTGTGGCCTCATGGTGCATATGGGAAATATTGTTTGCTTGTGGGTTACCTAATGTCATTTCAACTATGTTTCCTTCTAGACTCAAGGGATGATGGGGAAATCCTTGTGTATATGTTTTGAGTCAGTCCCATGAAATAGTGGTGATGGGGCCTTGATGTTCATAGTAACCTTGGCATGTCTCCATTATTCCTATATTAGACTAAGTGCTCAACTGCATGGAGGTTCTATTTTTTTGGAGTACCCCATGCTCAAGCTTCAATGGATTCCATATCCCCTCCATTCCCTCAAACAAAGTCCCATCATATCCAATCCTAAATCAATCATAATCTTAGAATCCTACCAATCATAATCTTAGAATCATACCCAATCATAATCCTAGAGTCCTATAGAAAACCTACCAGTCATAATCATAGAATCATAATCTCTCCAACCCTACCATCTTCCAAATCACTTCCCTAGGTTCAATTTAAACACCCAATCCCCCCTCTCTTACCTAGTCTACTTCCTCTTGCTTGCCCCATATTCTTTCCCTTTTCAAGAAGCTTTTGGGCCTCATCTTCTCTTCCCACCACCTTCTTGAGGGGCATCACATAGTCTAGCCTCCTTTCTTTTTATTTGAGAATAGGGCAACCTTTTTGCTTTTCAAAGCTTCCTTGTGTCGCCTATCTTAAAAACATCTTTGAAATAAGTGTTGTTTCAACACTATTTCAAAGAGAGGAAAAATGTGGACACCTAAATCTGATTAATCACATAGTCTAGTCTCCTTTTTTTTTATTTGAGACTGGGGCAACTTTGTTTCTTTACAAATCTTCCTCATGTCATTTATGTTCAAAACTATTGGAAATAATTGAAAAGATAATGAATGAAGGATAATGGAATTGGTAAAGAATGTTTTCAATCATTGTTTTTTCATTGATGTCAAACTTGCTACTTGCAAGAATGACAATTGTTTTAGTGATCCAAATACTATTAATTGGTTGATTGACAAGGAGGTGGCAATCAATAAGATGTAACTAGAGTACCTAGAGAAAGGTTGAATTTATGATGATGTAATGAAGTATAAGGATCAGCTAAGCCATTGATGAAATAGTGTATTGATGACATCCTCTAAGACACAGAGGATGCACACACTGAAATACATCAAAGATGTAAGGATTAACTAAGTTCATTAGAAAGAGCTGAGCAAGCTAGTTAGAGCCGAACAGATTCTTAATCGAAACCAAGAAAGTTCAACTTCAGTATAAGTTGAGTGATTACTCAGATGCCAAGTAACATAGAATTCTTTAGGTTCTGAATAGTAGAAAAAGATAATGGATGCCGAGTAAGTTTTCAAGTGCCGAGAAAAGCCAAAATGCTTCAGATGCCAAGTGCCAGTAAATAACATTAAGATGTCGAGTGCTAGTAAATAACATTAAGAAGCCGAGTAACATAGAAGGTGTTGAGCATCAGTAAACCAATAATGTCAAGCATCAACAATATATATGTTTAAGTTGTGATTGTCCTGGTAGACATGCATGCAAAATCAACAATATCAGATTTCCACAATCCATTTGTAATGCAAGTTCATTTTGGATTTGATTGTGTGTGTTTTAGCGTCTTCATTTTAGATCACTCTCTGTAATCCATCATCATCAGGATGAGAGAGTGGAGGATGCATGCAAAATGTCATATCATATGGAAGGCATGTGAACTATTTTATAGAATGCCTGAAAAATATCAACAATAACTAATCAAACTATCATAATCACCGACAGTAACTAATATGCTTCTTCATTAATATGCCTAATACAATAAGAAAACTTGGCAACTATGCACAAAAATTTATATTCTAAAAGGAAATCATTTAGGAGATACAAAATTTGTACAACCATATGTTAAGATTCTACAATTTGTATCACTTGCCTGAGTCTGATAGTTGAGATTAAGTTTGTCATCCTCCCTACAGTATATATGTTCCAATGGCCTACACATCCACAAAAGTTCCAACATCTCAAATTTGTAGAATAAGAATTGTTTGGTAGTGAATGGACATGATTGAAAATAAATCATCATATAAAAAGACTCTCGTGTGAAGCATGAATAGCAAAGGAAATGAATATGGGTGATAGGGAAGAGAATTCAATAATAGAGGCTTTTAACTTTAGTTATATATAGTCATGATATGGGTAATGCACAACTACCTCCTAGATTCACTTTCCATCCCATGGATGAAGAGCTCATAACACATTATCTCATTAGAAAAGTTTTAGATAGCAATTTCACAGTGCGAGCCTCAGGGAGGGTTTAATTCCCTCCTTTATTATTTATTGTGTGTATAATCCCACACACCCATTTGATCTTGAATGGTATGTACTAAATGCTGATTGTTTGTGCTGAGTGCTTGAAAACCATCCATTTCATGCCTTCATCTATACACAATGTCTTTCTAGTTTCTTTCTACTCGCACGCCCATTTTATTTCATATGATCTTCTGAAAATTGTATCACTTTAATCTCTCAACTATTTCCTCTTGATTGATCATCTCATAATTTTTGAATGAGAGCTTTAGGATAAGCTATAGGCATCCATCAAAGCATAAATGATTTTGTCAAACAGTGTAGATGAAGTAGTAGAATTTGTCTTGGGAGACATGCTTGCAAAATGGAAGCATAGATAAGTCATGTGAACTATTTGACAAGATGCCTGAACGTAATGTTCCTCCAGAATGCTCCTAATTTTCCAATTGGAATATTGCCAATTTTTTAAACATAAGTTAACTAAAATTCAATCACCTTTGATTTCTATATCATCCATATTAAAAGCATCACCTTTATGATATGTTGTTGGTGTTGATCATATGCAGGATTGAACACTTGTGAATAGCATTTAGTGGTCAACATCCACCTTAATGAAGGCTGGACCCAAGATTTTCAAAGTAGATTCAGGTGTTGAGAATGAAAAATCACTGAAACATAGCTATTTAGGAGCTTGGATTACCTTAGGAATAGTCCATTATAGCTTGCAAGACCAGACATGACCATCTTCATCCTCACATCTAAGGTTTATCAAGCCAAAAAAAGTGTGTAACTGTTGAACAAAATCTGAAAATGTTTTTCTTAAATGATATACCTCAATTAAGCATCTAGTTGTTATATGCTATTAGATTTTCCTTGGACTAAAAGCTTCAATGGAAAGATAAAACTTATTAGTGGAGTTGTGCTTCCCTAGCACACGATCCAATTCATCATTCAATGCAAGATCCTGACCAAGAAGCTCCTTGTTCCATGACATGCACTCTCCTATCAATGTATCCAATCCAAATTCTTGTTCCTAAAGCACACAAACATTGAATAGCAGCAGATGAATGCATGAATTCCTGAATACGATTACCCTGGCAATCCCACTACATAAGAAATCCATTTGCATATCCAGTCCAAATCATTTGGTTGCTTGATGCTACTAAAGCTTTTGATGCTAGCCACTTAATGTGATGCATGATTGACAAACTAAAATGGATGGTCCATTGAAAAATTCATTGCTTATAGATTTGCATTAATGATAGACATGACTGGAATTATTTTGAGTATAAATAAAATTTAGAATCAAAAGAACTAGAGAAAGAAAACATTGCCACAAGAGTTTACAAAAATATACTGAGAAAAAACTTATGTATGGGTGAGAAATTGAGCAAAAGGTGATCCTTTGGGGATGTGTCAGATCTAAGAGGGATGTGGGGGCAATTCGAGGTAAGGTCGCACATGTGTTAGTAGAAATATACTACTCTTGTGCCACCTATAAAAGGCAAAAGCTAATACCAGAAGCATGCAAGGCCATTGCCTCGACTAGTAAACTTGGAGTTGAGCTCAAGGTCTACCAGCCTAACCTTCTCTACAGTCTATAGGGAATTCTTAGACATTAATCACAAATAGAGTTGTTGCTGACTTCTAAGTGGTGTTTTCTATCAATTATAAAGGTGTATGCATACAAACCATCATTTTTATCTTTGAGAAAGCTCAGAATAATACTTATTCTCCTTCATCTAATTTTGCATGTAAGAAATCTGTCTTGTAAAATGAAATACCAAAAATAGTTCTAAATAAATAGTTCCAAAAATGCATAAAAATTGCAAAATTACATTAGCAATTTTTGCAACAAATTAGCAACTTTTTGCAAATAACCATAAAACTATCATGGGTCAATTAAAACTATTGGAAAATGCCTTTATAGGCCCTATACACTTGAATGAGAGGGAAAGAGAAGTTTTCAAATGTATTTTGCTTCCAAAATCTAATAGAGAACCTGTTGTTACAGCATTTTCACTCTGTTTTTTTGTACTGTATGGATTTTTAATGGTTGTAAGGTTGTTGTTTTGCATTGTTCAGTTGGAGGTTTTATTTTAGAGAATTTTTGCATTGGTTTGGAGGGAAGATCAATCTCCATTTGAAAGTTACACATTTTTCTTCCTTGCTACCTGTGAAACCTTCAAAACAAGGGTTTGTCCAAAGCAATTGCCCTAGTTTGAACTCCCATCATTGGAAATCCTTCCAAATTTGTATGGGGCAAGCTAGGGCAATGAACTTCCATATTTTTAAGGTTTATAGGTAGGAGGTTTCAGCAAGGATTTATGGGAGCAAGCCCTAGGTCTAATATGCCCATGTATTAGACCTTATTTGATGCAATTTGATGAATCAGTGTGAAAGAGGGAAGTTGGGACTTGGTGTGAAGACAAAGAACCTTTATTTAGACTAGAAGCACACTCTAAAGTTGGGAGTTTGATCCATGAACCCATATCATGGCCATTTTCCTTGTAGACCAAGCCTAAACTTACTAATTAGGCCTGAGTGCATGGTTTGGTTAATGCATGCTAGAGTGGAGTCAAGGTTCCAAACTTTGAAGTCTTTTAGCACTTTGAAAAGGGTATTTGAAACTGGTCTTAGATTTCCAAGTCCTTTGTAACAAAATTAAGTGGTTGGTGAAAAACAGTGTTGAGAGACCTAATTGCCTACTAGGTTTGTGGTATCAATGTTCATTATTTGCTGGTTGCAAAGATTCTAATCAGTGGTATTCCTTGTTTGGATCATTATGAATGTTTCTTAAACCATCTCTGGTGTCTAGAAGTCGTGAAGTCTCAAAAATCCACTTTTGCTACTTTGTGAAACAAGCCTAAATGTTTCATTCTTATTTGGGTGTTGACAACAATCAAGTTGCTCATAAATCTAATCATTGTTTGGTATAGTTTGCTTGTGTTAGATGTTTTCTAGGCCCCTGCTATTGTTAGAAGGTTTGAAGGGGTTGAAACCACTTTGTTTTAAGTTGAGTGTGGAGGGAGTCTTGCTTGGTGCAAGGGAGAAGAAGTTGGGGTTTAGCCTAATGTGGAGTATTGGGTTGTGAAACCTGTTGGATAATGGTAAACAACAATATAGTCCCTTTTGATGTGAGCCAAACACTGAATAACCTTGTGGTGTTAAGGAAATCTGGAGTAGCAACTTGATTTTGCTTGATACCTCCAAGGTGCTTAGACTTGTTTGGTGCTTCCAAAGCACTACCTCTACATCATATTGTGTAGCTTGTACTCTTGAAAGCCTCTTGTTCACCATGTTTGTCGATTGAAGGCTTGTTGGTTGTAGTACAGGGGGCTTCAAATCATTCCAATCTATAAAACCAAAAGAAAGGGGAAAAAAATGGTTTTGGCAATACATAATATTTACAAAACCAACTCCAAATCATCACTCTATAACCTAAAACTAATCCAAGTTCATGTTTAAAAGAACTATTCATTCCTACTAGCTTTTTCAAGAGCCTTAGATATTCACGAAGATAACCCATAGGTTTTGGTTATGGACTTGTTGGCTACTATTTCTTTACCTTCAGTTTGGGACTTGCTGAGAACCTCCATGATAGAGAGAGAACCATCAGACCTCAAGGGCATAGTAGTATAGAATGGCCCCCCTCCACCTTGTTCGTAGTTGTGATGAGTTATAATTGAAAGAGGATCCCTACCCCCTAAATGGGGTGAGAGGGAGAATGCATGCCAGCTATTATTGTTAGTGTTATTCATGGATTTCACTAGGTCTTATCACACAGACCACAATGCTTCAACACCGGTGTAAATAATATAGCCAATATGCTTATGATTTCATTGCAAAAACTTCATCTAACTTAGATAATTTCACACGTTAATCATTGTAGGTTAATCAATGATTTCATTGCCAATATTGTGTTAATGCAAATATAAGACAATTATATTTTAAGAATTTGTTTATATGTCAAGTTAAAATTATAAAAAACATGCATCCAATACATGATACAAACCTGCATGGCCAATACAAGGAAATAAAGAACATAATGATGTTTTCCCACGATAATTGACTTCATGTCCAAACACACATGAAGAAAAGTTATAATACCAGCTACTGCAGAGCTGCAAATCAATTTAGGTTTTCGATTAGCAAGACACGAAAAAAAAAATAGAAAAAGAGTGCAAAGAACCTGGTAGGCCAATTATATAGATAACAAGCTACTAAAGTCCCAACATATCCAAATCAATATAAAACAAGTGCAAAGAGTGAAACAAATTGAATACAAGTAGATGGGTTTAGAAGTTTGCAATTTTAAAATCTTGCTTCAAGAATGCAATATGTAGGTACTTACTATGACAAAAAAAAGTGGTCTGGATGATATGGACTTAGTGTTAACAACCCTTTTCCTAAATGAACCAAACCTTGAGCAATGTGGACCTTCAATATATCTATTTATGTCAGATTTCCTGAATTAATATTTTTTAGACATTGTTAAACTTAGAAAATAAAATTGCAGCATCAACATTAATAATTGGCAATATAGCATACACAGAATAGAAGGCTGTGATCTTTGTAATAATAGCTCGATAGATTTCGTAGCATGCTAACTCATTGCTCATTATTTGTTCTAGCACCAATTAATCCTAGAGCTAGTCTTGCAGCATGTAAATACACATTTTTATTTAGATTGTCAAATTTTAAGCAAATTCATAAGAAAAACCTATTTGGTGGAAATTGGAAAGATTACAAAGAAATATTATAATGAATACCACTCACCATAGCAACTTTTGAATCGGTATCATGACTAAGCCTACTCAAAGCATCCATCACATTGACCTAATATAGATGTTTACATGTCAGATTTCAGCAATAAACTTCTATCACATAAATTATCAAGCAAATTAAGGGGCCAAGAATTGAGTATTTAACCAAACGGAAGGACAAAACAATGAACATTACTTTTGGATTTGATATTGACAATAGGCCTAGAGCTAATGGGATTGCTCTTCTAATATTCTACTCTCCATACTATAGGAGATGCTCCAAAGAATGAATGGCCATTTTAAGTCCTAGTTCTTCAGCCATTACAACTAATGCAATTCCAATTGAAGGAATATTCTTGAAGAACTACAATGATAGTTGGTTGCTGACTGAGAATAGGCCCTGGATAGACACTAGTCATATTAAAAGTAATTTACTTCAGGATTGAAGATGTTTAGTGATCAAATGCATATGGGGGGATCATTTATGAAGAATTTATGCAATTATTTTGTTTTGGTGATATGGTTAGAGGTCCTGTTGAACATGCCCTAGATTAGTGACCCCAAAATGAAGGGTTTGGTGGAAAATGTGTTGTGTAAAGGGTAGAACCTTAAAATCTTGAAAATCTATTATTTCTCAACCCCTAGAAGGATTGTTTCACCCTTTGGAATCATAGGGTTGAGTGGAGTTGTGGGTTGCTGTGTAAAATTGGAGAATTAGGCCTAGTGTGGATAGGCTAGGGGTATCAAATATTGGGTATGGTCCAAAAGATTTGATATTGAAACTTAGGGAGGATGTATAGATCCCAAAAGGGTATCTTAATCAGGTTTTAGTTTCCCTAGTTGTTTGGGAACTATTGGAGAGAAATTCAAATTAGTGACTGGTGAGGGCTACTAGCTTTAAGGCTAGATATGAATGTTGGGTGAGAGATTAGTTGTCCAAAATGAATGGATGGATGGAACATGGTGGAAAGGCCATGAGGAGATGATTCACAAAGAAGAATGAAGTTTGAAGCCTTGGAAGAAGTTATGGTGTTTGGGAAACTCTAAGTGCACTTGGGGTAGCCTAGAAGGTAAGTCCTTGAGGGGACATTGGAGTAAAGAGTTGTTGCTAAATGAATGGATTTGCTATCTGATATGAAGAAGATGGATACCACACACCACCTCTGCATCGTAGAATAAGAGTGCATTGTTCTTGTTATGGCACTTGGGAATGTAGTTTCTTCATGTGATGCATTGGTCTTGGGGATCAATCTCGATTGGGTGTCAATGTTGGGATTTCTCAACAAGAAGTAATGGACCTGGTTGGGATTCACTGGTGTGACCTTGGAAGATATAAGGATGAAAGTTTTATATGTTTAGGTGTTATTCACCATTTGACTAGTCACTTTGTATCCTTGTTTCATCTAGAGATTGATTGGGACAAGATTCTCAATAAGGATTGGAGCATTGATCAAATTGGTACACTTGAGATCGTTGCTTAGAAATCCTTGGTGAAGGAAGGCTCATTCCTTTAATTGTGAACTTATTGGTTGGTTGCAGACCAGCCACACTACTCTGTAGTTTGCCATAATAGTAGAGAGTTGGCAAGTTCTTCTCGGCTAAGGCGGGGAGAGTTCATAGTCTCAGACTCGTGCAGGCTTCTTCCAGCCACTTCTGAGGTAATCTAGACTGAGGCATTACTCAAAATTCATGCTAAGACTATAGGCCACTCCTATGCTTCGAATAGAGTGTTGAAATTGGTTATATCAGAATGTATTTCACAAATTCATGTTATGGGCAGCAGTAGTCATGGATCATTTTAGACCTACCACATGTGAAGTGTCCATTTTATGTTAGTTTGAGCTTCACTTGGTTTCAAGAATACTATAATATTCTCTACTTAACAAGGTCAACCATGTGAAGGTGGAAGCTCATCTAGCCTCACCCCCCCCCCCTTAACATCAATCTAAAGTACCCATTATCATCTAATTACATACTTCATTCATTCATTCATCCATTTATGAACTATAACATTCAATCAATACAATCACATAACATTCATTAATATGATATAAAATTCATTAATACACAATACTAATCAAGACTCCATTAAGACATAACAATATTCATTAACATAAGATAAAAATTAGTATTAATATGCATCATTCATACATAATTACTTAAAACAAAGTTCTTTCATTATCCAACAAGGTTTATCAAAGAGGATTTTTAGAACATCATTTCTTCTTTTTGTTTTTCTGAGCTCTCTTAAGAAAAACACTCATAGGAGCATCCATATCTACATCATTCTCCTCCTCTTCTGGCACGTGTAATGTCAAATTGCGATGGCTCCTTCTCTTTAGAGGAGCAGGAGGCTATTGTACTAAAGGGGGCTCTATTGCAAGAACAAGTAAATGGGATAAATTAGCATACTCTTTTTCTTTTTTTTAACTATTACCAATCTATAATTAAGTACTAGTACAACATAACATGCATTTTTCTTACCTGACAATGCCACATCATGTATATTAACATTTTGATCCACTGCCACATCAACATGTTGAACACTTGGAACATTTTCCACTCCTTCGGCATGATGTTCAACATGCTCTGAAATATTAAAAAAAATATTATCATGAGAGATGGATTCATTTAAGGCACTGCGCATGAAATATGAGTCAATAAATTTGACTCAAATACTACATAGTTAAATCATGATAGCAATATCACAATATTTACTCTATGAGATTTGTTAGAACAAATGATTTATCAAGTACAGAGTTGGAAATCATAATCAACTACTGATCAAAAGCTTAAGGATCCCTATTTTAAAATAATGAATATGTTTCAGCAACCAGAGATAATCTTTAAAGTAGTGATGTTAGAGAAATAAGAACAAAACTATGTGAATGTTCCAAATCATATAATAAATTTCCTTGCCAATCTATAAACCTGGTTGTCGTTGCTCAAGAATACCCTAAATACATAATACAAGAAATGAAAACTACTATGATTTAATAAACAACAAATAGGCAAGAGAAAAGTCTCAGCTCAAACAAACAAAATCTCATGTACACTGCAATGGAATTGAGCAACAACATAGAGACACCTTCCAGTGATGAAAACTGTAGTTATGGATTTAAAATATTTATCATTAGCAAAGCTTCTTATGATTTCATCCTTGATTATTTTTAAAGATATGTGGTTTTTCAACTCATACATTAAAATAGCCTCACTGATCTGAAGACCTGGTGGTAATGGCTCACAAACTAATATGAATACTTTGTGTTTGATATGCAGTAAAATAATATTTGGGTTGCATTGTGAAAGTCAATGAATATGAGTAAAATATATTGAGGCATATGATCATATATTCCAAAGTCAACCAAATTGACATTTTTGCCAAGTGAATGAAACAGGATATGTCTCGATTCTTCCTAGAGTTTAAAACTATTTAATCTACAACCACAATCAATCAAAATATTTTTGGCCTTCTCCTGGTAAGGTATTCTCATATAATGTACAGGACCATAACTCTTGCAATCAAAAAAGTTACACTTAACGCACTTGTTCGTCATCAAGACCCAACTTTTCTAATTGAAAACTACTAACAGAGGCTCTTCATTTAGCATCAACATCATCATCATCATTATCACCATTATCATCAGCATGACCAAAATCATCACCATCTTCTTCATCTTCATCACTGGGTAGATTTTGTTCCTAATAATCATTTACTTCCTCTTCTGCTTCTTCAATTTCTTCTTCTTCGATCACATTATACTTTACCGGCCTTCCTCTTGGGTCATGTCTAACAACAAATGACCAACCTAGTTTCTGTGGAACACCAAAATAAAACACTTGCTCGCACTGGCTTGGAAGAACATAGGGCTCATCTCCAACTGGCTCAAATGACCTTGTATTAATCATAGTAAATCCACTATCATGTTCAATAATAGTCCTATCAGGATCATTTTGATTTAGTTTTAACCTAAACCATTTGACGACAAATAGAACTATTTTGAATGAATTAAAGTCACACTCAAGTATATCATCCAAAATGCCATAGTATCAATTTTTAGATTGTTGAGGATGTATGCCAATTCTAGATGAAATATTGGTGACCGCAAAGACAACACTTATCCCAGAATCACACATTTTCTTTGTTTCATCTAACTCTTTTGTGTAGAATTTATAGCCATGGTAGTACATAGCTTTGTGGTGTTTGACCTACAATTATTCAAACATGTCAAGATTATTTGCATTGATCTGTGAGTTGATATTAAACTTATGTGTGATGATTAGTAATCTTATGTGTACCTTTGTATCTCTTAAGCCATATATTAGATCAAGTACCATTTGTGTAACATTGGGATCTCCATTATGATGATCTTCTTTAACCAATGATACAACACCATCCCATGTTAATGAGCAACCACTTTCTTGAGATTGTTCAATCAATACCGTCATCCAATCAAGATTGTTTGCAATGTACAAGTGTAGTGCATCCCACTCACGACCAACTATAAAGAAGACAATTACACAAGTTAGAAACAACTTATATATATTTATGATGAATAATAATTATTCAACTACAAAAAAAAAACTTATAATTACCTCTCACCCTCCTCAATCTACCTTTCTCTATCAGGTACTCCCCTTCAAATTTGTCATTAGAGTTGGGATCCCGAATGTGATCTACATGGATATCAGTTGCAAACTTTGGAAGATATTCAGTAATGTACACCATGGTCTGGTATATCATATATCCCTCTATCATAGAACCCTCAAGATGTGCTCTTTGTTGAACCAAGCCCTTCATAAATTTCAAGTGCCTCTCAACCATCCACATTGATCTAGCTTGTACAGGTCCACACAATTCAATCTCCTCAACTTGATGTATAAGGTAGTGTTCTTGAGCATTGAAAAAGGTTGGAGGTAAACACTTTTGCATTTCACACATAAGTTGTGGAATTTTTCTCTTCCAATATTTTATATCTTTTTTTTCAATTTCTTTAGATGATAACCACCTAAAAGAGATTCAACACGCAAAACCACATAAAAGAGATTTCAAATAAAATTATACAATAGATTTAAAAGAAAAAGCTACAAATCTAAGAAAAAACACTTCTAACCTCATGTATTTTGTAAGATCATATATAACTTGTTTAATACTATTATCAAATTGTTGTGGAAGGGATAGAGGTAGGACAAATTGCAATCATTAAAAATGATCATTTCAATATATTATTAAATAATGCAATAGGTAGTACATTCAATCTTATAAATATACTATAAATAGAGAACATGACTTACCTTGACGAAGGTATGCCAATCATGTGTTTTCAACCCTAGCCCAAAATCACCTTTCTTTGATAGAATAGTGCTTATATTTGCAGCAAATCCTATTGGAATTTTTTTTTTTTTTATGACTTCTTTTAATGCACCACTTTGTTGCTTCGTTAATAACCAAGGAAGGGCACTTGTATTTATGCAGTCTCCATTGCTATTTGATTCAATGGAAGCTTTTAATGCATGATTGGATTCATGAATGTCAGTATAGATTTTGGCAATTTGTTCTCTATCATGCCTTCCATCCAACATTTTCCATAGTGTCTCTGTTACATTCTTTCCAATATGTATAGCATCAAGCAAATGCACAATTGGGAGATCCTTGTAGTACAGTAACCTACTAAATTGAGTAGGATAACTTTTCATTCCTCTAGGAAGTTAGTCATTGATGCCTTGATGACCTTCACAAGCATCAATTACAATGTTAGTAAATATAAGACAATATCAAAATATACATTTTAAACTTTAGATGACAAATCGGATATTACCTCAACAATTTATTCGATCATATTCCAACTTCCATAAATGAGGTGTCATTCTTCATGGCTTTGATGATGTCTCTTCTTTCCCATTGATAAGATGTTTTTTGGTAATTCGATACCTATGATTATTGTGGAGAAAGTGTCTAAACTCATCAAACACCTTCTTTCTTAAAGTTCTTGAATGACAAGATTTCATCTTCGGACCACAAACTGGACATGCAAATTTTCTTTTTGTCTGAAGACTAAAAGATCATGTAGAAGTGGATCATTTACAATTATCATGCACAACTTAGACATTTTATAGCAATGTGTAAGCACTATTAACAGACCAAAAATATGTGATATTAACAATATAACATACCGCAAAAATGAGCTAGCCCAGGGGCATCATGTATTGTCCATACAAGCATTGCATGTAATTGAAATTGTCGATGTCCTATTAGTCTAGAGATGTCATACATAGTGATGCCATTCCATAACTTCAACAATTCGTCAATTAGGGGCTCAATATAAACGTTCATATCTTTAACTCGATATTTACCTAGCAATTGAATGAGCATAAACATTGCATTATTATTATGACCATTTTCATGCACTAGTTATAAATTAATTTAGATAACTATAAAATGAAAAAAATACCTAGCACAATCATTGACAACATTATGTGCTCCCTCTTTATGGACATCCAAGGAGGAATGTTATTGTTAATAACAAAAATAGGCCACACTGAGTAAATAGATCTCATATCTCCAGATGGATTGACACCGTCCGCTGCCAATGAAAGCTTTAGATTATGAGGTTCTTCTTTAAAGTGTGACCATGTTTCTTCTATCTCTTTAAATGCAAAACCATTGGTAGGTATTCACATAATGTCATCCGGACTTCTATTGTGTGCATGGTAATCCATAAATTGTGCCAAGCTAGCACACCTGAATAACCGTTGAAGATGTGGAATAATGGGAATGTACCGAAGAACCTTGTGAGGCACTTTTTTTGTTATTTGATCTGACCGATATCTACTACTATGACAATCAGGGCATTCTGTTGCAAATTCATATTGTTTATGATATAGAATGTGATCATTGGGACATGCATCTATTATTTGATACTTCATTCCAATCTGATCCATAATGTTAGATAATTCTCGGTATGAATGAGGCAAAATGTTTGATGGTGGTAACAAAAACTCACTAATCAACCTACAACAAAAAATATGCATTCTTAATATAATGAATAGTAATTGTATGCTAACATTGAAGATGAAAAAAATGACATACCTTAGCATACGTGACATTGCTATATTGGATATACCATTCATAACGTTTAAGTTCACCAACAACAATATAGCCGAGAGTAGAGTTGTTTGGGAGCCTTCGTATAAGGGATCATGTGCCTTCTCAAGTAAAGGTATATCAAGACCATCTTCATCATCATTATCAAATTCGCTAGTACCATCATTATGAGCCTCTACATCACCTGCCCCAATACCATCTTCTTCAATCATGTCTTTTGGCACATTATCATCTTCTTCCATGAGAGTGTTATCCTCAGCTTAGATATTCACACCTCCATGTTCCTCCAGTAGGAAATCCACATTCAGTAATGGATGAAAATTGTGGCCCCCTTCAACATGACCATGTTGCCTACAATGACTCTAGGCTATTTTGATTAGAATTATTTGAGTCTTTAAGCCTTTACACTTTTTGCAAGGACAATAACATTTATTAAGTTTTCTTCAAAACTAAGCCCACAATGTAGCCATTGTCTCACTTTTTTCAGCATTCATATTATTAGGCGTGGTCTTTCTTCACAGGAAAATATATCTGCAAATAAATTGGACATGTTGTGATTAATGTTTATATCTACACATATGGTTTTTCTTGATTAATGTTTTCAAATGTAACTAAAATGATCCTATAATTTCTAGAAGGCGTAGATGTTTGCAAAATGTGCAATACCACCCTTCTACCAAAAAAACACACCTAGTATACAATAATGGTCCTTCTGTTGATACGCCTTTGAAGGTTGAATAAGGTCCTGATTTTGCTAACCCACTCTATTTTATCTGCTATACTTTTTGCTTTCAACACAATTGCACTATGTGCTAGAATAGAAAGCCATGAAACAAAGATCAACAACCATTTGAGCATAGAAGGTGCCAATTTAATATACAAATATGTGTACTTGCAGTTTGAAACTTGAACCCCAAAAAGACACACACCTTTTAGTACTATTTTTTATGAAACCTTGTTGTTGATTTTGAATGTAAGACTTATAGCTACAGCATCAGGACCATTTTCCTTTTTTGAGTTTTTAGAACTTGATCTAGCTAGAGTTGGAGAATCAGAAGTACCATCATTTGATACCTCCTCAATAATACAGTCTTCTAACATGAAACATTCATTCAGTAAAAATTATCAGCAAGCTTAGCAAAGACATTAATTCATTAAAAAGTTTTGTGGTGCATGCTAGATAATCAAGAAAACCAAATACTCCATACAAAATTACACAATGGATAAATAGACAGAAACAATCAATCTCATTTTTCTGTTACTTGATTTAGAAGTTTAAAGGTTCCAAATACAAAAATTTTTTTGTATACTTTGGGGAACTTTTGAAAAATACCAAAAGCCTTTACAATCACAAGAGATCAACTTATAGTATACTTAAATGTTAGTAAAGATCTGCATTGTAAAGTTTCCTGGAAGTGACTGGCGCACATTACAATTACTATGCCACTTAGGCACCACGATATTGCCACATAGGCACTATGATAAACTTAACCATTTCTATTGGTTAGATAGGCTATGATGAATTAAAGTATATTGTTGTGAAGGAAGAAGGTATGCTCATCAAAACCTTATTAGAGTAGCTGGAAATATATTAGTAAAGTTTGCAATAAATCTTCATGTGAGAATCTTTTCCATGAAGAGTTGGGCTGCTAATAACTTCATAGTCCACATGTTTAGTTGATGGTATAAATAGCTATGTAGTTTTTACTTCTAGCCATCTAAATCTAGGCATTACTTTCTTATGTCAATCATATTGCCTGAATTGGGCATAGCAAGTCAGCAAGAACAAGGCACGTCAAACTCCTTTAAGAGCACTCAAAAGTCTTAGCACTAATTGGTGGATACTCATTGTATCAACTTGGTCATCCATTGCTATCTGGGATCTTAGTCATCCATTACTATTTTTTGAAAGATATTGACAAATATTGTAGTTTGAGGTGCACCAACATGAGGAATTAGAAGATAAGGAATCATATTAAGAAGTCAAATGATATGAAGGTATCATGTCGATACTAATGATAAATGAATTCAATCAAATAAAACATATTCATATGGAATTATTGACTAAGACCACTCGTAAAGAGGAGAGATCCACTTTTAGAGTAGGCCTCCAGTGTTCATCATTTACCTTGACATCCTAATAGGTGCTTCTAGGTCTACCAAGACACAAACAAATATGTTGCCATGCATCCTCTTTTGAATAGGGCAGCCAAAACCATAAGTCTATAAAGGGCTTTCACAAGCCCACATCTTTGATATATGGGATATTTAGGACTTCCATTTGGCCTATAAGTTGGGCATGCTTAATACATAAAGAAGAATGCCTAATCACTTGAAGAAGAATAGATACATATATACTTGAAGGTGCTTTCCCATGATAAGCTTCTCTGAGAATGCTCCCACATGCATGGCTAGCAAATTTCCCCAAAGCGTTGGAAGCATTTAGTTGAAAAAAAGCATGTTGTGTATTAATTGATTCAAAGGTCTTTCTTTTCTTCTAATTTTCTCCATAAGTTGATATTCCTTGCAAGGATGGAATTTACTACACAATATCTGAAAGGAAATGCTTTTGATTACTTATTTTTGTAGTTATGTCAGATGTGTTACCATGAGAAGTTAAAGAATCTAATGTTTGACCTATAAGATGTATACCTCATGCATTAGCTAGATGATATTTAGTTAAAAATAGAAGGCATACAATAAACACAATTGACATGCCCAACCCAACATGCTACCATTTTCCATCTCAAAAGTATAGTGGATTAGAAATAGAAACTTGCATGCTGGGGGGATCATGTGAAATCTAGTTGCAAAGCTTTTGAAAATAGTTGATGTTTGACCACCAGTTGAAGTCTTAACAAGAGAAGACCTTAACTGTTGAATGGAATTCCTATGCACTAATGATATTCTTGCTGTTTATGATGAACTAGTTTTCCAATGAGTAGAATGTGATGGGAGCCCCTCCTTTGGAGACCATTACTTTTCTTAGATGATTATCCTCCATTGATGGATAACCTAAAGTGTCTCCCAGATGCAATGGAGACTTTGAAGAAGTGAGATCATGTTTAAAATAATACTTTGTAGCTGATGATAGTTTATTAAAAGATTGGATCCTTTCAAGGTTGAGTGTGGATGTATTGACTCCATAATTGTGTCCACCAGCTAGGGGGCTTGAGTGAGTCTGCCATACATTCTTATGATTTGGTTCAGACATCAACCTAGTGTTAAAAGGTGAGCTTCAAATAGAATTTTTTCTAGTATTATTAATTAAGGATAACTAAGAGTTCCTATCCCATGTAGTTGATGGACCATACTTTCCTCCTTGCTGAATACCCTACACAACACTTAGATGATTTGATGGTGAAGATTCAACAAGAAAATTATGTTTTGGTAAATATCAAGATAATGGCATTCCCTTGTCAAACTCAAATACATCATCTACTAGAGATGAAAATCTTGACTGCAAGCACCCTTGGCCCTGAGGATCAGAATCTATAAATGCATCAAGATTAGACACAGATTCTGACATTAAATTTGAAATTTTTGTTATCTCTTTCTCTAGAGATGATTGCCCATTGTCTAAAAGGATCAAGTTCACCTCATGATCCACCATTTGCATTCTTCTAATATCAATCTTGTTGAAATGAAACATGTGGATGGAACTGGAAAGAAGACCAGATCTACTTGTTGAGTCTTGCTTGGACTCCAAAAGGGTAAAAAGAGGCTTGAAATCCATATCCAATTGAATTAGGAGGTAATAAGAATTTCCATAGTTTAGAAAACCCATGAGTAGTAAGTTTGAGCCTTTAATTATTGATTTAGGAAGCTTAACTGTAGCCACACCATTTTCATACACCTGTAATAGGAAATATGGATAAACCAAAGCCATTAAAAAGCATGTCAAAAGATTTTAGTATGATTCTATTTCAAAAAAACATCTATACACTTTTCATACAGAAACAATGGCAAAAACAAGATAAGAAATAAGTTCATAAATGCTCTACAAAAAATAAAAAATATGATTTCTTAGATAAACTATTAGAAGTGCATTTAAAGGACTAAATGGAACATTATGTTTCAATAAAAGAATTTTTCACAGGTATTCAACAAGTCTCAGAAACCCAATGCACATCTCTATACCCAATTTGGATCTTGCATCCCTATAGAGCCCATATCCACTCCTCAAGATGAACATACATGTATACCATGTTACTTGAAATCAACCTTGAAGAACATTCTATCTTTAAATGGAAGTGTATTATAAGGGTTACTGGTCAACGTATGATCTTTCCAATGAATGAGAGCCATGTACTTGTCTATTATCTAGATACTAGAAAGAGAAGTACATGACCTTTCTCCCCACAAATATGGCTTGCTTCAAAGTTACTCTAGACTTCTAGAGCATCCCTAGGTTAATAATATTTTGCATTGCCCTTGCATCTCTGCCTAGTGCAAGTTCCTTTGAACTGAAGATACACTGATGAATGAACCACACAATACACCCACTCTTCACAAGATTAGTTAATGTCAATGCTAAGTGGTGGTCATTCTATTCGAGTCAAACACTGAATAGCTTTTTTGATAGCATGCTAAGATTGAAAGGAAAAAAGAATGTCAATACAGATTTATTGAGGAATTGTTAGATTGTTCTTTGTTAAATTGCACCTCACTAGCTTAGCTAACTCCTGAGCACATGTTTATTTCAGCTTCCAACTCCCACCCACTCCCAAACGCTATCTTTAGTTCCAAATCTTCATGTTTGAAAGCTATGGTTTAAGAACTTAATCATATCTGAAACATATGGTAAACATAAATCTTCAGCAAAGATGTATCCAAAGTTCTATTACAAATTACAACAATGACAAAATGATCCTACTTTAATCTATTGGGAACATTATAGTTCTAATGGAATGGTATTTATATTAGTAAAGATAGCCTAAATGTTGTTTGGATTGAACACTAGAATCTTGGCTCTCCAAAGAAAACAAAAACAAAATACCATCTATTTTTTAGTTCATAAATTTTGCAGGTAGGAAGGATAAGGCAAAGCATTTCCAAAAGAGTACACAACATTATAAAGCATGACTAAGGTGACTGATTATAAATTTCTCCTGGTTAATAAAAGATGATAGAGATATTGTATTTAAAGATTTATGTCAATGGTTGTTGTAGCTAGAATTTTAGAACTGCGAGAAACTTCCCTGGAGGGCTTGAAGGAGGTAGTTATATCTTTGAATGTATTTAAAAGTATTTTTTGACAAATGAATTTGTGTGGGAAGATCTTTACTAAGTAATACACTAATTTTGTTTTGCACCTCCATGATCTGCAGATACAAAACATGTTCAAGAGTATGGCTCAGCAAGTCTTTGGTTGAAACAAAAAGAGTTGTTCCTTGTGTTAGGCCTTATTTTCTATAATATATGACCTCTTCTATGCCAAAAATTGGCATTCATTCTCGAAATATGAGGAAAAACTGCTTTTTCCCTTAAAATGGTAGACAAAGGATATAACTTCTAAAATTCAGGAAGTGTGAGATACTCATCCTCTAATCATATGAGCAACATGATTCATGTATTTTTAGATACCTCTTGACACTTCTTGGAAGCTCATTCCACATAATTTCCATGAGCTAGAGGGTTCTTTGAAGTCTAATTGAATATGAGAATTATTCTTAAAAGATATTGTGTTCTCTTAGGACTTTGGGGCTTTAAGTGGTATATGTTTCCTGCCTTGTAGGACAGAAAGGTCTTCTAATGAGCCTATTCAACATAATTGCTTTCTATTGTGAGATTTTTAGGATTTTAATTAAATTGACATTTCACGTTATTTTTTGGCATGCTATAATGTTGTACATTATACTCGGTAGAATGAAAACTTCTCTATTATTTTCTTCATGTAAATAAAGCCAAGACAATTGTTCATCAGTATAGATTCTATCTTGTGAAACATCTGCATAGCATCATGAATTTGATTTTTCTTTCTTGTAATGTTTTCCAAAGGCTACCAATAATAGAAACCATTAACCTTTTTTTGTCAATTGGCCCTTTGAGCATTTAGAGGGCTGAATACTCTATTATTGATGAAGTTTAATATTCTCATCACTTGTTCACCTTTGCTCATCCCTAAGAACCCTAATGTTGGCATGATACCCTCAAACTATCAAGAATAGTTGGCTTGATTGCATAGTAATAGATTTGTAGGTTATTCTAGTAGTTGATTTTATTATTTTGAAGCAAACTTTTTCAAAGCTTCATCAAGATTGATCTAGTAAGATGCATACATGTGTATAGAATGAATGTTGTAAGTATGGATAAGTTTGTAATTATACATGGGGATAGTAGATGCAAATTAGATAGGGATACTCAACTTTGTTATAATAGACATTCTTTTTGAGAATTTTGGAATTTGAATTGTCTAGAGTTTAGAAATGATAGGGGTAATACCTTGGATTTCATCTAAGGGTTATTATTGGAGGGCCTTTTTGTGTCCATTGATTAGGTCTTCATAGTTTTGTGTTCTATTTTTTGATTCATCAAATTTGTTTGCCTTGCTTTTGGATTACTGGTATTTATGAATATCTTAGGAGGTTGTTATAAGCACTAGTTTGAAAACTCAAGTTAGGGAACAAAGCAAATGAGAAATCTCTAGTCCAAAAAAAGGAAAACATTGTATAGGGCATATAAATATTTTCAAAACAAGGCAAGAAAGCAAGCAATCAAAGCAAAAATTACAATGACTAATGATTTTGTAGAAATGGGGTGGATTATTAAGAGTATGATGAGAAATGGCAATAAGTACAAAGGCTTAAAGTTGTCAAAGTAATTGTTAGTTTAAGACATATTCTCCATGATGCAGGGGTAGTTGGATCTTTAAAACGCTGATGATTTATGTACTTCTTCAAGCTTAATATAATTGTTCCTCCTTATATGATGATCCTTCCTCATCTATCCATAGCTTCCTTATGATAATTACTTCTTCATTTAACATATATTTCACTTCAACATTCAGATATATTATTAACAAGGACTATAATCTTTTGTTTTCAACATTTTTTAAGGGCTGCCAATCCCAGTTTAGCAGAGCATAATAGTCTGCCTTTAAAAGATTGCTTGTCCATTAAGCAATTTTAATGTAGGATTATCATGGACAACTTTAAATAGGAAGATTTTTGGCGTATGCAACTTTCAAATTTATTGGGAGTCTAATTTGAAATCCATATCTTTGTGGGGCTACTCTGATATTATATCAAGCTGCTAATTTGAACTAGGATATGTTTTGAATGTGCATTAAATGGATGTATCTCAATGGCAATCAAGAGTTGGATCTTGGTAAGGTTCAAAGTTACTCATCCTTTAAGATGAAGGAAAAAGTTGCATTACCTAATTTTGATAAGAATTGATTTTTTCATGAATGAAATAAATTAGTTAGATAATCATGATGATGAGAGACACAAATATTGTGGAGATGATCAATGATGGAATCTGGGAAATCCTAATTTTGGAGTGATTTCTCATAGTTCCTTTGATTTTGGATAATGGTAAGGAATCATATTATTGGCAATAGTTGATCCCTTCTAGGCCCGATGCTTAATATGATGAGCTTATTCATTTTCATACCACACATGCTAGTTAGTCTTGTATGATGAACCTTTCTTGATCACCCATTATCTCATTTTCTCTTCATTCTTGAATGAATTAATCAAATGGATACCACATCTATAAAAAAAAACTTCAACTATAAAACAAATCTATAAAACAAAACTTCAATCAAATGTATTATGATTAATCAAATGTCAATCTATAAAAGAAAACTTCAACTCACCTTTGTAATGCTCGAAAGGAGACTCTTCAACATTTCCAGCTGTTATTTAATCCTTTCACATCACCTTCTTTCTGAAATCTCTTTCAATGGATCAACTTTGAAGCATTTACGAGCTCTCCTCTGCTACAATCAAGCACCAAAGAACCCAAGATGTCAAACCCTATTGGTGTTGAAGTTATAAAACCCTTTTGGTGTGTACTCTTGGCCACAAAACATAGTGTAGAAAATGGTTTAGTGCATGAGCTATCTTTTGGGTCACATAACAATGATACTAGGGTAGAAAACAACACTTTTTTCAATTTTCACATAGTGTGAGCCCGTGTTGGTCAAAATTTTGACCAACACTAGCTCACATTTAAAAAAAGTCATGATGTTGCCTTGCACATTTCGACCAAATTGACCCCAATTTATTAGATGGTTGAAAGTTTTGGTAAAAAATTGGGGTCAAATGTACTAGTGTCAGAGAGATTGCATTGGCATAATGAGTGGAAGAACTCAAGGAGACAGATCTTGAAGGGTGAACAAGCTGTCAGCACCACAAGGAAGAGAAGCCAAGCAAAGAAAGATATTGAAGAGTGATATAAAATCTACATAGTTAGGGTTGCAATCTGTATCAGGTCAAAACCTTTCTAATATTTTCTTACCATTGTATTAGATATTGAAACCCTACATTGCTAGGTTAGCTTAACAGCTAGGTGGATAAGCCTCAAGAAAAGAATAGAAGATCCCCAGGAGAAGGACAAAGAGATCCTTAGGAGAAGGATAAGAGATCCTTAGGAGGAGGATAGGAGATCCTTAGAGAGGGATGAAAGATTCTTTTGAGAAGGTGATTGAAAATCCCATGGACTTGGGTGAGCCTAATAGCTCTATGTAAATCCTTTAATAAGGTGACATTCCAAGTTGAATGTTCTTAAATCTTTTAACAAGGTTACATTTAACAATGTGATGTAGCCTTTAATAGGGTAGGCCTTTAATAGGGCAGACCATCAGAAGTGATTGAAATCAATTGCACAGTTATTTTGTGGGTATCATCCCCACTCTAGTTTTACCTTCTTATTCTTGGAGGGTTTATGGGTTATCAAATCCTTAGTGTTATGGTGTGATTCTTGTTTACTTTTCATGGTTGTTTAATGTTCAATTGCATACATGATAATTTTAGTTATGTGCCATTAAGGATTTGTAGAAAGAAATTAATTGGACATCGTTGGACCTTGGATAACTGATTCACCCCCCCCCCCCACCCCCCCCCCACCCCTCAGTTATTCTAAATAATTCTAACAAAAACTTCTTTGAAATAAGTGTTGTTCCAACACTATGTCAAAGAGGGGCAAAATGTAGACACCTAAATCTAATTACATCATAAGTAATCCTACTTAGTTATCTCCTAAGGAATCATTGATTAAGTATTCAATATTTAATTAATCTATTGTCGTCCCCTAGCTAATTAAATCAATTAATTAACTATAGTCCAATTGATATATTCAAAAGAAAACCAATAGTCTCAATTATCAATTAAATCCCCTTTCTCCTATTAAATTAAATAAAGGTGATATCCCTATTTAATCTAATTCTAAAACCCCCTTTTATTAAATAAATCAATTTTAATAAAATCCTCCAACCTCTAAAACTCCTTATCTATTCCTATAACCCTTCCATTAGCTAAATCTAACCCATTCACCCATACTAACCCTGTTTAGCCAACTAATTAATCTCCCTCATTAATTTCATCCACTTACACCCTTCTAACATGACACTTGCATCCTTAATCCCCTCCTAAACCTAAGCATAAATCCATCCTTATCATTTGTACAACTTTAAACACCACTTAAGACTTTCTAACCCAAACCAAAGTCTCCCCTATGTCACATCCTTCACATCCTCACCCAAATTCCATAAATACCCCATAAATTCCTCTTACAAGCCCACAGCTCTCATAACTCCACCTTATCCCCTCACATTCCCCAAAATGGTCACATTCCCTTAAATTCTTTCTTCCTCTCACACTCATCCTCCTCGTGACAAGTGTCATTGTTTGGCTCCAAACAAGAACAATCCATGTGCTTCTTTTTCATGACATCCTTCCACTTCCTCACCAAACCATGTAGCTCACATCTTGGCCATCCATATCACTACCCCTTGGCCTATAAATTGGACCCTCCCCCTTCATGATCCATAATCCATTCTCATGCAAAATTATAATGCTCCATTGAAGACCACAGTCATCCATTTTTCACCCTTGCTATGCTATAATCCTCACACACACCCATGGCTACATTTTCACCCATCCACCCCTTTGAAAAACTCTATTGAAACTTGAAGCCTATTTGAGCACACATCCCTCATCTTGGAAAAATCCAAAGATAAAGGAATTATTTGGAGAGCTTACCATACTTGGTTTGCATTATCCTTTGTTTCTTCCTTTTTCCTCTCATAAGTGTTAGTTTATTTGGTACTGTGAGTGCTTTGTTAATCTTAGTATTCCTTTTTTAATTACTAAAATAGGTGATACAAGACCTAGTAATAAAGAATTTGGACTAAGCACCAACAAATGGACCGAGCGAAAAAAATGTAAGCTAAAAAAAATAGTTTAGTGATGACTAAGTTATCTAGTGATGGCTGAGGCCAAGGAACACAACATTTGTTGAGTGACAACATTTTTAAGTTTGTGAAGGAATTGAGATTCTTGACTAACATAGTTGAATTATTGGAATATGTAAAGAATTTTGAAGATAAGGATTGATGAGATGGAATATTTAATGAAAGGGAAATCATATTCGAGCATTTCTATATATAGATTTTAAGAGAAGTTTTGAGAAGTTTCTAGAAGAGGAAGGAGGAAATGAAAAGATGAAACATTTGACGAAGCTGACCCAAACTAAGATCAACGGTGGTGTTTAAGTGAAAAAATATCAAGCTACCTATTTAAGGAGGCATACATGCTAATATGAAAATTTTGGTAGAGGTTAGCAAACCTTTAAAGGTTGGAACAATTTTTGATTTTTTTGATTGATGAACTTGAGCTAAAGGATGAACAATGAAGTGTTGAGGTGAAGAGTGATTGCTTGAAGAGTTGCTAAGCGATTCAATGATGGTGATGTTAATGGAGGCCAATCAATGAGTCAACTATTGAACTAAATTGTGATCTATGTTTGCAAAGTGAGTTTTATTTATTCAAATTAACCTAGTGTTATTTTCTATCCATTGTATCGATTGAAATCCTTTAATCAAGATTGACCTAACACTCGTTTGTAAATCCTTTAATCAAGATGAAATTCTAATGGGATTTTCTTAAATCCTCTAACAAGGCCACTCCTAATAGGGTGATTAAATCTCTTAATAGGGTCACACCTAATATTGTATATTGTAATTTTTAATAGGGTTGACTCCTAACAAAGCTCACTTCAGAAGAGTGAAAAATTGGTGAGATGTTGTTGGTGATTTTTTCTAAATTGGGTTTTCACATTAAATCATGTTGTCTTAGTTGTGTGGATGTTATTTGAGATGATTTATTGTTAATGTTTTACTTTTTGCGGGTTTGTTATTATTGGGATAGTGGATTGCAAGTTTATGTTATTGATAAGTTTTTATAGAGACCAAGTGGATTAGATATTAGATCTAAATTGTTTGATGAGTTTAAAAAGTTTAATTGCTATATTTGGACCTAAAAATAATTGATTCACCTCCCCCCCGCCCCCCCATCTTAGTTATTCTAAATCATTCTTAAATACATATCATCGATGCTACCTAGGTAAAGATGTGTGTTGCTTCAAGTTTATGTGTTGTGAAAATGAAACTGCTTGAAACCTAATTTATGTGATTTGAAAATGAAATTGTTTGAAACTTGATTTATGCGATTTGAAAATGAAATTTCCTATCTTGAAACCTAATTTTGTTTAAAAATGATATTGCTAGAAACCAATATTTATATGTGCAAAAACACCATCAATTATGCCCTAAGAACATTGTAACCCTTGTCACATTTGTGAAGCACAATTTGTGGCACCAATATTTTTGGGATAACTTCTTATCAACACTAAGTTGTAGCACAAATGCAATCCCCTGCTGCAATCGTACAACAAGATCATTCCCCATGGCATTCAAATATTTATTTAGTATATCTTCTAACCCCGATTATGGTCTTTTTAATTCTATTTTGTGAGGTTTTGATTTATATAGTTAGCTAGGATTTGATAAGAAATAGCTAGGATATTTCTAAGGTGGGTAAGAATATAAACAAACATGAATGACTAGGCACTAAATAGTGTAGTATCTTGACTATGATCATAAATAATAATGACACATAGGCTTGTTTATTCCCATCATATGATTGTGCATTAGTCAGTCAAAATAATCCTTTATTGATCTTAGTTAGAACACCACAAACTCCTTTTTTTCCCCCTTGTGACCTAATTTTGCATTCACTTACTCTCTACCATTATTGACAACACACATATTCACACACACACACACACACACACACACACACACACACACACACACACACACATTTTCCCTCTTATGTTTTTCAGATACATCATAGGAGGATCTTTTAATAGGTTGCCTCCCACACAAAACCAAAATATCCCCCCTACTTTAATGATATTGATATATACACATATTCTTGTAACACTAAGCAAGTGTTTTATGTTGATGCTTTTCTTATACATGTACACACCATGTCGAGGCTACATTTCAATTTGGAAATAGTTTCATCTTTGATCTATGCCTCTCCACACATCCCATCCCATCCTATTTTTGCACCTCTCATAACACCCATATAAGAAGTCAACACAACATCTCTCCACAATCCACATATCAAAATTTGAAAAAAGGCTAAGTGGACAATTTGAGAACTCAATGATGGAGGACCTTAACTTTGGTTACAATCATGTTAAAGATGATGTACAAATTCCTCTAGGATTTAGGTTTCATCCCATTGGTGAAAATCCCATAATGCATTATCTCATGAGAAAGCTTTTGGATAGTAGTTTCATAGCAAGGGTCATTGCTAAAGTGGACCTCAACAAGTGTGAGCCTTGGGACCTCCCTGGTATGTTCAATTCCCTCCTTTATTATTCATTGTATGTATAATCCTGCACACACATTTGATCTTAAATGATGATATGTTCAGACTGAATGCTAAGTTTCTATAGTGTGTACTCCAAATCATAAATTTCATACTTCATCTATATAGAATATCTTTCTAGTTTCTTTCTACAAACACACCCATTTCATTTGATATGATCATCTAAAAATTGTATCAATCTAAGATCTCATATATTTCCTTGTGTTTGATCTTCTCATAACTACTAAATGATTATTATTGTAGAGTAGTTCCAAATGTTAAATAATAATAAACGTTTAGACCTATTAAGTTGAAATGCTAAATGATGATTATTGTAGAGGAGTAGTCTTGAATGATGATTTAATTTAAATGTTTTTTCATATTATTATATATTTTTATGTTGTACTACACCCCTTTTATGTGTTGATTTTTTGTGGGTGCTAGTAGGAAGAGGGAACAAAGTCGTAGTCACTTTCTTGCAAGATCTACACAATGTCATGTTCTCATTCACATGGCTTTTTCCCATTTGTGCTTTAGCTATTTATATATTAAGCATCTACACTTGATATTTACATGTTTATTGAATATGTACTAGGTACATTCATCCTAAATTGCATGAATTGAGTGTGTACCTATATCTCCAAAAGTAGCACCGGGAGATAGTAGCTTTGACCTTACATACTGAGCCAATGTTGTCCTTATATGAGCAACATATTTTATTATTATATATTACCCATCTAGTATTTGATTGGTAAATCCATATTGATATTACATTTGTGATAGACTAGTGAATGTATGTGCATTAGATTTCCCACAGTTGCAATGGAAGATTTTAAAGTAAAATGATGTTTTAATGCATTTTAGAGATTTTATAGTTTTAGTTTAATTATCAGCTAAATTTTTGTAGTTGGATTCCATTTACTTGGAATTTATCTATTTTCATTTGGGAAAATATAAAATATATTATTAATTACTTAAATAATCTATTTTGAAATTGTCTTTTGGAAAAAGTGCTTATAATGTCAAAATTGAGTTTTATACTCCTCATTTTATGTTATGAGAGTTTGGTGATTTTGCTCCAAACCCTCTTGGATAAAATCAAATTTTTTTTTGTTGGGTGAAATACAAGTGTCATATTAATGAGTGAAGTATGTCATTGGATTCGTGTCAGAATTAATCCACTCCTTGAAGGTTTCATTCGATTCAATAGAATTTTTGTTTATTTCTCCATTTTCTTCGTTTTAGTCATGTGAGGTATGATTCTTTGAATCTTTTTATTTTCTTATTCTTTTCAATTGAAGTAAATTTATATTAGTCCATGGGTGATAACTAATGTTCCCTCATGATTTCATTGTTTTCATCCACTTGATTGGAAATGTGTGAGTTCTTGTAGTTTGCCCAAGCGAGGTTCAAAGCTTTTTTATGTTGTTATGTTGTCAAATTTCCATGAAGTGCTTGGATCTAATATTTGATTCAAAAATTATGATGTTGGATGGATTTAGACCAATGGGTTTTAATTTTGTTGATTTATTTGATGTTTGATTTTTGAGCTTTTTATTCACTACATCATGTTGCATGCCACCAGAATTTGTCCATCACCATGTTTTGGTATGATTGATATATGGATTTAGTAGTCCTTGCTACAAGAAGTAGGATTATGGGGTTGGGATAGATAGAGGACATTCTAATTATTTTATAACTCAATTCAAAATCTCTCCTTCAATGTTAAATGTGTTGATTTTTGTCTTTATTGAATTTTACATGAAATTGGGTATTTGGTTGCTTCTGGGTGTTTTATGCCTTTGTTGTATTCAAACAAGATGAATTATGGGTTCCATATGAATCTATTCTCTTGGAATATTGGTCATTTGATCCATATTATTGTCGTGTCTTTCTTTGGTTTTCATTCAATTTTTGCCTTCAGTGTTTTGAAGTTGAGATATCCTCCTTGTATTTCTTTGTCTTTTTGTTGGCACCTACCATGTATAACTTTGAACATGTATGTGATATGTGGATGGATGGTGTATGAGACCACATCCAAGTATGTAGTTGACCTATGCTCCTATGCCAAGGTATGAGGGATCCAAACTCTTAATATTTGAGACCAATTGAGTTTATCATGTTTTTTGGTTTATGAATTTGAGTCTTTTATAGATATAATCTTATTATTTATTATTATTTGTTTTTTTTCTTGGTTTCTATTTATTGTAACAAGATGAGCTTGTTTAATGTCTAAGTAATGGAGTGGAGTGCCTCTTTAGGATGAGTTGAGACACAAAGGGATCCAAAGATATCCCTTAGCAGAGTCCTTAATAAGTGATAACTAAATAAATAAATGTGGTCTTAAAATGTTAACACAAAATTTATGTGATTGACTACCTTGCCATTGTTTAAGGACATAAATACGGTATGTGTTGGCTCCTATTTTAACATATATTTTAACTACCAAGTAGCTAACAAAAAAATGCATCTAAGGGAAGCTATCTCCTATGATGGATACACTTCAATTATAACCTAGGCCAACTATAAGGCTAAACTCCTTCTTCACTTTAGGCTCTGCAAAACCTAGGCAGATAGACCTTAGATTTATCCATATATTACTAGTACAAAAAACCATAAATATAAATGTATATTTAACTACTTAAAAACTCCAAATCTTTTATGCTCAAGCAATGAAAAAGGCATGAAATAGCTATTAAAATGATCTATGAGATTCAGAATCTAAGTGTGGGTATCCTTTTCAACTCTACAACATGAAAGGGAAAAATATTTTGATATAAGATTGATTTCAGCATAACTCACATATGAAACAACAAGATACATGCAGATCCTATGCCTAACCAGTGCCCTATGCATTGGGTATTCCAAAAATCACAACATACACCATGATATCAGATCTATCAATTCACTTTGAGAATCATACATTGGTGTTCAAATTGAATCTCATGCTCATCAAATCCTTCCATGAAATCTGCAACCTTTTCAAGATACATCAAACATTTACTTGATTCTTTGAATTAATGGAAAAACACATCAAGACATGCAACTCTAACCAGCTACAACTGAGATCTATGATCTTTGCTCATACATCACAAAAGATTGCGAACTACAAAGACAAGAGACAAGAATCAAAATGGAACTAATTGATTTTGCTACTCTGTATTCATTTCTTTGAAACAAGTATATTCAAGATGCATGGAAATAACTCATAAAACACCAAATAGATCTAAAATGGACACTAGAATTTCATTGTTGATGTTCATATAAGAGACAATACTACAAAAAATGATGGAATCACAACTATGTAAGCTTGTCCAAAATTCTAGAAACAACCCTATACAAAGAAAGAGAGAATGAAGATATAAGAGAATGAAAATCCCAAATCTGATATCAAGTTGATACTTGTTGAATTGAATCTCCATCCATTTCTAAAGAAAATCCTCTCTTCTCTCTCTAGAATTGAAACCTAGATCAAATCTCATCATTATGAATAACAAACTTTGAAAATATCTCTCTAAATGATGAGAAAAAACCCACCTTGATAAAACACCTAGTCCACTGATAAAATGTTTTTAGATGCTTCACCAAATTGGTTAGGAAAAAAAATCACATCACCAACAAGACCCTCTCCAAGTTTGGTAGATATTCACTTCACCATTTTGTAACAAACTAAATTTGAACTGCCAAACCAAAATATAGTTGAAATTGGAGCACCTCAAAAAAATTTGCACATAACTCTTACCCATTGATACCTGTGCAAAATTTGATTGCAACAATGGAAACCAGACTCTGAGAGCTTTCCAACAATATATGATAGGCCTATGTTTTCTTCCAGAACATGCCCTAGGCATCTAGTTGAAGTTGCATGTCTAGAAATGATGAACATGCCTTTTCATTTTGCAAATATTTCACTTTATTATAAAGTTAAAACTTTATAATAACAAACCCCTTTTATTTAAAACTGGGATGCACATTCATGTATAGGGAAAATAAAAAATGAATTTTGAACACTTTGGAATTTTCCCTCTTTTTCCAATATTGTGTCAAACCTAGTTGCTCGGCTTGGTGACATTTGTCACCCTCTGATTGGTCAAGTATGCCCTTGTCACCTACTTTGTCAACATTTAGCTAGACCCTACTATGACCTAGGCACCACATGGCACCTCTTGATTGGTCTGACTTCACCACCTCATCACTGAGCCCACCCGGGCCACATGGTGCCCTATTCCATTATCATCTTGGTTAACATATGAGCATCTTCTGATCCTGACTTCACAAAAATTGTTGATTTCACACCACATAGAAAAATGGACACTCTGATCTTGGTCCACTCTATTCCTCCACATTATCATTTTTGACACATGTCAACACATTTCTTTGTCACATGTCATGTTAGCAGCTACCATGTCATCGAGACATCACAAAAACTCAACACATGTAATTCTCACCTAGTCAAGTGCCTCGTTCTTCATGCCACATGTCACTATGCCACATCATTTTCCTTGCCACATGTCACTCAGTCATGTTTTCAATGCCTCATCAATATCATGCCATGTCATCATGATAATGTGACCTTTCACCATTTGTCAACATTTGCCAACTCATTCTACCTTGGGATGCATGTTAGGTGTCACACTCTAATTCATTTTTTGGATCGCCACATCAACATCTCATTTGATCAAAATCTCCTTATGGGTACACACCCAACATGACACTAGGCCCACACAATCACATAGGTCTTCAAGTCATAAAGCCTTTTCTTTAACACTTACAAGTTGAGGATGCATATATAAAAGCACAAATAATTCCCAACACACAATAGATGTTGGATAAAGTTATTTACACTTTCTTTATGAAATGACCATGAAACAACTCATTTTGTTCCATTTGCAAAAATCTCAAACTATATTGTGTTGACTGCTCGATCAATTTCTCTTACAGCCTTCATTATACATCCTCCACCATAGGCAATGAATTTTCGCACACATTAGAGGCCTTGCATAGAGTGCATAGATTTTTTGGGGAGATTTCAATAATATGGGCATGGGTATGTGACAACCCTCTGGTTATTTTCTCTGCGTGATGTTTCTCCTCCCAAATTTAGCATTGCACATGTAATGAACAAACTTAACTTCCTCCCAAACAATTGTGATCCCATCATTTTCTTTTTGTGATCTCTGTGCATATACTTCCATACATCCAGTACATGTATTTTGCAAGTCTCCCTCACATGAATCACTCCTTTTCATTATCATAATTGTTAGAGATGTTTAGAATAACTAAGAGGGGATCGGGTGAATCAGTAACTCAAGGTCCATAAGTATCATTTGAACAATTAAACATAAAAAATTCATTGTTTTGTTTATCATGTTGTTTCTCGGTCTCTACTGCACTAATAAAATTATTGTCTCAAACACAACATATTTTTTTGAATATAAATTGTAAAACATATAAAGCATTCAACACATGTTTAACACTAGGATTTTATATGGAAACCCAATTTGGAAAAAAACACTAGCAACATGTCACAGATTTTTCACTATTTTGAAGTCATTTCTATTAGGAGCTAACCCTAATAAAGGTTTACAGTACACATTGTTAAGTGTGACCTAGTTAAAGGATTTCATCACCTTATTAGGAGTGGCCTTGTCAAAGGACTTTGATAGTTCCATTTAAAATGTCACCTTGTTAAAGGATTTAAATATATTGTTAAGTCCTTCAAATGACTATTAGGTCAACCTCTATTAAAAAGATTTCACTAAAAACTATTTACAATGATTAGAAAGAAAAAAATGGGGTTTTGATCTGTATGATTACAACTTGCTTTGCAAGTTCATATCACTATTTGGTTCATTTGTTGATTCACTGATAAGCTCGCCATTGTCATCTCTATTCTTAATTCACTTGGCAACCCTTCAAGAAATCAATCTTCTCCTTCCAACAAAACTTAAGCCATCTGCTCATATTTCATTTATCAATACCAACAAAACATGCACAAACAATCTCCTTTAGCTTCACATTTACTTTTGTGCATCTCTAATCAACCTTCTTTTTTATGCTCCTCACACTCACACTCACTTGTTTAGCTCTATACCTCTTTAAATAAGTAATTCTTGATTTGCCATTTTCCATGATCACTGTAGATCTTAAGGTTTATGATCAAGTTTAACATTATTCATTAAATTTTTCCACCTTCTTGATCATTCTCTAGAAAATTCTCTAGAATCTATCTATTAGGTATTTACCTAATCCTTGCCTTGAATTTAATGATCCAACTCATCAATTTATCTTCAACACAGTTTACATCTCCCAATAAATCAACTGAGTCAGCTAGGAATTATGATTTCCTCAATTTCATTCTCAACATTGTTACCCAAAAATCACTAAGTTCTGACACTTGATCATCACTTAAGCACTCAATCACTGTGAAAATTTTGGCTTGGCATCAAGTATCTTGCTCGGTCGATACTAGATTTGCTCAGCACTTACTGTGGCTCAGTTCACACTAGCATCAGTCAACATTCCTCAACATTTTACTCTATGGCTTAGTTTAACTTAACTTTTCCTGATATAAACAATCAATGTGTCTTATCAAAGTCTAACTAATCAAATGTCCATTGTAGCTTCCTTTTCATGACTCAAACTTTCCTCTAGGTGCTATTGTTATGAGCAATTTCACAAATCCTCTTCATCAATCAAATAGCTATGACATTTAGATTAGATATCAATATGTCTTATCAATAGATTTGACATAAATGAAAAAATAACAATTATTCCAATTGTAAGTTTCCAACAATCTCTCTCTTTGGCATTGATGGCAACATCTCAATATTAATAATAGCTCAATATCTCAATGCATCTAACTTAGTTACCATAAAATCCAAAAGATTTAATTATGATTTTCTTTACTAATTTTCTCCCTCTAAAATAATATATCTCCCTTTTGGATACATCTCTCCTTCTGTTTATAGATCTTATTCTCTGATTGTTGTATATCTCTCCTTTGTATATTCTCCCTCTTTGATATATATCTCTCTCTTCAAAAATAATGCCAAAGATAGTTATCTTGTTGAGCTTCAAATACATCTGTATTATGTAGATTTTTCATGTTTTCTAATTTCTATCATTTGTCTCTGACTAATCTATTATGTTGTACTTAACTATCTAGCTTATGCAATTCCCAAAGTAGAGTTGTATTGTATCAATGTGTAAGATATTCTGATTAGCACATTTTTATGCAATGTAGCTTGTCTCCTTAAATGAATTTGTTTAGGGGAATCACCCCTAATTTATCTCTAAGATATTCATGAGCATCTTTAGGTAAGGCTTTAGTGAATATGCCAATAATTTGTTCTTTGGTGTGCACATATTCTAAATTCACTTCTTTGTTTTGAACTAGTTCCCTCAAGTAGTGATACTTGATAGCAATATATTTTGTCTTTGTGTACATCACTAGATTCTTTGAAATGTTAATAGAACTTGTGTTATTACAATAGATAACTATTGGATTTGTAATTTCTTCTTTCATACCTTTTAGTAATTGCTTTATCCACATAATGTTTGAATAGTTCACTGTAGCTGCCACATACTTAGCTTTAGTTGTTGATTGGTGAATACAATTATGTTTCTTTCTTGTCCATAACACCAATCTCTTTCCTATAAATAATGCACCTCCACTAGTTCTTTTTCTATTGTCAATATTTCCTTCCCAATCTGAGTCAATGAATACCTTTAGTTCAAAGCTGTCACTTCTCTTGTAGTACAATCCATACTCTTTTATACCTTTCAAATATCTCATTATCCTTTTCATAGCCATCATGTGAATCTCCTTAGGATTTTCGAAAAATTGAGCAACTATCCCAACTACTAATGTACTGTCAGGTCTATTGTGAAAAACATATTGCAAATTTCCAATCATAGATCTGTATAATGTTTGGTTCACATCAACAGATTCATTATCCTTAGATAGATTATGTTATGTAGACATAGGTGTGCTTACTAGTCTTGAAAATTCATTTAACATATTTTTAATCCAACAAAAAATTTGATTTCATCAAACATATACATTTCAAATTCTTTCTTCATTTCATTAGCAAATGATTTACATAATTCTTCTCTTCCTCCAAATATAATGCTACCAAAAAATATTTTAGATAAAACTACTTCATTGTTCTTACCATTCTTAGAATATAGATTATTGTTATCATTTATACTTTCAAAACCAATCTTCACCAAATACTTATGTAGTCTTTCGTACCATTCTCTTGGGGCTTGTTTCAATCTATAGAGGACTTTGTTCAATTTACATACCATGTTCTTCTTGTCTAGATCTACAAATTCTTCAAGTTACTCAAAGAACACTTATTCTTCAAGTAATAAAAAAAATTATATTTGACACCCATTTGATGTACCTTGAAATTCTTTTAGGTTTAATATGCAAGAAAAGTTCTAAATCCTTCAAGTCTTGCCACAGGAGAAAAAGTTTCTCCATAATCAACTTCTTCTTCTTGAGCATATCCTTTGCCTACCAATCTTTCTTTATTCCTTGTTACTTCACCATTTTTATTGAGTTTATTTCTAAAAACTCACTTTGTTCCAATGACATTTTTGTGTTTAGGTCTTGGTACTAGAGTCCAAATATTGTTCTTATTAATCTATTCAATGTCCTCATTCATTGACTAAATGCAATCTTCTTTGTCTAAAGCATTTTTTCCTATTTTGGGCTCAAATTCACAAAGTAAGAATGTGTCATCTTTGAGTCTTTTTCTTTTCATAACACTTGATTTAACATCACCAATGATTTCTTCAAGTTTGTGATATCTTCTTACAAATGTTTGCTAGCACGAGTGGTTTTCTTCTCTGTTCTTCTACACGTTAATGTTGGAAAATAATCTCAAGATCATTTTCTCCTTTTTGTTCAAGTTCTATTTTATGTTCTACATGCTCAACATTTCTATCTGATGATTGACATTTCTTGTCTATGACTTGGCCTCTTTAGTCTATTGCTTGGCACCCACTCTCTATTGCTCGGTAATTTGTTGCACTACATCATTTTCTATCTACTGGGAAACTACAGCTTGAAGCTTGTTCATTTAGAGTTCTCGCAGCATCATCATCCATATAGATGAATGTACTATAGACTTTAGGTTTTCTTTGCATGCAATGTGACTTCTTTCTGCAAACTCATCAATTTTCACATTTGCACTTCTAAAACTTTGTTATTGTTAGAGTTCAAACATTTGTAAGCTTTACTCTTGGTGGAATATCCTAAGAATATACCTTCATCACTTTTTGCATCAAGATTTTCATTCTTGTTATTTTTAAGTATATAACATCTACTTCCAAATATTTTGAAATATTTCACATTAGGAGCATATTCATACCATAGTTCAAAAGGTATAGCATTTATACCTTTCTTGACTTGTACTCTATTCAAGGTATAGACAATAGTACTAGCAACTTCTCTCCAATAACTCTTTGATACACTCTTCTCCATCATTAATGTTCTTATAAAATCCATTATTGATTTGTTTCTCCTTTCATCTATCTCATTCTGAGGGGTCCTTGGTGATGACATCTATATTTAATTCATTTATTATTGTAGAATGTACTGAACTCATTTGAAATTAATTGACCACCTCTATCAGATATCAATCACTTCAAACTCTTCCTTGTTTCTTTTTCAATTTTGGCTAAATACCACTTGAATAACTAAAAAGTATCAGATTTAGCTTTAAGGAACATCACAATCATCAGCCTAGAGTAGTCATCAAAAAATAGAAGGAAAAAACTATCTCCATAATAGATTTGAACATCAACAGGTCCACATAGATTAGTATGAACCAATTCAAAATATCACTAGAAGCATATATTTTTCTCTTAAAACTAGACTCGATCATTTTTCCCTATCGATATTGTTTATGAATAGCATTGTCAGGATTCTTCTATTTAAGCAACCCTCTTACTTTCTTCATCTTATTGAATTGTCAATGTTCCCATGACATAGCCTCTTGTTCCATAACAAAACATCTACTTGTTGTGCAAACAAACATGTCTTATTAGATAGATCTAGATAGAACAAGTTACCTCTTGTTTGATCACCACTTCGAATCAGCTTACTATCAACATCATGTATCTTGGCCTTTCCATTATGGAATTCAACTCTATAACCTGATTTTTTTAGCTATGAAACACTGAACATATTATAACTAAGTCCTTCAACCTAGAAGACATTGTCACATTTTATCTTATCAGTCAGTTGAATAGTATCTTTACCTTTTACAACACATGGAATATCATTACCAAATTTGATACATCCTTTGTATGGACCAATATCCTTAGATTTATCTTTATCACCAGTCATATAATTTGAACATCCACTATCAATTATCCATCTATCACTTTATTTAATATAAGAGATCAACATAGTTTTCTCATCTTCATTAGAATATTCTTTCATAGCACATAGACAACCTCATCATCATTAATTCCAGATTCATTGTTTGTTTCTTCTTCAAAAATATAACAATATTTCTTACCTTTGTCATCCTTGTTTCTCTTGCAGTCTTAATCATATCTTCTTCATTTCTTTGTATTTGCTTTCCTTTCTTTCATCCTTATCCTCTCTGTCAAGACACCTAGCAGCAATATGACCAACCTTGTTGCATGAAAAATAGATAAAAGGCAATTTACTTTTGTACTTAAATTTTCCTCTTCCAAATAATTTTGCAATAAGGGCTTCAAGTTCATCAATCTCATCATCAAAACTGTCACTATCACTCTTCACATGTTTTCATGTTCTTTTTCTAAGAATCAATTGTGACTTAAAGGCATATTCAATAGTAGCAAGTGTGTAGTTATTAAAGTTAGATATCTCAAAAGCAGTTAGTCTACCAATTACACCTTCCAAGGTTGAAGTATTACCCAGTGTGCATCTCATTTCTTGAATTGCAGACACTCTAATGACATAGATAGGGAGTAGAGTCCTTAATACCTTGTTTATCACAATTTCATCTTTGATTTATCTATTTGCACCACAAATAGCATTAACAACTTCTTTGACTCTTGTGCAGTATTGCACTATATTCTCACCTTCCATCATTCTCATGTCATCAATTTTACCTCTCATTCTCTTTGATTTGGCTCTCAAGACATTGCCATTACCTTCATATATGGTCTTCAATTTATCCCACATTTTCTTTGCGCTATCACTATCTTTTAAGTCATCAAAATTGACATAACTTAGGGTTGAGGCAATCTCTAGCATTGGTTGATTGTGTTCTTTCTTCTACTTCAGTTGATTAGCTTAGTTGTTACCTTCACATACTCATTGTTAACAAAGTTGATAGCAACATCATTGGTACTAGATATATGCAACCTTATCAAAGTTTTCCATGTAGGAAAGTTATCCTTGTTCAATTTGGGTACATCTCTTTTGTGAGTTATGATCTTTGGCTTTAAGTACCTTCAAACTTTTCTCTATAAGCATTGAACTCTGATACCAATTGTTAAAAATGTTTAGAATAATTGAGAGGGGGGGAGGTGAACCAATTATTTAAGGTCCATAAGTACCATTTGAACAATTAAACATAAAACACCCATTGTTCTATTTATCCTATTGTTGTCTGGTTTCTACTGTACTGATAAAATTACTGTCTCAAACACAACACATTTTTTTGAATATAAACCATAAAACCTATAAAGCATTCAACACATGTTTGACACTAGGATTTTATGTGGAAACCCAATTCGAGAAAAACAGCAGCAACATGTCACCAATTTTCACTCTTTCAAAATGAGCTTTGTTAGGAGCCAACCCGGTTAAAGGTTTACAATACACATTGTTAAATGTGACTTGGTTAGAGGATTTAATCACCCTATTAGGAGTGGCCTTGTTAAAGGACTTTGATCATTCCATTTAGAATGTCACCTTGTTCAAGGATTTACACAAACTATTAGGTCAACCTCTGTTAAAAGGATTTTAATACAAAAAGTTTACAATGATTAGAAAGAAAACAATAGGGTTTTGATCTGTATGATTATAACTCACTTTGCAAGTTCAAATCACTATTTGGTTCATGTAATGATTCACTAATAAGCTCTCCACTGTCATCTCTATTCTTGATTCACTTAACAACCCTTCAAGCAATTTATCTTCTCCTTCCAACAAAATTTAAGTCATCTTCTCAAGTTTCACTTATCAATATCAGTAGCATATTCACAAGCAATCTCCTTTAGCTTCACATTCACACTTATGTGTCTCTAATCAACCTTCTTTTGTATGCACCTCACACTCACACTTTCCCATTCATCTCTATACATCTTTAAATAGGTAATTCTTTCTTTTTAATTTTCCATGATTACTGTAGATTTTAGGGTTTATGATCAGGTTCAACATGATTCATTGAATTTTCCAACCTTCTTGATCATCCTCTAGAAAATTCTTTGGAATCTATCTATTAGGTCTTTACCTAATCCTCGCCTTGAATTTAATGATCCAACTCATCAATCTTATCTTCAACACAGTTTACATCTCCCACAAAATCAATTAGGCCGATTAGGAATTATAATTTCCTCAAATTCATACTCAACATTGTTACTCAAAAATCACTAATTTCCAGCACTTGGTTGCTTTAAAATTTTTGGCTTGGCCTCAACTATCTTACTCGGTCGATACTAATGTTCAGTCAACAATAGATTTTCTTAGCACTTACTATGGCTCAGTTGACACTAGCATCACTTGACATTCCTTAACCTTTTACTCTATTGCTCAATTTAGCCTAACTTTCTTGATATAAGTAATCACTATGTCTTATCAAAGTCTAATTAATTAAATTTCTATTCTAGCTTCCTTTTCATAACTCAACCTTTCTTCTAGGTGCTATTGTTATGAAAAATTTCTCAAATCCTCTTCATCAATCAAATAGATATGACATTTAGATTAGATAGCAATATGTTTTATCAGAAGATTTGACATCAATGACAAAACAACAATTGTTCCAATTATAAGTTTCTAACAATAATTAATTCTCTCTTACATTTGAAAAATCATCACGTGTAGAAATGAAAAGATTTCCTTATGAGGACATCCTTGGGAAGATTTTTATTTAGACCACAAAATTTTCATCTCCCAACCTATAATGGAATCCAATACGCATTCATTAACCAATGCTTGAAAAACACCAAATTCCACAACGATAATGTGGGCACCAGAAAAACAAGTTTCATGATGTGTCACATTCGACCAAGGCTGAGGGAGTCCTTTAAGACTGATAATGATCAATGTCTACTTATCCTTGAACTACGCCGCTCTACACAAAGACAAACCTTTGCTCCCTTGAAATTTGGCTTCTATTTGAAATAGATTATATGTCTTCAATTGTATATTTAAATAGAAATAATCCAATTTAGGCTGGCAACAGATTCACTCCATGTTTATCCTGGCACGTGTCCTGCACACGCCTATGCATCTGCTCAACCACAACTCTTTATTGGGGCCAATTTGAGAATATGAATTCACCACTACTTTCTAAACATGTATTTCATGATTTGTATACGAGAGTCCATATCAAACATAATGAAAGATTCATTCCTACTCATCTCTGAGTTGGAACATTTCTTGCAATCATGATATTCCACATCTTTGAAAGATGATTTGTTAGATATTTGGCATGCATATTTCATCTTATCACACATATTGTGCCTTCCTATAAATGTTCTTTTGAAATTTGTTGAAGCCTGAACTTTTATTTCTGTGAATTTTTTAATTAACTCCTTTCACACCTATACATCGTGCTAGAAAAATCCATTTTGAACCCACATTGATGTTAACTATATTTAGCTTTGATTCAATTTTCTTTACACATCCCATAACATACTTTTCAAGTAATTAGATTGGCATATGATAGATTGGGAAAAGAAGACAATAATGAAGCATCAAATTTGATCTTTCATTAGCCTGAAACTAATAATGGTGTCCTTGCTTATTTATTTTTGATCTGCACCTTTCACACAAACCATTAAAAGTCAACATGACATTTTCCAAAGTCCATGATGCCCTCCTCATCATTCTTCATTTTCCCAAGTGTCATTTCAATGTCTTCGACATCAACTTCTCCTTTTAAGACATTACAGTTAACAATATGCATAAGAAAATACTACTAATGTTGATCTCAACTAGTATGAGTCTTTGGAATTTTTGCGGTATGTTTTGTTTCCTCCGTTATTTGTCATTGATATGTATAATTTGACATTCCCATTTGATCTTAGAAAATAACACATGCACATTAAAAACTTTGACTCCCATAATGGATCCATTCATTTTATGCAAAAAAATTTTAAGGTTAGCTGGGTCATAAGGTGGGCTGGATAAAATAATTTGAAACTCAAAGAACTGATCCATTAAACTGATCTATTGAACTCCTTGCACTGATTATATTCAAAATCAAGCGGTGATTGATCAGTCAAAACTCGCTTTTCAAATTTTCTAACAACATTGTGTCAAGAGGTCCTCAGACAGGCCTTAAAACTAACAGAAACACTTGACTGGGCCTTGATATCTAACATGTATACTCTGTGATCCACATAATTTTACCCTACAAGATTTCATCTCATGACAATATTTTGATCAAAAGATATTCCCTACAAGCAAACATGATAGATACTGAAATTCGTGTTTGGTTTTGGCCTTGAAAATTGATTCAATGGCCATTTTTGAAAATGAAACTCGGGGCATTAGTAGACTCTCATATAGAGAGTATGAAAAAATATTTTGGGCCCATGATGAATAACTAGGAAAATTTGGCAAGTGTTCAATGTTAGCCTCTGGGAATTGCAAAACTAGAAATATTGTCAAAACAATGATCTTTGCAAACAAAATGAACTTAGGAAAGTGTGCAAATAGATCGGTGAAGACTTGAAAACTGGTATATTGGGAGCATTTTTAGGGTAGATTATATAGGTGAAATCTATTTAGGCTCATCTATCATGATTTCAAAATTATAGCAACCCGAACAGGGCTTCAAACAAAACTGCACACTTGGTTACCAGTAAAACTTTAGAAATTGCATTTGGAATCGTGTTTGAAAACTAGTCAAATATATTTTTCATAGGCTCAAATTTTGACATAACAAGTCGATGACCCCTAGAATGCAATACAAAAATAATTTTCTTAATAGTGTCAACTAGATCAAAGTTGTAACTGGTCAAATAGGGCTACTTAAAAACTGTCAAAAGAGGCAACTAGGCAGTTTTAACTTTTTGCAAATGGAATCAGTTTGGGAAACCCATGAAATAAAATCATAAGACCTTGAAATTAAAATCTTAGAATGTATTTTATGACTAAAATTCAATAGTATGACCATTTCTCGGAAGTACTCAATGGGTCATAAAATATTCAATGTCAAACAAGGCTTCCCAAAATTTGGAACTATGTGCATCAACATGACAACAATAAATAACAAACTTTGAGGGACTCAAAACCCTATCAAAGCATATCAAAATGATTCGAAATTTAAAATATAAGTTCTCCTATATGCATTCTAGATACTCCCAAAGTGGTGAGTCATGAAACTTTACCAAGTGCAAGACATTCAATTGCAAACTAATCGTTGTTTGACACTTCGCAAAAATGCATATTTATCAAAAGCTCAAAATGACACTTCACGAAATGATTTGGAACTTCCAACCGATAATCTAAGGTCTAAAATGTTGGTCGGGTCGACATGCATGGAAAATATTTATAGGGGCTCATTTAGACTTAGTTTTCAGAATCGCACTCAAAATTAGGCTTACAATTTTGAGTCCCAACAGTATGTCTTTCCTTGCCATTGTTGATGATGTTGATATGGTGTAGTACCTTGTCATCGTTTGAGGATGTTGATATAGTGCACTATAGCCTTGTTATCTACAAATGTCATTATGGCTCTATTGAACATCCTTAATGAGACAAGGATAGTTTGATTTCCAACAAAATTTGTGAGTTGTGTGATGACACTCCATTCCCATTTCTCCATACTAAGCATGTGTTAGTACTAATTAGTCCCTCAGTGTACAATGGTTGTTGGTGTTCTTGATTATGTTTGGATAGTAGATCTCATGTTGAGTGTTCTCCATGCATGATTTCATTCTCATATATATAATTTAATATAATAGAAATATAAATCTAATGTATTATATATTTAATTTAATAAAATAAAAATAGAAATCTAATATATTTGATATTTAATTTTGCTAATATTGTTTAATATTTATAATTAGTTTTGAAAATTTAAGTATAGAATAAATAATATAATTTAAAATATATATTATAGAATGACATTTTTTTTCTACATAAGTGTAAGTGTAAAATTGTTCCATGTAGCATGTTTTATTCCTTTTCTTAATTTTCACTTTGCTTTTAGGGAGTATGCATAGAGTCTAATGTATCTATTGGAAAAAAATCCTCCATTTCAAACAACACTTCCTCTAATTTCCATCACTCATTCAACTGGGTAAAACTCTAATTGAATTATATTGTTACACAATTTACACCAAAAATTATATAAATTCATTGCACCTATTACTCTTAAATAAATATAACTTTTAAATTTTGTATATATTAAATCATAAATTTTATTTTCTATAAAATATTACAATTAAAAAAATTTAATTTATATATCATTGAAAAAATTTACCCAACATCAAATTTGATATATGTATAGCATAAACAAATAAATTAGCTAAATATTGACATTGAAATTTTTTAGATTTTTTAAAAAACAAGCTAGAATTTCTACAAAGGATTTTTCAAAACTTGTGATTGAATTAAGTCAGTAGAACACACAGTGATCATATCAAGTGACCCAAATTGTCTTTGGTCATTTCTCATTATCATTCTCAAAATCTATAGAGACAGAGTGTTTAGAATATATTTTCTCCAAGCATGCCATATCAACTTATCTATGTGGGTAATTGCATAAAACATTTGGTAAAAAATTACAAAGGCATCATCCTCATATACCCCATCCTTCTAAAACATTTAATAAATATTTCCAATTTAATGAGCATGATATGAAAATTGGCACTAGTGAAAATCAACTGTGTGGCTCAAAAATCTTGGAGGAATTTTGAGAGTGAGAAATGGGAGTTTGGAGGAAAATCAAAATAATGTGAGTAATTGCCTTTGACAAGGGATGTGCATCATATATTGGCTTTGACTATGAAGGGATTCTTCATCAAAAATTATGCCAACTATTATATTTCCAATATTTCCTTTAAATTCTTAGATGATGCAAAGGACATCTTCTCATTTTGATGGATGAAATTGGTATTCCATCACTAAACCCATGTTTCTGTTAATTTAATATTAAATATTTATGCCTTTTTTATTATTTTAAAAATTTTAAATTTTAATTAAAAAATTATCTTGACTATAAATATAAACATATGTTTGTGTGTATTTAAAGCTATTATAAATATAATCATGTCTATATATAGTGGTGTATTTTATTATAAAAGATTTTCATTAGGTATTATAATTCACATATTGATTAGGAAGACAATGAAAAGAAAAAAAGATTGGCATTACAAATCAAGCATGACTTTTTACTCAATTATATTTTTTAATAAAAAGTTTAAGTTTTAAATTTTTGAAACAAATCTATTAATTTTATAAAAAAATATTTTGATATTGTCTATACTTGTACATAGATTTTTAGGTACAATGGATGGTGCTTCTTCAAATCCTTTCATGCTTGAAACAAAAAGTCAACACATGAACCCCACATACTATTAAAAGAAGAAGAAGGAATTTGAGCAAAGGTTGTGGAAGTCTATCATAATAAATGGAGATTATTCAACGGGAAATTAGGGTATATTTGGAAGTAGGAAATGAAAGCATTCATTTTTTAAGGGAAACAAGCGTGGCTCAATTTCACGTGTTTGATATCATTGATTGGGAGTTGGAAAGAAAGAACAAGTAGTAGTTTGCACTAAAATTACAAAAGAAAAAAGAGTTGATTTTATTCAAGGGTTTAATTGTGTAAACTCTTTAAAAATTATTGGGGAGAAATTAAAATATTCTCAAGGAGGGATGGCACAACCTCTAGGTGGTTCTTCTACTTCTATTTATGAATCTCAAATTGGGAAAATGTTTGATTCTATTGATAGAAAGAATGTAGATGTTGTTATTGGAAGACTTTTCTTTGGTTGCATAATTTCATTTAATATAGGCAGGTCTCCTTTATGGAAAGATATTATAAGTATGGTCAATAATGCATCTAAAGGATATGTGCCTCCTGTAATAACCCAAATAAATGGTCATCTAGATTATGAACCCCCTTTCTACAAATTTTACATAATTTATCTATTTCTTATCTTTGATCAAATCATTAAAAAACTATTTATTCGATTATAACCTATGGTTTGACCACTTTATCCTAAGTTTCTTATTTAATTAAAAGAACATGCTCCATTTTAATTAAATAAAAATCCCCCACTTCTCACTTATCGTAAGTGTGCACACATAAAACATTATTCCTATTTTTAAAATAAAATAAAAGGCATTTTGTCTCACATAGGGTGAACACTTTCCAAGGTGGGTGGAATATTCATTCTCTTCCACACATATCTCCCACTTTTGAACTTTGCCATTGATCTTGATTAGGTGAGATGCTTGTGCACATGGATCAATCAAGATCTATTCTCCACCCTTGATTAAGCCTCTCTTAGCTTTTAATCTCAACCATCCATTTTTCTTTAAAAGAGAGGGCTCTCTCCTTTTTCTCCAATCCTTACACTCTCATGCTAAAATTATGCATTCTTGGTAGCTTAATTTTCATCTTGCATCTCATTTAGTTTAGTTTTTATTTTACGTTGTACTTTTGTTGTGATTCTTGGATGCTAACACTCTTGCTGTCATCTTTGAACCTTTCATTCTATGGTGCACCTTGAAAGGGTTGCATGACTTAGTTCATTTGAGAGCCACCATGTGTCTACTTGCACATTTTCAAATCATAGATAGAGAGCTATAATCTACCTCTTGAGATGCTCTCTTTCATGGATATTCTTGAGAATTAGGATTTATAGAAGTGTACCTACTCTTTTGTATACATTTTTGGCAATCACTTTGGGTTTAGAACCAAGATTCTAGCTCCATTTTCTTGCATTCTTTTGATTTTAGTAGTTTAATCTTTTTTTTTTTTTTGTTGCATTTCACATTTCTAGTTTTTTCAACAACTTATTGGATTTAATCAAGTGGTTATGTAGGGTTCTTACTTTGGTTTATAAGGCTATTGTGCATATTGACTTGAAGGAAAAAACCCTAGGATTTTGAAATATTTGATCATATCCTCCAAATAGATTGGTATTTGGATCTAAAATTGTTTTTGAAATTTTCCAATGAATCAAACATGAACCAAACTAAAATTCATATGTGTTCAAACTAATTTGCATGAGTTATAATTGTTTCTTTGTTTTCATGAAAATCTATTTTTGGGAACAAATTAGAGCCTTTTTTAGAAAAATATTACGTTTTTAGAAAGGTCTCTAAATTCTACAACGGTTAGTTCTTTGTGTTTTGAATTTAGATGTCACATTAGGGCTCATTAACTCAATTTGAAAAAAATGGTCTAGTTTGAGAAAATGGGTCCCTAGGGCACAAATTAAGAGGTATTCCCAAAATTTGTGCATTCTTGGAAATCTATCTAGTTTTTAGTAGGGGTCTATTCTTAACATATTCATTTTTGGGTCTGAAATCATGGCATAGAAATTCAATCTTGTTGACTAGGTCAAAAGGAAAAAAGACTGGGGGGCGGGCATTTGGTGATTAGTTTGCACTTTATTTGCACATGGTTCAATGCATAATGAGAGTTTTAAATTTATATGGAATCAACAAGTTCAATATATTTTATTTGAATTTTTCTATTTCTCTATGATTTCATGCACTTGGTTGAAGTTTTCAAAGGCAACTTGGAGGTCAAAGGAGCAAAAAGTGAGAAAAAAATTGGGAAGCATGAAATTAAGATGCACCCATTCCAAACCTTTTTATTTTTATTGTAAATATTGATCATTGTCTTCTTTTTCATTGTAAAATAATTTATTTATTTTTGTCAAATTGTTTGGTGTGTCTTCCCAACTTTGAAAAAAGGCCCTAAAATGAACCATTCACACTTGGATCTAGGCTTTAAAATAAAACACTTTATCTTTTAATTCCAAAAGTTTTCTTATTTATATTTTCTTCTTGCATCCGTGTTAAGGAGTTTGAGGGGAACATAAGTAAGGGATATTTCTTTTTATTTTTAGGGGGCCTACTTAGAGAAGTGATCACTCTAAGGGACGACCTCAATGCCTTTGTTCCAACAAAGTATAAACAATGTGGCTTGAATCTAAAGATAGGCATCTTGGAAGTAACAATATTGTCAATCTTGGCTAAGCCCCAAAAAACTTTATACCTTTGGGAAGTGAAGGTGGAGATTGGGTCACTGTTTCCTCCTAGCTATTTGGAAATATTCTCTTTCATCTAGGAATTTGGGCCTCATGTACCTTGTGTATATTGAGGACATCCTCTAGTTGAGCTTGTAAATCCTTGTAGATACTTAAAAAGGTTGTGGGGTGTTTGTTATGATTGAATGTTTAAAACCTTCTCCACTTTGAACAAAAGGGGACACATCCATCAAATTGAGCCTTTGGATTTTTTCCTTTTTCATGCTTTCATTTTGTGTTTTCATTTTTAAAAAATCCCAAAAAAAAAAAATTTTTAAAACCAAAACATTTTCCTCCAAGTCAAAACATCAAGTCTAAACACTTTACTTGTGTTTCTTGCTAGGGGTTTTCATCATTTGACTTTTCTTTTCTATATCTATCATGCTTAAACTTGCTTTAAATGGCTCTTTGGTCTTAGCACTCTTGGTCTTTTCTACCTTCTTGGTCTATGCTAGCGTACCATGACCCTCTTTTGCTAAAATGTTACCTTGATTTCTTTACTATACTCTTTGATTGGGAATGTTTCTTACTTGTCATCTCTCTTGCTCTATCTACTTGGCTATTTGGCTTCTTGCCTAGTTCTTGAATCAAGTAGTTGGTGTCCTAAATTTCTTGGACACTTTGCTTGACAACTCACTTTAATCTTTCTCTACTATCTTGGAAAGTGAAAACTCTACCGCTATAGTTTGGACATCATGTTATCTTGTGTCACTTTACTAGCTTCTTCTAGTCTCCTTTATGCTTGACTCTCTATCTAGCACTATGGGTTTTGAGTCTTTTTCTTCCAAACCTGAACTAAGTCTAGATGATTTTGAGCTTCTCCATACTGCTAAAGAGTTTCAAGACCTATACTCTCAATACAAAGAACAAGAAGAGACAAATGATCTTGCTTACCTTTATCTCACTAGATGCATAATAGAAATGAAGTCTAAACTTGAGAAAAGGTTAGAGGAAAGAAGAAACTTACTTAAGACCTTTAGATACATGGGAGTCATCTTCTTCAAAATTCACATATTCTACTCCAAGACATCAATTATCTTCATCTTCTATTGGATCCAAAGACTCTTTAGAGAGCATGCAAGTAGTACCTCCTTTGAGCCTATACCAAGATTTTATGATGGACCTATCTTTGACCAAGATGAGAATGAAAAAAATGATCCTAGACATACTTTTGAGAGAAATTTTACTCCTTTGGGAGATTCATATGATATCATGCTTAAGACCTTAGTTGTAAGCGATATCATCACTTGACCATGAAAATCTAGACCATATGAACCTGAGTTGAAACCTCCATGGTAGAGGGTTGATCGCTATCATGGATACCATAGGAAAAAAAGTCATAAATCTAAAGATTGCATTGAGTTGAAACATAAAATTCAAGATCTTATTAGTGATGGGATACAATATGGCTACCAGAACTATCGTATGATAATATTCATAACAATGGTGCGATACTTTCTAAAGTATCACATGATATTTTGCAAAAACCTCTAAAAGCCCTAGAAAACATGATAAACTATTCCAAATCACTCAAAAAATATGTTGGGATGTTGATTACTTACTAGTGGACCATACTATAGAAGTTGGTTGTGCAAATGGTTGCGCTCAAATTGATGTCTCTCAATTAGAACTCTTCTCTAGGCCATAGTGCTCTCTCTCTCTCTCTCTCTCTCTCTCTCTCTCTCTCTCTCTCTCTCTCTCTCTCTCTCTCTCTCTCTCTCTCTCTCCCCTCAAGCTCTCAAAATAAAATAAGACAAATGATTTGAAAATGAGCCCTTGGGTCCCTTGTATAGCCTTTTGACCCTATTTTGACCTCTTTTTTTACGTCCTCAAATTTACCCTAAAATGACACCCCTAGCTAATTTTGACTTTTTGGATCTATTTTTGAGATCAAAATTGCATTTTAGAATTCTTCCTTCTTCTACATAGTTGGCTAATCTTTTGAGGCTTAATCTTCTAATTTTTTTGGAGAAATCATCATTTCTTCTATTATTTACTCTTCTCATTCATTCCATTTCATTTCATTTCACCCTTATTATTGCTTTTACCTAGTTCTAATGCTTTATCTTCTTGGTCAAACTTAAGAAAACCAGGGCATAACTTTACTGTTTGGTGGTCACTCTTTGGTTTTAATCACTTATTTTTCTTTAATCACTTATTTTTCATCACAAACCTTTCTTTATCTCAATTTGATCAAATCTCACATTTTGATTTTGATTCTGAGAGGGTAGGAAAAATCTATCATTTTTACAAATTGTTTTTAATGTTATGGCTATATGTTTCTCAAGAGCATATTGACCTTTACATTTTCTTTTGATTCATCTACTTTCTTTTGGCTACTTGACTTGACATATTAGTGCTCATCTCGAGTATTGATATTGTCTATTGCTCTCTCCTAATGCTTAGTTTCATTGCTAACTAACTACACATTCATATTTTTCCATCTCTTTGTGCTTTGTTCTTTAGAGACAAATCTATCTAGTTGTTTGCTTTCTATCTTCACTCTTTGACTTAATATGTTCCTAGATTACTCACATATTAGTCAAAGAGGGGAAAATGTAATAACCCAAAAATTGACATCTAGACAATGAGCCCCCTTTCTAGCAATTTTGCATAATTTATCTATTTATTATCTTTGATCAAATCATCAAAAATCTATTTACGATTATATCCTATGGTTTCACCACTTTATCCAAAGTTGATTATTTAATTAAAAGAACATTCTCCCTTTTAATTAAATAGAAATTCCATGTTTCCCACTTATCCTACATGTGCACACATAAAGCATTATTCTTATTTTAAAAATAAAAAAAAAGGGAATTTTGTCTCACATAGGGTGTATGCTTTTCAAGGTGGGTAGAATCTCCATTCTCCTCCATTCATCTCTCTCCCTTTTTAACTCCACCATTGATCTTGATCAAGTGAGATGTGTGTTCACATGGATCACTCAAGATGCATCCTTCACCCTTGATTAAGCCTCTCTTGGATTTTAATCTCAACTATCCATTTTTCTTTAAAAGAGAGGACTCTCTCCTCATTATTCAATCCTTACACTCTCATGCTAATGTTTTTTTTGGTAAAACATTATATTTTTAATAATAATAACCGGTGCAAAAAAGCTCTCGAAGAAAAGAACCAAAAAAGAAAAACTCCAGTCATTGCTTGATGCAAAAAAGGATGCAGAAGAAGAAATATTGCATCAAGAGAGAGTATCTACCAACACTAATAAATATTTTCCTAGAGATTCCCAAATCAAGAATATAGTGATTACAAAGATCCCAATACTCATATGAATACAATTCATTGTTTGGTGCCAAAGATAAGACCAAGAGCCCAGCCAAAAACTTTCATAAAGATTACCATCAATGATCTACATCAACACTCAAATTAAGACCATGATACTAGGAAGCCATCTAATGCAAGTGAAATCCAAGACCTTGGCCTACATACAATATCTCAAAAGAACAAGTGAGATCCATAAAATAAAAAACATGTGAAATCATAGAGAAGTTGTGATTTGCTATCAACTAAAATATGAAGACTAAATATTTTTCTAAACATATTCTTTTGTCATAATATTAACCAAGTTGGGGAGATCAAGGAGGTTAAGTAGGGAAAGTAAAGAGTTAATATAAACCCCGTCAGTACCCAAATTAGCCAGACAATTAGCTAAAAATTTCCTTCTCTATAAGTATGCATGATGTAACATTCAGAGATTGAATCAAGAAGAGACCATACTTGATGTAATATATACTATATGGACGAATTATATACATGATTTTTAATACATAATAATGGATGAATCCCCTTCAACAAAGAACTTAGATATAGAAAGTGATTTTGCAAGTTCCAAACCAAAAAGCAAGGCCAAGGCCTTAGCTTTGTTATCAGTACACTGAGGAAGAGAAGATGATTTTGTTGCAATCACATGACCTTTAAAATCTCTAATGAATATGTCATAGCTAGAGTTGCCTAGATTTCCTCTAGAGGCCCCATCAAAATTGAGTTTGAAATAACCCTCACTTGGAGGAATCCACTTGGTTTATGCTCGGATAAGAGGAATCTTAGATCGACACAATGGAGAAAGAAGATGAGGAAAAAGTAAACCCTTCCACCAATGAATAACATAGCCATCCCAAGGGGAAAAAATATGTTTACCCTTATATTTACTTACTAAAGCATTAACAAGCTCAACAATTGATCTCTCTAATCCTTCTAAAAATTGAGGGATTAGAGATGACATCTGTCTAAAAAAATTCTTGTTTCTTTTCAACCAAATTACCCATACTACAAATGTAGGGATGCACTTCCAAAGACATGAAAACATTGATTTAGAGTATAAGATTGGCCATGCTTGGAATAAATCCCATAGAGAATTAGGTAATGGCATGTGGAAATTAAGCTTATTAAGGACAAAATGCTAACAATCTTGGGCAAAAGGGTAGTTTAAGAGGAGATGATCTACTATTTCTATAACTTGCAGATAGAGAACATAGTTAAAGGAATCAAAATTGTTCAATCTGTGAAGATGATCACTAGTTAAAATTTGGTTCTTTAGTGCAAGTCATGCAAAGTATCTTGCTTTTGGCAGAACTGAGCTATTCCAATAGAATTCAAAAGCACAATATGTGGTATGATTATATTGGTTGTATTGGAGAGTCAAATATCCTAGTTTAATAGAGTATTTATCATCTTTAGCTGGAACCAAAAGAGGCAATCTAGTTGATTAGACATAAAGACATTCCTTTCAGCTAGTACTTTTTTGAAAGAAGCAACCTAATTATGGGATATAGGAAGAATTGAGGGGTCTTGCCAAATGACTAGCCCTATGACTCTATAAATAACTAAGAGATAAGTAGAAAAAGATGTCCCCCAAGCTTGAATCACCATGTTTGAAAAATCCTCTAAAGAATCAATAGTGGTAAAGGGGGGAACCCATTCCATGATTCAAACCAAAAATTGACACTATCCTTGTTGTTCACTTGACATGATATGAATGAAATAATAACTTCTCAAGAAGCCATCATGAAATCCCAAATGACAAATCCCTTTGGCGGGTCTAGCACAGTAAGAACTTTGGAAGGTTCTAAGTTATCTAAATATTTCTCTTGTAAAAGGTGACACCATTTGGTAGAGAATTTTTCATACATTTGCAAAACAAGTTTAGCACCAAAAGCCCTATTCCTATTAGTAATTTTGGGAAGTCCAACACCTCCTATTCTATAAGAGGTTTACATGGCATGAATAGAAATTAGCGGTATTTTCTTTTGACCATTCATATTATTTGACCAAAGAAAGGTGTGGATTAAAGTTTAAATTTGAGAGATAATACCTTTGGGGGCTTTTAGAATGGAGAAGTAATAATTAGGAATTTCAAAATAATAGTTTTGATTAGAAAAATTCTACTCAAGAGGGATAACCAGCAAGCCTTCCAAGCAGTAATTCTACTATTGATACAATCAATCATAGATTTTGAATAAGAGGGTTTGTTTAATCCCATAAAAAAGGGAACATCAAGATAAGTAGAAGGTAAATGATCAAGAGGAAAACCAAGAAGATGAAATATTCTTTGAGTAACCAATTGGGATGTATTAAAAACAAAAAAAATTAGATTTAGGTTCATTGATACACTAACCTAAAACTTGTGTATATACGTCAATGGATTTCTTCATACTTTGTGCTTCTTTATATGTAGATGTTCCAAAAAGTAAAGTATTTTCAGCAAAAAGAGAATGGGTTATGGACAAAGATGTACCTAAAATATTGATACCTTTCCACAACCCTTTTTTATTAAAAGAGTTAATAAGTCTATTGAAGGCCTCTGCCATAATGATAAACAATAATGGAGAAAGAGGGTCACCTTGACAAACTCCTTGGGAAGAGGTAAAGAAACTTGTTGGTGCACCATTAATAAGAATAGAAAAATGTGCACTTGAAATGCAAGCTTTAATCCATTTATACCACCTAGAAGAAAAACCAAATTGATGAAGGACTAGAAGAAGAAAAGACCAATTTAGTTTATCATAAGCCTTCATCATATCTAATTTGAAAAAAAAAGGCTAAAATATTATGTTCTTTGATGGAATGAAGGGTCTCATGGGCTATTATAGCTCCCTCAGTTATTTCTTGACCAAGAAAAAAATCCCCTTGTTCTGTCAATATAATTTTTAGAATAATGGGCTTAAGTCACAAATGAATAGCCTTTGTGATAATCTTATAAACAAAAATAAAAAAAGGAATAGGGATCATTAACCTTTGGGATGAGAGCAATATTGGTGGTATTAAAGTTCTTCAAAATGGAAACATTTTTTCTGGATTCTTTAGGAACCTCAAGCAATTCAAAACAAATGACATCCCAACATTTAAAAAATAATAATGTAGCGAACCCATCAGGGCTTGGTGCCTTATTAGCAGACATAGAAAAGACTACAACATGAATCTTAGAAACAGTAAATGGGGCCATAAGAATCAGATTGTCTCATTGTATAATCAAAGAAGGAATGGAATCCAAGATCTCATCCACAAGGTGAGAAGAGGGGGAATCCTGAGGTGGAGGGGAAAGTAGATTAGAGAAGAACCTTATACTCTTAGTTTGAATGCCCTTAGTGTTAGAAATCAAATTTCCTGGATGGTCATGAATTGTAAAGATTGTGTTATTAGCCTTCTTTTGTTTGGTAGATGCATGAAAAAACTTAGTATTCTGGTCCCATTGTTAAAGCCACAATTCTCTAGACTTTTGTCTCCAATACTCTTCTTCTCTCTTACATAATTCAGACCACTCCTCTTGAAAATTCTTTTGTCTTGAATGCATATCAGCTTTTAAACCATGGAGTAAAATATGTTCATTAATCTCAGCTAGTTTTCTTTCTACCGCCTTTTACTCCTCAAAAAATTTTAAAAACATGTTTATTCCAAATCTTGATAAGCCCTTTGACATACTGCATTTTCTTGTGAAACTAAAACATTTTGGTTCCTAGCTCTTGTGGAGCATCCTTCAATGGACAATTAAATAGGGAAATGGTCAAATTTTGAATATGGTATTATATCCAATTGGATAGTATAATTCACCAATTTTCAAAATTGTGAACACAAAAATCTATCCAATCTAACTGTAATCTGGTGGAAGCCAACTCTTCTATTAGTCCAAGTGAAAGATCCAACTTTTGGGGCAACATCAAATAGAGCATTATTGTCAAAAAATTCATTAACGTCTCGGGTAGCTCTAAGAGGGGGAATAATCCCTCCATACTTATCCCTAGGATGAAGAATGGCATTAAATTAACTGACAATAATAAATTTGGCACCTACTGATTACTGGACAAAACCTATGAGAGTAAGCCATAAACTTTGTTTATCTAACATAGGGGTAGGACCATAAACATTAATCAAATGGAATGAAAGTTCATAGTGTTGAATGGATAACATTTGCCAATTAGTTCCTTGATGAAGATGTTGAACCTTGATAGTCTTAGGATTCCATAATATAACAAGGCCCTCAAAAGCACCTAAGCTAGGAACATGTGAGGAATTCCATGTTGATCAACATCCAACAGATTTCTGAAAGTTATTCGTTGATAGCTTAGTCTCCTAAAGAAAGACTAGATCACATTGGATAAAATCAAGAAACTACTTGATCCTATTATGTTTTTTAGGAGCATTAATTACCTTGAAATTCCATGAGAGGATCTTCATAACTGACAAGGAACACTCTTGGCACTCCTTGTCGATTGTTTAGAGGTAGAAAAATTATTGTCTAAAGTTGATTGGATCCCTGCATCAACTTCTTTTTTATATTTTGATGCTTTTGATGGCCTACCCCTAGGCTTAGAAGATTTTTTAGTTATAGGATATGATGAGAGGGGGGTTTATAGTACAAAAAAATCTAGAAGAAAAAAAAATTAAAATTAGTAAGAAGTGGATTAGCAAAGTGGGACCTAGTCTGACCAAAACTATCTATTTGAACAAGAGACTTTTTGACTGCCAAGCCAAGATCTAAAACATTCATAAAGACCTCCATCCTAGGTAAGGGAGATCTAATGTAAAGTGTACATTATCCTCAAGTAGGTCATGGAGCATGTTATCTTCATCAAAGAATTTGGGATAAATTGGTACACTACACTCTATTGCTAAAATTTGGGCATATTTAGAAGACAATGAATGTCCTTGGGAAACTAATGCAACTTCTAATATAGACAAGAAAGATAGAGGTTGATCATTAAAAATGAGCTCATTAACAACATCATCCATCTAAGAGGGATAAATAGCATTTTCTTCATTGGTAGCCAAATATGTAATTGCAAGCTTAGAAGATGTCGATGACCTAAAAAGAGACCAATCTAGACTTATATACTTATCTCGATGAGTATCTCATTTAGAGAAAAGATGGGTCAAAAAAAACATAATTTTTTTAAAAAAATCAAAGGAAAAAGACCCTAAATTTGGAAAAGTCATAAGAGAAAAATAATTCCCCAAAAATGAACACTGGTAGTTATTTGGACCCGAACAGTCTCTGTGGGATTGATCTTTTTGTGTATAACAATGATCCTTTAGCAAATGGTAAACAACTGGATTTACAAATGAGAATTTTATGGGTCATTTGATAGTTTAGCTTGAGATACACAAGCATCATTAGGGGAAGATGGAATGGACTACGTCCTAAAAGTACACTTCAATGGGTCAAAGTTATGGATCTCGACATTGATTATTAAAATGACCCAACCAACCTGCCATCTTAACCATAGTTTGTGCATCCTGAATAATAATTGTTTGGTTCCAACCTCCATATTTAGATGACATAATTAAGGAAGAAGGTAATGGTTTATTTAGATTTAGTAAGGCACAATACATTATAGAAAGAGATGGTTCATCAAAAGGCACTAGATCATGTTGGATGAATACCCCAATTTTATTTTCTATTAATTCAATAATTTGTAGATCTCTATATTCCATTGGTAAAGTAGGAAGCTCAATCCAAAATGGAAAAAAATCATAGGATGTATGACTAGGTTTAAAGTTTGGTAACCAAGTGTTGGTATATATTCCCAACCCTTTACAAAACTAACTCTTAATTCAAAGATCATTATCTCGAGAAAGATTAGAATCAAACATAGCAATAAAAAAGAAAGACTCATGATCAATGTATAATAAATCAATGACACCATACTAGTAATTCTTTGACCAAGAAAGAAGATTTGTAGTTGGGAGGAAGGACCAAATCTTATCGATGATTGTTGTATCGAGCATGTAAGAGATCTATGGTTCAAGAAGTCCATCTTCAATCACAAGAAGTTGGGAATCACCATTTGTGAGTGTGGCATTTGAACTATCTAGATTATTATTGGGACCAATTGATCTTATTGAAGATGTAGACCCCAATTTTTCCTTCCAAACTTTGGCAAGCTGATTTCCCATAGATTTTTTACCTCCAAGTGATAAGACAAAAAATTTGGATAAGACAAAATTTTTGGATCAGTAATGGAGATGTTATTTTTCCATGACACATAAGAAGGGAGTTGGCAGTTGAAATTTCTAATATCCTCACTAGTTTTAGAAAAAATAGGTGTGGACTGCTGAAGTGGCCCATAAAAAATGTCAAAAATTGGCTAGACCTAGGGCTTGGTAGCCTTGAGACCATGTTTTTCCTTCTTTGCACCACATCCACTATGGCTAGAGCCATATGATATGTTAAAATCCCTTACAACTATTTTTCCACCATGATGATGAAGAAGAGGAAGATGAGCTTGGTTCAAAAACCTCCCATGCACATCAAGAGCTCTAATCCTTCCACCTTGTTCATGCTCAATAGAAAACTCAACTAACTCCCCTTTTTCCAAAGATCTAAAAATAGTGAATCGATGTCTTTTGAAAAAAAATATCTTTGCTACCATCATCAAGGGTAATGAATCCATAACCCTTTTGTGAATCAAACCACTTGACCTTTTTAGTCCTTTTCCAACTCTGGACCATATTTGTATTTCAATAATCCAATTACAAACCTTAGTAAATGTATACAAAATCACAGATTTAGATTTTTTGAAGGTCATAGGTCCTAATTTCATCTCATGTAAATACAATAACAAATTAATGATTGATAGAAGTCACAATTCACTATCCTGGGCTACAAATTTGATTCTAACTTTCCTTGATCCAACCTAACTTTCTGATGTAACTTTTTAGAAGTAGATATCTAGTGCAAGAAATGGTTTGATATGGTTGTAATTTTATCTAACTAAAATTAATGTTAATTTTGCACCTCTGACTCTACTTCCCAATCTTGAACTATGTAAACCCATTGAATCCTTTCTAAAACCTACTTCTAAATCATGTGTTGGAGGTTGTGGCAAATTGGAAACAAATTGGAGGCACTCTATTGAAAATTGTTGTTGCTACTAGAGTTCATTGCCACTACTGGAGTTCACTGCTCTAAATCCATTCACTTTCCTTTACCACTATTGGAGTTTTCTGCTCCAAATTTATTCCTTGATAGTTAAGGTAGACAAAATTTTGGTTCTCCAAGCATGTTAGTCTCCTCTAGAGCTTACCTTTGTTCTTCCAAACGAAATGGATTTTATATTCCTCAAATTTTGAATATAGTCTTCTTAAAGCTACTAAAACTTAGGAAATGGAGGTGCAAAATCCTTACTCTCCCAGCACACTTTGAAGCAAATTTTGTTCTTCACATCAATCCTTATTTTTGAAAAGAATTGACACAATATTCACTACCTGCGGCCTCACCAAGAGCATCAATCTGCAACACCACAAAGTTTTTTTTTTGTAATTTTGTGGAGAAGGAATGGTTATTCTGTTATATCTTTGTCAAAACTGCCAAAAACTTAATCAAATTCTCAATATCTTCTTTGGTTCTCTAAATTTTGTACCTAAACCAACGAATCGAAGGAGATTGCGCAAATCGTATTCCTCAATCTAAGTTATGTACTCCAGCTATTGTGAAAATAAAATAAATGAATATTTCATGCTTCTTGTCACCATCCAAATTCGAACCCTTTAAGAGATCTTTAGAAAAATGCAAAACTCTTTGAAATAAATATCGTTCTTCATATCACTACAAGGGGAGGGCATTTGGAGCTACTTCAATGGATTCTTCAAAATGTGAAACACCTCTCTACATCTCACAATGTCAATCTAAATATGTTGATGTTCAATCACATCTCTCTTATTCCACTTTCACAAGATTATTTACATACTAACTCTCATGCTAATGTTATGTTGCATGATTTTTTTTTTTTTTTGGATCTTTAAAGACTTGGAGCATTCTTTCACTCTTGCATTTTAGCTTAGCTCTCATTCTACTTACATTTTGGCATTCTTAGCTTATATTTCTTTATGTTTAGAGTAGCTCACACAACTTAAGTGGGAAGGCTTGTAACTCTTCATATTTTATTGGCTTAGCTTGCATCTTGTATTTCATGTTAGTATAACTTGCATTGCATTATGATTTTGCAAGATTTCTAGGTGCTTTTGGAGCTTTGAAGACTTGGAGCACTCTTGCATTTGCATTCACACACTTGCATCCTACATACTTGCATCATGGCTTACTTTCATGTAGCTTAGCTTTCTTTATGCTTTAGAATATCTCACATAGTCTAAGTAGGAAGGCTTTGTAATAATTGCATTCTTGTTAATTTACTTTACATCTTGCATCTCCTTTAGTTTAGCTTTCATTTTGCATTGCAATTGCATTATGATTCTTGCTAGCTAGCACTCTTTCTATCATTCTATGGTGCACCTTTCAAGGGTTGCATAGTTTGTTCATTTGACAACCACCATACTTCTACTTGAACCTTTCCACATCCTAGATAGAGAGATATACACCACCTCTCTAGATGCTCTCTTTCATAGGTATTCTTGAGAATAAGGGTTTATAGAAGTGTGCCTACTTTTTGGTATACACCTCAAAGTTATGAATTTTTTTGTACTCATGTTCTAGATTATGAGAAGGAACACATTATAGAAAGGCTTCAACATTCCCAAGGTAGTTGGTCATATAGAGGTTTTTCCATAATTTCAAATGGATGGACTGAAATTATGCATTGACCATTGATTACTATTCTCATTTCTTCACCAAATGGTATAATGTTTATCAAATCTCATGATACTTAAGAAATGTGAAAGGGCAACATATTTGACCAAACTTTTGAGAAGTGGTTGAACAAGTAGGGAAAGATAATGTTGTACAAATTATAACTCATAATGCTTCAAACAATATTTTGGTAGGAAGGTGGATTGAAGATGAATTTCCAAATATTGTTTGGACACCTTGTGCAACTCATTGCATGAGATTACTTCTTAAAGATTTCCACAATAAGATTCCTTGGAATTGTGATATTGTTGCAAATAAAAAAATCTAACATTTTATTGTGAATCACTCTATGTCACAAGTTATTTATAAGAAATATACTTCTTTGCAACTACTTAGATGTGTTGAAACATGGTTTACATTAAATTTTATTATGGTTGACTAAATTATAAAGTTAAAACAAGAACTAAGGAAAATGATCGTGTCTACTAAATGGGAGAGATGGAGGGATCGATCAAGCAGCAACAACCAAGCATGTGATGAAATTTATGATCTTATAATTGGTAGTGTTTCATTTTTATTTTGGAAACATGCAAGTGATCTTCTAACACTTTCTTGGCCTATTCTTAAATTTCTTCATCTTTTTCATGATCATAAACCATGCATGGGAGATGTGTTTGAGAAGCTAGATTAGATAAGATAGAAGATAAAAATATATGTTTCTTGTTGGGGCACCATCATTTGATCAAGAGACACATGATATTATTTGGGGATGTACTTTAAAAAGATGGAACATGCTTCATAGTCCTCTTCATTCACTTGGATTTTTACTCAATCCACAATGGTTTCACAAAAGACCATGGTTAGATGATGAGGTTTCCACAAGATGGAAAACCTACATCAATAGAGTTCTTCAAAGTAGAAAGGACCATACTATAATCAAGGAGGAAAGCTCAAGATATATTGATGGAGTAGATGATTTTTCCCATAAAAATGTTCCATTTGATCGATTTAAAATGAAAGCCAAATCATTTTGGGAGAATAATGGAGCAAAAACACCACTACTACAAATTATTGCAATTCTTGTGTTTCCTTGGGTAGATTTTTGCATCATTAGTCTTATGATCTTGATGAAATTCATTTGATTATTAATTTATTTTTAAATGATAATGTTAATTACTTTTATTTTACAAAACAGTTTTCAGGTGCTTCTATATGTTAAAGAAATTGGAGTGAGTATGCCTTCATACATTATGTGAAGCGTAATAGGCTTGCAAAAAAAAGAAAAAAAAGATCTTGTATACATTCATCACAATCCTTGAATGTTTTCACGAGCTTCTACTAATTAAAATCAAGGCCTCATAGTATGTGGGATTATGGTGGCTCAATGGATGATGGAAATGATGAATTACCAATAGAAGTACTTGAAGATAATGCAAAGGAAAATTCACTTGATGTTGGAATGGGAAGAGGTGAGACAAGAAAAAACATTGCTTGAATTTTAGGGTAAGACTGGAGATTTTCTTCACCCGGTTCTTTCATATCGGTGCCCTTGGTGAGCTATTGATAGCTTTTTATGTTTTATTTTATGTAATCACAAATAATTATGATAATTATATTTTCTCTTTACAACTAAGAATAATTTTTATTTATTTCTTTAAAATTATTTAACTTTATTTTATATTTTACAAACTTTAATTTCATGTGTGTTTACTTATATGATTAAATTTACTTTAATTTCATGCATGTTTTACAAACTTTATAATCATGCATATTTACTTATATGAATAAAATTTAAAGTAAGTTTGACAAAATATTTAAAGTGATCTATATATTTTTCAATTTCATGCATCTCTACTTAAATGAAATAAAATATTGTATATATAAAAATTTCATGCATATATATAAATTAAAATCATATGTGTGTGTGAGAAAGAAACATGCATGTTATATATTAAATGAAATTATATATGAAATGTATGTATACTAACTTGTGTGTGTCTATATATATACATATGCAAACACACATACAATTCTTTTATGCAACCTTTTAAAACTTTGCTTCTTATCACGTTGTCATTGCCATTATGTTTCTCATTTCTCATTTTTGGAAACTATGGAATCAATACAAGCTTTTTTGTTTTCAGCCACTCCAATCACTTTTGTGCAAGCCAAAATCTAAGACTCCATATCGAGAAAATTTGATATGGTTATGGAAATAGACATGAAAATGGAAAAGCATTTAGATACAACAAATAGAGGGAACTTGTATAGTAAACTAGGACTACAAAGGTTTCATTGGTTAAAAGTTGAGGTAGTTCATGTCTTGGAAAGCACACATACATCCAAATAAGACCATTCTTGGTAAATTTTAGAAAAACTCCATTAAAATGGACATGGAAAGAATTTATAGTTTTAGGGTGCGAGTGGAATTTTCTTTATAAATTGTTTCTCTGGTTAATTTATTTTTATCTACTATATTTTCTTTTACTTCCAAAATTATTACTTTTTTATAAAGGAAATGAGAATCAGTTGAGGAAGACATGAAGATTGAAACCATGGTATCAAAGTTCATGTTGAAGGCAAAGCCACACGTGGGAGATGCTTTGTAGTCCTTGCTTTCCTCTTTTCTCATCTTTGTCATTCTCACATACATGTTCTACACTGACACCTTTGTTGAGCTAGAGGAGAATGTCATAAAAGCTCTTAAAAACACGCCTGCAACATTGTCTATATATCCAACCCTCACTAAGATATTTTCCTTGTCAATGTCACTTTGTCGATGCCTTTTTTTCCACTTTGCAACATAACATAGCAATTCAGTTAAAGTCTTTTGTGGAGAGAAGCCTATTCGCTTAATTAGAAGGCATATAATTAGGAGTCCTTGTTATGTGGTTAATTAAATTAGATAGGAGTTTAGCCTCTCACAATGACTGGGATAAATATAATTTAATAATTTAATTAGATAAAAATAGCTCTTAATAGTAAGTAGGTCAATTTGATTAAGTCGTATTATGAGATTAAGTATAATAAAGTTATTAGATTTAATAAATTAAAATTTTTGATTTATTAATCTCATTTAAGGGAATTTATTTGATCTAAAAATTTGGAATTGATGAAGTAGTTAAATTAATTAAATATATATAATAAAATAACTTGATTTATTAATTTATCTTAGTAAATTTAAATTAGTTCAATCTTAGTACAAAGTTCTTCCTTTTATCAACAAACTTTGTCCTCTATGTACCAAATATATGTTTTTCTTTATTTGGTTAGAATTTTTTCTAAAATGGTTCAATTCTTGTGTTTATGGAATAGTTCGAACTAGAGTCTAGTGTGTGGAGATAATTATAAAATTAATATTGGTAAATATTATAATGAAATACGATGATAATTGACTAATAATTATATTGATTGATACTAATAAGGATGATAATATGGCTCTTACTGCCCACAAGCCAAATACTGTTGAAACTACCTAGATGAATGACATTGATGAAAAGAATTTAGTTGGGGATATAAATTCTATGCCTGAAGAGGCCCACATTGACACTATTCATCACGAGTTGAAGAGTGTTGATGAGGAGACTAGGGAGAAGAACATTAGTGGAAGGCTTTTATTTCTTAACAAATCTAACTTGAAGGCACACGTGACTCTATAGGTTGATACTTGGCTCTATAATGAAATTATAACCCTAAAGAAAAGTGTTAAAGAGCTGAAAAAGAATCTGGATATTGAAAAAACAAAAGAATTGAGCTTGAAGGAAAAATCAAGAACATTCCTAAGAAACTAATTGCCTATGAAGTTGTGTTGAGGCAACTAATCAAGGATAGCAGCCAATAGATGGACATGAGTACTACAATCTTATGTGCAATGGCAGTTAGCATTGGTAGGAGGAGCAATGAGTAAACTATTTCCCCTATGTCTACCCAATGACTGGGGGTCCTGGAAAATGGACTAGGCTAAGCACAAAAAGTGCTATTGAAGTTGCCCCTGTTTCCTATGTTGAGGGTCTCCTTCAAGAGGTTGTTGATACTACCAAAGAGTTGTCTAAGGCTATGGAGGAGCTTGAGTAATAGGGTAATTTCATTTTTTTCTTTTGCTAGCCCTAGTTGTTGGTTCAGGTTTCTAGTTTTGTATCTTTCTGATGGTTGTCTTTTGTTGTGGATTTTTATTTCCAGCTAGTTTTTTTTTTGTATGCTACTATTTAGGTTCTAGGTCCTTGTAAAATATGGTTTTTTCTTGATGTTATTGTAGGTTCCATGTCCTTGTAAAATCTTCTAGACTCTATCTTGTATTTTTTTTGTTTTTTGTATGGGGTTTTGGGTCCCCTCAAAACTTGTTTTTACTATAATCCAAAAATATTATAATGAAATGGTGTATGTGATGATCATGTCTATGACTTTATTTTACAAGGAGTTTATGAATTTTTGTCTCGACCTTTGGAAAGTTATTTTTCTACCAGAGGCATGAAAGTCATTATGATTGATGACAAGTTTTTCACTTGTGACTCATGTTTTCCAATATACCTTTCACCTTTTTTCTTCCTTGACCTATTGCATCTATGTTCTTAAAGAATCATAGTGAATTAGGAATTTTTCTCTCTTGGGATTTATAACTTCCTTGGAGTTATGTTTTCGATCACTATTTGGGGGTTTCATTGTAAATACATTTAAGATGGGGTTAGTAATGTTTGAATTTGTATCATATTATCTTCATAGGGCTAGAAATAATATTTGGTATGGATGTTTGAAACTAAATTTTTTTATGTCTTTATCATTTTCATATTTTGGTAGAATTTACTAGGAACATATTTGGAGGGCGGCTTGAACTAGGGGGGTTGAGGCCCAAAGTGGTAATTCTAGGATAACCCATTGTGTAGTCTTAATAAAGTGATAAATTAATTAATGAATTAGGTTTTGGATTCATAGTAAAAAAAAAAAATTCCTCTCTCATATCCTCAATTATTATTTTTAAATCAAGATGGGATAGAGATGTGCCTAGCCATCTGTGGGATGTTGATCTAGCAAGTTGACACCTTGTCCACATGAGAGGTAGTTGGCTCTACATGAGTTTCACCTTGGGGTCACATCCAATTGGACTATTATGACTACCCAAGAAAATGGAGTCTATGTGATGACATCCTTCAGCATGTGTGCTAGGATTCCCTTAGTTGTGCTTAGTTCACCCATAGTATAGGAAGTCCCTTTATTGTTTACGTTGTTATCTATGGGGTTATTCAATGATATCTCTTAGATTTTTTATATTTTTTTTCCTTTTGAAAAATATTTGTATCTTGTGCATTTTAATTTATTGATTGATCTTTTGGCATGTGTGGTCTTGAAGTCCATCTCCTAGCTCAAGGGAGTGGACCATGAGGTTTACATGGTTGGGTGGTGAGCATTTTTCCATCGAGGATTATATTCTAGTTCAATATTTTTAGTTGATCACTACAACATGATCGATTCTTCAATATCCTCATGATACTTATTAGTTCTTCACTTATAGTTGAATGATTGTATCTCTTTTAGTATTGTACTTGTAGAATTTTCATAACTCATGTACATGTAAACCTTTGAGAATAAGGCTATGATATTGTAATTGCATGTTTGAAAATGTGTCATAGAAAATACGTACTTTGTATTTTCATTCTATATCTATTCAAATATTTAATGGTTGATGATATTTATTATACTTTACGATATCATGTTCCAATCCTTATTCTTGTTATGTGATGTCTAGACATGGTTAAGAAAAATCATTGAGAAATCTAAGAGGGTGAAGGATAGATCATGCTTTATGAATTTAACTTATGTAGGATTGTATGTTAAAAATAAATTAAAAAAATTATTCCACATTTTATTGTTTTTTTGGGGATTCTTAGCTGGGGTGTTACATTAATACTCTAGTTCCTACTACACCACGAGCTAAATGCCTCTTGTTGCTTTTATTTTTCAAAAACTATGCATAAATTAGAAAAATAAAAATAAAAATTGTTAACTAGAGCATGGAGATTAAATCAATCTATTTGATCTTTGTTATCTCCTAAAATAACTCAGAAAGCATGGCTTAAATCATCTTTCACCTCTTAAGGCATCTGATCAACTTAAAATGCATGCTTACCTCTCAGCTTTTAACTCATCTTTCACCTCTTAAGGCATCTGATCAACTTAAAATGCATGCTTACCTCTCAACTTTTAACTCAACTTTGAAATAATCTTGAACATTCATATCAATCAATCTCAACCATTTATTCTACTTGAGGTTTCTATTAATTTAGGGATCCTCTCTTTAGTTCTTATGTGCAACTGAAGAGTAATATTATCATGTTATTTTTTCTCTAGTGATATTGTGCATCAAAATTATGATCTTTGCTTATTATCATCACTCTAGCTTAATTTTTATATCATATTTAGCATAAGAATTATGTATATTTTATAGAAATAGATTATCTTGTATCATTTTTATCTTTCGTTACGATTAATCTCATATCTTATTTGTATTGAAAAATAAAAATATAAAGCTTAATCTTGCATTTCATTCAAATCCTTTATCTCAGTGCAGTAAAGTCATTGAATAGATTGAAAAATATGAGAGGACTCCTACTTGCATCTATTAGGAACCAATAGATCTCTTTTTCTACTATTACTATTATTTATATGATATTACATGACAAACTAGACATCTCATGATCTATTGAAGTGTTTGTGGTTGCAAATCCTTACAAGTACAAATTTCACATACACAGCCATTGCATGGGATCCTAGGAAGGTTCACTGTGAAAATAGTATTAAGAAATCCAATTGGAAGTGGGGATGATCCGCAATATAAAAATATCATTGAGTTTCTTCTTGATTAATTTTTATGGATCAATAAACAATATTATACAAGAGAAGTGTGGAACAAAATTAAGGAGTACTTTAATCACTTAGCAAAAGCTTGCGTAGAAAAATATCATTCTTGTCATAAATATTATATATAGCATGCTCAAGGCCCCGAAGATATTTTTCAATTAATAATTCCCTACATAGGGATACCATCTCCCTCTTGTTAATACCATCCAAAACCATGTAGGAAATAAATGTACCTACTAAATCCTCATTCAACCTATAGGTGAAACTATAACCAAAACACTTTTTCCAAAATACTTTTCTAGTTCTCTTTTGACCATATTGTCAATAAGCCTCAAGATTCAATTCCACCTTTCAGGAGTGATTGGGCCCCAAAATACCATCTTTCTACTTTCAAGGACATGAAATGTGCGAACATTAGTCTCCACATTAGTGGCTAAAGAAAAGTAAAGACTCTTTAATGTATGTTGTTAGTGTTGTTGTTGCACCAAAAGCTCAAATTGTTAATGCCATATACAACCACTAGAATTATAAAACACATGAGGAGCTTAGTCCCTTTTCATGAATCTCGTGAGGGGTTCTAGCCTACTGCCAACAATCCCCCACCCAAAGTCACTCGCCTATGTGGATTTGAACATGTGACCAGTTCTAATACCACTTGTAAGCCGCTAGTTTTATCATTAAACCAAAAGCTCAAATTGTTAATGCCAAATACAACCACTACACTTATAAAACACAAGAGGCAGTTAGTCCCTTTTCATGAATCCTATGAGGGATGTTGGCCCACTTCCAGAAAGAATTTTTTCTCTTCAATCACCAAGAAGTGATATAAACATGCAAGTAAAGGGATGAACAAAAGACTCATACTTTAAAAAGGGAAACAATCAGAAAGGCTTAATGGTATTTTGGGGCCCAATAAATATTGAAAGATTGAATCGAATCCTAAGGCTTGTTGACAATATGGCCTAAAGAGAAATTGGAATTTCCTTTGGGGAAAAATATTTTGGTTATTTTTTCATCCATAGGTTGAATGGGGATTTAGTAGGTACGATTATTTTCTACATGGTTTTGGATGTTATTAACAAGAGGGATATGGTAGCCTTCTGTAGGGAAGTCTTCATTGACAAATATCTTGGGGCCTTGAGTGTGCTATACATAATATTAATGAAAGGAACATTATTTCACTCCCTAAGGTCTATATTTTCCTTATTGTGTGTGTGTGTTTGATTGCACACATGTTATAGTATATAGAAGATAGATAGATAGATAGATAGATACGTAGGTAGGTAGGTAGGTAGGTAGATAGATTGATAGATAGATAGAACTTGGGTAGGCATTCTTTTAAAATAGTTATAACTTTTTATATTAAGTAATTAGAATAAACAATTTGATTGCTAGATAATCCTCAAATAGTCTTGTTTGCAAATGATTATAGATTTTAAAAGTGTTGGAATTCCATTAAATTCTAATCTAGTCTAGACTAAGTATGAGATATAAGTCCCTCAAAATAAAAGTTATATGCAAATGTGACCATATATTTAAAAATAAAATAATTTATATATTATAAATTTTAGATATATGTCCACATATATGATCAATATGATTAAATTTTTTTCAAAAAATAGAAAATATTTGGTTAGATTGTATCGCTCACTCATTTTTATTTTGATCATCTTGGAAGTTGATATTGATTCTAGCATTTAAGGCATACCAGTGTTATTAAAAAATATATAAGTATTAATTATTATGAATTATTATCATGATTTTTCCATCTTGAATTATTGACAATAAACTCTTTCCTAAGAGGAAATAAAGATATGTAGGTTTTTTTGATCTTTGAAACAACTAAAGATACTAAATTAGGAATGCTTATAAAATTCATTATGAAAGTTATAAAAAGCCATAGAGAAGAAGCATGGCTTAATAGGATAGTAGATGGATGTTTAAAATTCATGTTGCAAATGGAGGACATGTCCTCTTCTAGAATTCACTTGTATGTATAAAGAGAGATTTGTAAACTAAAGCCACAAATTAAACCATGGAATTTAAATAAAATAGGATAGGTGGTGAAAATCCAAAAGTGCTACGTACATGAGGACATGTCCTCATCTGATATAAGCTAGTGTTACTAAAAAACTAGATTTATAAATTATATAAGGTACATGACACAATTAGTCACAAGCAAGACGGTTGGTTCTTTACTTTGTTCTTTCTTATTAGTCCCCTCATGAATATAGATATAAAATTATTTATAAAACATAATACTAGGCCTTGATCTTTTGCCAATAAAAAAAATGAAGAAACAACTGAAACATTTTTTTTGTTATTCAAAATAGGAATTGATTAAAAAGTATAGTGAACCCACCTAAAAAGGCTTCATTTTAATGTATTAGGGCTTACCTATAAACTAAATAGTAAGTGTTGTGGTCCAACTTGACAAAAAATGCTAGAACTAAATTAACACTTGAATGGTAGGTAGAGCCTAGAAAGCATCAAAGGACATAGAAAAAAAGAAATGATACAAAGAGTTAAGAGAAAATTCCAAAACCTTATGATTAAGTAATATTCTTATTATTGAGGAGTTTCCATTTATTTCAAGTTTGAATGAATTTATGTGTGCATTTTTTTCTTATTAGAGGTAAAATTGAGTTTTAAAAGGACCTAAAAATCATTTTACAAATGCAAGATAGTAAATTATAAAAAGGACAAAAACCTAATTTAAACTAAGTTACCCCTAAAAAATAACCAAAGGATTTGTACATTACACAATGGTTGACCATTACCTAACAGTCTCTAGATCCATTCGATGGGCATTAGAAATAGATGCCTATTTAGGAATGTTGATGTTTGGTAGCTTCAGCTGGATAAAACTATGTATAATTATATATGAGATATATTCTCTGTGTGTGTGTGTGTGTGTGTGTGTGTGTGTGTGTGTGTGTGTGTCATGTCTTATTCTCAATATAAATAAGAGATCAATCTCATTTGGAAAAAGATATATAAAAAAAAACTATGTCATTACATTTACAACGGTCTAGAAAAATCAACATGGTATCAAAGAAAAACTATGAATGTAAGGAAATAAAGAAAAGTAGTGATTGAAAGTAAAAATGGAAGAATATGTCTAAAGATTCAATGCTGGTTTGGTTGTTTCTACACATTTGGATAAATTTTAATATATGGAATCATAGGATTCAAGGATCTTGAAAATCCAAACAATATTGAAAAGAGCCTGAGATTATAGGCATATGTAGAAGTAATAATTGGAAAAGAGTAGACAGAGCTTGGGAGTCCACATCATTGTCAATCAAGTCCAATAACACCATATGAAGGAGAGTGTACAATCAAACCCCCGTCCGCGATAGCCTTGATAGATGTAGAGATAATTCTTGTTTAGATTCAAATAATTAGGGTGGTATTTGACATTTATAGGTAGTAATACCAAATCTATGATTAGAAATATGATGGAAACAGGATGTATGTGTGCATACAAAAAGAAGTATATGATATAATGCCCAAACATGAATCCTATGCAATTTGCATATAAGAAATGATAGAATATCATATGCAGACACAAATTCCTAATATCAAATCAAAATAAAAGATAGGGGAAGATTAAAATTGATCAAGTGGCTATACTATAGAATGATTGGTTCTTGTAGCTGTAATAAAATTTATAGAAAATAATGGATAGGACGAGAAGTAACATAACAACAAGAATGTAAAAGAAAACAAAATCAATGATAAAGATAAATAGAGACTAGGGAAAAATATTCATAGCTATAGATATTTTGCAAATCAATAATAGTCAACCAATAAACTAATTATCTCAAATAAGATCAATAGGAAATGATTAATATTGTGGTTCAAAAAAAAGAGCTACAAAGGTGTCACTTATCAAACTAGAGATACACAATCATAAGATATAAAGAGAGAAATACACAACATCATGTGAACAAGTAGAGAAAATAGATGAAAAAGATGTATTGGATAATAACAAGAAGGTATTATAAAATCTTGTAGAGATGACTAAATTGGTAAAGGTAGTCTCACTACATTCTAAGCCTAACATAAAATGGAAATAAAGATGTAATATATGCATGGGAACCTAAAAGAAAATACAAATTTTTTAAGAGTATTCAAGAGAAATAAAAAAATTCCATGTTACTCAATGACTATCGAGCTTTGTTAAAGACGTGAATTTATAAATCCTATTGGCATCAAATACACTGCAAGCCATGATCTGATAACACATAAGATCTTAATGCCATTTTTGGAGAGATACAATCTTTCATAGCAATATAACAAAGGGGGAGATTATAGTTTTTCCATTGCAGGAAGACCCATTAATAAAGGGGAAAAGATAAGACAAAATACCACATTTTAAAGAAAAGAGATATCAAAGAAGAGATCCATTATCATGTATTTTGAAAAGGGAAAAACTAATATCAGATTCAAAGGGAGTTTGTCGCTTATTCAAAGGTAAAGGAGTTCAGAAGATTGATGTTTAGAGGGAGTCTAAAATATTTCTCTAAAGAGGCAGACAGAGGATATGTTTTAGTTGATCCTTGAAGATCTTGAGCATATTAAATTCAAAGGGAATATGACACTCCATCAAAGGCAACTTTATTCGACAAGCTCAAATGATTGATTTTTAGAGGGAGTTCAAAAGTCCTTGTGTGTGTCTGTGTGACCTTAAAGGGCCTATCCCCTACGTACATCATGAGGAAGTGACAACTTCCAAATGATTATCACTTGTATTTGCAAAAATTATTGAAAGGTGATGAACTTACAATAACTCAATTTTCTATTATGATAGATATCTTTCAATGTCTATTCAAATCATGACAAATTATACTTTGCATGGTGCATGTTTATATGGTACAGATTATGAGAATGTGTGTGCACATAACTATTAGAATATATTATCCACTAATATGACTGGGGGGGAAGAATCGATTATACAACTATTATCAAAGTTATCAACCTTAAACAAACTTAACCATATGAGCAATATAAACTAAAACCACAACAAGATACTCATATACAATAACACTAGATATGTTAACTAGGAAAAACCTTGACCAGAGGGAAAACCCCGATGGGGATGGTACCCAAAAAATGATGTACTAATATAAATATTTCTTGTTAGAAGATGGACCCTATTAGGAGTCTATGAATACATTCAATACACATGAGTCCTTGTTAGGAGACTTTAAATCCCTGTTAGGAGTTGTGGAAGATAGCTAGACCCACTACCCAAACAACTTCAAGGGAAAGACCAATGAACCCATTGTCCAAATGATCTCTATATTATTCCTTGTAGAATAATAGAAATGAAATGTACTTCCTTCCTCTTCCTTTGTCCTATCAACCAGACCTTTTCTCCTTTTGAACTTGAAACCATGTTAGAACACTCAAATCCAATTATCCCTAGGATCACTTACATGTATTCAATAAGCATCTATTCCTTTTTGCACTTTGCACTTCAATAGATTTTTCACACACTTACAAATAAGGAAAACATCTTTCCTTTATGTCATATCTTCATAATACTTCCTTGAGTCAGCCTTGAAGGTTTCCCAATTAATTATAATAAGATAACTAGTTAATTACAATTACAATAGCATTATTGGCTCATAGTCTATATAAAACTTCACATGTGTGATATTAGGGCTTGTGTACTCGCTAATGTCATCAACAGACTATCCTCTATCGTTGTTTGAATGTGAATCTTCTCATTGCATCTCAGATGTAAGATAGCAAACAAACATTAAGAGCTGGTTTTCCAATACTCTATCTCTGAACTACTCTCTATAAATCAAGTACAACTTATGTACATCTTCAACTTAGACTGTGCACTTGACCACATCATCAAGACACTATGTCGAACATGTCCATAACTATGTATCACTAGACAATCAAACCCTTGTCTATAACATTAAGATCTTTGTCTGGTACTCACCCAATCTTTACAGAAACCATGCTATGTTGACATCAATGACAAACATAGTAATGAATACAACGTGTCAATACTCTCCAATGTTTAGAATACTCCCCCAAAGTAGTATCATCAGCATTCATGCTAATAATCTCCTTCTTTGGCATTGATGGTGTAGACACCTAAAAATCCTTTAAAAAATAAAGTATTTTTATTTTTTGAAAAAATACCTGATGACATCATCATTTATTAATTAATTATTTAATTATTTAATTAATTAATTTTTATGCCATTAAATCCCTTTATCTTAATTAAAAATATTTAATTAAGGAATCCCTCCCAAAAATGTTTAAATCTTATTTAAGCATTATTTCCTTATTTATTAATTATTTAATTAATAAATTGACCAAAAATCCTAAAATAAATAAAAAATTTATTTTTTGCCCAAAACTTGGCCAATTTCCTTATGACCAATAACCTCTTCAAAAATATTCTAATCCTTCTTTAATTTCGATTAAAGGCTAATCCCATCATTTCCTACCCCTAATCCCAACTCAAAATATTTAATTAAGATTAAATATTAATCCTCATGTTTATTAAAAAAGTTTTAATAAATATCTCCTCAACCCAAACCCTTGAAATAAATAAAACTTTATTTATTTCCTAAAAATCTAATTTATCCTCATCCTAAGAAGTTCTAGACTCTTCTAGAAAGTCTTCATCCTCATCCTAGGAAATTCTAGACTATTCTAGAAAGTCTTTATCCTGATCCAAAGTCTAGACTCTTCTAGAAGATGTCTTTAAACCTAATCCTAATCCCCTCCTAACCTTTTCAAATTCCCTAAACATGGGTTAAGACTTGCTAACTCAAGGAAAAGTTAACAAATATCTCCTCCTTCATCCACCCTCATTAAATGCCATCCACTTGCCTATCCCTAAGCTAATCCTAAACCATCCTAATCCATCCTCTAATCATTTGCACAAGCCTAAACAAGCTTAAAACCTTCCTAATCAAGTCCAAGTCGAAATTTTTCTCATCACCCTCAAAATATCTCAACCACAAAACTTTATGAAGTCCACTAGGTCATAAATGACTCTTACAAGCCCTTTTATTTCTCTTACAAGTCATTATGAGGGTCTTTATGAAGATTTTATCCCTTGAGCCTCCTTTGTTGACTTATCCTTCCCCTTTCCTCCATCCTCTCACCATGTGACATGTGTCATTCCTTGATTGGTTGTAAGGAAGCACAATCCATGTGCTCTCCTCTCATGCAATCTAAGCCCTCCATGAGCTTTTTCCCATCCTTGCATCTTAGCCCTCAATCCCTCAAGCCTCTTGCCTATAAATTGGATCCTTCCCCTTTTCAAAATAACACAATCCATGAAGTAAAGTCATAATGCCATTTTTAGAAGCCATTTTACATCAAAATCATACACTCACACCCAAATTTCAACTCCATTTGAAGCCCTTTTTGAAGCATAAGCTTGAGCATACATCCTATCTATTTAGACAAAGCTACTCAACAAGAGAGCTTCTCATTGAGAGAGCCCATTAATGGCTCATATTCTCAATTGAGAGCTCATCTTAGTCTATCTTGAAGTTTATGAATTTTTTTTAGTTTGTAGAAGCTTTATTTAAATTTGGTTTCTATTAGCATACTAACATTGCTCATATACATTTTGGCACACCTGGTGGGACCCCGCATGGGTCATTTTCATTAGCTTTTTTAGTCAAGTTTTGTATGTCATTTGCTGATTTTGGCTAATTTTTCTTGTTTTTGTGATTGGTAGGATTGTATAAATTGGTTTTGTAGGTCCACATGAGCATGAAGAAGACAAAGGAACTCATAATCTATCTCATAGTGTTTGCAGATTTTTCAAGCTTATAGGTGGACAAAGAACTTGAAATTCTTCTTCCTCTTCTTGTCTATATTCTTCTTATTCCATCTACTTCTTCTTCTTCTTCTTGTGGGAGATCTTGGCCATTTTTTTTTAAGGAAGCAAAATCATAAACACTTCTTTTTAGTGCTTAAAATGAACCTCCAAATCATACTTAAATCCATTGAAAAATTAAAAATTTGCAAAAAAGAAAAAATCTTTCAACAAGTGAAACTAAACCAATCTAATCATTTGCATCCTTGCAACATCAAGGTTTTAGATGCATTCATGCAAAATTAGGAACATTTCATTTTTGTGAATTTAAAAAGAACTTCAAGTTTCCATTTCAAAAGGTTCAAAATCAACACTAAGTGCACACTAAAGTTCTTTTAAAAAAATCTCATGAAAACTAAGAGTCCTAAATGGTTGCCAAAATTTGTCCAAAAAGCTTTGTTATTTGTTCCAAACAAATGTCTTATTGCAAAATCTTGAATGTTTCTTACGTTTTTCATGCATCAAAACAATCTAGGAATATCATTTTTGGGCTTAAAATATGCAAACTAGAACACAAAATCTTGAATGAAAACCAAAGTCCAAAGAGTCATTTTCACTTTTGAGTCCAAAACAATCTTGAATGATCTAAGGTTAAAACAAAGCACTTCAAAGTTCTTAAAACAACACACAAAATCTCAATCTTGAATGCTCAAAAGAAAACACTTGAATGTTTAACCACTTGTCTTTGAATGCATGTTGCTAAAATCACTCTTGAATGCCATGGATTAAAATCAAATTTTTTTTGAATGCATGATTAAAACAACAAATCCAATCTTGAATTCTAAGGATCAATTAACCATTGCAATATCAAACACTTCATTTGAAGCTTCTAAAAATTGAACAAAACAAATCTCTTTTCCACATGCAATCTAGGTAAAGTTTGATTTTTGGACATTTAAGAAACCTTGTTAAGTTAAAACACAAATTCGCAAAAATCAATTTGAGTAGTTCCTTGGACTCACCTCTTTTCTAATCACCCATCAAATATTAACCATTGGTTGCAATCTCAGCGCCATTTATGGGGATGGGTCTACTTGAAAAAGGTGTTAAATGTTCCACAATCTAACTCACTCACTTGGTCTTTGAATGTTTGCTTTAACTTTATCAAAATTCTTAAATGATCAAAACTCTAGATTAAATAAATCACACTTCAAGTTTGGGCACTAAAATTGAACAACAACTGATGTGGAGAGCCTCCAGGCGCGCGCTTGAAATTGAATCTCACACACTTTTGTTTTGGGCTTAAAACAAACTCACACTCAATCTTGAATGCCTTAAAGAAAATTAATCGATACTTGATGTGGAGGGCCTCTGGGCACGCGAGTTTTCTTTTGTTGACCCTAACTCTTCTTATTGTTTGCATTCTTTGATCAATTTACTTTTGTTGGCGCTTCAAGTTGGAATTGAACATTGTCTCTTAAACATGAGTGCTTGTAAAGTCTAGATTAGCACACATAAGAGTCAGTTGGTAAAAGAACAAGCGTGTTTTTTAGCCCAAGGTCATCCAAGTCTTCTCTCCCCTTGTCGTCTTTCGAGGCCATCTTGGGTGCATAAGATTAGGATCCAAAACCTTGTTTCTTTTTAGGAGGCCTTCTTGGGGATTTCATCACCCCTTGGATGACCTCAACTCCAGCGTTCTGGCAGAGTATAAGAATCGGGAGGTGAATCGAAAGACACCTCTCTTGGGATCAAGATTTTGTCACTCGGGCTAAGCCTCAAGGAACTTTATACCCTTGATAAGTGAAAGAGGAGAAGTGGGTTACCACTCCTCTCGGCTGTGTGACATCTTTTTGGTCTCATCTATGGATTTGGGCCTCACGTACCTTGGGTATATTGAGGACTCCTTAGCTAAACCAACTGTCAGCCTTGTAGACAACCATCTAGGATGTTAATGTGTTTGAGGTGACTGATCAAAACATTTGTAGAACATACACACTCCTTGGTGCAAGTATCACTTTCTGAGAATCAAAAACTTCTATCTGGTTGTTTCTATCTATTGCTTGATCTTTTATTTGTTGAATGAATGTTTGCCAAACTTGGTCAATCCTAGCTTAGGGCATACTTAGCGTAGTCACTGCCTATTCCAAAAGTTGAATGAGTTGAAGCAAAACAACCAAGATCTCTCAAAGCCAAGCAGATTCAGGAATTGATGTCAGAGCAACCCAAACCCAAACAGAAGTTCTACAAAGTTAAACTCAAACCATCTCTAGCATACCAAGAACTTTCAGCCAAGAGAAAAGAAATAACACCAAGCCCATGAATTTCCAAACTCCACAAAGAAGAGGACAAAGCTACCAACGAAGCACTTCAAGAGGCCTGGTTAGAGCGTAACATCAAATTTAGCCAACATCCAAGAGTTAATCCTGCTTATGCCTTACCAACTAGGCATGATTTCTATGATTAGACACCCTTGTTTCTCCACATATTCTTGGATAAGCTTCACTTTAGAGTCATCTTTGTAGAAAAGCCAGCCATCTTAGGTTATCCCCTTAAGCATTATTAGCTCATCCATCTCATTTAGAATCAAACCATCTAGCCAGCAATCAAAACCTCACATCCAATCCTTCAAAATTGTTGTCACTTTTGCCAAAAGTTTGCCACTCCTAAAATCTTCCAAATCCATCAATCTCACCAAGGTTATCCCTTTGACAGAGCTTTGTCTAGGGTAATCCAGCTTTGTCACTTGTTATCCCTCATCACCTTGAGCTAAAGGTTGGGATCCACAAGTGGTCAATCTTGTGTTCTTCCTAAAGGATCATCAGTCTATCCTTAAGTTGACATAATCACCACCAAGCTTGCACATAGGAAAGTAGACCTTTCGTGCTTTGGAAACATATCTTTGAAGTTAGAATATCCAACCCAATCCTCCTTAGGTTTTTTCATATAGCTTTGCCTTAACCTAGGAAATCATTTGCATAGAGAAGCCTTCCCCCTTTTGCATCCATCAGCATTATTGCATCTCATCCCTAGGAGCATTTTTCATGCCACCCGTCACTCGCTTAGCCAAGAAGAAAGAAATAATGGAGCCCTATCATTTGGATCGAATAGCCTCACCCCCCTTGAGCACTCAGCCATCCTTTAGCCCAGAGAAAGCTATGCCATCATGTACTGACATTGAAGCTTTCATGAACCAACCAGGAAATGCAGTATTGGTAAATGCCATTATAGACAAGAACAAAGAGAAAATCATGGCTAATTTTCAAAGGGAAAATGTAGGAACCTTTGACTTTGGAAGACCCCCTCCGTTATCAGATCCATCTCACCCATTGTTTGGGCAGCTACCACCACCCATAGGCTCTTATGATCCAAATTATCCTCAATATATGCCAAAAGAAGAGCCTCCAGCCAATCCATATGATCCAACAGACCCAAACATACCATCATCCACCCAAGTTGAAATCTCCATGCCGCAAGCCAACCCAACCACCACCACTCCATCCTTGGTTCATACCTCTCCGCTCCAAACCCCCTTTACCCAAAACAACTCATCGTTCACCCCCTTCACTATTGCTGCTGCTGCTCCCCAACCTAGCCTTCCAAATCCACTCATCTCCCAAATCAGTGCTAGCATCTTTGGCCAACCTCAGCAATATACAACAGGGATGCCACCCATGGGGCCAAGTAATCAACCTTTCATCACCCCCAGCTTGTTCACTGCAGCCCAAAGCACAATCCCATCATTTCCATTAGGTCTTGGGAGCTGAATACCATTAGCCACAAATCTACAAGCTACTACCCTCACTCCACAAAGCTATCAAATCCCACAAGCTACTACCAATTTTCTACCAAGCTCCCAAGTGACCCCAGCCCCTACCACCACTCTACCAAGCTTCCAAATCCAACCACAAAGCTATCAAACCCCATCAGTTCCATTCCCAAGCTTTCAATTCCCACCATCTCCACCACCAACTAATCCATTACCTCCAATTACCAACTACTTTTCAATGCCACTTCTAGGAGGTAATCCACCACCCCAGCCAACCACCAATTATTTGCAGATACCATCCCAAATGGGGTCACAACCCACATATATTGGTCAAACCCCACAAGCCCCTCGATCCTTTCCCCAAGCCTTTTAACCATCTTATACCTTACCTCCACAAAGCAATCCATTTATCCCACAGCCAGCTTATGTTCCTCAATCCCAACCTCAAATCCCATATCAACAGCAAGCCTCGCAACACATGCAGCAATATGCGCCACCTCCCCCTCAGCAACCTGTCATCCACCATGTAGCTGCCCAAACAATGTACAATCCCTATCAGCAAATCGCTCATAGCCATCCATATTCAGTGGCCCCATCCAGCACATACCTACCTCAAGGCACTCCTACATTGGGGGCACCCCAGCCATCACCTATCAATTCAGAATGGGAGCAAATGAAGATAGCTTTGAAAGCCATCCAAGAAGGGAATGATCCGAAGACATTCAAGTTTGAGAATGTGTGTCCTTACCCATTTGACAGAGCCATTACCATGACACCATTTACCAAACACTTTGAGGTACCCAAATTTGACAAATTCAAAGGAAAAGGAGACCCTGTCACACATATCAAAGAATTTTACATGCACTGCTAGGACGTAGCATACAATGATGTCTTCCTCTTGTGCCTTTTTCCCAAAAGCTTGGCTGGACCAGCTCTTGAATGGTTTTATAGAATCCCCTATGGCACAATTAAAAAATTTGCTGAATTATCTAAGGCATTTGTAGCCCAATATGCCCATCTTGTTGAAACAGAGCTATCAATAGTTGATCTTGTCCACACCAAGCAAAAAGGTGGAGAAAGCCTTGCCGAATAACTACAAAGATGGCAAACCCTTACCACCCACATATCCTGCACCTTGCCAGAACGCCATGAGGTGAAAATGTTTATTGATAATGCCCATCCTAGCTTGGCTCACCGCATGACCATGAACTATTTGCAGACCTACAAAGATATCAAAGAGAAAGGAATGATCCTTGAGCAAGGACTCATTAAAGATGGTGTGGTCAAGATTTACAAGGAAGCCAACCAAAATCAATCACATTCCAATGACAAGTCTAGGTATTGGAACAAAAATAAGCACGTTGCAACAAATGGTGTCACTGACACTAGACATGTGAATATTGTTGGTCCTTCTCACAACCAGTCCAACCCACCATATCAACCAAACAATCAACAAGCTATCAACTACCAACAACAGAATAACCAAAGCTATCAAAACCACAATCCAAGACCCAACTTCCAAGGGTCTAGCAATCAAGCTAATGCCATCAATGTAGCTGCAGGACAAAAGCCTAGATTCCAACCTACACCTAGAAACTATACACCCCTTGGTGAGCCATTGGATGTCATTTTTGAGAAATTAGTCGAGGAAAACCTCATCAAATTTCCTCCTACCCAGCAAATTGACCCAAGCCAATCCAAAGCTGCATGGTACAAAGATAATGAGTACTGCAAATTTCATAGGGTAAAAGGTCAAACTACCCTCAGATGCATGAAACTGAAAGACTATGTGCAAGACCTCATTGATCGGAAGGAAATCATTGTTGGTGCCCAAACCTCTCCCAATGCAGGCTTACAGATCTATCAAAATGCTTTTCCTCCACACCACAACCAAAATCCTGGAAAAGCACCTATCCAAACCAACAACAACAACACCAACAACCATCAGCCAAACCAACAGCATGGGAAAAAAAATGACCACACTTCATCCTATATAGACTATGGTAGCCTTATAGGTTGTATATCCGAGAAAGAGCCTTCCGTCAATGTTATCAATATCCAAGGACCAAACAATGAGTGTGTAGTCACCACTCGAAGAGCGCGATTTAACATCATAGGCCCACTTGTTACACCAACACCATCAGCTCCATCAAAAAGCCAGTACAATATCTTGGAACACCTTGGGAACATGCCAGCCCAAATCTCCATTTTAGACCTTCTTCGCACTAGTCCTGTGTACAAGAACATCCTTGATAGTGCTCTCATAGAATCTCATGTCCCTTTTGATATCAATGCTACTGATTTTCATAATCTTGTTGGACACCTCTCATCCTCATGTGCCCTATCATTCAAACCCACCGACATATCCGTGGTTGAGCCAGATCACACCCTTCCACTTCGCATAGCCATCATGGTATCCAACTTTGCTGTGAAAAGAGTAATGATAGATAATGGATCAGCCTTGAATATTTGCACCCTAAAATTCATAAAACAAGCTGGGTATACTGAGGCAGATATCATCAGTGAGGTTATCACCATCAAAGCTTATGACAACTTGGAAAGAACCATAGAAGGAACTATTTTGCTGCCAATCAAGATTGGGCCAGTCATCCAAGAGACACTCTTCCATGTTATTGATCTAAACCTACCATTTAACATCCTCCTCGGTCACCCATGGATTCATTCCATGAAAGCTGTTCCATCCACTTACCATCAGTGCATCAAATTTCTGCATCAAGGCACTGAGGTAACCATCCATGCCGATCCAGAACCCTTTGCTTACTGCAATGCGGTTGAAGCTTCATATACAAACCATTTCCCTGGAATTGATATCGGCACATCCATCACCAGCTCATCCCAAACTTATAATGACCCAGAAACCATCCTCACCTCTACCCTGTCTACCGTGAAGATCAATAACAAAGGTTGTGGAGAGTATAGTTTGTCAGATGCATTTGCTGTCGGGGCACTCCCACTTGATCCACATGCCCATGGACGACCAACATATCACAAAGCTAAGGAGATTCCACCTCCTTGATACAAACAGTTTGGCCCAACAACCTTTGTATCCTCAAAAATCCCTCTTCATGAGGAGCTCACTCCAGATATCAACAAATGGTTACATAAGGATGCACCTCAAAGAAATCAAGCACACCTTGATCACTTCAGCCAAAAGTATCCCCAAGAACATAAGCTCATCACTGACAAATGGAACTATCAAGGTGGTGGTCTAGGACCAGAAGAAAGAGGCATGCAGTGCCCCATCGTAGCACACAAGTGGGAATCAAAGTCAGGTCTTGGCTTTGGCATACCCACAACTGGGGGCACCAATGAGAACGGTCACACTTTTTTGAACATTCACTGCAACCTTGTCGAAATCAAAGACATTCCTGAGGAAGTTTAAAAGAGAGCCTATGATGATATCCTAGACCAAATCTCCCTTGGAGACTCTATTCTCCAAGAACTATCCATCCACCTCATTGACCTACCACTCGCCCATCCACAACTCATAGATTGGGACCAACCAAGTGTCATACACATCAATGAGTTCACATCAGAGGAGGCACTTCTAAGATTCATGGGAGCTAAAACTCCTCACAAGAAAACAAAGCCAGATTTTGCCTATATCTACAAGCTAGATCACAAGGGGTATTTTGGAGAAAATCCCCAACCTAGTTCCGATACACCCAAAACTGGAACTAAGGTGAATCTGAGACTAGCTAAGGCAACGAAGAGAACCCCTCAACAAGAAAATCCAGAGCCACAAGAAGAACATGAGGATTTAGCATTGCCTCCTCAAGATAATTGACCAGAGGTGTCTTCTATTCTAATTGAGGATACTCGAGAAGTCAACATTGGTTCTTCAGAGATCCCCAGACTTGTTCACATTGCTGCATCCCTATCACAAGACCAAGCTGACCTCCTCTTTGAGGTCTTAAGAGAGAACATTGGCCAATTTGCATGGTCATATCAGGACATGCCAGGACTTGATCCAAAGCTTGTAGTTCATCATCTTGCAGTTGATCCAAAGATCAAGCCCGTCAGACAAAAGCATAGAAAAATGCACCCCAAGGTGGCATTATTGGTCAAAACTAAATTAGAAAGAATGTTAGCTGCTAAGGTTATCCAACCTATCGACTACTCAGAGTGGATCTCCAACATGGTCCCTGTCACTAAACCTTCCGGTGACATCAGAATCTGCACTGATTTTAGAGATCTTAACAAAGCTTGTCCAAAAGATGATTTTCCCTTGCCCAACATAGATATGATTGTAGATCTTACAGTTGGACATGAAATTTTGTCCCTCATGGATGGATTTTCTGGGTATAATCAAATCAAGATTGCAGAAGAGGATCAGTATAAGACATCATTCACTACCCCTTGGGGAACCTTTTGCTACAACATGATGCCTTTTGGCCTAAAGAATGCTGGGGATACCTATCAAAGAGCTATGACAACCATTTTTCATGATCTCATCCATAGCATTTTGGAGGATTATGTGGATGATATCTTGGTCAAGTCTCATACCTTCATGGATCATCTTGCTGACCTGGAGAAAGTCTTTGATAGGTTAGCCAAATATCATCTCATGCTGAATCCCAAGAAATGTGTCTTTGGGGTCACATCTGGCAAGCTTCTAGGCTTCATAGTTTCTAAACGAGGTATAGAGATCGACCCCAAGAAGGTTGAGGCTATCTTAGACATGCCTCCTCCCCAGACATTGCGACAGCTTCACTCTCTTCAAGGAAAGCTCCAATCTGTTCGGCGCTTCATCTCCCAGCTTGCAGATAAGTGTACACCATTTTCACATTTACTGAAGAAGGATGAGAACTTCAAGTGGGATCCTTTATGTTAGCGCAGCTTCGACCATCTCAAGCAGTATCTCATCAATCCCCCTATCTTGGTTCCACTTGTTCCTGGCCATCCCCTGATTTTGTACATATTAGCAACACCTACTACTCTAGGGGCACTTCTAGCACAACTTGATGACTACAACAGAGAAAGAGCCATCTACTACATCAGTAGAACCCTATTTGGTTATGAACTCAATTACACTCCTATGGAAAAAGCTTGTTTGGCAGTTGTTTTCTCAACTCAAAAGCTTCGCCATTACATGCTAAGTCATACCATCCAACTAGTCTCCAAGATTGACCCTCTCAAGTATATGCTCTCTAGAACAACACTTACAGGCCGTTTGGCCAAATGGGTTATGCTCCTTAGTGAATTTGACATCCAGTATGTGGATAGAAAGGCAATCAAAGGGCAAGCTATAGCAGATCACCTAGCTGATGCACCTCTAATAGATGCTTATCCATTGATCACAGAATTTCCAGATGAGCATATCTGTCTAATTGAAGAACAACCCCCATGGAAACTTTATTTTGATGGCTCATACACATCTCATGGATCAGGGGCAGGAATATTGTTGGTCACACCTCAAGGAGATTACATTCCAAAAGCCTTCAAGCTACAATTCCCTAGCACCAACAATATAGCTGAATATGAGGCCCTCATAGTAGGATTAAAGATAGCTGCAGAATGGAACATTGCTGAGCTACAAATCTTTGGCGATTCTCAGCTCATCATCAAGCAAGCCCTAAATGAATATCAAACCAAAGATGAAAAGCTATTACCCTACAAAGAGCTAGTTGCTTAGCTAACCCAACATTTTACAAAGCTTCAGTTTACACAAGTGCCTCGAATATAGAACAAAGTAGCAGATGCTATGGCTACTATAGGCTCGCTCTTGGAAATTCCCCAAGCAGCTACACAGTATGAGTTTTTAGTGGAGCAGCTCCTCACACCCGCCTATGCAAATGAGGATTCAAACTGTGTTTGTATCTTGGTTAGTCCCCAATCCCCTTGGTACCATGAGATTCATGCTTACCTTAACAATGGTATCATATCTCCTCACCTCACACATACCCAATGCCAGAACCTCATCCGAAAATCATCCCGCTATGTTATCATAGCCAATACCCTATATCGTCGAGGTTATCACGATACTCTCTCTCGATGTTTAGACCAAAATGAGGCCGCGATGGTGTTAAAGGAAGTACACTCTGGACTTTGCGATGCCCACATGAGTGGTATTGTCCTAGCATGAAAAATCCTTAGAGCAGGCTACTATTGGCCTACCATTGAAGAAGACTCCTGTGACTTTGTCAGAAAGTGTCTCCCATGTCAGCAGCATACAAATCTTGTGCACGCTCCAGCACAGGATCTACAGCCTATTGCACCACCTTGGCCTTTCGCTTGTTGGGGCCTTGATCTAGTTGGAACTATCACACCCCTCTCATCTGATGGACATAAATGGATAATAATAGCTACAGACTATTTCACTAAATGGGTGGAAGCAGTCCCCCTAGTCTCAGCTACAGGAGTTCAGGTCTCCAAGTTCATCTTGTACCACATTGTTTGCCGCTTTGGCATCCCATCCACCATCTTCACTGACCACGGAGGTAACTTTGAAAATCTCAACATGGAAGAATTATGCACTTCCCTCCGCATCCATCACCACTTTTCTAGCCCATATTTCCCACAAGGTAACGGCCAGGCAGAGGCAACTAACAAAACCCTCCTCAAAATTCTAAAGAAAGTTTTCAATGATTCCGGCCGTGATTGGCACCTACAAATAAATCCAACCCTATGGGCCTATCGAACTTCCTTCCGTACATCCATAGGCACAACTCCATACTCCCTAGTCTATGGTGCCAAAGTGGTACTACCTATAGAGGTTGAACTTCCCTCCTTGCGCATATCTTTGCAAGGACAAATATTAGATGAAGAATATAGAGAAGCTCAGCTCACCTAGCTAGATCTCTTAGACGAGAAGCGAAAACAAGCCTATGATCATCTCACAGTCTATCAAACTCATCTCAAAAGGAATTTCAACAAGAAGGTTCTTCCACGACACTTTCAACTAGGTGACATGGTCCTTAAAGAAAACATGAAAGTCCAAGCAGATCGAGAAAAGAAAGGCAAGTTTGAACCTACATGGCTTGGTCCTTATGTTGTCATTGCTTCCTTTGGCTCCAGAGCCTATCAGCTATCTACACCGGAAGGAGAACTCTTGAATGATCCTACTAACATCATTCATCTCAAGAAGTTCTATGCTTGAAGATCCTTGGTATACCTAGCTTTTGAAAAATACAAAAAAAAATAGTAAAGAGAAATAAGCGTCCAATGGTGAAAACTTGGCAATTCAAGTGCCTTAGATAGGTACCTTGGTGAAAACTTGGCAATTCAGGCACCTTATGTACTAAAGACTAATCCATTATCTATCACTATCCTATCCCTCATCCATTCACCCACCATCCCATAAGACACACTTGCTTGTTCCCTTAGTTTTCCAACCAAATATCCAAAATCTGATGAAGCTTGTAAATACCTCCTGTACAGCTTGTAAATCTTGTACCATACCTTGTCTATTCGAATCTTGTCCAAGGTTCATACCATATTCCAGCCTATAAATAATCCTGTATCCTAGCTTGTATACTATCACATGCACACACAAAACCCCATTTTCACTTAAGCTTTTCGCAAACCATCTACCTATCCACCTATCACCTATTATAGACATCCCATCCTTCACAAACATTTCCATCTCACAAAAACCAAAACATGAACAAACTTGTACATTTGTAACATATCTTGGTCCATCAGCTTGTACATCCTCTTTAGCTTAGTACCATTGTATCTATCCAACGTTCGTGTCAGTTCATCCTTGATCAGCATCTTGCACCCATCACACATCTTGGTTAGCTATTCCAACGCATCCTTTAGCTAGATTTCCTGTCACCAAAATGTTATCTTTCTTAATTCAGCTTGCCAGATGCATCACTCATCCAAATCCACCAGCTTTGGTGCTCTCTGATAGGTCCTTGCAGGATATAGCTTTCCTCATGTCTGATCTTGGTCCGTTAGTACCTTGTCCTACCCATCTCGTTGGCAAACGGCTCTCTTTTGGATTTTCACTTTCTTTTGATTTGGGATCTTCCCTTTTGGGTCTTGAAGTATCTTTTCCAAGCAATCTCCTTGTTCCCTCCTCAAGGTTGCCACGATCTTCCATATCATGGTATGCTACGAATGGGGCAATTAGAGCATAAGGTCTTGATCAGGTCTTTCATTTGTTTTACTTTTCTGCTTGTGGGTTCTCCAGTGTCATTTCCACGCTGCATCCTCTAGGATTCATGTGTGATGCTGGGGCAATCCTTGTGTGTTTGTTTTGAGTTAGTTTGTCAGTCCTTTGGATGGTTGGTGAAAAGGCCTTGATGTTCTTGGTAACCTTGGCAATTAACCAATAGTCCTATAGCAAATCTAGTGCTCAACTACATGGTGTTACTTCTCTTTGAAGTATCCCCCCGCTCAAAAAGCTTCAATGGTTTTCCTTCATCTCCATTATCCCCCATCCATATCCAGCATTTGTCTCTCCTACCCCAGCTGATGCATCAGTATCTCTTTGAATCACTCATCACTCTTAGCTTTAGGGATCCACAATCCTAGTCTTAGGGATCCACCAATCCAAATCAACCCACCAAGCCTCATCTTTCGAGATCCACAATCCTAGTCCTAGGGATCTTCGAAACCCATCTTCCACCAATCTAACTCTTTGAAATCCTATTGCATTAGCTTTATAATCCCCTCATCCATCTCCCTATCCTGGATTCTTTTTTATAGTGCTCTGCTCCTTCATCCTTTGCAATCCCCGAGATTTTAAGCTTGCTTCCTCTTGTGCCTCTGATTCTCCCTTTATCATTCTCCCATAGTAAGAGTTTGAGCTAACTAAACCTCTTCTCTTAATCCAATTTGAGTCTCCTTGCTCATCCCAGATTCTTGTATTTTTCAAGAAGCCACCGAGCCTCGCTTTCTCTCCCCGCTGCCTTCTTGAGGGGGCATCTCGCAGTCCATTCTCTCCTCTTCTGCTCTAGCCTTGGGCATCTTATTTTCTTATCTTTGATGCCATGCCACTTGCGGCATCACATCAAAGAGGGGCAAAATGTAGACACCTAAAAATCCTTTAAAAAATAAAGTATTTTTATTTTTTGAAAAAATACCTGATGACATCATCATTTATTAATTATTTATTTAATTAATTAATTAATTAATTAATTTTTATGCCATTAAATCCCTTTATCTTAATTAAAAATATTTAATTAAGGAATCCCTCCCAAAAATGTTTAAATCTTATTTAAACATTATTTCCTTATTTATTAATTATTTAATTAATAAATTGACCAAAAATCCTAAAATAAATAAATAAATTATTTTTTTGCCCAAAACTTGGCCAATTTCCTTATGACCAATAACCTCTTCCAAAATCTTCTAATCCTTCTTTAATTTCGATTAAAGGCTAATCCCATCATTTCCTACCCCTAATCCCAACTCAAAATATTTAATTAAGATTAAATATTAATCCTCATGTTTATTTAAAAAAGTTTTAATAAATATCTCCTCAACCCAAACCCTTGAAATAAATAAAACTTTATTTATTTCCTAAAAATCTAATTTATCCTTATCCTAAGAAGTTCTAGACTCTTCTAGAAAGTCTTCATCCTCATCCTAGGAAATTCTAGACTATTCTAGAAAGTCTTTATCCTCATCCAAAGTCTAGACTCTTCTAGAAGATGTCTTTAAACCTAATCCTAATCCCCTCCTAACCTTGTCACATTCCCTAAACATGGGTTAAGACTTGCTAACTCAAGGCAAAGTTAACAAATATCTCCTCCTTCACCCACCCTCATTAAATGCCATCCACTTGCCTATCCCTAAGCTAATCCTAAACCATCCTAATCCATCCTCTAATCATTTGCACAAGCCTAAACAAGCTTAAAACCTTCCTAATCAAGTCCAAGTCGAAATTGCTCTCATCACCCTCAAAATATCTCAACCACAAAACTTTATGAAGTCCACTAGGTCATAAATGACTCTTACAAGCCCTTTTATTGCTCTTACAAGCCCTTTTATTGCTCTTACAAGTTATTATGAGGGTCTTTATGAAGATTTTATCCCTTGAGCCTCCTTTGTTGACTCATCTTTCCCCTTTCCTCCATCCTCTCACCATGTGACATGTGTCATTCCTTGATTGGTTGTAAGGAAGCACAATCCATGTGCTCTCCTCTCATGCAATCTAAGCCCTCCATGAGCTTTTTCCCATCCTTGCATCTTAGCCCTCAATCCCTCAAGCCTCTTGCCTATAAATTGGATCCTTCCCCTTTTCAAAATAACACAATCCATGAAGTAAAGTCATAATTCCATTTTGAGAAGCCATTTTACATCAAAACCATACACTCACACCCAAATTCCAACTCTATTTGAAGCCCTTTTTGAAGCATAAGCTTGAGCATACATCCTATCTATTTAGACAAAGCTACTCAACAAGAGAGCTTCTCATTGAGAGAGCCCATTAATGGCTCATATTCTCAATTGAAAGCTCATCTTAGTCTATCTTGAATTTTATGAATTTTGTTTAGTTTGTAGAAGCTTTATTTAAATTTGGTTTCTATTAGCATACTAACATTGCTCATATACAGATGGAAACATAGATGAAAAACCATCTAAGTTCCAAGAATACCAAACAATGTTATATTGCTATTGTTGACCAGCATCAGTTGTCCACATGCTAAAAAAAATCTCAATACAATAGAAGCATACTCCTACTTCTTAGACGTCAATTGTTTACTTCATACTAAATAATTCACAATAGATTAGGTGCATATTCCTACTTCATTTTATCAATCTTCCTAAATCTCTCTAATGAGATATCTCTCTTTCATGCATATTCTATCCCCCATACTTAGGATTTATTCTCTCCCATACTTAGGAATTGTTTTTCTTGCATATTCTCTCCCCCGTTGACATAAATGTCAAAGGCCCCAATCTCAGTGTTACAACATACCAATTGTTAAATACCAATTGCTAATATACTGCTCCAAGTCTTCAACTAGCTCGAGTGTCCAAAGACACTAATCAAAACCAAACACCAAGAGTCCTAAATAACTCAACTCGTCATAGATACTCCCCCATACAGGAAGCATCAACATTCAGTCCAAGCTAACAATAGTGCTCTGTACCACTAGACTAATGCACTCTCTGCATCATCTACTCAAAAGTAGGCAAGGGCATAACCCCAAGCATATCTCTCAAGTACTCAAATATATCTTTAGGCAAAGGCTTTGTAAAGATATCTACAATCTGATCTTTAATACTCACATACTTCAATCTGATCTCTTTTTATGTTGTTTTCTCTCTTAGCACATGATACTTAATAGATATATGCTTAGTCTTAGAATGTAATACAAGATTCTTAGAAATATTCTTTGTACTTATGTTATCACAGTAAATGATAACAGGTTCTTCAAACTCAATTATAATATCCTTCAACATTTTCTTCATCCACATAACTTGATTACAGTTATTTGTTGCTACAAGGTACTATGAGAAATGCAATCTTGCTTCTTTCTTATCCAAGAAACCAATCTTACTCCAAGAAAGAATGCCCCACCACTGGTGCTCTTTCTGTCATCCATAGTGCATGCCCAATCTGCATCAGTATATGCACATAGAGTAAAATCACTTGATCTATCATACCAAGTTCCATAGTCAGATGTTCCTTTCAAATATTTGAATATTCTCTTCACTACTGCAAAATAATACTCCTTAGGATCAACTTGAAATCTAACTATAATCCTAATAGCATTTTCTCTATCTAGTCTGGTGTGAGTCAAATATTGCAAACCTCCAATCATGGATCTATACTTCTCCTCTATTGTAGGTGTCTCATCTTTTTAGATAACTTGTGCCCAGTTAGAATAGGTGTACCAATAGGTTTACAACTTTCTAAACCAAACATTTTCAACAAGTCATTCAAGTACTTAGCTTCTGAAATGAAAATACCATCACTATTTTGTACATTCTACAATCGTAGGAAAAACTTCATTTCTCCTATCACACTCATTTCAAACTCATTCTTCATCTCTTCAGCAAACTTGTCACTTGCTTCATCATTATCTCCAAAAATGATATCATCAACAAATATTACTATTATCAACAAACCATTCTCAACTTTTTTCAAATACAAGTTACTATATTTCATACCTTTAACAAATCTAAGCTTTGCCAAATAACTGTCCAACCTTGCATACCAGGTTTTGGGTGCTTGCTTCATACCATACAGAACTTTCTTTAGTTGGCATACTATGTCTTTGTTTTCTGATAAAGGAAAACCTTCAAGCTGCTCTTCAATTTCTTCATTCAAGAAGGTTGATTTAACATCCATTTGATAAATCTTGAAATTTGTATTTGCTACATAAGTCAAGAACATCCTTACTACTTCCATTATGTCTATAGGTGCATATGTCTTCTCATAGTCTATGCCTTCTTGCTGTGAATATCCCTTGCATACAAGTCTATCCATGTTCCTCACAAATTTTCCTTGTTCATTCATCTTGTTCCTGAATACCCATTTGGTTCCTATCACATTCTTATCTTTAGGTCTAAGAATTGATTCCCATGTATCACTCTTCATAATCTGATATAATTCTTCCTTCATTGCTCGAATCCAGTGATCATCTTTACATGCTTTATCTACGCTCTTAGGTTCAACTTGAGATATCAAACATATCTCCTCATTTACTTTTTTTCTTGTTATCACACCTTTGTCTTTGCTTCCAATTATCTGCTCATGAGGATGATTCTTTGTCAAATTCCTACTCGGGGTAGGAGTTGACATCTCAACTCTTATCTCTTCTCTAGGTTTAGATCTTTGCTGGGGATAACTTTAAGAAGCCCCTCCTAAAAAAAAGCCTAAATGTTGGCGAATCCAACATTTTGTGGGCAAGAAAATTTTAATGTCGAGGGCAATTTTTTTGTTCCATATAGGGAAATAAAATATTATATGTTGGCAATTTTTGTCTTGCCCTAGCAAAAATCATTTTAAATGTGGTGAATTAATATTTTTTTTGGCCAATAGATAAATAAATCATGGCTATTTTTTCCCTTACCAAAAATGAATTAATAATGTCAGAGGCGAATTACTTGTTTTGTAAGAAAATGAATAATAATGGTCTTGGCTAATCTTTAGTGGTAATTTGAAAAATTGTTTAATCTGAAAGCAAAATTTGCACATATATTCGCTAGTGACTGTACTGACTGTTGAGTAGTCACTTCAAGTATCAACTTGTGTACTATCTTAGGTGTGTTATTAATAATGTTGTAACATCGTTACATTAGTGTCAATATTACCAAGTCGGCTATCATCACTTTCGTATTGTTAATAGTAAATACAATAGTTTTATTGACTGTTGATTACTTGGAGATCAACAATAGAAGATGTATCTCAGGGCCACTCACTTGAAAAGACCTGCAGTCACATGTAATTCTCAGGAATGGAGACACGTGGAAAGGTTTTCATGCAAATCATTACTCAATGTTAGGAACTATCAACTATCTGACATTAATGCCAGTACATTTTGGCATTTTACACACTTAAAATTAATAGGAATACAAAAAATCAAGATATGAAAGATCATGAACACCAAAGAATTAAATGCAACTGTCATAATGGAATTGGAAGTGCCATTAAATAGCAATTTTCATTAAGTAGCCTCTTCAATTCCTCTTTCATTATCATTTTTCATATTTTTTAGACTTCAATCTAAATTCGGTTTGCAATTGTAGTTTGAAAAGTTTCTTGAATCTTAGTCATGGATACACCAATTTGCCTCAAATGCACTATAATGGCTCTGCAAAAGACCTTTTTGGGTAGGATTCCTGACGATGTCCTTGCAATGGTTTGCAAGGTAGATGCCCAGAGTCCTTTTATTTGCCATGCTATATTCATGGTACTCGGCCATGAATTCTTAAGAAATGATAAGAGTTACCGTGTGTCCATGAATATTACCTCTCACTTCCTTGCCTTTCTTCTTGACCTTGGAGGCAATCAAATAGACATGTTGATGCTTCTGCGTAACATTTTTAAGGAAAATTTTTTAGAAGATGATGTCAAAATTCTTGTATTGGTCGAGCAGATACCAAAGTCGAGCATTGGTGTCCCTTTTACAAATGTAGCACACAAGTGCTATGAGGAAGGCATAGCGTGCATTATATATAAGCATTATTTCTTGCTCGGAACGAACAAATGGCAATTGACTCACCATTGGAAGTGGGTGTGGCTGGGAAGGGATTTCTTGGGGAAATGATTGTTGTTGGACAACATCAGTGATACTAACTTCACATGGTTGGATGAGTTCATCGACATCATCTTCTCCAACAGATTCCTCACAGACAGACTTGAAGACCTTTCTAATTAAAGGCTTCAAATTCTTGGCCCCTTAGCCCGCTCATACTTCTAGCCTCCCTAGTTCCCTGTTCCCTCAGCTTTGTTTCCAAATATTGTAACTTGTTCCCTTACACGTAACCCATTGCCCTTAGAGAAAAAAAATGTTTTAAAGATATCTATATTTTTAATTTTCTCTTTGGATTGGGCCTTGCCCTTTTTCATAAATGACAAAATAGTAAAACCAAGCTGATTTAATCATCTATTTTGAATATCTATGCTATGAATCAGTACTATGTACATTTTATAGTCTAAAATATTATCAATGAAAATAATAGTTTTTGGCTTCTGAAATCGTTGTTCTTGTTACTCTACCACTTTGTAAGTTTTTTTTTGGCATCTTGATTCTCAATGCACTGTTGAAATGTTTTTTATTAGAAAAATAGGGTTTATAGGGATCCTAAAACCTGAGAGTTAAAACAAAATAGGCTGAAAATAAGCGTTAGAAGCCTAGCCACAAAAGTAACAAGTCTAAAGGTTGATAATAAGCACTAGGCCCAGCCAAATAAACAAAGTCCAAAGATAAGGCCAAATAGAAAAGATAAGAGAAATGAAATAGTCAAAAGCTAGAATGAAAAGCCAGCCAAAAAGGAAAAAGACAAGAACTAATCCTCGATCTTCCTTTCCAGCTCCTGCATGACCTAGGCAGCCTCTTGGGCCATCTGGTTCTCCTCGGCCTCTTGTTGGTGAGTCTTGTGTTCTTCCTGGTCCAGAGTAGAAAAAGTGATACTAGTGGTATTATCTTCATTAGATCTGGCTTTACCCCTATCTTTTCCATCCACATCCCCCTGCATGCCTCTATCTTTAAGCCAATCAATTAAAGATAGAATTTTGTTATTGATAGAGTTGAGCAGTGAGATCGTCTGGCTCGACAGATTGTGATTATAATTTTACAAATTGTGGATCATCCTTTCTGCTAGGCTATGTCTATCATCATAATCTGTCCCTTTCTCCAGGCCCTTAAGATTCCTGGCTCCTTTCATTTGAACCACCTTCTCCTTAACCTCCTCTAGCTCATGAAAAATCCACTTGATTAACCTGTAATTTTCAATCATGTTGTTGTAGGAATTTCTCAAGAGGTTCATCCCAAATTCCTTGGCATTATTAGAGATAGCCACAATCGCAGGGTTAATGAGCTCTTCAAGATGCGATTCCTCCTGATTGTCCACCAAGATCTGGGGGTTCATCACTTCTCTAAAAATACCCATTTTTGAAGTCCTCACATTAAAATTTCTCTAGGCTTTCCTCCTATCTTGGGCTAGTACCTCCCCACTCTCAGCTCCAAAACTATCCTTTGTCTGCTCCTCCAGGTGGGCTTGGGGATGGACAGGGGAGAGAGGGAGCAGAGAAGAGTTTGGGTCCTGCTGCAACCTCTCATCCTCTGTGCCCACCCTCTTGCATTTCTTCCCACCCTGGGTTCCCTTGTTTTCCTTCCGCCTCTCCTTTTCCTCATCTTCAGACTCCATAGCCTCCTCTTCATCACAGGTGTCTTACTCCTCCTTCTCAAGCTTCTTCTAACCATGATCTCTAGGGCTTTTTCTTCTAGGGGTAATGTGGGAGGGCGACTTCTTAACATTAGGCATATCTTTTTTACCAAAGAAGGTAATCCCCCCTTCCTCAAAATTAATGCTCTATATATCATCTAAGTTAGAGGAGTAGCTAGAGCTTTCAATTTCCTCATTCCTAGCCTGCGAAGGGATGTTACTTATTTTCTGAGCCTTGAAGTGCTCATAGATGAGTAGTAATAGCCCCTCATGCAAAGCAGGGTTAGCAAAGGGTTTCTTTTTGAAGCTTGACACCACCTTGCTCATAGAGTTCAACAAATAGAAAGGGAAAGAAACTTTTCTATCATGCCAAAAATGATTCAAAAGAACAAAATGGTGGGTGTGAACATGATCAAACCTAGGGTCAAGAGTAATGTACTCAATGACAGCATTCAGAACATACCTTCAAATCTTCATTATAAAATCTGGATCATAAAATGTATCACTCTTTTTCAAGGCATTTAGCTCCTTGGGGTTGTTGGCAAAGTCCTTCATTGGACTAGCTGAAAGCTTTTTGTCCCTAAAGAACTTAAAGCCCACCATCAAAATCTTAGTAACAGCCAAAATCACCTCCTTTGTTATCAAAAAAGCTATTCCATTCACCTTGACTCTACCATCCTTCCACTAATTGACCATGATGTCAGTCACATTTTGGTCATAACCATGCAGCTTCATGATATACCTTGAAATCTTCCCTAAACCAGCTTCTCCCACACTTTCTCCCTACTTCTCCATTTTTCCCACCGGTTCTTTTCTGCACCTGTCACCCACCATATTGACACTTTTCTCTCCCACAATTCTCTTAAGCATAGCTCTTTGAAACCTCACCACCTAATAGGGTTCTCTGTGTTTTAGAGAGAGACTAGAGAAATAAGCCTTGTTGTTGCTTAGGTTACAAATGCAAAAAATGACCCATGAAGCATGCCAAATAAACTATAATAATTTCCACTTCTTGCATTTACTAATGTAGCCTTTAAGAGTCGTACCCTTTCCCCATAAGCCTTTCCTATTCATAATTGTAGATTGATCTCCTCTGTACTCCCTTGGATTTTATCTAGCTTGATCAGGCTCTTAACATCCACCGAAAAACTCTTTCTCGATTGCGAGGTCATTTTTTGGTCAGATTGGACACTTTTATTTGCGAACCAATTTGCCACCGAGTTTGCTTCTCAAAAAATGTGAGTGACATGGACTCTATCAAATTTATCAAGAGTCTCATGTGTCTCATTAATAAGATTTGCAATCAACCATGAATAATGATATTTTCCATTTAAACTTTTAATAATGTTATTCGAGTCCCCTTCAAGCCATAGATTAGTAACTCCAACTTCAAAAGCCAGTTTCACCACATGGCAGGCTGCACTTGCTTCTGCAAAGTGATTAGTTTAGAATCCCAGCGGGAGAGAGAAGGCCACTACTCCATCCCCAAATTCATTCCTAATTATGCCTCCACATCCTAAGGAGCCAGGATTTCCCTTAGAGGCTCCATCAAAATTGGCTTTATGCCATCCTTCTGGGGGGAGAAGCCACTTGACTTCCTGTCTTTTTAACATTCTTTCTTTTTCCTTCTCCATTTTCCTACAGCCCACTTCAATATCTTCCCCCTTCCTTACTAGGTAGTTTTCCTTTATATTTTTGTGAATCTTCTTCTCGAGAACAATGGTTGGTTCCTCTCTATCTCTAAAGATTCTATTGTTTCTCTCCTTTCATATGCTCTAGCAGTAGTGGCGTAAGATACAGGTACCTAATTCCTATAAAACAAGAGAATTGAACAACAATTTCCATTGGTAGAAAAAATTTAGGAGGTTATCTAGCATGCACCAGATAATCCCTAAGTATTGGGTCAGGAAGTCCCAGACCTCCCTAGAGAAGGAATAGTGAATGAACAAGTGGTTGCCTGTTTCCAGCTGGTTCTTACATAAACTACATTTGCTTGGCAGAATCTGTCCTCTTTTTATAAGGTTATCTTGAGTGAGAATTTTGTTCTATAAGGCCAGCCAATAAAATATATTGATTTTAGGAGTGAAGCCTAGGATCCAAGCTTTCGACCAAGGAGGCTTCTCTTTTAAGCTCCAAAGAGCCATATACCCAGAAGTAACAGAGTAATTTCCACTAGATTTGTCCCCCTAGATCATTTCATCCCTCTTGTTGCTGAGAACCATTGAATTTACCATTAACATGATTGGATTTAGATCATCAGAGATTATAGATAGATCTATCCAACTCTAGTTGTTCTTATAGTTGTAGACTTTCAGCCCAAAAAGTTGAATACAATGGTTTGCCCAAACAAAACTAAAGATTAATAGATTATAACCTTAATAAAATTAAATATAATTTTGATAATTTATGTGTCAAATTTTTATTTCATACCTATCTAGTCACCTATTCCTAACTTTTTTTTATTTTGAAATCTTTTAAATGATGAAGAATAGTTTATAAACAATTATCACAATTTTTAATATATAGTAAATTTTAATAACTTATAGATATTTTAACTATATTATATTTTAATTTTAAAACTAAATAATAGATATGAATAAAAATATAGCATTTGCAATTATATTTTTAAATTGTAATTATTTTATTTACATTATTATTATTTCATGATATCTTGCACCAATTTTATTTTATAAAATTTAATATATCTTCATTGAATTTTTCATATTATCTTTACAATAAAAAGCTTATAGTTATGATAGAAAAGAAAATCAATTCTCTAATAGAAAAGAAAATCCTTTATTTATATATTAAAACTATTATAATAATAAAAAATTGATCGGTAATAAGTTCTGCCCGAAATCTTAACTGTTGCATAAAAGAAAGATCGACAGCTCGAGATAAATTTTGGGCCAATTTGGAGAATGCTTTCCCATGTGCCTAGATTCATTCAAAATCGTTACACGTGTTTGGTCATTACCAATTGAAAGACTCGATTAATATTTTTATTTTTTTAATATAAGTGCATTGGTTTATATTTTATATTGTAATAATGTATTTTTTTATAAATTATAATATGTTTTTTTTCATTCAATTAAAAATAATATTACTTATATTATATAATCATTTAAGATTTATTATTATTATAAAAATATTATTATTTTTATTTATAATTATAATTATATAATAGAACATATAATATAATTATTTATAATATAATATAATTATTAATATAATATAATTATAACCATATGATATATATGTAATAGAACATATATATCAATGATTTTATAATATATTTATGAATAAAAATTAAATTTAAATTAGATTTATATGAAAACTTAAGGCAGGTACTAGTGGCACTTGTTTCATATATTGCACCAATTTTATTTTATAAAATTTAATATATCTTCATTGAATATCAATAATTAAATTAACCCGAAATCGGGGCATGTGTACTACAAGATTCTACCCAAAAATTGAAATCTTGACTGTTGACTAAAAGAAAAATCGATGACCCGAGATGAATTTCGAGCCGATTTGGGGAATGCTTTCCTATGTGCTTGGATTCATCCGAAATCCTGACATGTGTCTGATCATTGCCAATCAGAAGACTCGGTTAACATTATTATTAATTATGTTTATAAACAATAATCACAATTATCAATATATGTTAATAATTTATAGATAATTAAACTATATTACATTTTTATTTTGAAACTAAATAATAAATATGAATAAAAACATAACATTTATAATTATTTATAATTATTTTTAAATTTTATTTATTTTATTTAAATTGAACTATTGTCATTATAATTTATTAATAATTATTACTACTTGTCAGTAGCTACTAGGCTTAGGGCTAAGAGCTAAATATTTCATTTTCAATGTAATTCATTAACTTTAATATTTTTTATTTTTTTAATGTAAGTGCATTGGTTTAATATTTTATATTGTAATAATGTATTTTTTTATAAATTATAATATTTTTTTGTCATTCAATTAAAAATAATACTACTTATATTATATAATCATTTAAGATTTATTATTATTATAAAAATATTATTATTTTTATTTATAACTATTTCTAATATAATAGAACATATAATATAATATAATTATTAATAGAATAAAATTATAACCATATGATAGATATGTCATAGCACATATATATCAATGATTATATAATATATTTATGAATAAAATTTAAATTTAAATTAACATCATTACAAAAAAAAAATTATATTACATTTTTATTAATTAAAATATTTTATATATTATAATAAATTTATTAAATTTAAATTAGATTTATATAAAAACTAAAGGCACTTGTTTCACATCTTGCACCAATTTTATTTTATAAAGTTTAATATATCTTCATTGAATATCAATAATTAAATTAATCCAAAATCAGGACACGTGTGCTACAAGATTCTACCCGAAATTAAAATCCTGACCATTGACTAAAAGAAAGATCGACAACCTGAGATGAATTTTGGGTCGATTTGGGGAATGCTCTCGCAAGTGCCTAGATTCATCCGAAATTGTGACACATGTCCTCGACAAGTGTCATGATGTCACGATTGACGAACGCATCATGCGTGACGATATCACTCTACAAATTCAAATTCACCCGAAAATCATATCGAATCATCGATAATTTAGTTCTGTTTTTATGAATTAATTTATTCAAAATGAACAAATTTATTCAAATGTATATTAATGTAATAATTTTTTTTTTTTTTAAAATTTTTATTATTATTATGTACATTACTAAATTATGGATTTTTACTCTTTATGTCATTTCAATGTACATTGTACATACTATTAATAAAGTACCTAAAACCATTAATTACTTAATACTTTCTTTTTAACTATTAACCCTACCATGTATGTTCATTGTTTTTTAAGAGTCTGATACATCAATAGGGTTTTCAAACTTCAAATTTTCTCAGACTGGTAGAATTCCATTTTGTGTTCTAAAGATTGAAAGTGTGAAACTTGAGTATTAGACGACAACACCAATTATCCAATCTTGATTCCAGGTATTTAATTTTTTTAAAACTTTTTTCATTGCAATTTATAGCAATAGAAATCTTGATTTTAATTGTCTTAGTTTTACACTTTACAAAAAAAATTGAATAGGGCCTAAAGAAGAATTTTGTGTAATAACCAGTAGTAGGCATGGGCAAAACAAAGTCAAAAACCTCTCGTATGAGTGCAAGCATAAAGGAAAAGAAACACATTATAAAAATCAGACAAGTGCTACAAACCCAGGTTTCACTGATGAATGTCATGATATTTTTTATCATGTTATCCATGGAGATTTAGAAATCATGGGAATTAGACATTCATTGTTTAATAAGTGGAAAGATCCATAGAAGGGGAGAAATTATTACAAAATATAACAACAGTATTGGTGCACATACAAATAAACTAGCTGCTCTAGTTACTGGATTAGAAAACCTCATTGTACTTGAAGTATTCCCTTGCCCTAAAATTGTAATGTTATGCGCTCAAAATTATGATGAAAATAAGACAATTGTAAACCAAAACACTCGAGAGGAAATTTTAGCCATAACTGAGAGTGAATTTTTCACTCTGTTAGACTTAGGGCTAGGGTTTAAACCAGAAAGCTCTAATGAGCACATTGACTTGGATAAACTAGCATAGGCTTATGACAAATTGGAAAGAGTTTTTCAAGATTCATTTATTAAAGGTTTAATAAACTCAAAGTCATCTAGTTCTATTGGTGTTACACTGGACATAGACCATAAGCCTCCTTATCAGTATGATATTTTTGTGCCATGGGTTCATAATACTATTTCTTTGTTATCATTTTGTCGAGGATTGGACAGTAACAAGGAAGTGGGGGCTAGTGTTCTTGAAATGATTTATAATATCCATTGTTGAGGTCAGTCAGTTAAGCAGGTAGATGTTAGATATAATTTTGTTCAGCACATTGTTGAATCTATGCAACAACAATTACTGATGATTAAACAAAGTACAACTGCAGGCAAGACGAAGACATTTAGGTTCACAAGTTACTTGCTTTGCCTTCTTTTAGCAAAGCATCGCTCAATATTTGAGACAGAGAACAACAAGCTTGATAATGAGGTCTATAAGTTTGATGAGAGAACCCAAAAGAAATCAGAGACTCCAAGTCCAGTATATTAGTGGACACATAAGATGAGGATGACTGCTGCAAATGAAAACTACAACCATTTTGTAGACCTTTTTTTGGCACCTATTTACCAAAAAATCACAAGCACTTCCATGCCTAGATTGCATGTGTCTTGTAAAGATTACATTCAATTGGGAAGTCAAATTCAATTGGCTGATTGGTTCTTCATGGAAGAATATATTGTCTTAAGGTTTTATAGTTCAACGATTGAACCCTACAAACTTTCATTGCATGTTACAAAAAGGGTTTTTGCACTAGAATATGTATGGTAGATGGAGAGTGCAAATGAACTTTTCAATGGACAACAAAAAAAAATGATATTTCCTTCCTTGCCTTTCACAATTGGAGGCCTCACATTTGAAAGAAAGGCTTTCAAACTAGCAAATGAATTGGTAACCTTTTTCGGCTTTGATTTTGTCAGTCACTAGAATTATGATCCACTAAACATAATAGAAATGAGACTTATTGCCAATGGGAACTCTGCAAGAAAATATCAACATCAAGAGATGCCATTGATAGAAAAGTTTAAAAACAAGGAGTCATGGAATGAGGTTAAGAAAGAGATGGAGAAACATGCAACAGAGAATAATATTTCAATGCAAGAATTTTTATCCCAAATTATGACATTGCACAAATCAGAGCCTCTGACATACTTAATTTTTTACAAGAAAGCATCTCAACCTTCTAAGAGGTCCATGCTAAAAGAAATTAAAGAGGCATGTGCAGCTGAAATGTGGTGTCAAACCAAGATGACTGATTTTTGAAAAATGAGGCAAAATTTGGGTGAACCAAAGACATCAACTGGTTTTGATGAAATTGAGGAGGATGAAATTTTCAAAAAAATTATTGGAATAAAGAGCATCCAACTGTACTATATGACTTTGGTAGTGACAGTGATAATGAAAGGCAAAAGGACCTTGAGTCTGATGCTAACATTCAAGGTATTCAGGATTTCGGGTCAACTAGGGGCAGAGATATTGTTACACTTCAAATGAGTGATTATGTTAAACAAACGTATAGTAGAGGGGCAACTGTGATACAAAAAATGGGTTATGCAGGTATAGGGTGCATTGGTGCAAGTGGTGAAGGGATTTGGAATCAAGTTCCAGTACTAGACTTACCCAAAACAAGATGTAAACCAATCATTGGACTCTCTAAGAATGAAGATGATTCATCTAGAAAAGACAAAAAACATTGTCTCTACTTCTAAAGGTCATCCCAAAACATTATTTGTTAAATCTTCGAATCCAGTTGTAGTTGATCCCAATGGCACTGGCACTGGCATTGGAACTAGCATGGATGAACCTTGTTCAAAAAAGTAAAAATTTATGACAATTACAATGCTAGCAATGTTAGCAATTACTTCACCAATGTATGCACCAGTAGCTTCTATACAAAATCCAAAAAAAATCCTAAAACGCTACAATTTGGAATGGGTCATCTTCAGTCTGTTGGAAATCCTCAAAATACAATTGTAGGTCGAGTATGTTTAATTGGAGTTGGAGGAGCACACAAGGAACAATTGATAATTCAGCTTTCAAACACTCAGTTGTGTCAACAAACCCAAATTTTAGTTTTAACGAGTTTGCATCAAAGTTTGAACAGACAAGCAAAAGAAATAAGCAAATTATGAAGACTTTGAAAAGTGATGCAATTGTTGAATGTTAGGGATCTACTAACAGAATATTTCTAATATATGATCAAAACAATGAAATGATGAACTTCATGGTTTTTATGCCTCTAGGTAGAGATAATAATCCACCACAAAATGTAATAAATCCTAACAATATACAAGTTACCAATCTTCAAATGGATTTGTCAAAAGTGAGAAATATTGACAAAATCAATATATCAAAAGAGAGAAACAAAATGGTCTACTCTACACTTTTGAAAGTGGAGAGGGAAAACAAAAGGCTTACAAAAAAAATAGAAAAGTTACAGGTAGACCTTGATAATGTGAAGGCAAAAGAAAAAGCAACAGATAATAAGTTCAAAGAATTGCAGAACAGTATAAAGAAATCTTCTCCTATAGAGGCAATTGTCTAGCAAGAAAAGATGAATGAACAAGTGCAAAAATTGACTAAAGAATTGGATGAGTAAAAAAAAAGACTTCAGCATGAACAAGCCTCTAATGCACAGTTGTTCAAGTCTATAGAGAGTAGTGCACGGGTCAACAATAAATTGAAAATTGACTTGGACTATGCTGCTAAGGAAAATAATATTTTGAAAATTAAATTGGAGAATGAAAAGAAACATTCAATGTCTAGGGCAAATATGGTTTTTAATTTGCAAAAGGAATTGGGGAATGAGAAGAAAAAAGAGGAGTCTAGTGCAAAAACAATTGACAATTTGAATAAGCAATTGGAGAATATGAAACAAAAAGAGGAGTCAACTGCAAAACTATCAGTAATTGGGAGAAGGAATTGGAGAATGTGAAGAAAATGGAGTCTAGTGCTACTGCAAGCACTAACACAATCCACCACATAAGGAGGGAATTGGAGAATGCAAAGAAAAAAGAGGAGTTAGCTACAAATAAAATCTTTGATTTGAGAAAGGAATTTAAGGACACGAAGAAAGAGGAGTCTACTGACTCTACTCAAAGACTCCATGATTTGAAGAAGGAATTGAACAATGTGAAGAAAAAGTAGGAATCCATTGCAAAGACAATCCATGATTTGAAAAAGGAACTCGAGGATGAGAAGAAAAAAGAAGTAACTACTACAAAGACAATCCAAGATTTGAAGAAGAAATTGGAGGATGAGAGGAAGAGAGCAACTAATTGGGAATGGCAACTAGAGGAAATATAGAAAAGGAGTGAAAAAGAGATGTCTCAAATGAAGAAAAAAATGGAGAATGTAATAGCAGAAAATAAAGTGACCTCTTCTGAAGACCATCATGTGAAGGATACTATAATAAACACGGTTAAGCTTATCAAACAAGAAAATTGGGAAAAAATAATGAAGAATAGTGATAGTTTGTTTGAATGGCTTGATTTAAATAGCAATATCAGACTTGTCTTTGAAAATATAAAAAGTGATATTTTGGGTAAAAGACAAATCTTCACCAATTCATTTAAAAATATTTCTGACCAAATTTTGAATAAAGTAAAGAGATCCAGTAACACGGATTTGGAAAACCATGGAATAAACAACTACTTGGATGTCTCTATAATGACCATTGAAGTTGGTCACCATTATGAACAAGTAATAGAAATAGGTGAAGCTCTCAAATCTACTTCCAAAGAATTGAAGAAGATAAATAACATCATACTGAACTTGTTGACTGCTAGATTACCAAATCCTGCTAACTCAGATGGCAGATTCATTGGAAAAGAAAATTACATGAAAAGGTTGTAGGACAACATGAATTATGATTTAGGCAACTTGCTTGAGGAAACCACTCCAGAAAGAATTGCAAGTTGCATCAAACTACTATAAAAAATGAATGAAGTTGTAGATAAATTCTTTGATTCATGTAAAAATATCTCTCAAAAGTATTTATTGTTGATGAGGGTACAACTATTTAGCTACAACCTCAAACAAATAGAGCTTCCAAATGATGCAAAATAGAGCACCCTAAAGAAATTCTTTGAAGCTAGGTCATCTTCTCAAACTGAAGCTGTTAGTGTTGCTATCATTGGCATGACTCATAGCTAATAGCACTAAGAAGTAAAAACTTAGTAAGTGATAGTACTATAATCATTTTGTTACTTGTTGCTCTTTAATTTCAAATTTTGGATTTAATTTCAACTTTGTTTAATGTTAATTGTTACAGGAATCAAGAGCCAGCATATCAGGATAGTTGGGCAGGCAGGAACTGGCATACTATTACTACACAGAGCAGATGGAAAAAAATTCCCTAGCCCTACTACTTGAAAAAATTGTACAATTGGCAATGTGATTGTATAGTACCAAAGTAACAAGAATCAAAATGGATCAGAATCGGCAAGCTCGAATCAAATCGCGAATCGAATCGTCGAATTGTGTGAATCATCGTGATTCTTAGAACTATGTTGTATACACATAATGTATTATGTAGTAATAATCTGATTATATATATAATTACAAACTGACCTACAGCTATTGTTGCTCCCTTGTATCTGCAAAAGGGAATTCAGGGTCATTTCAATTTGACATTGAGTCATTTGCAAAGTGTTGTAATTGTTTGTAATTGAAAATTGTTAAATATATCATGTTGCAGGCTAATTTATAATTATAAATTATAATACAATTTTTTTTAAATAGAGCTTATTCTGTTAAATCCATTATGTTACAATTTTTTAAAGAAACTAGAATCAATCAAAATCTCAATATGTTAAAAAATGCCATCAATGAAAATCTCAACATGTAAGTTTGTAACATCAACATGTTCAAAAAATAATAATTTAAGCATCTATAAAGGGATAGTGAATGAAGTCTATAAATTAACTTCTACAAACATGTTACATAATTAATTAGTAGGTAAAGTCTTAGATCAGAGCTACTAGCCTACTACTTGACTCACGCAATAGTTAAAACTTGAGGTTGAGATGCTACTATAGTTGTCATTCTGCCTAGACCGGCTTAGCATTACTATCATCAGAATCCTCCTCATCTATTGCATACAATATTTCATTGTCTATTTTGTTTTCTTTAGATTCATTGTTAGCATAAGACTCACTATGGATGCCAAAGTCAACATCATCTTCATTACTTCCAATATCAAGATATGAACCACTACCACTACCACTGCCACTTGGGTTTGAAATGTTGGCAATCTCTCTTCTTTGACATTGGTTTCTCCAAATGTTGATAGCCCTTGTCATAAGGGAAATCTTCTACCTCATACTTAGAATTATAGAGCCTCAGAAAATTATTCAAATTTTTGTCTAATTTGTTTCTAACCTTTGACTTCAAGAAGCCCAAAGTACTGAAAACTCTCTCATCCTCCATTGAACCCAATATCATTGTCAAACATAAATCAATAAGCTTGAAATATTCTGGTATTTCCGCTCTCAATTGATTACTCTCACCAAGGTTTTTCCAAAGCTTTGTTACCACTCCCTCTTCATTTGGGTTCTCCATAAGAGCATATTTTTCCCTCATTATGTTTGCAAAAGAATATAATTGATCTCTCAGTTGAGATTCATCTAAAATTCCATTTATAGTGACTCCATTGAGTACTTTAGGTTTGCAAAAATGCTGAATCAAAGCTGTCATCCTTCTTCAAAAATCAATCGGACAGTTTAGAGACCAATATTGTGGAAAAACAATTAACATTGCTTCGAGCGGTTTTTCTAGAGGGAATTTGAATATGATTTCTAGTGAAAGATTGTAGCAAACTCGTTTGACAGAGTCAAGCACAAAGTCTTTGATCTTCTTGAAGTCTTCACTTCTAACACATGAAAGTACCTTCTCTAGTACTAATTCAACTTCACTTCTTGCTTCGTTGGGGTTGGAGTTAGGGTTGACACGGACATAGTACTGCATTGGTATGTCAACTCCACGTGCCCTGGCATATACCTCATCATTTGCACCAATATGTTAAAAGTTCCCAGGATTGTTCAAATCTGAGATTTCTAACCACTTTGTAAAATTTTTTTCGTCTAATGGTATTAATCGGTATAGAGTATCCATGCTACTACATGTCATTTTACACAGCTTATTATATTATGCAATGTACATAGCTCTTTGTTGAACCTTTTTTATAATATTTCTCATGTCTTGTAGCATGGGGAGAATAGTTGCTAAAGTTAAGAGTACCTTAACATTAGTTAGGCTTGAATATAGCCAAGGGAATCTATCTCCCATAGAGTGGATTAGTCCAAGCAATAATGGGTATTCAAACATTACTCGATGTATCGGTCCAATCCAAAGAGATCCATCTAGTATCATTGTCTTTAAGAAGCTTCTTCCCATCAATAAGTCCTTTAGCAAAGTGTTGAAATTCCCAAACTCATTTTGGACTTCAAAAAAAGTATTGGTAAATCTCTTTGATTAGAGATTCCACTTTACTTACACAACCAAAATTGCTAACAATTCCAAAAGCTAGATTCATTCGATGGGCCATGCAATGAATGGGAATAGAGTAGGGTGCCAAATCATTTGTGATCTTTTTGCAATGACCGCCTTTATGACCTTGCATAACCAAAGCTCCATTCGCTCCAACACACACCAACTTTTTGGCAATTTCCATGCTATCCAAACCTCCAAATTCAATTAGAGTAGTCTTTAATAATTCATATAAATTTTCAGCTATCGCACTACAATTCAATTTAGCAACAAATAGTAGAAATGGTTGACGACAAAGATTTTTTACAATATAAACATGCATGCACACCCAAGAAGTATTATCAATTGTTGTAACTTCTCTAGAGACAATGCAACGAAATTAGAGTCTTTAATTTTATCCTTCATATCTTCTTTTTCAACATGTGCAAGACATCTAGCCCATTCCCACCCGTTGTTTACTGACCAGTGACTGTTCAGATAGTTTTGAGTTTTCAAAAAGCGCAATAAGGAAAGAGTTGAAGGGTAGTTCATCATAGGACATCCTCTTTTCAATATATAAAACACCACACTTAATTTAACTACTTTTCCCATATTTTACACTTCAGTTGCTTTCCTAATGAAATCTTCAATGGAACCTTTTACTGCAGAATGCTTCTCCCGTAATTGCTGGTGTAACACATATATTTCAGCATTCCTAATATGAAAATAGTTCTTTTTTTTCCAAGTTAGCATGGATTTTTCAACTCCATCTATAGTTTCGTTCTTGTAAACTTTACCGACATGCTTTTCTATGGTATCAAGTTTAAGTTGCAACCTCTTCTCCTTCTTTGTTATCTATGTGCAAATCTTACATCTACAATTTGCAAGAGACTCGCCATCAATTGGATTGGGTACTAGTTCAATGAACTAGTACTTTTTCACCCATTATAACTGAAAATTCCTTTTGGATAGATCCCAGTGAGATCAATCTTTTGTCGATTCCAATTTTCTTTTCCCCTTTTGTGCATGAACATGATTTATGGAATTAGTTTTGGTTTTCTCACCCAACTGGTTCGGGACTGACTCCAACCCTATAATCTTAGTTTGTGACTCCTTACTTAGGGGAAGTGCCTCCAAATCTTGTTCAAGTTCATCCTCAACTGCGATATCAGGTTCACCAACTTGAACTTCAATACGGTCTGAGGGTCCAACTTGTGATTAATCTCCTTTTTTAATAACCACTGGAGATCTAACTTGTGAATCTTGTAGGTTGCCAACATTTCCACCACCAAAATATGCCGCTATGGTTATGCATTTTGGTAATGGTGGCCTCTCTTGGCTTTCAGGGATCTTACTGGAACCCTTGTTACCATTATTGTTTGACATGGTAAACCAATAAAGGCTACAAAAGAATATTAACTTAGTTGTTGAACAAAAGACTCAACTACTTAAACTACATATAATAACAATAATATGATTCAATTTACGAATAAGAGGGATTTTGAAATGTCGCTCTGGCTCACGCATTCCCTACTTTTGCCCACAGTTTCTCCTACGTCTAGACTTGCAGCTCATGGGCCTGTTCTAGCACCTGTTCCAAGGCCTTCTACCTCCTCCTCATCCTCCTTGGTTGCCGTTGTGTCTCCTCACGCTACTATCCCTATTTTTTTGAATGGGTCTATCTCGAGGGTTGGTTTAGGGCCTCCTATCGGCTCTCCCTTGGAGGCTCATTCTGGTGGCGATGGCTCTAGGATGGCTTCTCTTGCATTTTTAGGGGGTAGGACTGCTTCCTATGCTGACATGGTAGCCTTTGAAGTGGATCTTCATGGTGCTACTTGCGTTGGTTCTAGGCCTTCTCGCCCTCATAAGGTTGTTCCTATATGTGTTTCTAAACCCATCATGGTCCTTTTAGACATTGATACCACTGCAAATATTCTTAATACAGTAGAGGAGTTCTCTTCCCTTGCTACCATCTTTCATTTCTGAGTTTTTGGCCCTCTCTGGCTGATCTCCATGCTTGGATCTCCAAGCACTAGGAACCTATTTTAGACCATGGTGTTCAAATTTTTCCTAATGCCAGAGGTTTCTTCATTGTTAAGTTTGCAAGTGCTAAGGACCGAAAGTCCATCTTGTGTCATAATTGTTTTTCGTGGCAAGACAAATATCCACTTATGGCCAAATCATGGCATATGAATTTTGATCTGCTCTCTGAATCCTTTAACAAGGTTCCTATTTGGGTCTAGCTTCTGAACCTCCCAATGCATCTCTGGATAGACTCTGTTTTGGAAACTATCAAAGAATCTCTCGATGAATTTTTATATGTCGACTCAGCCACTTTCGATGTATTCTTGCTGAGATGGATGTCTCAAAGGGCCTTCTAGAAAAGATTTGTTTGGCCTATCCAAAGGGCTCCTAGACTCAAATGTTGGGTTACAAAGGTATCCCCTTCCACTGTAGAAAATTTCATATGATAGGACACATTGCTACTTCTTGTGTTGTTCAGAAGTCTAATCTAAGGCATCCACCTTCTTGGTGGGCTGGGGTCTCCCTTGAACACTACATGGTGCTTAAGCCCTCAGATGTTTCTTCGGTTGTTTCCTCATAGGTTGAGGATGATCCCCATGTTATTGACATCCCAGTGCCTGAGGTGGTAGTGGATGTTAGGCCTTATCCTCTAGTTGATTTGATGTCATTGGTTGTTGAGGTTGGCAGGTTTTGGGGTCTGGCCTCTGGCCCTACCCCTGTCTCAGTTGTTGCTCTAGTGGGAGACCAACCCTCCTCTCCTAGGGAGTTTTTTGTTGGTCCTGCTCCCCTTGGCTTCCACTCTTTTGTTTCTTCTAGGGATTGGATTGGTGCAGCGGCTAGGGTGGAGGATGGTTGGATTGAGGTAAAAAGAAAAAATACTAAGCCCTTCATTTTTCCTTTTGATATTTATCTCCAATCTAGCAAGGGAGACTCCAAATCAAAGGGAGTATCTTGAGCTCCCTTTCTGTGCCTGGCCTTTTTGGAAGTAGGTCCTTTCTTTAGATCTTTGCTTCCTTTCTTGGTTCTAGCTGGTGATAGGTTTCTTTGTCACCTCGGTCTTACCCTTTTGGGGGGAGATCTGTTCCTCTTTGGTTAGCCATAGTTTTGTTTCTATTATCATTGGATATCTATAGCAGTGTACAGGGTTTCAGGCACCCTTCAAAACCTGTTTTAGTTAATCAAAAATAATAATATGATTCATTCTCAAAAAAAGGGTACTACTACTATGGTAATACAGTCTACGGTACTACCCAATATAATTCACAAACCTATAGGCTATCCTAGTATGTGAGGTGTCCAGTCACCAGCAGACACTGGACAGTAAAACTTAAAAAAAAACTAGTACCACTATACCAGCGGTCCAGTACCAGTGTTGACATAAAAAAATAAATTAAAAATCACTTGCCTTTTACAAAAGCTAGGGTCCACGAGTCAATGGCCAATGCACTCAGCACTCTGAAAGTTTGGCAGCAATAAGAAATGCCAATCTCCAGACCAAAAAATAGTGAATTGTGTAGAATAATAATATCTTATAGTCCAATCTAGGTTGGCATATTAGGTGGGATTAACAAGCAAAAAATGTCAAATGCAAGCGAAATGCACCTTCCTATGCAAGCCCATAGTAGGAAACAGTTGGCTAAACAAGGCTGGTGATCAACACACGTCGATAAAATGGTTTGCGACACCCAACCTAAGGGAAAATTATTGAGTTGTAGTAATGGTGAAAGAACGTGGGCCAATAAGAAATAATGTGCAAAGGCTGGTGATATGTTTATCCAAAATGTATATTGCATTGGCGATTGGACCGATATTTTTGACCAATCATGTGATAACTAATGGGCGACTATGCCGGGCGTTGGACCCAAATTTGATAAATATCTAGTGATGCAATTGACCTGCATTGCATGCACTATTCACCAAATGACGATTGACTCGTCAGATGGGATCGCCAAAAGGCGAAGATTTGCCACTAAAGTAATTGTTGATCTTTGCTTTCCTCTTTTCTCAATAATTAGCACATCATTTTGCAAATCATTGTTAGTCTCAAAGAAAACTTCAGCATTACGTCTAACAATTCCAGAATTATCTTCTTCTTCATCTGAATTATAATCTACCATCTTTTCCTTAGTTCCAAACTTTTCATCAATTCTCACATTTGTGCATTCAACTATTGTCTTAGTTCTATAGTTAAAACATCAATATGCCTTGCTTTCAATAAATAGCCAAGAAACATACCTTCATCAATTATTGGATCAAACTTACCAACACTAGTGCATTTCACCCTAAATCACGACCAAGAATTGCGATCAAGTTTTTTAAATGGGTTGGTTGGTTGCGTTATAAAGCAAATTTTTGTTTTTTTTTTAAAACATGTCTGTGTTGGTCGCAATTGCGACAAATTAATTACGTCAGAATTGTGACACAAACCATAGCATAAAACCAAAAAAAGGGCAAAAATGTAATTCACATTTCATTTGGTGAAGCTGTGAGTCTGATCTCCATCAACATTGGCACGAGGGAAGCAGAAAAGTCCGGTCTCCATCGAAATGGGCACAAGGGCACATCTGCTACAGATCATTGATGGGTGCATTTGATTGTAGAACATTGTAATAAAACTTTGTTGCGACTTATTGCTATGATTGTAGACTTCCATTTGTGCTTTCCCTTTTGTTTTAGCTCTTGTTCTTGCCACCTCCTTCATGCTCCGATCACATGGTATTTTAAAGTTTTTTTTGGGGTTTTTTTTCCCACTTTTTATGATATGCAATGCATCATCTCATTAGATTCTTCACTCATACTATGCGACTTTCCACAAACTGCCTATTTGGATTATGTTCATGATCTCAACTATTAGGGGAAACTTTGCACACTCTGTCTTCTCTTGACTGTGTAGGGTTCTAGAATTTTGAACGCTTTTGATCTCCTTAGGGCTTGAAGAGCCTTATCTTTATCAGGTCTTCTTCCTTTGAAATGGATGTCATCTGAATTGACACTGATTTTCTTATCAAATGCAATTGGCTACTTTGCATAATTCACACTAATAGAAACAACAACACAAACTACTTGTTACTCTGCAAGGAAAAAGTGAGCATCTTCTGCACCCCTTTCACAACTTTCATGCAATATTTTGTGTTTGTTACAAAGTGAACTCCACATTTAATGATTCATCTTGATAGAAGTCCTCTCCTTGGAAAATAACAAGCTTTTTCATTCTTGAATAGGGCTTGACTACTATTCTATTTATCCCAGGAATGCCATGTAAAACTCTCTTCCATATACTGACATATTCAGGCTATATTGTGTTTTTTAATGGACACTTTTAATGGATTTCTACCAAGCCACTACTTTAAGAATATGCTCTCTTTCATCAAGATTACTTTCTAGGACAGTTACTAAACTTTTTATGTCAATACTTCAGTTAGAAATATGCTTTCTTGTTCAGCAACACAAAATCTGCCTTGTCTTCATAATTTTGTAAAGTTCTATGATGCTCATCTTGCAAAATCAACCTTGACATTTTTAAAAATTCATTGAAACATAGTGCATATTCCTTGTTTCTTGTATCATATTTCATTATTCCACAAATTTTTTCTCATGATCAAATCATACAATTACATAGCCTGACAGTTCCTTAAATCAAATTAGCATACATATAGAAAAAATGCACAGAGATGGCAGGTTGTGAAAGCAATCATATAGGGTTGTAACGTGGGTAGCCTGTATTAATCCTTGAAACCTACCATGTGTATGAGGGCTTGGCACCACTAACAGTTGGCTAAACACACAGAGCGCATTCTTTAATTCAGACACTGCTTGATGAACCTCATCAACAATATGTTTTTGCTTTTGAAGTGTTGAAGTTGAAAACTTCTGCATGGCAACACCAACATCAAAGTGTAACATGTAATTTGAGGGTGCCAAATGTACTGCTCTTAATAATTTTCTTTTACAATCTTGCCACTGTTCTGCTTCATAATGTGATCGAGCTAAATATAATAAAATTTGGGTGTTAGTGCCAAAATAGAATTTCCTCAAACAATTTTGATACATTTTCATTGCAAGCCCAAACTGTCCTTGTGCAAAGAAAACATGTGCTAGATTTACCCACACATCAGGCATCTAAACAAAGATTTTTCTTGCTACAACTTCTTGAACCCGTGTGAAAATTTCCTTTGCAATATCAAAATGACCCCTTTTGGCTAGCACAATGCCTGCCCCATTTACAGCATAGAAATTTCCAAGTCTCTAAGCCAAAACTTTACAATAGAATTCCCTAGCCTTATCAAGATGTATTCCCTTTACATCTAGATCCTTCTTCTCATTGCGTGAAGCTGCAAAATAATTCCAGTTTCCAAGAGAAATGTCAGCATAAGAATCCTTACCATCTGATACATTTTGTGCAGTTTTAATTGTTTCTTTTGCTTTAAGCTAGTCATCTATTTTTAGTTCTAGGTTTCCAAGCATGGTAATCACATTTACTAAGGTTTTATCCACCTTAAGTGCCTCCCCAATCAATTCTAGGCTTAGTTGGATCTCATTTCAAGCCTGGGCCATGGCTGCAAGTCGTAGATATGCATCCACATAATCAACAAACTTGAACAATATTAGCCTGTACAAAAGATTTGCTTTTTTAGTGTCATGTAGCTATTCAAACAGCCTGGCAAGATTAAATAGTATGGTATATGAAATATTTTACATATTCAACAATGGATGATCTATATTCCAAGAGATCTTTTGTAGTCAAAATAGAAGTTTGAAAATTGTTGAAAATCTAGTATAAGTTTATGTTGAAAATGGTTCTAATCTTTTAAATTGAATTCACCAAATAAAGTTATTTGAGAAGATGTTTTGTAGTCAGTATAGAAGTTTGAAACATAGAAAATGTTATTTGTTTTTTATTTGTTTCACAGAAAGATTTTGAAGTCAACAAAAGGAAAATCAAGTGATGAAATTTTGTTCCTCTTATGTTCAATGATATAGTTCTATTATCTTTTATTTTTTTATTTTTTTATTGAATATATATCTTAAAATTATTTTAAATAAATCTTAGGTTCAAATTTATTCAATATTTGATTTATTTTCCAAAAATAAGAAATTGTAACCCACTTGAAGATTTTTGTGACATATGACTTCTAAATGATCCATGAGAATTTAACTTATATCTTGAAAATATTCCAGATTGATTTGATTTACATTATTACATATATACATATATGTTTCTAGAGATATTTAGTTTATTTAAATATGTTGTTGCTTCTGATCTATTTACTGTATAGGTAAAATACTAAAGGTTCACCACATAAAGAGTCTTTTTGATGAAATGATGTATTCACCAAATAAGAAGTATTACCAATGTAGGATGGAATGAATTATTTATTATATCACCCCCAAAATACCTCAATAGGAGACAAGAGGTAGTTGAATCATGAGCTTTCCATTGATTTTGAAGATATTTTTATAAAAAAAAATGTATTTTTGGAGAATGGTTAACACTATAAAAGATAAGTTATCTAAATAGATTATTGAATTTTTTGTTAGAAAATATCAACTAGGATAAGATTATAAATCAAGGATAACAACATGATTTGGTATCCTATTTCCAAGATAAAATAGGCTACAAAGAAAGAAAAGTGGTTCACTCATAATATTCTAAAATGCTAATTTGGGTATAAATTGTCTTGTTGTCTTTACGGGCTTCATTTGGCTGGTCATTAGCTAAAAAACTAGGAATATATAAAGATCAATTAAATAGGGATAATCATTTATAGTTTTTGTATGAACACATTTAGACTATTTTAAATTAAATATATTGATTTTCCTTTGCATTGAGTTGCTATAATAATTTTGTTTGCTTCAAATCCATATAGTAGATTAAATAAAATGTCTCATTATTTCTATATTCACCACTACTTATAGGTGAAAAAAGAACATTCAAGCATTCAAGGACTATTGTGATATTTTTTATGCAAGCTCACAATGTCCAATAGACTTTCAAACAACCAGAATGCTATATCCCATGTATGAAAGTTTTCATTTATAAAATAGTTATTATGTGGTATATGAAATATTTTATATATTCAACAATGAATGATCTATCGTTCTCTTGTAACATTTAGCAAATAGTTTGAATACTTGACTTTCTATAATCTTTTGTTAGTATGCACATTTTTGGGGAGCCAAATGAAAAAGATGAGCTTGAAATATTTGAATACATTCCTTTTCATACGAGTGATTATGAACATATGTCAAGATAGATTGAAATATACATATATATTTTTATCGCACACTTATGTAGTGCACACATTTCGATATGTGTAGTTACTTTTAAATATGTTAATCTAGTGTAACTTATAAAATGTCTAATATAAGTCTAGGTTGAAAAAGGTTATAATTTTTTAATGGAATTTGTCAAATAAAGTTATTTCAGCAGATGTTTTTTAGTCAACATAGAAGTTTGAAACATAGAAAATGTTAGTTATTATTTTATTTGCTTCATAGAAAGATCATTAAGTCAACAAAAGGAAAATTAGGTGATAAAATTTTGTTCCTGGGTAGGGCCACAATAATGGTTCCCACTTTCCATAATGAAGAAATCAGATGGAAAGTGGGGAAGCTAAATTTTAGGGGCTTCAAATGAAGCCAAATATTTGAATGAAGGTCCCAAGGGGCTTCACTTGAAGCCTTCATGCAAATATTGGTGTGGGGGCTTTGAATGAATCTTAGGGCTTCATTCAAATTTGACATGCAAACCTCGTTCATACTCCTAATAACTGATCGGAAAAGCTTTTAAATCCAACATTTTTTTTGTTTTTCCCATGGTTTCATGTATGAGTTGGACTAGGGCGCTAAGAGGGAAGTCAGTAACATCATACCTTGCATCAACATCTCTGTCTATGATGCAGGATCACCTATTCATTGGATTTCTAGTGGATAAATTCATATTTTAAATTATATTTAAATAGTATTTAAAAAGAAACTCAATTTAAATAGTGTTGTCACTTTATCCCACGGCAACTCAAGTGAAACACCTTCTTCTTCTAGTCAATGGAAGAATTCCATGTCCTTTAAGCACACAAGAAAAACTTCAGAATTGATGCTGGGGCTTTTATTGATGAATTCAACCCAAACGCCATTTCCTAATGCCTCCATGAAAGTTTTTTGAGCCAACTCTAGTTCATCACGCTCAAAATGAAGAACCCCAGTGTTGTTTAACAATTCAATGGGTACATCTTCTCTGCTCTTCTTCAGAAGAGACTTTGCTGTGTTAAGAGAATCTAAGGTTGCACTGGGGTCTGATGATATCAATAACTCACCCATCTTAATAAAGGAATGAGCATCACATGGATCTATGCGAGTTGCCTTTCTTAGAATTTCCAAAGCCTTCTCTCACTACCCTTGCTGAGCATATATATGGCCTACAGCTTTCAAGCTCTCATAGTTCTCAAGGTGAACCTCCAGAACCTTTTCAAAATTTGAGAGAGAACTCTTAAGATATCCCAATTTCATTTAACCTGTCCCAACCCAAAGTATGGCAACACAAAATCTTGTGGCTTCTGGCTTTCCTTGACTGATGCCATGTAGTAGCGACTAGCAATTTCATAATCACCTTTGCTATGATAAGATCATGCAAGATTATAATATGAATGAGATTTCATGAGAGGGTGGTCTGTCGAAACAAGAGCTATCTTAGTCAACTATTCATTTGGATCTCCACATTGTTAATCACTTGGATCAGTGCTTTTCTCTTTCTTCACAAAATAGGTTTGGTCCCAGAGTTTAGCAAGTCAAGAAAGTGAACCATTTAGGTTAGTTTCTCCCCTCCCAAATGATTTCCTCAAAATCAATATAGATGGGTTTTCAAGGAGTAATCCACATCCAACAGGAATGGGTGGTACTAGTAGTGGAACTTTAAGCCCTGTTTAAGTTTTTCTTTTCTACTTCCTTAAGTACTCATTCTAAAAATTAGACAGAAGCTTGGGCTATTCTCTATACTCTTGAGAAAGCCTGTGTATTGTTTTGGAAAATGATTTTTGCAAGATGGACTATGATTCTTGTCACCCTTCTGAATAGTGGAAATTTTTATAGATTGCTCTTAGAGGCTAGCCCTGGTGGCTATGCTGATGTACAATTTAATATGTTTGAGAATGAATATGAACCTTTTTGTTAATATGATTCTAGATGTTAAGTAGTTAGCTATAGATGCGCCCTTATGTGTGATCTTTTTTCTTAAATCAATATAAAAAGGTGTGGCCCCTCAAGCCACAATTTATGTGGAAATGAAAAAATGTAAAATAAACATAGATATGAGATAAGAAAAATAATAAACAATGGAATAATAAAAAAAGAAATAGCCATTGCTAAAGTCTACCCTTCTCATACTTTTTCACTTGCATAAGCTCAAAAGAAGAGATGCTATAAGCCCTAGAAAAGACATAGTTGTTGAACCTAGGAATTCTCATAAAAAATTTCAATGTGAAAATCGTTTCTCATCATGCATCTGAAAAATAAGTCTCGCCGTAGATTTTTCTTAAAATCAAAGTCAATGAATTTAAGGCTATAAGAACAAACATGCCTACCAAATATGACACTTTGGGTTTCAACGTTGAAACTAAAAAGCATCAACCTACATTGGAGAAAACAATTTAAACAAATTGAAATGGAGTACCAAAATTGAGAATTGCTAAATGTCCTAATCAACCAATTTTTACGCTCTACAGTAACGACCTAGTATTTATACCAATTATGATAATTTTTCTAGAATATGTATCATAAATATTGCCTCAAATCCTTAGCCTACCCTATGGGCCCAAAACCTATCCAATTTGCAAGTACTAACTAGAATTCAAAACTGATATCTTGATGTATTTGATAGATCATTGTCAATTGTATGATTTCTCTTTATTATCATTTCTTGAAGGATTGATGGGTGGATGCTTAACCAATTGATGTCTTAATTATAAATATTTAAATGATTGGATGCTAGAATGGTTGATACTTGAATAGTTGATATTTGCCTGTATAAGTGACTGATTGTTTGCTTGCTGGTCTAATTGTTTGGTTATTTTGATATTTAATTCCCAATTGATGATAGGTGGACAATTGAATGGTTTACTTTGATGGATTCAGGATTGATGATTTAGCAAATGTTGATAGTGATGATTGAATGAATGCTGATTTGATATATTGGTGTGTAATGATTTCATAAATTGATTCTTGAATGGATTTTTGATTTTGTATCTAGTTGAATGAAATGACATTTGATGGTGAATTTCTATTGATCTTCCCTTTATATTTTATTTATAAAAGAATTGCCACCCTTCAAAAGGAATTGAGTCGCCACCCTTATTGCTACCTCATAGAATAATAATTTATTTCCAAATGATTGTATGCTTCCTTCATGTTCTCTTCTCATAGAATGTTCTCTCCTTTATATCTTAATCCTTCAATACTCATAACTCTTTATTGCATTCATTTTGATCATTCACTAAACTTAATTAAGTTATAATTATATTACATGTTATTTTAATTTTTTATATTTTTACTTTTTATTTTTATTATTGAATGTCATGTCAAAAAGGGGACATTATAGTGAGATGCATTACAATATAGAAAAATAACAAGAACATTATTGAAACAAACTGATACAACATTCAGATTATAAAATTAGACTACTGTAACAACACAAATTAACCTAATAGAAAGCATAGAATACCATTCCCACAATGACCGAACATTTACCCACTGAACTACACCTCTTCTAAATAATGTAAGGTGTTGATAACATGCTGATACTACCATCACACATGTCACTTAGACTGATACACAATAAAAGCCACCCCAATCAATTATAGCTAACATCTAGATGGACACTTATAATTGATGTCAATCAGAATACTAAAGGTCTGGAATAGGGCATAGTGGCTGCTAATACAGCAGGTACAAACTTGTAGAAAGCTCACCAGATTTGCCAAAGTCTACATAACTAAGACTTAGCATCAAAGGTTCTCCCTAGGCACCTCGAAACCACCAAATATTGGCCCCAAAATAGGAGCCCTTCATCTTCAAGCTCTCACATACTTGCTCCACTTGGTACAACACCCCATAAAGGTCATCTATTCACTTTCAACTTGGATAGCCTACAATATGGTCTTTGTATACAATTAATTTTTTGTCGTTTCATTATATGGTTTGAACAAGTGTGGAAAAAAATCAGATTTTTATTATGAATTTTCTGTTCACCAATCTATGTTAAACTAATTAGCAAGGTCACTTTCCTAATACTTTATGAACTGGATGTTATTCGCAAGGTTAGTTTCCTAATACTCACTATAGTACTTGCTATTCAATTGAGATAGACACGGCTCATTAGTTTGTTTGTATTCTCTTTGGATTTTGTTGTTGTTCAAAAGAGGCACCATACTAGACTATTTGCAAACAACAATGCAGATAGGCATTCTATAGATAGACTTGGGAACATCTTGCCAAGTCTTCAGTACATAATAAAGCAATTAAATTTCATAAATTTTTTTTTTGATAGTTGATTTGTTTAAATATTGCCCATCAAAAATTGCTTATTACATCTCATCTTTTTTTTGCACAGGAGCTTGCAGTTTTGAAGAATCTGATAGCGAAGAATTTGAAGAAGATATTGTAGCAAAGGTATATTTGGTGTTCTTTTTTAAGTGAAAATGTGATTGAAAATTTTGTATATTGTCATATTTCACTTGTAGAAAGGTCAAATTGTAAATAGAGGTGAAGTTGTATGGATTTAATTTTCTTCTTCATTATTTATAATGCTCTCGATTCCTCCTTTGTAGCTGTAAAAATACTTGTTTATTTTCACCTTTCCAAATACCCTTTACCAGGTTCTTCAAGATTCCAAAATATCTTGGGCTGACCCCACTCCAGCATGTCCTAACTCCTACTTGGTTCAGAGACCTAACTCCTTTTTATATGTGTCTTCCTCTTACTACTCCATCTGCAGGTTGCAAACAAATCATCCTTCTTCCACCAACAAGTCATTCCATTCAAGAAAGACCATGTTTGACAATATCAATGCACAAAAAAATAGGGAGACAATTGCTAGACTGTGGTCTAACTTAAAAAGAAAAGGTGATGGAAAATGTTATTGTCCTTGCAAAATGTGTAAGGGCTTAAAGACTCAAAGATATCTAATCACAAAAGATGAGCAACATTGTAGGCAACATGGTCACATTGAAAGGGGAAACGAGTATCGCCCATTGGTATGTATTTTAATAGTTTATAAATTACATAAGACATGATTTGATGATGACATCATGGTCATGGTTAATATAAGGTAATCATTTTCATATAGGTCAACATCCTTGGGTTTCATGTTATGGACCATGACAATTCAGAGAATGTGAATTTCCAAACGAGGGAACATGGAGGTGTGAATATTGAAGTAGAAGGTAATGATACCATGGAAGAAGATTAGGATGATGAAGATCATGATGATCAAAATGATCACGATGATCAAGATGATAATGATGATGATGATGGTGGTGATGATGATGCAGAGTTTGATGTACCTTTACTTGAGAAGGCACACTAGCCCCTATATGAAGGCTCCAAAACAACTCTTTTTGTCGTTGTATTGCTATTGGTGAACTTGAAGGTTATGAATGGTTTATCCAATGTAGCAATGACATGTATGTTAAAGTATGCCATATTCTTTCATTATTTTACTCGTAGTTCCCTTACAATTAACATTGGGTTCATGTAGCAATTAATATTCTTTAAATTAAGAAATTATATTTTTGGTCATAGGTTGATAGGTGAGTGTTTGTTACCACCATCAAACATTCTACCTCGCTCGTACCAAGAATTATCTGCCATCATGAAAGATATTGGAATGGAGTATCAAACAATAGATGCATATCCGAATGATCATATTATATATCATAAACAGCATGAATTTGCAACACAATGCCCTACTTGTCATATCAGTAGATATCAATCAAATTGATTAACAAAAAAAGTGCCTTGCAAGGTTCTTTAGCATATTCCCATTATTCCACGTCTGCAATGATTATTCAAGTGCAATAGCTTGGCACAATTTATGGATTACCATGTACGCAATAGAAGTCAAGATGACATTATGTGAATGCTTGCAAATGGTTTGGCATTTAAGGAAATAGAGAAAAAATGACCACACTTTAAAGAATAACCTCATAATCTCAAGCTTTCATTGGCAACAGACGGTGTCAATCCTTATGGAGAGATGAGATATACTTACTCAGTGTGGCCTATTTTTGTTATCAACAATAACATACCTCCTTGGTTGTCCATAAAGAGAGAGCACATAATGTTGACATTGATTGTTCCAGGTATTTTTTGATTTAGTGGTCATCTAAATTAATTTATTATTACTAATCCATCAAATGGTCAAAATAATTATGTAATGTTTTTGCTCATTCAACTAGGTAAGTACCAAGTCAAAGATATCAACATATATATTGAACACCTTATCGACGAGTTGGTGGTGTTATGGAATGGGGTTACTATGTATGACATTTGTAGACCAATAGGACAAAGACAATTTCAATTTCATGCAATGCTTGTATGGACAATACATGATGCCCTTGGGCTAACACATTTTTGTGGTATGTTCTCTTCTTGACACCTCTTTTTTGGTATGTCAAAGTTAACACATTTAATCCATTTATACATGATCTTGTAGGTCATCAAACAAAGGGTAAATTTGCATGTCCAGTTTGTGGTCCAAAGACGAAATCTCGTCATTCAAAAAGTTTAAGAAATTAGGTGTTTGATGAGAATAAACACTTTTTGCACAGAAATCATAAGTACCGAATTACTGAAAAACATCTTTTCAATGGTCTAGAAGAGACTACGTCAAAGCCACAGAGAATGAAACCTCGCCTATGGAAGTTGGCATACAATAAAATAAATCGTCGAGGTAATGTCATTCCATTTGATGCTTTTTGTTTCAAATTTATATTTCGATATTGTGTTTTGTTTACTGATGATGTGATTGATGGTTGTGAAGGTCGTCAAGACATCAATGTCCAACTTCCAAGAGGACTAAAAATTTATCCTACACAATTTACTAGTTTTCCATACTATGAGCAACTCCTAATTGTGCATTTGTTTGATCCTATGCATATTGGAAAGAATGTAGCAGAGACATTATGGAAAATCTTGGATGGAAGGCGTGACAAAGATCAAATTGTCAAAACTTGTAGTGACATTGAAGAATCCAACCATGCAATGAAAAATGGTATTCGACCAAATAAAAATGGAGACTAGATTGATACAAGTACCCTTAGTTGGTTATTGTCAGAGCAGCAAAGCAATGCTATAAAAGAAGTCATAAAAAAAATACGATTTCCCATAGGATTTGCTGCGAACATAAAAAATGTTATATCAAATAAAAGTGAATTTGGGCCAAGGTTGAAAACACACGATTGGCATACATTTATTAAGGTAATTCATGTTATTTTGTATTCACTATATATTTATATACTGCATGTAGTTTCAATTGCATTCTTTTATAAAATATTGACAAGATCATTTTACAAATATTGCAGTACGTTCTACCTCTATCTCTCCCACACCACTTTGCCAACAATGTCAAACAGGTTATATATGATCTTGGAAAATACATAAGGTGGTTGTCATCTAAAGAAATAAATAAAGAATATATAAAATATTGGAAGATAAAAATTCCTCTTCTGATGTGTGAAATGCAAAAGTGTCTACCTCCAAGTTTTTTCAATGCACAAGAACACTACCTCATACATCAAATTGAGGAGATTGAATTGTGTGGACCTATATCAACTAAGTCAATGTGGATGGTTGAGAGGCACTTGAAATTTTTGAAAGGCTTGGTTTGACAGAGAGCACATCCCGAGGGTTCTATGGTGGAGGGATATATGGTATACCAGACCATGGTGTACATCACTGAATATCTTCCTAAGTTTGCAGCAAACATCCATGTAGATTGTATTTGGTATCCCAACTCAATTAACAAATTTGAAGAGGAGTACTTGATGGGCAAAGGTAGATCAAGGAAAGTGAGAGGTAAATCTAAGATGTTATTGTAGTTAATTAATTCATATAAATCTTCAATATAAGTTATTTTTAATTAGTGTATTTTTTTGAAACAGGTGGTCAAGAGTGGGATGCAATACATTTGTATATTGCGAACAATCTTGATTGATGATAGAATGGATTGAACGATGTCAACAAAATGGTTGCTCATTAACATGGGAAGGTGTTACTTCATTGGTTACAGAAGCTCATCGTAATGGAGATTCCAATGTTATGCCAATGGTAGTTGATCTAGTAAAGGGTTTAAGAGGTGCAGAGGTATGTAGAAATTTATTAATGATCATAACTCAACGTATGTTTCGTATCAACTCATGATGAAAATAATTTACACACACTTCAAAAATTGTAGGTCAAACACCACAAAGCTATGTACTATCATGGCCACAAATTTTGCATAAAAAGGTTGGATGACACAAAGAAAACTTGTGATTCTGAGATAATTACAGTTTTTGAGGTCACCAGTATATCATCTAGAAACGACATACATCCTCAAAAATCTCAAAATAAATACTATGGCATCTTGGATGATATAATTTAGTGTGAATTTAACACCTTCAAAGTAGTTCTATTCGTCGTCAAATGGTACAGGTTACGACTAAATCAAAATGATCTAGATAGAACGGTTATTCAACATGATAATGGATTTACAATGATCAATACAAGGTCGTTTGAGCCAGTTGGAGATGAGCCCCATGTTCTTCCAAGACAATGTGAGCAAGTGTTTTACTCAGAGGTTCCAAATAAACAGGGTTGGTCAATTTTTGTTAGACATGATCCAAGAGGAAGGCCAATAAAGTATAATGTTATGGAAGAAAAAGATATTAAAGATGATGAAGAAGCAGATGATGAAGATCAAGATGATGATGATGGTGTGATGATGATGATGGTGATGGTGATGATGATGATGATGATGATGGTGATGATGATGGCGATGATGATGGTGATGATGGCGATGATGATGGAAATGATGGCGATGATGATGGTGATGATGATGATGATGATGATGATGATGATGATGATGATGATGATGATGAAGATAATCAATGACTACAAATGTGGTCACCCCTTCTATTGATGATCTTGCATTCCATATATTAAGGTAAATTTGTTCATGTTTATGATGTTGCATATTGTTCATGTTGTCTTCTAAGTTATTTGTAGCATGCATGTATCATGTAATTTTTAGCTAACTTAAGATAAATGATTAACATATGCAGGAAATTTGATTACATATTTGTTGTGTTAATTTCTAATGATTACAACATATGTTATTTATAGTTACCAATGTTTATGTTGTGTCTGATTATGACCCTTTTTGAAAATAGTCAATTTACTATAGGTACATCGTCAACCCTTCTGTTGACGATCTTGCATTCCATATATAAGGGAAATTTGTTCATGTTTACGATGTTGCCTATTGTTCACATTGTCTTCTAAGTTATTTGTAGCAAATGTGTATCATGTAATTTTTAGCTAACTTAAAGTAGATGATTAACATATTTAGGAAATTTGATTACATATTTATTGTGTTCATTTCTAATGATTACAACATATGTTATTTATAATTACCAATTTTTATATTGTGTCTGATTGTCACCCTTTTTGCAAACAGTCAATTGACTACAAGAAATTTGACCTGTTTAGCATGGATTGTGCACAGTGACATGGATCAACAGGTATAAGTCAATAAATAGACATAATTTTCTTATATTCTTCTTGTTTATAATTGAGCACATATGTTATAAATAGACATATTATATAATCATATAATGTATATATAGACAAAGAAGGTCCATATAGAAATATAATTGTATAATCACTCTCAACTTACTACATTTTATATTTGTCACTTTCACTTTCCATTTGATGGATTGTAGGACCCACCAAATAGGTACTTGTCAGATATATCTACATCGAATGAGGGAAATGAGGAACTGCTAGATGAAAGCTCTACATGTAGTATGGCTAAAATAGGGAGATCAACTAGAGGTCAAAAGAATAGAAAAAAATTTGATAAATGCATGCAATTTTTCCTTGCTAATGGGGGGTCATGTTCTTATGATGATGAGACCAAAGGCGATATCAAGATGCCCTTTTGATATTCGCACATTGAGAAAGAATGGGTACCCAATGAGCTACCTCCAATTAACACAGATTTTTGTGTTAATGAGAGGATATATCGCATTGCTCCATCCTCATTACATGGTTTGGGCCTATTTTCCATGGATGGGATAAAGGTAGGTTACAACAAAATTGTCAAATTGTTCAAGTATGTCGGTCCATGTTACAATTATAATGATTGGATGCGGATTGTTTGGTATAAAAAAAGTATGCATAGGTATGGGGTATCAGCTAATTATATACAACGGAAAAAAAATGATCAAAGTAAAAGATTTTCTATGTACATTGATGGGAGACCAAAAGCAATAGGTAATATTGCAGGTTTTATAAATAGTACACGACCTTCTTCAACTAGTAAGCAACCCAATTGCATATTTGAGGCGCGTGAGGGGAATGAAGTTTTTGTTTGTGCAATAAAATCAATAAGTGCAGGGAAAGAACTGCTAATTGATTACCATTTAAATCGCATAGATACAAAAAAAGTTACTATCATGAGGGCTGTAAGTACTCTTTACCATTTTGTTAATAAGTTTTTTTTTTGCTATCTATTGCTTTCAGTTAGCTGAATTTTTTATGTTTAATCTTTGTGATAGGACGATATGGATCCGACAGATGATAGAGGTCACTAGGATGCTACTCCCACCCCTTCTTCAGCAAGGGTAAAACTTTTTGAAATTGTACAAATTAGATAGTTGAAAAATGTTATATAATTATGTTATTTTATTTACGGTGTAAGTACTATTTACCATTTTGTTAATAAGTTTTTTTTTGCTGTCTATTGCTTTCAGTTAGCTGAATTTTTTATGTTTAATCTTTGTGACAGGACGATATGGATCCGAAAGATGATAGAGGTCACCAAGATGCTACTCCCACCCCTTCTTCAACGAGGGTAAACCTTTTTGAAATTGTACAAATTAGATAGTTGAAAAATGTTATATTATTACATTATTTTATTTACGGTTTTTTAGTTTTTATGATAGTTTTACTAATATTTCTCTCACAATTTGATGTTCAAGATAAGGGTAAAGCAGTATCAGTAAGTGCTAAGCCACTAGCTACGCCTTCTGATGAGGATATTGTTGAAACTCCCGATTTCATAAAAATGTTGAAGAAATTTTTTAAAAAAATTAATTTAGAAGCAATGAAAATTTTGGATGAGGCAAATATGGAATTCGAGGAGATGATGAAGAGGCTATCAAATTTGAGAGTGCAAGCTCGTCGTTATGAAGTAAGCTCCAATGAATATTTAGTTATAAGAAAAGTTTAATAAAGATTTGTATTTTATAATATTTTATGTTGTGAAGTAAAATATGTAATATTGGAAAAAATACTTTATTGATGCAATTTGTTTAAAGAGTTGTAAGAAACTTTAACTACTAAATTCTTGTTATACAGGAATTTTTGGCAACTGATCCACAACTTGGTCAAGGACAACATGGTGAGGCGGGTAGTAGCAGAGCTCCGACTGCCACTGGTAAAATAATCTTTTAGTTGACAAGTTAGAAAGAATTTTTTATTTCAAACATTCAAAACTTCTTAACTCTTACTTTTATTATTTCAGAATGTCTTTGCTAACAATGTATTGTTCAAGTCATCCAGTGCAAGAGACTCCTAAGAGGTTGATGGAGGCCCGTACGAGATTGTTGACTGCAATGTCGGCAAAAAGGGGACGTCTAGCTAGTAAATCCTTGTTTTCCTATATTTGGTTTTGTGTTAATTATGAGTTGATAATATGTACTTTAATCTTGGGTGCATCACATAGTGTATTGTTTTTTTTGTGGTAGGAGATGCACCGTCTGGTACTCCACCAAATGCAGATCATAGTGCATGTATTGGTGATAATTCACCGTCATTTCTTAGAGCTACCCGTATTTCTAGCACATGAGCTATGCAGACATCGTTGTTGATTGACGATGATGAATCAATGCCTTTGAAATGTCCTAAGATACCATGTACTTTAAATAATATTGTTTTATATTGTAATAAGGATTTTCTTGCAAGACGTAAACATGATAGGAAGTGGTTTGGTAGGATCATCTAAATTATCAATGACCTTTTGTCTATACCAGTAATTCTCTAGTTTAGTAATTCGGTACATTGCAATTTCATGCTTTTAGTAGAAGATACTAACCAATTTTTGTATAGAGAACCAAAAGTGGGAGTCTTCTTTCATATTCAATGTTCAATTTTCAATGATTTCTCACATTATTGCTATTGCCTGTTAGAGTTTTAGAGTGCTCACTTTCAGCTTCACTGTCTATTTTAGTAATATTTGTTTTCCATAATATCCCAAGTATGATCAGTGATAACATCAATTAAGAATGACAAAAAATGAAGGTCATGGCTAGTTATATGTATTATGCACTGTATTTTTTTTTCAAAGTATACAAATTAATATAGTCACAGTACATTTTTTAGTTTCAGAACATCAGCAATAGAACCCTGGTAGAGTTTGACTAGTTTTAGACATTTTAAATTTTTTTCCAAACTTCTTTTTTGGTCAATTTTGGTCAAGTTGATCCTCCAACCCTGAAATAGATCACTAAAAAGATGAAATGATCTCATTTTATGTATTTTTTATTCACTATAAAAAGTATTCTTCACATGATTCATTTTAATGGTTCTTACTATTAATTATCCCATGACATTTTTTGCAAGAAATGATACATTTTATAGGAGGCTTTATGACCTCACGCTGCGAAGATTCAGGCCCACCATACGTAAAAGGTGGAACATCATAACTAAACTAATTTTATCCCACTATTTTTCTTCATATCATTAATTGGTGCAACATTTTTCCTTTCGTTCAAGTCTTTTCTTATACTAGCTACATCTAACAATTTTGTGCTTTTTCTTAAAAGGTGGAACTACCAAGATCAAAAATTAAAAGATGAGCTCATCAAAGATATAGAGCATGAGTTTGGTAGTAATATTTTTGATCATAAGAAATTGTTACAAAAAGCTTCCAGACATCTTAAGGTTGTGAGGGACACATATAGAAAGAGCCTCGTCCTAAACCTGAAGTACGAGCGTCCTCCCTTTGTTTCAGTGAGCGACTGGAATGAGTTCATTTTGGATGCAAAGGAGAAAAGGGAATGTCCAAAAGAAAGTACACCAGCAAATCCAGAAGAAAGTACACCAACAAATCCAAAAAGGTATGCAATAGTATTAACTACTAGTACATTAATGAGAAAATTTAGGGTTCAACTTCAGTATCAACAATTTCAACTAGCTCAATTTAATCTATCTATTGATGAAAGCTATGTAATTCATATGCTAACACAATTGCTTATAAATCTCAATCTCAATTTGGGCATAAATCTTACATAAGATATAATTGACACAACTAATAAATCCTACATTCATATGCTGACACAATTGCTTATAAATCTCAATCTCAATGCTGACACAATTGTATATATCTCAATCTAGGCATAAATCCTATATAAGATATAAATAGTGCGCTTATAACTTCACATATAGCTATATTATGTCTTGAAAATATAGTAATGCTCAACTACATGTACCATAGTTGTATGTGTTAGCAATATAGGTGATAAATGATATTCAGTAATTGTAATGTGATGCACAAAGGTGATGTCTTTTAAATTGAAAACAAAAAAATACTTACTTTTTAGCTACGGGTAAAAAGGAATGCTACTAAAACAATCTGAAATTTGACATTTGCCCTCAAGTTTATACCTGTTGCAGCCTTGGGGATAAAAACACTTTGAGTGTGGAATGTAGGGATAAAAATTTAATCTATAAAATCTACTAGCTATTTCAACTTTTAGCTTATCGTTTACTTTGTGTGACAATGGATAATAGAGACTGTCGAAATTGATGTGTAATTTTATGGAGAGGCATGTCAGAATATGGATACTTAGCATGAACTCCATGGATAAATAGCATGATTACACATGTCAATTAAAGGTATGATGCTATAATTTCTTCCCTTTTTTCATATTTTTGGTGGAACATGCTACTTTATGCTAAAACCTTCATACCATATAGTAATCCATTATTTAGTACTGATCTTTATATCTATATCATCTAACATATTTCAAAATTTTCATAGGTTGCAGGACACATCAAAGGCAACAAAGGTGAGGCTGGAAAAGGTTGGGCAACACAGACTTGACTCTGGGGGATATTCAAAAATCAAAGCACGCATTGTAAGTAGCAATAAATGAATTGCAAAGAAAAATAATTTATAAAATGAAAATAATTTTGTTGATTAATAAAAAAATGCAGGGCGCTGATTTTAATCTAGAGGCCACAGAAGAAGACAAAAAAATTGCCTTCAAGCAAGGCTATGCAGCGATGGCTGAATGCCTACGAAAAACTTCCATTGCCCCAACCGAATAGTCTCCTACATCATGTGCACAAGTAAATATGCCAACATATATATTAGAAATTGAATACTTGAGGAACAATTTATTTGATAATAATGTGCATGACATTGCAATGCAACCTATTAATCGTGACATAGATCATACGCAACATCATGAAGCCCCTGATGTGCATTGTACTATTGATGGAGGTGCTCATTTGTTATTTAAAACTAATTATATAATTATTAATATAATTTAACATCTTTAATTGAACTTGGTGTAACCTTTTTGTGTTGAGGATATAGAATCATGTCGTGCTGACCAAGTGCTAGAGGATGTTCAAACTGATCAGCAGGTAGATCATGTCGCACATTCAGGTAAAGAAAATCTATGTTTTGTTCTTTTAAATTAATTTATTGATTTATAGTTCTTTTACTTAAACAAAAACTCATAATTCACTAATATAAAATGGTGCAAATTTAACTCATGGAGTACTTGTTATTGTAGCGGACCCCCCTTTGGTGCAACAGCCTCATGATGTTCCTAAACGGATGAGGAGGAGACATGTGTTAGAACCAGTACAGGGGAGGGATGACGAGGACATTGATATTCCTCTTAGAAATTTTATGAAAAAAAGAAACGGCAAGAGAGCAAAAAAGAAATGATTATTCATGAATGACTTACTCTTGAATATTGTTAATGAATATTGTGTTAATGAATATTATTCATTAATGTTGGGTGTTAATGAATTATTTAGGAATGACTTACTCTTGAATGTTGCGTGTTAATGAATTATTCACGAATGTTGTGTGTTTATGAATTTTATGTGTTAATGAATGTTATCATGTGATTATAATGATTGAATGCTATATTTCAAAAATGGATGAATTAAATGTTATTAAATGTTAATGGGGATGACGAGGACATTGATATTCCTCTTAGAAATTTTATGAAAAAAAGATACGGCAAGAAAGAAAAAAAGATATGATTATTCATGAATGACTTACTCTTGAATATTGTTAATGAATATTATTCATTAATATTGGGTGTTAATGAATATAGTGTTAATGAATTATTCATGAATGACTTACTTTGGAATTATTCATGAATGTTGTGTGTTTATGAATTTTACATGTTAATGAATGTTATCATGTGATTATAATGATTGAACGTTATATTTCAAAAATGGATGAATTGAATGTTATTAAATGTTAATAGGGAATTTAGAGTGATGTTGGAGGGGGGGGGGGGGGGAAGGGGCCAAATGAGCTTCCACCTTCACGTGGTTGGCCCTGTTAAGTAGAGAATATTTAACTATTCTCGAAACCAAGTGAAGCTCAAAATTTAAAGATAAGCTTATAGTTAATAGTGACAACCAATTAGCAAGTCGAAATGAAGTTCTTCGTTACAGGTACCTTTTTAGTTTTTAAAGCACAATATCATGTTTTAATATTGTATATTTTTTTTCTTAAGTTAAAGTATTCTTTTACTATAACAACATAATTTATGACCATTTTAGTAACTATTCTAGCATCGCTTTATGAAAAATCTTGTTTTAGCAAAGATGGTGATACGTGGTGTTGTCTATTCCTTGGGAGATTGGATTGCACAGGTCTATATCTCAACATCAACATGGCAAATGGTGTGAAATTGCACTTTCCTTATTCGTGGTTGCATACCTACTGCACTCTTTCGTTTGAAAAATGAATAGAAATACCATATCTAGTAGCTTCTCTATGTTGTATTCATTTATTGGTAATGATTCAATGGCATGCCATTTGATGGTAGCTTCTAGAGTTTCATTTAGTTGTAAGGTGTGTCTTATCTTTTCAAGTTTGTATACTCCATTTGGTAGTTTGGTATTAATTGATGATGTCTGGGATCTTCTACCTTCACTATAGTCTTCATCATCATCCAACTTCTTGTTTGGTATTTTCCATGTTATCCTCTATTTCCATGGTCTTCAACATGGTTGTGTATTTTATCTATCTAGTTCAAAGACTCTATGTGCCTAAGGTGGAAGCCATTTAGAACTAACAGTTGGAGAGATCGTGTTTCCCCTTGTAAAACTAGAAAATGTCACGAGTTTAAGGTCAAGAAGGAAGAATTCGTAACATTTTGAGTAGCAAAACATGCTTAAAATTACATATTTAGTTGATTCTTTGGTGAAGTTTCTTGTTTCAATTCAATTGATTTTGGTTGTCAACCAAATTCCTAACTCCAATGTATATTGTATTTCAATGCTACATTTTCATAGGGATCTAAGTAAAATGACAATTGACTATTATTTATATTTGAGAATCTATGTTGTGCCTTACTATGATCCTCTGATAATAGAGGACAAATCAATCTGAATTTGTTTCTCATGTCCCATGTTCGATGCTTCTTCTTGTGTGACTACCCACTTTTGATGCACAGGTTATGAACTCTGATGCTAGTATGCTATTACACTGCCATTTATTATAGAGTAGATATAATAATTATCTCTAAATATACTATAAGGGTCTCTAAACATGAGTAAAGCAGTATTACATAACGTAGATCTGAACTCAAAATTCATGATGTTTTCCACTCTAGAGAAAGAGGGGAACATAATATACTCGTAACACACCCCATCAAAAGAGATCCATTGGATGGTTTTTGTTGGGGTTTGACTCTCCTAGTGTAGCACTAAGCTAGGCTTCTAGGTGCTAGGATATTTTCTCTTGTTGGTGGTTCTAGACCTGCTAAATGCTCTAGATAATTGTCTGTCAAATTTTTGTTGAAGGAGCTATGCTTGGGCTGTCAAATCTTATGCAAAGTTTGTCATATTTTGTGGTGATAACATGAACTTTTATTAGTGCAGAAGTATGGTCTATAAATTCTTAGAGTCTCTAGTGCCTTTAAGATTTACACCGTTGGGTGACTAATTCTTTGAAGTCCCTAATGTTTGGTGACATTGAGCTATACCTATGTGAGTTATGTTTGGGTTTTCCTTCCTCATCTTTATTTCACTTTTTTGAGTTGTTTTGCCCAAGGCCATTGGAAATCCCCTTTGCTAGTTCCTAAAATTGGATGGATCTAGTACAATTTTGGGCTATTCTATGTTTGTATTCTAGTTGAAATAGAGATCTCTCCACTTCAATCATGGTTGATGAGAGGCCACGGGTGAAGCATTGAATATGAGGGTTTTCCATTTTATTGTAGAGATTGCATCTCTATAGGATACATGCCTAATGATTGCCATTTTGTGTTGGATAGGTGTTGTCACTTGATGGAGGGCCGTGGAAAATGACCATTTGCAATTAGAGCTTCTGATTCTGTTTTAGATTTTCCTTTTGAGGACTTGTTTTCTAATGAAGAAGAAACTTTTTTTGATTATATTGATGCTTTGTATGCTGTTGGTCTGAGCTAGACTTTTATCGCTTCCATTCTTGTCACAATTTTGGATGTTAGACCATATTTCAGGTGCGATGCCCGCTAGCCTTGTGGCCTATGTTGTTGAGCTTACTACTCCCACTTCTGTTTTGAACAAAATTCTACTGATAATGCTGACTCTTAAATAATCACTATTGGGCCTTGTTGACAGGTTGTAGTGGGGTTTCTTTTGTTGCAATCCTAACAATAGCGTTGCTTAGACTTTTGTCCAAGTGCATAGGAAAAGGTTTATTTTGTTGTGTTGTTGATGCCCTATGTTTATGCTTTCATCCCTTGTTTGTGTAAAGGTTAACAACCCCTTGTTTTGGTTGTTATAGAAAAACAACATATCAATATCATCCTTTCAGATTGAACAATACTAGATGAGTAATGATACTATCTTGAAAAATACAAGAAGCCAAGACTACAATATACACTCATTTGATGAAGCAAATAAAATCCTTCCAAAAATAATTAGTCAGAACTATCAAAGTGAATTTTTAGGATTGTATAAACACAATTGGAAAATGGATCAAGAAGATTTCATGTCTTTCTCATGGGTGGCAACTTTGGTTATTATGTGTAAAATTGGCCTCATTCTTTTAACAATTATTTTCATGTTATTCGTAGAATTATTTTTTATCATTTAAGTTTCTTGTTCTTGCAAGATGAACTACGAGATGCAATGTTACTGGTGTTTGCAAATAAGTAGGATATTCCCAATGCAATGAATGTTGCAAAGATCATGATAAACTTAGGTTGCATTCTCTTAGGCAGCGACACTTATGAGTATTACATTCTTTATAATTTTCAGTATTAAAAATTCTAGATATTAATCATCTATTATGCTGCACTACTTCTACTTTGCATATAGTTTATCATCACTCTAGTAAACGAGAAAAAATTGGAATGTTTAGTGTTGCTTGTGAAACAGCTTGTATCATGTCCTAAGGTATATACAAAGCATATATCTTTTAGCATGCAAGGTTCACCACACACACTGTTTCCAATACTTTGTTTGACAGTAGTAAGGTTTAAATTATCATTCAAGACATTGGGTTGATGTGTAAACTTTATTCCCTTTTCATTGTTTCTTAATGTGTGTGTACCCTTTGTAAAATGAATTTAGAAGTGTGCTTTTTGTTTTGTTTCACCATGACATGTTCTTATAGTTTTCCAATGTTTGAAAGGTCTTAGTGGGTCACAAAATCCATTAATTAAATTGAAAGCAAGGTTTGTATGTCATGAAACTCTTGCATTGCTCATTGCATTTGAAGCCACTTGTAACTTGTTTTTTTAATAGTTTTTTTGGCTAGCATGAGCTATAGGCTAAGCAATCCAAGAAGTTTGGAAGTAGCTGTGGAAAAAACTATAGAGTTCCTAAATGCAACAGTTAAGAAATTTTTGGTTAGGGGTCAAAAGTTAATGGTTGTTAAGGCAAAAGATGCATTTACAGAATTGAAAAATGCTTCAGTTTATGTTGTGGCCGCAATGCCATCGACTAAGGGTAAAGTTTCAGAGACTCTTCCACATTTCATAAGAACTTACTAGGGTGTAGTCGATACTGCATTTTGTGCTGAAATAGTTGAGTCTATAGATGCTTACTTATTTGTAGGGCCCATTTTTAATGAATATAGCTCAATGGGATATTCATTACTCTTGAAGAAGGAGAAAGCTATAATTGTGTAGCCTAATCTGGTAACTATCACAAATGGACCTACTTTTGGGTGTATATTAATGAAAGACTTCTTAGAAGCCATTGCAAAGAAGTTGAAGCATAATACAATGGCCTTCAATAATTATTAGCATATATTTGTGCCTCATGGTGTTCCCTTGAAAGGTGCTCCAAATGAGGCTCTTAGAGTCAAATTGTTATTCAAACACATCCAGGTAAAATTATTAAGAATCACTACATATCATAAAATGACTTATGGTTCAGTCAATACTTCAATCCTTGGTTTTGTTGTTGTTCCTATAGATTAATGAGTAAACACTTCTTATTTGTAGGCCATGCTATCAAATGAGACAGTTGTCATTGTAAAAATTGGTGACTATTGGTTCAACTTCCAGAAGCTTAAACTCCCAGAGAAATGCAGGTAATGCAAAATCTCGTGCAAAAGTTTATATAATTAAATTTCTGACTCATTTATTTTGATGATGGATCATAATGTATGATTTAAAATGTTGATCTAACCAAGAAACTATTGAACAACAAAGTTCATAAAATTATAATACATGATTTGTCTAACTGACTAGCTTGTTACCTGTAAGTCACAAATTTGCGCTGAAATAGTTCCTACAATTTATTGCAATTATTTATGCCCCTATTTGAAATTGGTTATCAGGTTTAGTTTGAAGAATCAATAATTTGCGACATTATTTTTCTTAAGGCTTGTGTCAATGTTGAATGATTCATTCTAATGTTGATTTTGTAGGTATGAGTTTCAGATGCAGTATGGATCAATTGGTTGGTCTGTTGGAGCTACATTGGGATATGCTCAAGCATTGTACAGGATGAGTTTAAGGCCCAATCCCATCACCTTGAGAGGATCATAATGCTTGTATTCCATCTTCATTGATATTCCCCAAAACCATTTGTATCTCTACTAGCATACTTCCTTCATTGCAATAGTCTTTGAATATCCATTCTTGCTATTACAATCAATGCTAGCAAAGCTTTAACACACAAATCCACTTAGAGTTTCAAAAGAGAACTAAGGTTAGATTGAAGGATGTGGAATTTCTTTCTCTCTCCAGACCATGTGGCAACAATTTTAGCAATTTTGCAGTACCACCTAGAATACCTAAATGATGCCCTAATTCTTTGTCATTGCTTATTCCACAAAGTGCCCGTAATGTAGAACTTTGTATAACATAGTGCCCCTCATAGCCAGTCTATGTTGCACTACTATTAACTATGTACATAATTCCTCCCTACTACCCTCAACCCTTAAGCATACTTGGATTTCTCAATGATTGCATAGTACTTGGACTTAAATCGGTTTTATTAAGTGTCTATTGACTGCACATCTTTTCTTGTGTATCTCTACAAACACAATATTTTAGAAAAATTTCTAAATCCATTTGCAATTCTTGAATGATACATGATGTCCAAGTTTCAGCTATTTAATTGCAATTGAGTTTCTAAAGGATCCATGTAATTCATCATTTTATGAAAGGTTTAGTTAGTTTACTAAATCTTTCTTTCTAGTTGCAAAAAAATGCAATAACTATATGTAAGAATAATGAACTGAAAAGTGATCCAAACTAAACTAAATCAAATATCAACACACCTAACAAGACAAATGACACACATTAACACTAAATTTTTCATCCAGTAAAACAATAAAATAAACACAATTGCTATTAAAATCTTGTACTACCTTTTTATGTTTATCGCTTACCTATCTGCAACTCCACAATCGATATTGACAGTCTCTTGCCCTCACCGTGCAATTGAATTACTTTAGTTTTATTGATGCAGCTGAACTACGAGTGCCTTTTGTGTTGTTGACAAATCATGATGTAACACCCCAACCTTGCTTCCAAACCCCAAGCTCTCTCTCAGGGCTACTTTAGGTCATTCACTAGACCCACTAGGGCTTCTTCACACCCTATAATTACTAGGACCTTGCTCAAGAGATCCTAATCCTTCAGTTGGGGGTACACCAACAAAGTAACATCAAATTTCTTACTAGCCGGCTCCAGTCCGCTATTAACCCTCAAGTCCATCTATAGCTCCAAGGGTACCAGTTCTTCATCTAGGGTTTTTTTAGACTCCTTCTAACATCCATGACCCTAAAAAATTCTGATTTCATAGGCGCATTCAATCTACTAGGGAAGATACACCAAATTGCTCCAAAAAGGCTACTAGGAATTAGCCCTCCTAAATAGCTGGAAACAAGATTTTTTGAAAAACTTCTTAACAAACCTACAAAAAAATTATATTTTTGGATACCCTTTTTAGAGTACTTCAAGATTCTATAATTTTCTAGCCTCCAAACTTTCCGTACAATGAAAGTACAATTTTAGGCCAAAAATGAGGATTTCAAGTGCTTTATCGCTGTTGTGATGGAAAACCACCTTAGACACCTTTCCAAGACCTCTCCTTTGGACTGGAGCAAGGTTAGACCTTCTCATTACTCGCTGTGCAGCCGGATTAAGGTATTTGTACACTCAATCCTCTCCATAACTCATTTTCCAACTGTGATTCCTAGCCAAGTTGCATTTGGCTTGCCTAGGGCATCACCTTAAAAATGCTTGCTGATGCTTTCAAGGGCTCTCCTTCTTGATACATAATGTACATGGATCCTAGTTCCAAATCCCAAAATACCAGAGGTTTCCAATGGTGGGAAGTGGCCCTAAGATCCCATTTTCTTAGTGCAGCCCTGTTCAGATCAGCAACTTGCCAAGAACAAAAAGATTTTTCTACACTAATGCAAACGAATTAAAATGATCAAACCAACACTACCAAAAGATTAAAAACAATAGTTCAGAACTTTTCCAACACAAAAATCAAGCCATTCAATCCTCCTCTATTAAAAATGCCTTCAAATGCATAAAACCGGCAACCAAATACTTGCTCAATTCGTACAAAATGCAAAACCAACTTGTCCAACCCCCTGAAAATGGTTGTCCTCACATTTTTAAAGGCTCCTCCATCAGTTCCATAACTATTCTAAACAGTTAGGATGTTCTAAACACACAAATGCCAAAAAGTTGCTTTTTGCAAGAAAATGTTGTCATGACAACATGACAACATTTCAGCAACTTTTGTTCTACATGGAGTTAGACCTCCAAATTTGGCACAAAAACAAAGTAGACATATAATATGCATAAAATGACTTCAAATAAACAATTCAAAGCCATTGGAACCTTTCTAGACCATTTTAGCCTTTTCCCGACCTAAGTCACCTAGTTGACAATAGTCGGCAACTTCTAGCAACTTGGTCACTTTGGGTCTTGCCAAGTCTCCTAAACTCACCTAAAGACCACATAGGACCTATTATTAGAATAGTGATGTGGCTAGCATCACTACAAGCCAAAAATAAAGAAATACATAGGTTTCACACTTAGCCTACCTAGGTGCTCTTGCACCATACTCCCCCTCCAACAAAGAACTCAAGGTGGATCAGTTTGCAACAAATCTAGAGGTATGCCAACCTTCTTGAACTCTGTCTTAGCAACCCATGTAGCCTCTGAAACTGGTTTCTCCTTCCATTTGATGAGGTTTTCCATGTACACCTTGTGCCTTGTAGTCTTCTTTACCCTTGAATCTAACACCTTTTCTACCTCCAACTTGTTGTTTGTAGGTGTTGAAGCAAGTTCAAGATCTTCATGAACATCTGGACTGAGCTGAGATGGGTCACCTTTGTATGCCACCAAGTCTTGCACACTAAAAATAGGGGATATGCCCAAATCGGAAGGTAAATCTACCTTATAGGCATTTGCTCCATATTTAGCCAATATTTTGCAAGGCCCTACCCTCTTCATCTGTAACTTAGTAGGAATGCCTTTTTGAAGCCTTGCTTTGTTCAAATGGACCATCACATAGTCCCCAACAGCAAATTGAACATCCTTCTTCTTTTCATCCACCTTGGCTTTGAGTTTTAGAGTGTTGTCTTGAATAGTCTTCTTGACTTGCTCCTGAATCTCCTTCATGGTTTGTACAAAGTCTTCAGCTTGACCACTAATCTGATCCATGTTTCCAAGACACCTTAGTTCACACACACCTCTTGGGTGCATGCCATAAACAATTTCAAAAGGACTCTTTCCGGTAGTCCTATTCTTGCTATCATTGTAGGCATATTCTGCTTGTGAGATGATAACATCCCAAGTCTGACCATACTCCTTAGTTAGGCACCTAACAAGGTTACCTAAAGTTCTATTAACCACCTTAGTTTGACCATCAGTTTGAGGATGGTAAGCTGAACCAAAAGACATGTTAGTGCCAAGCTTCTTCCATAAAGTCTTCCAAAAGTGACTCATGAATTTCACATCTCGATCCGACACAATGCTTAATGGAAGTCCATGAATCCTTACAACCTCTTTGAAAAACAAATGAGCTATATGACTTGCATCATTAGTTGTCTTACATGGAATGAAATGTCCCATTCTACTAAATCTATCAACAACAACATAAATGCTATCATACCCTTGCTTAGTTTTAGGCAAACCAACAATGAAATCCATACTTACACAATCCCATGGTCTGCTAGGAATTGGTAAGGGCTGGTAAAGACCTGCATTGCTCATTCCTCCTTTTGCCTTCATACACACCATACATTGCTCCACATACTTGGTTACATCTTTGACCAATTTAGGCCAATAATAGAACCTTTGCACTAGTTCTATTGTCTTGCTGATACCAAAATGCCCACTCAAGCTGCCATTATGCTTCTCTTGTATTAGGTTCTCTCTCATGGAACCTCTTGGTACACACAACTGGTTACCCTTAAATAGCAACCCATTTTGCAAAGTGTATTCTGAAAATCTGCTATGAAAGTGGTTTCCAAAATCCATGCATACCTTATAGGCTTCAGCAAAGTCCTCATCATTCTTGTAAAGATTCTGAAAACTGTCCACTCCAATGCTATGGAGCTGAATCTCTTGGACTGTTAAAACCCTTCTACTTAATGCATCAGCAACCTTGTTCATTTGTCCTTTCTTATGCTTGATTGTAAAGGTGAAGGCCTGCAAATATTCCATCCACTTCAAGTGCCTGTTGCTCAACTTCTCCTGTGTGTTGATGTAGCTAAGAGCTTGATTATCTGTAAACACAACAAATTCTTTTGGCAACAAATAGTGTCACCACTTCCTAAGACACTGGACTAAGGCATACAATTCTAGATCATAGGATGAGTATTTCTTCTTGGCCTCATTTAGCTTTTCACTATAGAAGGCTACTGGTCTACCTTCTTGACTCAACACCCCACCCACTGCTAGGCCACTTGCATCACATTCTAAGGTGAACAACTTTTCAAAGCTAGGCAATTTTAGGATGGGTTGAGTAGCTACTTGTTTTTTTAACATATCAAATGACTTTTCAGCCTCTAAAGTCCACCTAAACTTGGACTTGACTCCCCCCTTTATGGTATCAAGAAATGGTGCACAAATACCACTAAAGTTCCTAATGAACTTCCTATAAAATTGAGACAAACCGTGGAAACTTCTTACCTCACTAGATGTGGTAGGTGTAGGCCAACTTAGAATAGCAGCAACTTTCTCCTTGTCCATCTTCAAAGTTCCTTTAGACACCACAAAGCCTAGATACACCAACTCTTGCTTGAAGAAGTCACACTTCTCAAGGTTGATAGATAGCTTCTCCTCATGAAGCCTCTTCAAAACCGCTTCTACATGCTTGACATGTTCCTCTTTGGTCTTGCTGTAGATGAGGATATCATCCAAATATACCACCACAAATCTTCCTATGAAGTCTTTGAGCACTTCATTCATGAGCCTCATGAAGGTGCTAGGGGCATTGGAAAGACCAAATGGCATCACAAGCCATTCATAAAGACCATCAGTAGTCTTAAATGCTGTCTTCCATTCATCTCCCTCCTTTATTCTAATTTGGTGATACCCACTTTTCAAGTCCAGCTTAGTGAAATACATAGCACCTCCTAGACAATCCATAAGGTCTTCAATTCTTGGAATAGGAAACCTATACCTGATTGTAATGCGGTTAATGGCCCTTGAGTTAGTACACAACCTCCATTTTCCTCCCTTCTTGGATGCCAAAACCACCGGGACTGCACAAGGGCTTATGCTCTTTTGGATCAAACCTTGGTCCATCAACTCTTGGACTTGTCTTGCCACTTCAAGGTTCTGATCTGGGGTTAACTTGTAGGCTGCTTTATTAGGTAGTGAGGCACCTGGAACAAAGTCAATTTGATGGCTGATAACTCTTCTTGGTGGTAGGGTAGCTGGTGTACCATCACTAACAATCTCCTTATACTTTACAAGCAACTCTTGTACCTCTGTTGGTAAAGGTTCTTGGACTGGCTTTTCTTCACTTGCAGCCTTTAGTATGACTGCAAATCCTTGACTCTCCTCATGCTTGAGGTCTCTAATAAACTCTTTCTCTCCACATAGCAGCACATTAGGCACCTTGGACTGTGGTTCATCCCCTTCTAACAATGACTGAATTTTGAAGGTCTTGCTTCCTTTCTTAAATGTTATGGTATTTTCCTTGCCATCATAGACCACTTCCCTATCAAATTGCCAAGGTCTCCCTAGCAAAAGATGACAAGCATCCATTGGCAAAATATCACATAATAAGCGGTCTTTATATCCTACAATTGAGAAGTCCACCCATGCTTGTTCATTCACTAGGATGCTTTGCCCTTTGTTAAGCCATGTGACCTTGTAAGGGTTGTCATGAGGTATCTTCTTCAGTTTGAGCTTTGTAACAGCCTCCTCTGATATTACATTATCAGTTGATCCAGAATCAACCACCACCTTGCATACTTTTCCTAGGATCTTGCACTTGATCCTAAACAATGCCCTTCTGTGTCTAGGCTCATTAGAAGCTGGTTGCTTGATCAGCACCCTCCTAAACATGAGGTTCTCACCTTTTTCAGACTCAATATGGTCTATGTCAACATCCTTGCAACTTCTATTATCTTCTTGTGCATATGCTAGCCTTTTATCTTGGCTTGAGGCAGAGGGTTTGTCCGGGCACCTATAGGCAGGATGGCCTAGTTGACCACAATTGTAACACTTCATTGTTGCAAAGTAAGAGCTGCTCCTACCTCCTCTACCCCTACTTGATCCTCCTTGATTGCCTCTCCCTCTATTATAACCACCTCTTGAAGAGTGGTCAATAGTTTGCTCCATGGGTTTGCTTTCACTTTGGCTCTTTTGATCACTACCTTTGCCTTGGTAGCCTCCTCTTTGATTTTTCTGATTTCTGCCTTTGCCTCTATCTTTGAAGTTAGAATCTCCTTTCCTCTCATTATTTTCTTCTACCTTCAAAGCTAGCTGATGACATCTTTGGATAGTGGTAGGGGCCCATAAGCTAAGCTCCTCTTGAATGTTCCACTTCAAGCCACCAAGATACCTTGCCACCTTGAGTGACTCCTCTTCTTGCTTCTTGGATCTCAAACACAACCTCTGAAATTCTTCAGTGTAGGAGGTCACATCAAGATCTTTTTGCTTCAGTCCTTGCCTCTTTTTATGGAGTTGGATCTCAAAGTCTTCAGGTAGGAAGTTCTCCTTGATTTTGTTTGCCATAGCACTCCAATTTGCAATTGGATTCTTGCCCATGCTGACTCTTTCATCTTGTACATACTTCCACCATGTTAAGGCTGAGCCTCTAAGCCTTGACTTAGCATTCTTAACCTTCTGTGCCTCTGAGATACCCTCACACTCAAAGTGGTTCTCCATACCCTCTAACCAATCCATAACTGCATCAATATCCATCTTACCACTGAAAAGTGGCACTCCTTCCAAAGCTTTACCTCCTAAGGCTTTGATTGCCTTCAAGAAGGGCTCTTCTTGCAAGATAGGATCAGGTTCAGGTACAATATCTTCCTCTGCTACCTTTTTACCATTCCCATCTTCTTCTTCATCTCTTTTCTTGGCTGCCTCTACAACTGCATCTAGTTTTTGCTTCACCTCTTCTAGTGCTTCTTCAAGAAGCTGATTTCTTTGCCTTTGCTCATCAACTTCTTTAGCTAACTCCACATTTGTCACCATCATCGATTCTCCTACTGATTCTTCAGCGGCTTCCAACATTAACTACCTTTCCCAAATCTTTAACTTGCTCTGATACCACTCTGATGTAACACCCCAACCTTGCTTCCAAACCCCAAGCTCTCTCTCAGGGCTACCTTAGGTCATTCACTAGACCCACTAGGGCTTCTTCACACCCTATAATTACTAGGACCTTGCTCAAGAGATCCTAATCCTTCAATTGGGGGTACACCAACAAAGTAACATCAAATTTCTTACTAGCCGGCTCCAGTCCGCTATTAACCCTCAAGTCCATCTATAGCTCCAAGGGTACCAGTTCATCATCTAGGGTTTTTTTAGACTCCTTCTAACATCCATGACCCTAAAAAATGCTGATTTCATAGGCGCATTCAATCTACTAGGGAAGATACACCAAATTGCTCCAAAAAGGCTACTAGGAATTAGCCCTCCTAAATAGCTGAAAACAAGATTTCTTGAAAAACTTCTTAACAAACCTACAAACAAATTATATTTTTGGATACCCTTTTTAGAGTACTTCAAGATTCTATAATTTTCTAGCCTCCAAACTTTCCGTACAATGAAAGTACAATTTTAGGCCAAAAATGAGGATTTCAAGTGCTTTATCGCTGTTGTGATGGAAAACCACCTTAGACACCTTTCCAAGACCTCTCCTTTGGACTGGAGCAAGGTTAGACCTTCTCATTACTCGCTGTGCAGCCGGATTAAGGTATTTGTACACTCAATCCTCTCCATAACTCATTTTCCAACTGTGATTCCTAGCCAAGTTGCATTTGGCTTGCCTAGGGCATCACCTTAAAAATTCTTGCTGATGCTTTCAAGGGCCCTCCTTCTTGATACATAATGTACATGGATCCTAGTTCCAAATCCCAAAATACCAGAGGTTTCCAATGGTGGGAAGTGGCCCTAAGATCCCATTTTCTAAGTGCAGCCCTGTTCAGATCAGCAACTTGCCAAGAACAAAAAGATTTTTCTACACTAATGCAAACGAATTAAAATGATCAAACCAACACTACCAAAAGATTAAAAACAATAGTTCAGAACTTTTTCAACACAAAAATCAGGCCATTCAATCCTCCTCTATTAAAAATGCCTTCAAATGCATAAAACCGACAACCAAATACTTGCTCAATTCGTACAAAATGCAAAACCAACTTGTCCAACCCCCTGAAAATGGCTGTCCTCACATTTTTAAAGGCTCCTCCATCAGTTCCATAATTGTTCTAAACAGTTAGGACGTTCTAAACACACAAATGCCAAAAAGTTGCTTTTTGCAAGAAAATGTTGTCATGACAACATGACAACATTTCAGCAACTTTTGTTCTACATGGAGTTAGACCTCCAAATTTGGCACAAAAACAAAGTAGACATATAATATGCATAAAATGACTTCAAATAAACAATTCAAAGCCATTGGAACCTTTCTAGAACATTTTAGCCTTTTTCGGACCTAAGTCACCTAGTTGACAATAGTCGGCAACTTCTAGCAACTTGGTCACTTTGGGTCTTGCCAAGTCTCCTAAACTCACCTAAGGACCACATAGGACCTATTATTAGAATAGTGATGTGGCTAGCATCACTACAAGACAAAAATAAAGAAATACCTAGGTTTCACACTTAGCCTACCTAGGTGCTCCTGCACCAAATCGTAAGCTTTCAACTTTTGTGAAGCCATTACGGATGCAAATGAACAATTGGTAAGGTGTCAATTTTAAGGCAATTTTTTGTTTCTATAATGTACAGTTCAATTGCTAGAAATATTTCATCTAGATTGTTAATTGATAGATTGTTAACTTTTCATGTCATTTTCTACTTTGGTTGGGTAGTTCTCCTTGCATTTGTAAATCGTAAATCTTGCTGCAGTCTTTAGCCTAATGACAGTTTGGTATTACATCCAAGGCGATAACATAGTTGACTTAAAACTTTTCATTAAAGAAAACATCAAAGGATAATATTTGAATTGTGGATATTTGTAAATTATGTTGGTTTTAGACATAGTTATAGTTATATATGCACTCTTATGATGATGTGATTAGGACTATAAGTTTTTTTTGTCACGTTTATCTATTTGAAAAATAGATGAAATTATTGGCTTTCATTTCTGATAAATAATTCTTTCCTAATTTTATTCTTCCCTGCAAGAACCAAAATTTAGAGGTGTTGTACCAATTATTGCAAAGGCTTTGCTATCACAGGAGCCTTTTAAACTGCACAAAATTTGAGTTATAAAGTATAATTGCTCGGTGGAGACTCAGGATATTGTGCACATTTCTTCCTCCTTCCCATTGTTTTGTATGAAATAAATCATGTGACAAACAAAACAATGGTGTGGAGGTAGAAATGTGCACGATACCCTGACTCTCATGCACCGAGAAATTATGCTTTAGAATCAAGTTTTGTGCAGTTTAGAAGACTCCTATGAGAGCAAAGCTTTCACAATAAATGGGATAGCTCATCGAAATTTCTACATATCTTCGTCTCAATTTTGACACAAATGCAATACTTTGGTCAAAAATTTGATGCAAAAGTAGTTCACTTTGGCGTCACGAGTATGGCACCAATGGAAAAATGTAAAACACTTTCGTCGCAATTTCGGCGAAAATGAAATGTTTTGGTCAAAATTTCGATGCAAAATTGGTCCACTTTGGCGTCACGTGTATGCCACCGGAGGAGAAATGTGAATTGGATTCGTCGCAATTTTGACGCACCACTATGAAGGTTTATGTCAAAATTTCAACGAGCACCGCTGGCAAATGAGGTAATATCACTTCATCTTGGACCAGGGAAAGTGACGAAATTCATGTCGGTAAGTTGACCTTTATGTAGTTGAAATTTTGACACAGAATGTATGTGGCAAAAAACCAACCAAAAAAGATCGACAACAAGTTTGGTCACCTTATCGACCTACTCTTGTCAAAATTTTGAACTTTTTGCGTCAAAATTCAAGCCTAAATTTACTAGTGCAATGTCATCATCTCTCTTAATATAACATCTTTTCCCAAATATTTTGAAATACTTAACTGATGGTGAATGACTAGACTATATTTCATAAGGTGTCTTGTTCATACCTTTTTTTATTTGTACTTTGTTCAGAGTGTACACTATTGTATTTACTACTCTCCAAAATGTCTTCGAAAATTCATTCTCAAACAACATTGCTCTTGTTGCTTTTGCTACTAACTTATTCCTTCTTTGAGCAATCCCATTCTGCTCAGGTGTTCTAGGTGAAGATAGCTATCTTTTGATTCCATTCTCTTCACAAAATATGTAAACCTCTCTAGAGGTGAATTATCCTCCTCTATCAAATCTCTCACACTTTATCTTAACACCAAATTTATTCTCAACTCTATTCTTAAATATCTTGAACTTCTCAAAAGCTTTAGATTTCTCTTTAAGAAATATTCTCATATCATTCTAGTGAAATCATCAACAAAAATCATAAAGTACCTTTCACCATAGAATCTTCTTGTTCTAAAAGGACCACTCACATCTGTGTGAATGATCTCTAGCTTCTCTGTGGTAGTGAACTTCTTGCTAGGAAGTGATACTTTCTTCTATTTAGCCAAAATACATTCTTTACACACAACATTAGTAGGCTTTATAATCTTAGGCAAGTCTCTAACTACAAATGTGCTACTAACCTTCACAATATTATCAAAGTTTATGTGATAGAATCTTCTATGCCACAACCAATTGTTGTCCATTTTAGCTACCAAACATGTCATTTCAGTAGGATTCAACTAAAATACATTACCTCTAGATATTGTGTCTATTACAATCCGCTTATCATCTTTTTCTTTGATAATGCAGGTATTCTCAGTGACTTGCAACTAATAACACTTGTCCACCAATTTTCCAACACTGAACAAGTTATGCTTCAATCCATCAACAAAATAAACATCACCAATGTTAGTTTTTCCATAAAGAGTAATGGATCCAATTCTTGTTTTATGATAGCTTGCATTGTTACCAACTCTAACAATACCTCCATCATGATTCTTGAACTTAATAAACTTATTCATATCACCAGTCATGTGATGTGAACAACCACTGTCAACTATAAAATCAAATTTCTTTTCCACTTGGGAAATTAGAGCTCTTTTCTTCTCTAATTTCTCTATCAAGATCATCTTCCTTGATAGCCATAAATCCTAATTCATCATCACTTTCACTTTGACCTTTCTCATCGAATTCTTCATCTTCATTTGCGTACAAACAATTTCTATCTCTATCTCTTCTAGGCTTAATCTTTCTCTTGTACTTTTTCTCTCTTTTAGGAAATTTAGATCCATAATGACCAAATTCATCACGAGTCCAACATTTAAAGATTTTCTTACCATCATTTTCTCTTCTCACAAGAAGGGTTATTCCTTCCTCAATCTTCTTGTCTTCATCAAATCTATTGCTACCAGCAAAATCTCCATATGTGCTTGCACTCCTTGTCATATTAGGTCAAATGTTTAGGGGAATAAAAGTTGTTTCAACTCTAGCTAGATCTCCAAACTATCTTAGATCTACTTCTGTAGATTCTAATCTTCCAAGCAAAATTTCCTTTGTGAAATATTTAGTGCAAGGCATTACCAGCTGAATCATCCAAGCTACTTGCTTGAATGGTGGTATCAAACTTTTCAAGATCTTCCATTTTACTTCATCTTCTTCCTTGGCTCCACCATGAGACTAAATTCATGCAACAATTTCTGATATTCTAACAATATAACTACTTACGTTATCCTCTTCCATCATCTTAGCATCTTGAAATGCACATCCAATTCTGCAATCTCATTCTCTTTGCATTGTATCACCTTCAAAAGTAGATTCTAATGCTTTCCAAATTTCATAAGATGTTTCAAGTGACTTTAGCTAATTGTATTCATTCTCTAGAAGAGCTGATAGTAGGGCTTCTCTTGCTCTCATGTTACACATGAATAAATCTCTCTCATAGAACATAAATTCCATGCTGATTATTAACCCATAAATCCTCTTCATCAATCAATGTAGAAGACTTCCCAAGCTTATTGTTGAAACAAACTCTTCCATCAAATATCTCAAATCTATTATTACTGCTACATTCAAGATCAAATGAATCATACATGTTGCATGCCATCATCTAATTAGAAGATTTATTTCCTTTAGCTCGGTTCTTAATCGCAGGATCATGTAGCTTCTTCAATTTAGACTGCCTTTCATCAATACAAACCTTAACCACAAGTTGTACCTTCTTCAAACCAAAAGTCTTGGAAACACTCACATTCTTATGTAGTACTAAGCCCCCATAAAATAACAACCACAACAAAAGTAACCAAGATACAATTGAAACAAACTCTCTTTATTAACAACAAATTTTGAATTATATCCAATGAACCAAATACATGTCAAGTTGTAAGGCCTTCCCAACTATGGTCAAAATATTCCAAATTACAAACCGAACTCACAACTCTTGAGCTATCCTCTTTGTCAACTAAGCATACTACAAAATTGATACTACCTTACAAGACTTAATTAAATTACATATACAACCATCAAAGTATGCAAGTTGGCTTTGAGTTCATAGTCTCCAGTAAAGGAAATTTGTTATACAATATCAAACTCACCCTTAATGATTAATAACCAAATGCATAATACATCATAAAACCTTGCAAAGCTCAAATATAGGTTCATATGTTTGTTGGAAATATAAGAGTAACTAAGAGGGGAGGGGAAAATCAGTTACCACTAAAACAATTATAAATCCCTTATATGTCAATACAAACTTCTTATTAACTCAAATCCTTGCAGCTCAGTTAGAACTAGATATTCAGTATAACTCAGTGAACAAAGCAATCTTGAGATAATGTGCATTAACCTTTAGTAACTTAGTTGTAGAAAGATAAAATAGTAAGCAAATAACATGAATACATGAGACACCAAGATTTAATGTGGAAACCCAATTTGGGAAAACCACCAATGCAACTAATTACAATTTTTCATTCTTTTAAAGTGAGCCCTATTAGGAGCCAACCTTGTTAAAAGTTACAAAACACACAGTTAGGTGTGATCATGTTAAAAGATTTGAATCACCCTGTGAGGAGTGGCCTTGTTAGAGGTCTTAAAACACTTCAATCTAAAAATGTCACCTTGTTAGAGGATTTACAAAATGATTGTTAAGCCAACTCTGTTAAGAGATTTCTTCACTACTACAATTGTTGAATAACAATGATCCACCATGCTTGTTATATAGAACAAAACAAAAGCATAAAATCTTTGGAAATATATTAGCAAGATTTTTGCATTCATACATTTTGCATGCAAACAATTGTGTTATCTATGTATGTTGTATATTATGCAGACAATGCATAAGAATGCACAATCCAAAAGCTCAACATTCAAATTATTATGTATTAGATAAAATTTAGTAGACAAAGTTAAGCATCTGCACTTGACTAGAGTTATATTGATCAAAATTACAAAATTGATAAGTCTTGGTGATATGATTGACTACAAGTCTTGACAATGGTTAAATTATTATAAATTGAGTTTCTCATCCAAATTGGCATCTACTATATATCTATCTTGTATATCTACTCTAAGATCTTTAAGATGTTATACTTTTCCTTACATACTAATCTTTTTGTTATTGTAGTTCAATTGTTTAATGTTTGATAGTATTGTATTTAAAATAATTAATATATTTATGTCGACAAAAGGGTAAGAATGTTGTGTAAGGGTGCAAAAAAGTGTAACAAAGAAGAAAAAGGTAGTGCAAAGATACATGCAAGAAATACACAAAGTAAACTTAAAGAAGAAAAAGGCAATTAAAAAGCATAAGATCAAAAAACAGACAACAAATAAGATTAAATTGGCAAGGATCCAACAAAATAAGGAACATAATACTCTAGGGAAATACTACTCGTCCTCTTTAAGTCATACAAGTATGTGATAGATGTATTAACATGCAAATTGTTAGATCTACAACACCTTATAGGACTACCTCATAAGCTTGATAACAAGCCACGAGGCTTTTTCCTACTGATGTTAAGAGAACTATTTTAAGTAATTGTCTAGATGGGGTCCCTCTACAAAACTATTAAAATGTTGTTAACGAAGGCAAAACTTCTTATGAATAATAGAATTAAAGCATCTTCCATCTATGTATAAAGAGAACTAAGCATCTTTGACCTTCATAAGCCATCAATTTTTGGAGAGTCAAATGGCTTTGATTGGGAAAAAGAGCTGGTGTTATATCTCATAATATGGAGAGAATATTGTAGTCCGTTTCTAGAATTTGTTTCATTTATACAATTTATGAACCTAGGTTGTGTAAAACATTCCTAGACTACAACATTTAATGTCATAATTTAATAACATTCCTAGACTAACACATTTAATGTCATTCATATCAAATGTAAATTGTATTCTAGAACATCCTAGACAACATCTCAAATCTAGAGACAGAAAAATAATTACTAGATGGCTAGTTTGCTATCTCCTTAAGATTGTGGTTTTCCTTCTACTGATTTCATTAATGCAATTATTTTCATTGTAAGTTTGATTGGCAAAAAGCTTTTAACTTCACTTTACTTGCTTTGTGAGACCACTAATCATTCATCAACCAAAATTATGAGAACCTTGTAATTCGAACCTGACACTCAGATTGTTTGGTTTTTCTCATTATTAACCAGGTTTATTGTCCATCATGCAGTGACACTTCACTCTTTCATTTCCACTGAGTCTTAGTTTAGTGATTACATGCAATGGATATTTGAGTATAGTAGAATGAGACTTTTTAAGTCCATGCCAACTAACACATTGACCAAACCTCAACGTGATATTATTCGTTTAATAACAGCAATATTATTATCATGCGTGATGGGGTACCAATCCATTGTTAATGGAAGTTATGGTTTTAATCAATCACGGCTAGTACACTTACAGCGATGTGGGAAATAGGCTGTATTACAGCAATCGTGATGGAGATTTTCCCCGCTCCCCACTAAATCCCCACTTTGAAGAGTATTCAATATTGTATACCTTCCCACATGCACGATCACAACACCATCCATACATTACTATATCTGCATGCCCAATTCATTTAATGTTTAGCCTCATGGAGATTAAAAGTTCTTCAAGCATTGACCAACATCATATTCGCTGGAAGAGAGTCGCCATACAAAATGCTAATAATAAAATACAACCTGGACCTGGCCTTTTTCCAATATAGCGGAGATTCTTCAAACTGACAGGATTTGTGAGCCTAGACTTTATACAGCCTCGAAAGGGATACTAATGTAATTTACATCTGCGAGGTTTCTAAAATTTATTGCAGTTTCCTTGAATAAGTTTATTTTTAGAATCTTCTCAATAGATGGGAATTAGTTGGTCGCAATTGGTTTGGAAGAACATATCCAAATTTTGGTTTTTAATTCGCTATTCCAACATAGTTTATACAATCAAAAGCCAATACCTCAGTTTTTTCCAGGATTTTTCTTGATTGTTTCCATCATTATATAGCATACTGCAAAAGTCTTCAAAATCAACTGTAACAACTTTTTTTCGTTAATGACAATGATTTGAGGCTAAAAGACGTGAAAACACCTATTGGCATATTAGAAAGTACTTCAGATAATAGATAGTTGGATTAGGCCAAAAAGGCTAACAGACATGAAAACACCTATTGGCATATTTGAGCTAATAGATAGTTGGATTAGGCAAAAACTTTTAAGATTGCATACTCATTGCCCGTAGGGCATTGACCCACCATTAACAAAAGTACATGGGCAAGCTTTTTGTGTTGTAAATTAGTAGTTACAATTAAACTTTCCAGCTAATTCACACCTAATGGACTACATACATAATTCTTTTTCTGACTAATTTTATCTTTGCCTCTACAAAAACTACCCTTTTTAATCCAGCTACAATCTAAGTTTCCTTAAGTTCCAGCTTTAATTCATGCCGAATGGTCAATGGACTACATGCATACTTCTCTCACTATTTTTATCTTTGCTTCTACAAAACAACCCTTATTTTAAACATATACATCATCTATGTACTTATGACAGAAAAGTTACTTTGTCTCAACAAAACCAAAGTGCAAACACATTCATTCTACCCATTTTAACTTACCACAACACAACTTAAATATTAAGTAATTACATATTTACATAAGAGCATGCTACACTTGATGAAAGTGCTGTAAAATGTCAAATTTGAAGTCCCAGAATCCACACAAGACAGGAAGCTTGAACAACACCAAATCCTTGTAAACTCTTCTGCATATTTAAGCACTAGTGAAATTTAATCGGTTGCATTAAACGGTGAGTGCTTATGTTTTTGTATGTTGTGAAAGATCAAACAATCATAGATATTGCATGTGTAAGGAGAGTACTTCACAAGATAATATTAGGCGGTTCTCCATGGTCATAGACTTTGAAGATGGCACTTGTTAGAAAACCATTTCTCTAATTAGATATCATCATACCAAGAACTATTATGCTCTTGTGAAAGAGAGACACTAAATAAGAAAACATTATTTCATTCTATGAATATGAACCACAAGTTCATGTTAATAAAACCACAGAATCAACAGTCCAAGATTTCAAATCTGAATACTAAAACATCAACCTTCAGATGAACGAATGATTTATAGTATGACTGCCTTGATAAGAACTCTTATGATGGTTTAGAGGTAAAAGAAAATCTCCATCCACGATTATCTCTATGCAGAACTGAATGTAGTACATAATGATAAAAGTATCACTTTTCCAGATAAGCACATCCATAATACCTTGGTAAACTATGTTTTTTCATTTCAACTTGGAATAAAAAATTCAAGGAAAATAGAAGCAATCAAAGTTTAGACAAACCAAATCTTAGAATTCAAATTTTCGTGTAGATAGTCATTCATGGCCATGTTTTGATTTGTGAAGAGATCATAGTTACTCCTATGTATGAAGATTAGAAAATAAAAATTTTAATGAGGCACTAGAGATGTTGTACTTTAATATACTCATATTTAGCATGTACATGCATAGTCTGAATTTCACCATGAAGAATACAAAAATGAAAAAAGTAAAATAAAATCTATAAATGTAGGAAAAAAGTTCTCTAAGAAATCAATTTTGTAAGAGGCAAATTTCTAAAAGTTGTACTTTGAGAAAAATATTATCAATCCCAATAAGGTCTACATATTGCCACCCATAAAGAAAACTTGTCAGATGTGTGACAAAAATAGATATAAATAGCAGAGTCTATTGAGTTTGAGGGGACTGGAAAAGTATAAAAAAAAAGCCAGGCCCTTTCAGTCATCTTATCCCTATCGCATCACCTCCCACCACAATTCAAACTATGATGTTTAGACACTATTTCCTTAACAGTTAGGTGTTTAAAAAGATAAGGTCGGTCTGACATCTCACAAAGAGGCCAGTCTTACAATCTGAAGGTCCTTTCCTCTTCTTATACTTCCCAAAAGATACCAGTGCCAACAAGGGCTTAACGTTTCTCAAAAAAATTAAGACTTACTATTGTAGCCACAGTGAATCCAAGTTCTAGGTAAAAACCTGGGTTGAATCCAAGAAACTGTGGGAACATGTTCCCCAGAACACTGATTTTTGTGTTGAAAGAGGTGCTTTGATGATCATTATTGAAACTTTGTCAAATAAGACTACTTTGTTAATTGCTTGCATTCTGCATTGTTACCTACTATATGAAACATTGAAGACAACAAACTCGCTTCTAACTAATTTGAGCTCTTCAAGTTGGCACTCTTTTAGGACAAGTGCACTGTTCACGAAAGACTGGTCAAAATTCTTCTAAATTATAAAATATCTCTTTTGATTTGAGCCTCTAATTTTCTCTTGCTTCAACGCAAGATTGCCTCACATCTTTTTGTTAGCCCCAACTGATAATGTTGTTAATATATGTGAAAGAGTCATATCAATTGTTATGTTGTCATTGATGTTGAGCCAAATCAGAAAGACCTAGTATGCAAATTGAACAGAGTACTATATGGATTGAAGCAAGCACTAAGAGCATGGTATGAAAGATTGAATTCATATTTGATCAAGATTGGATTTGTTAGAACAAGTGAGAACAGTAACCTATACTTGAAAAGTGAAGCTAAAAACAACTTATTGACAGCTAAGATATTTGTAGATGATATTTTTATGTAAATCATTTGTTGATCACATAAGTAAAGAATTTGAGATGTCTATGTTTGGTGAGATTAAGTTTTTCATTGGTTTGCAAGTTCATAAAACTAAAAAGTGATATATATGTGACTCAATCTAAGTACATTAAGGAGATATTTAAGACATTTGGTACGGATGAGTCAAGACTATTTGGCACACCCATGGTCATTAGGTGCAAATTATCTAAGGAGACAATAATGCCGAAGTAAATGAGATGCAATATAGATCAATGATTGGGAAGTTGTAGTATGTTGTACACAACAGACCTGACATTGCACATGCAGTTGGTATAGTTGCAAGGTTTTCCTCTAATCCTAAGGAAACACTTATGACTGTAGTTAAGAAGATATTCAGATTCTTGAAAGGAACAAAAGACTATGGATTGTGGTACAAGCAAGAAGATGATTTTGAGCTTGAAGTTTATACTAATGTTGATTGGGCTGGAAATGTTGATGACAGTAAAAACACTAGAGGTGGAGCTTTCTTTTTAGGAGAAAGACCGATTACATGGTTAAGCAAGAAATAGAGTTGTATATCACAGTCTACAACTGAAGCTGACTATGTTGATACTGCTATTAACTGATCAAATATTCTTTGGATCAAGCAACTGTAGGAAGGAATGCAAGAGGAAGTCACCAAACCTGTTACTATCTATTGTGACAACACAAGTGCAATTAACATATCTAAGAATCATGTGATTCATGTAAAAACCAAGCATATATCTATCAAGTATTACTAGTTGAGGGAGAAGTACAAGAGAAGCAAGTAAGATTGGAGTATGTGAAGTCTAAGGAGCAAATTGTAGACATTTTCACAAAATCATTGCCTAAAGATGCTTTTGAGTATCTAAGGGGTAAGTTAAGGATCCTTCCCCTATCCAAGATTCACTAAGAAAGGATGCATGTTGCATCAATTCATGGATGATTAGAAATTTCTTTGTGGAGTTGATGCAAGTTCACTCTTTAGGGATTGTTTCCTGAAGTTGTGAAAGTGACTGTGAATGAAGAAAATGTAATTAGTACATGCAAGGTACAAGGTACGACTACAAGGTTATATAAGTTTCTCATTGGAACTTATAGTTACTTTTGGCATTGTTATCAAAGGTTGAGGGAATCTATACAAAGAGATGAGCAAGTTAGATGAAAGGAACCTGTATAGAGATGATATCCTAAGGGAGATTCCTACAAGTTAATATGCAGAGATGATGTTGAACAGGAGTACACCCAATGGGGGAGAAATTGTCGAAGCGAAGTAGAGTTGAAGAACCTAATGTTTAACTTGTTAGCTTGAACAAAGTCGGAGAGCCGAAGATGTGTTGGCATTTGATTATTTCATAATGTAATGAAATATCCTATTTGTTTATGTGTTGCCATCAATGCCAAAGGGAGATATTTTTAGCCCCAACTGATAATGTTGTTAATGTATGTGAAAGAGTCATATCAGTTGTTATGTAGTCAATAATGTCAAGCCTTAATTGGTTAGACATTATACTAATTTAGTAGAGTGTCAGATCATTTGATTGATGAAGAGGATATGAAGAAAATATAATGATGATGTAAGTGTTGGTCAATATATGGTATGCAATGGGCACTTGAATGAGTTAGACTTTGACAATATAATGTTGGTTTGATTGTTTTACATGGTTTAATTAAGTGTTGAGATCATGTGTAAGCAACATAGTTTAGTCGATGAATGAAGAACCACAATATTAACCAAGCTACTACAGTTGTCACTAAGCACCAAATAAAGAAGTGAAGAATGTTTAGTGTTAACCGAGCAATTATAGTGTTAACCAAGTCTAGTGCTGATCGAGCAAGACATAATGTCAACCAAGCATGAACGTGAAGAACAAGTTTAGAAAAGATTTAATCTAAGCCCAACATTTGATGAAAATTAAGATTGTTCAAGAAGTTTCAAGGATAAAGATGAAGTTAGTTATGAGATCAACAGTTGGAATAATTCATAGAAGATATAATGAAAGTGATTTAACAATTCGAATTGGAGCTCTAAGTTCAAGGTGGAAGTATAGTTCCTGAGAGTCTAGATTCAATGACTCTAAACGTGATGAAAAATCTGACAATTGTGATTAACTAGATAAACCTAGAAGATTCTAGAAGAATAGGAAAAGTTTTATTTTAACAGATGAATAAGATGTTCATTGTTGCTGATCAAGTTGATGAAGAAAGTTCTTGTTAGAAGGAGAACCGAGCAAAACAGCAATGTGAAGATCAAGCAAAGCAAGTGTTAAGTTGATGTGTGAAGTGTGAGAATCAGCCAGAAAGGGATCAAACTATTGAAGGAAAAAAGTGATTGAGTGAAGCAAAGATTTGAACAAGCAAGGTAGTGCTAAAATCTAACAAATCATTTATTGTTACCTTATAATCATTGTAGCAAAAAATCTCTTAACCGAGTGGACCTAACAGTCTTTTGAAATCCTATATGGTAACAATTTTTTGAATGTGTTGTAAGTCCTTTAGAGTAGGCCACTCTTTAGAAATTGTCAAGGAGTAAACAAGGTCTAGATGATCTTTGGTGAGAATCCTCTAACAAGGTCGAATTAACAATGTGTATGTAACCTTCAACAAGGTTGGCTTTTAACAGAGCTCACTTTAGAAGAGTGAAAAAATTTAAGTTGTCGGTTCCTAGGTGGTTTTTTTCTTTACAGGGTTTCCACATTAAATACTTATGTCAAAATTGTGTGGATGCTTATCATGTTGCATATTTATTTCATGTTTATTGTTTATTGATGCAATTTGGTATATGCTAAAAGTTTATTCTTGTTAATTTTATAATTCTGTCAAATAAATTATATTTTATATATATGAGATATATAATATATGACAATGTTATATATGGAATAATTAACTTATATTAAGAGTGATATATATATATATATATATATATATATATATATAGAGAGAGAGAGAGAGAGAGAGAGAGAGTATATTAATTGTGTTATAACTATAACTAATGTAAGTTAATATATTAAAGAGACATGTCTCTTCAAGAGGCATGCCTTTTTATATCATATATATATTCATTGGAATAGTAACTTGGAAAACACATTAAATATCCACAAGTGCTATTACAAGTTACAGATCCTATTTCACTAACATGGTATTAGAGCTAGGTTCTGATCCTGGGACCTGTGATTTTGCTATCTTCTACCCACATGACCTTTGAGATGGTTTTTTTTGTGTCGTTTTAAAAAAAAAAAAAAAAAAAAAACTGCTAAACAATGAAGTCATTGATGTCAAAATGGTAGTAATAGTTAGATGCAGATATTTGTCTAAAATATTTGTAATTTCATAGTGAAGAGGATGCTCGTGATATTCATAGGGATGCTTCATTCATATGCGTATACACAGGGAATAGTTCATAAAGAAATATGTAAATTTATCTAAATACTTTGATTCAGAATAGTGAATTGATATATAAATAAAAAGGAAGGTTCTTATAGATGATGATATACATTCTCTTGTAGTTCATATTGATAATCAAAGATACCTAGTTGACAGTGATAATTCTTCATGTTTCAAAGCTAGAGGATTATCTGAACCAAGCTGCCAAGATTGAAGAAAGGTATACATCTATGTTGAGTTGGATGACATGGTGTCTATATGTTTATTTATTAATGATAAACATTTCCATAAGTATTGTTGAGCAACATCCTACCAAGTAGACACACAGTAGCGAATTTTATCTTTATTTTGGACGTTCTCAATATAAGGATTTTATCAGGCAAGCAGACACATAGGAGGTGAATGAAAAACAAAATAAAATGTCATATGTGACTGACAAGCAACAGGTTTGTTTGAGTCAAGAAACAAATTATTTTACTTGTTGTATGATGGTAGTTTTTTTTTAGGAAGTATTCTCAACTCTTGTCGTGTTTAACCGAAGAGTATCTGCTAAGCACAACAGAAAATTTTCATCTCTGCTTATCAACTAGCTTACCCGAAGCACACAGTTTACTACCCTTCATATTGAAAACAGTGCTGCATTAAACTCGTATATTAGCAGAATAGGTGGTGAAAAGTAAAATATGAGTAATCATTTTGGGTTTCAAACGAGACCATGCACCCAACATCCACAAAGGATGGAACAAATAGCAACACCTATGCTCTCAAATCAAGCAACTTGGCCATTAATGAAGCATGCAAATTTAGTCAAATAATGTGACTATCCATAAGCAGCTCTGTGCTTTGTCAGGCCAGGTGAAAGAAGTTTGTTGTTAAAGCCTAAGGATTTTACAAATAGAAAACCATGTGTCAGCCATCATTCACTCACTTTGAACTTTTGAAACCAGTGGTAATCCCTAGCTATGTTCTATTACCGAAGGAAGTAGCAAAAAATTCTATTTGAATCTTAATTCGACTTCTTGATAGAAGAACAATCACTCATCAAATCATGGTTGCTAGATGAAGCAGTGAAATGTGGTCTTGTGGAATCCAAAGTTCCTTGCAAATGTTATCCAAGATCATTCCAAAATGGTAACACCCAGAACAAAATCATCTTTGCAATGACTCTATGAATGCATCGAAGCTTAATGTAATCATTTTAATTTTTTGCATACAGTCCATGTGCATAAGATTTCACACTCATGTGGATCAATTCTTCTCATTTCAATGCATGGAACAAGCCAAATAGCCAGAGCACCTAATAGATGTCTTGAAACAAGATTTTAAAACATCAACATGAACAATACAATTGATCAGTTTGTTCCTTGGAAGATGTAATAAGAAATTATGAGACTATCATACATGTACACCCACCTTCAGGAATATCGATCAGTGATTCAATGAATGTCGTGATGAGAGAAGTGCCATAAGATCTTTCATTTCTAAGCCATCTAGAGTGTTATGGTGGACTTAGGAAGAAACCCTTGTGAAATATCACGATAATGTAGGAGGTTCCAAGTTTGAGATGTATTTCAAATCTGACTATGCTTATGCTATAAAAGTATGTTATATATGAATCACCTAATGTTACATTTTGGAGGACAAAGTTCAAAATTTCCCCTCATTTTTCAGAAGTTGTGAGAGATTAGTGTTCAATCCATATTAATGATGTGAAAGGGCTTCTATAGAAGGAGGGCTGCTTTTTATTACAAGAATTTAAATCAAGTTGATTTGTCACAAATTGAGAATTTTACATTGTAGGGGGAATATAAACCAATGTTCCATTCTAATTGTTTGACAAATGATTATATAGAGGCATTTTCTGACTTGATGGATATGGACCTTCATGTGTAGATAAGTATTTTTCATCTTTCAGTATTACACTTATCTACATTTTTAAGTCTCTCTCTTATTTGTACTTCTATATGTGATATAAAGAGTAATTTTCCTAAATCTTTTCCTTTGTCTCTAAGGATGTCCTTGGAGGAAAGAAGATAGGAACATTGTACAAACTCAATCTTATGATAGCAGCTCCAAAGAAGCTGTGATTCATTAATCATTTGATGTTTATGTTGAATAATGTGAGTTTCTTGAAGCAAATATCCTTGTTGATTGAAATTATGAGAGGGAGTCTGATAGATCATTAGAGGCAACCTTGGAGAAAGAGAGGGAGCAAAAAATAAAATTGCTTAAATCAAACTTTTGATGATATTGGTTTAGAAGGAGTAGACTTTGTTGATGGATTCAACACTAGTCAGAAACTATAATAGCTAAAAGACTATGATTCATGGGATAAAGTCTCATGTATGTAGTTTGGAAGGCTTTATGCTATCAGGATAACCATTGAACTAAGGAAGCATGACATGACGTACTACCAAGAGGTTAGAAGGATGATAATAGATTCAGAGGAAGTCTGATACTTCATCAGAGAGAACCTTGTGCTAAAAGGTTAGAAAAGTTGATATCAAACGAAGAGGGAGAAACCTTATTCTCTGATACATTTTTATGGTGAATGTTGTGACAACACCACATGACAGTATTCATGGAGACTTCATGCAAACTTTTGATGTGATACATGTATGAGCCTATCCCCTATGTACATCATGAAGAAGTGATGACTTCTAAATGATTATCACTTGTATTAGGAGAAGTTGTTGTAAAGTGACGTCCTTACAATAACTTGTAGCATGATTCAATTTTGTGAAATTGTTTCATGTAAAGGCTTTGTCTTATAAATCAACAACTAGGTGGTTGTTATCATTAATTTGATTATCTACGAGTTGCTTGTATAGATATATTTTTGGTACTTGGTGTATATCTTCCCTTGATATTTTGATAGGCCAGTACCACATTGAGTACTTGGTGGATATCATTTAGTTGATGTTCTGATAGGCCAATGCTCATGTTACCAAATATGATATCAAATAGTAATTGGTGAATATCATATTTTGATATTCTGATAGGCCAATACTTACATGATATCATATTCTAGAAATCTTCTAATCAAAGACTTCCTATATGTATTTTTTTGAAATATTTCCTATGGTGTAATATCTATGTGTTTTATCCTTCTTCATTAAGAGGGAGTGTTAATGTTATAATTATATCAGATAAATTATATTTTATATATATGAGATATATAATATATGATAATGTTATATATGGAATAATTAACTTATATTAAGAGTGATATATATATAGATATATATTGAGAGTATATTAATTGTGTTATAACTATAACTAAAGTAAGTTAATATATTAAAGAGACATGTCTCTTCAAGAGGCATGCCTCTTTATATCACATATATATTCATTGGAATAGTAACTTGGAAAACACATAAAATATCCACAAGTGCTATTACAAGTTACAGATCCTATTTCACTAACAATTCTGATATTCGGTGTATTAAGTTGACAATTTTGATGCAAAGTTTATATCAGTTTAAGTTATGACATTAGATCTAGTTATCAGGTTATTGACCTAAAAGTTCTAAGCGTTTAAGTTGGTGGAAAAGTGTTTTAAGGACTTACCTAACACTTTTCTAGATTTTTGACATATACCTTTGGCACCATACATGTTATGTTCACAAGAATAGACCTGTAAAGTTCTACCATTCAGCTTTGAGGTATTGATTGTGATTGTCTAATAGTCAAGTAATTAACTATAGCATGAATATCACATGCCCAATCATTATCACCATCTCAAAGACTGTTATTGCAAGCACCTCTATCTTCCACTTCTAGTTTGGAAGTTAAATTTTATAATTCAATCACATACTCATTGTTTATAATTTCAAATAAAAAACACAAGTTATGTAAGAATTAGTAGTTCAAGCCAAAGTAACGAGAATCAAAATCAGCAAGGCCGAATCAAATCGCAAATCAACCATGAATTGGAATCGAATCGAACATGAATTGGCAAATTTAAAAAACCCTTGAAATTTAGTGAGCAACTTATTTCATAAACCCTTTATCACTGATTTGATTTACTGACCACAATAAATCATTTGGCTTGAATCAAATTGCTGAATCCTATGAATCACCGTGATTCTCATTACTATGGTTCAAACCTACTGAAAGTTAAATGAAGTTCTATAGAAATCATGCCTAGAATTGGGTATTAAATATGGCTAGTGATTTGAATTTTTATTGTGTAATGACATTTTGAGACTTGAATATTATCATTTTTCAGATGATGAATATGATATATGTAGTGTAACACCAACACTAGGGTACATCAAGACGATGGGAGGCCAAAACGAGTTCTTGAGATGGGGAGGAATGGGCCTAAATTTCAAGATGGTAGGAGGACAACTAAGGGACAACAGCGAGGGGGCAATGAGGCAAGGAGGGGTGTTGTATACTATACATATAGAACTTGAAATGCTAGTTATGAAATGATGTTTAAGTATAACACACCAAATTAAAATACTTGAACATAGAAAAATTATAACACGAACTAGAACCATAGAACATTCAACATAGTAACATTCAAAATCAAAATTCAAATAGAAATTCAAATACCCATCCCAATGGTGGTGTAGTTGCGTAATGACAGTGGGGGTACTTGGGTACTCCAAGTACCTGGTGTGGGAACGGCTTGGGGATGGGTACTTTAAGGTTTGGAAGGGGTGCAAGTCCCCGTGTTTCGCTGGATATATGAGGTATTTAAAAACTTTACTTATTGGCAATAATGGAAATACGAGTATCACTCTTCTTATAGCCATATAGTTATATTTTATATTTATGTTTTTAATGTTTCAACATATCCTATAAAAAATTAAATATATGTATATATATTTGTGCATGTGAGCATACCCATACCTATACCCAAGGAAAATTTACCATTTCCACATACCTGAATCATAGGCCCTACCTGTACCAGAATCAACAACTTGGTCAATATTGCAAGAAACAAAAGCCTCACTCCCCAGGTGTGTGTATTGCCATACTTGAAGCCTGTACTGATATTATAAGCTTGGAAACAGCTAGAAATAATACACATGTCAAAAAATCTTCACAATTTCACGCATGTTGGATTTCATAGTTAATACAGCTGATATTATAAGCTTGGAAATAGATAGAAATAATACTCTACCTTTACTACTTAATACATATGTTTCTCAATCTATGATCTATCACTTATAGTGACAGATGTTCACTGTATATGACCATTCACATAGTTATAGTGGAGAAGGGTAAACCCCATTACACATAAGATTGGCTAGCTAGATAGCCAAATTTAATCTATTTAACAAGTTACCCATTTGGCCTATTACAAAAGTCATTAATTGGGCCAATCCAATCCAAAAATTTTGTATGCATCACATAAACAAGCTACTTAATAGCCTCATATACATCATAGTATCATATTTATAGGTCTTAACATTCCACCCCCAATATTGGTGTGTGTGTGTGCGTGCACGCGCGCGCGTGTGACTGGGCAGGAGAGAGACCAAATGATGAATGCATTCATTCTGTAAATGAAGGAAACACCTTCCAAGTTTTGAATCCAAACAGGTCTCACGACAAAATCACATTCTCTGAATAAGAAGTTCCTGACCCTCTGCATAGCTTATGTATAACTCTATAAGTGACAGCAATTGCCTACCATTTCATTGTCTACTAGATTATCTCAAATTCATTGGAAAAATCATACATAACTGGCCCACACCCTCAAAGGCCATAGTTGTAAGATTCTTATGGAGCATCACTCTAATTTTGTGCCATAAGATGCCTGGCAATGTATCTAACAAGGCATAAAGAGCTTCTGGAAATCCTCCAGACAACTTGACAGGATGTTGATCCACATAGAGGCCTTAATCTTAGAATTTAGAAACCATTTACTCCAATTGCATGATTAATGGCTTTCTCTTTCCTAAGACCTTCCCTGATAAAAGGTATAAATACAATGAGAATTACAACCAGAAATATTTCATATAAGCAAATATTATATAAGAGGTTAAAAACTGAATATTTTTTCCCTACATAAAACACTTGATTTCAGAATCATAAATTCAATAAAAATAAATTAATCTGTCCACTCGTGAATGCTTAAGTATTCATAGATTCAGAACATGAATATTCAATCCAAATTTGATGAACTCATATAGCCTCATAAGCTTATAAACACAATCTTACATAAATGAACATAGTTACTCTAGCATAGGCCTGCACATAGGACTTGACTGTTGTTTTTTGGAGGATCGCTTGTAGATGCAATTGCATTGCCTATAAGGCATATGTGTTCCAAATGGTAGCAACCTCTTTAATTTATATTTGCAAAAAATGAGCAAAGAATAGACATATCCCTTCATGGGACATGTCTATTCATTATAATGTAATATATGTGTGTGTGAGTGTGTGTGTATTATATTAATTTTTCCCATATCATAATAAACTTATATCTCCAAAATAATAAATATATATAAACTATATCTCATATATAATTATATATATTCATAGTCTTATATGACAAAAGCTACCAAACATCAACACTCCCTCTTAGCTAGGGAGGATAAACACAAGACATATATTACACCATTGGTATATTCGGCATGGAAATTTTTAAAGATATCTTTTGATTAAAAAATATCCACTATTTTGATATCATAAGTATTGGCCTTTAGAATATATGATATTCATTGAATACTCTGAGTAATGGTCTCCAGAATATCAACAGTTGATACTCACCATTTACTCAATAAGGTAATAGTCTACAGAATATCAGCATATCATATTCACCAAATACTCTTTGAGTAATGGCCTCCAAAATAACATGCAAGATGTTCACCAATTACTGTGAGTAATGGCCTCCAGAACATCAAGTCGTACAATATTCACCACATAGTTTGTGTAATGGCTTCTAGAACATCAATTAGCATAACATTTCATCATGTACTCAAAAATGTTTATAAAGTGTGTGCACACACATTCTCATAATGTGTACCATATAAACATCCACCATGCAAAGTATAATCTATTATGATTTGTATAGACATCATAAGATATCCATCATAATAGAAGATTAAGTCATTGTAAGATCGTCACCTTCAATAACTTTTGCAAATACAAGTGACATCATTTGGAAGTCGTCACTTCCTCATGATGTACACAGGGGGTAGGCCCATTAAAATCACATAGTCTTGAGGTATATTCATGAATCACAATCCTCTTGACTGCTACAAGGCACTGATCACTGGAGAATCCATCTCAACATGGTTTACTCCCTCTGAATCAATATGAGCGAGATCACCAAAGGTTGATTTAATCACATCCTCTATCTACTCCTTCAGATGGATGTGTCATACTCCCTCTGAACATCAATCTTTTGACACATCAATCTTTTGAGCTCCTTAATCAAGACTGTCTTTGCATATCAATCTCCCTTTTCCTCATGTAGTCAAAGGATAATGCTCTCTAGATGACTTCTTTATCACTCGTATATTATTCTTTTATAAATTATTTTGACTTGGTTGGTATGTTACCTTCTATTATTGGTAAGGTCATCTTACTTCATGATGCACAACATCATAACCTCTTTATCTAAATAATCTCTTCCTTTTGTATTCTCAATTTCACTTTAGTTATTATTAGTCATTTCATTGTATGGGTGACATACCTTCAATATATCAATAAGTATAAACAAGAGCCAATGATGTGGTTTCATGACTTGTGCAATCTTTTCATGTTATCCAAACCACTCACGGGTAGTATTTTCGTGGGAAACCATTATTTACTTGCACAGAGATTCCAACAGTCTCATAAATGAACTCTTCATTCTACAGACTTCATTTTCAATATCAATTGACATTACATTCACTTCAAGTTATTTCAAATATGCTCACTCACACATCCATTCATTTGAACTAGGCACCTATACACACACACACACACATCAGCATACCAAAGTGGTGTTTTGGTTGCAAACAACTCAACTACTTTTTTTGTATTTCTTCCAACTACCGCTAGGTTTGGTTAGCATATGCAATTAACAAAAAATGGTTATAAAATAATTCTCTTTAGTTATTACATTGTACGTGCATATCAAATAATATCTTTGAAGCAAACCATCACTACACCCAATATAGTCTCAGTATAAACTTATGATTATAGACACACACACACACACACACACACACACACACACACACACACACACACATCGGTATACCAAAGTGGTGTTTTGGTTGCAAACAACTCAACTACTTTTTTTGTATTTCTTCCAATTACCACTAGGTTTGGTTAGCATATGCAATTAACAAAAAATGGTTATAAAATCATTCTCTTTAGTTATTACATTGTACATGCATATTGAATAATATCTTTGAAGCAAACCATCACTACACCCAATATAGTCTCAGTATAAACTTATGATTACCAAATCTGCCT